>JAOYRR010000161.1:0-1200000 GCA_038994665.1 Podotricha telesiphe | reverse complement strand
ACAGCAATTACTAGTTTGGCACGCGAGTGCAGTACGTGCATACGTGACTTTGAGGAAGATGATAATTATTAATGGGTTGCCACTGCTTGCTAATCTGTGGCACGCAAGGTAAAATATTCATTGGACCTACTACATATTTTCTACATAGGTACGAATTCCATTATCTCAATCATTGATTTAGATATCTGGTCAGTAAAACAAATAATACCTTGAAATTATTCAGTAAGCGGAGACTGTAGTGTCTTGCCACTAGGTTCTCTTTGGCTACCGAGACTTCTCTCTATATACTGTCTATAGTAAAAAGCCAGCGTGGCACAGTGTGACCGCGGCTTGGTTCTTGGATTGACAATGGTTGTGGGTTAGATTCCCATTCGTTGGAATGATTGTATACATGAATTATTTTTATCTCTCCACTCTGTTGACAAGATAAAGCGTTTCGTTCTGTCACTCAACATACAATATCTCTAATACGGGTGGAAAGTGGAGAATGTATTGTCTTTACACTAAATTCTCTCTGCAGCGGGAAAAGCTGAAAAATACGAAAAATTGTAACTAACGTCCATTTAAAAATAGGTTTCAAGTGAAGTCTGTGGCGATAAGCTGCTATTATTATTGTTTGTGCTCGATTACTTATCGTTAATTTATAAGTTTTCCCTTGAAATTAATAAAGTTTCATATATCGGCGACATCAGGTCGCGACATCTGTTGCAAGTAGCTTAATATTCTCGGTATGATTTACTCAGGGTGACCAAAAATGGCGTAAAGTATAATATTTTTTAAGTAATTTATTAAATACTTTTTTAAAATATACCTAAATAGTGACTATTTCGGTTGTTGAAAAAATTCAATACAAAATAAATGTTATAATAAAATAGAGATTGAATGAATGAATTTAATAGTTATTATTTAAATTTTTTGACTTGTTCAGTTTGGTCACCTTAGTTCCACCGCACTTCGCGATAGACTCAGTGCGACGCGAGCGTAGGTATATCCAAACATCGCATCGGTTTCACTGAAATCGTGCGTGCGACGTGTAAATAAATAAATGCAGTGCGCATTTGCTATCTTTATGCATCTTAAAATAAATAATGACGATTTGAAAACAAAAAAATGTGTAAATAACGTACAACATTGTACATACGTAAAGTATATTTATTAGATTTCATTAAACGATTATAGGATAGGATATTTAATCATTAAAATGCGGTTAAAATGATTATTATATATAAAAATGTATCTATTTTAAAAATAGATAAAAATTATTTTATTTATTTTATTGTAAAATTATCGATCGATCGAAGTTTGATGTAAAATTGTGCTTGTGCCGACGACTTTTCGGTTCAATTTTTATTGTCAAATTCTGTTTTATGTTATTTAAAGACCTTTTTGACGTGAAATTGTTCGTGATAAATCATGTATCCTATTAGTAAAACAAATCTTTTTTCTGATTAATATTTATAAAAATCTATATGCAATTCCACTTATCAACCTATTCACGCCTGGTATGGATATAATGTTTTAGCTCTGAACAGTGTATCTGGAGTTTGTTTCGAATTACTCCAGAACTTCTAGAACTTAGTGATAAGACACTCCTTTCTCCAAAACATATATTTATTTATATTATTACAAAAAATAAGATAGTTTTGCACCCATGTAAAAACCAAAACTCCACCCGCATACAAAAACGATAAAAGCCTGATTATATTTTTACACGTAATGTAATATATACTTTTCACAAAAGCTGATTATTACATTCCAGTACTTACTAATTGCAACACACACAAAGAGTACGAGCGCTGCAATTGTGCCATCGTGATAGGAGCTTAATAGTAAATACTATAATTATAAAAGAGCAACCGTTCATCTAGAAATGTGAAGCAGGTAATAGTTTTGCTATTACTGTAGAGCTGTACCTCCTGTAATTGAAATCCTTTATAATTGGAGTAATCTCGTAATTTCATGCTATAATAAATGTTATTTTTATGATTTATTTCTAAAAATCCTACAAATACGATGTATATAATCTACACGCTGCGTTCAAGTTTTATACGTTTTCTAAAAATATAAAGTGTGTGAATAAGCCTTTAAAAGTATATATTAACTACATTTATAGAACTAAAAAAACAATATATTTTTGCACATAATAACACATTTTAAAGCCATACTTAGCTATCTCTTCGGAAATTCACCATTGATACATAATTTTTTTCTCTAAATACTAAATAGCGGAGTTAGAGGGTAGGTAATAAAAGTAAAAAATTCATCCCATTTTACAACCCCTTGGGCCGTAGCTTCTAATCTCATTAAAATGTATGAGGTTATACTATCTTTGATCACTTTGATGTTTCCTCCTTCTTATCAAGAGAGACCGGCTTAATTCAGCATTCGTTTTAATTTTATCCCTTCATATAGATAATTTACTAATGTATTAAACTTCTATTGGAATATCTATGTAATTCATGGCTTCGCCACCAGTATCCTTTGCATGTAGGTATATATTTCTACCAATATAAAGAAGGTATTTAAGAATTATTAAAAATTATCTGATTAGAGATAAATATTAACATAAGTGGAGTGTCAAATAAAAAAAAAAATAATATCCCATAAGCTATACTTATTTCAAGAAAAATAAAATTAATTTAATTAATAACTTTAAATAAAAAAATAACATTTAATTCAACAACTAACTAAGCCTTTGTTTAATTGAATACAAAAACAGATCTCGTTTCAAGAAAAGAAGGAAACGAGGGACGAGTGTTCCCCCACAATTACCCTTACACGTAGTCAACATGAAGATATACAATCTATAGGAAAATTGCATCTGCAGGCTATCATCAGGCGAGTGGCGTGGGGTAAGACACGCGACCCCAACAACGAATAACTAACAAAACCAGCTTTTGTTACCGCTTCACAAGGTGCATATTGCATAATCCAATATTCTCGTATAATAATATAGCGCATAGCGCATGCGTTTATTTTGGAGGGAAAAGCGTCACCATGGAGATGGATTATTGGAACAATCGTTGCAAGTGCAGTACTCTAGTACTAAAAAATTATCAGCGCATTGTGTAAATTGAAAACGCTTATCGACAAATAAATTGTTGGTTACACGTATTTACCGTCGGCAAACATGGTTTGGTGTGAGTGTGAGAGATACGATAAATAAAAATAAATAAAAGCTTTGTGTGCACTTTATTGGACTGAACCTGATTCTACAAGGTCCTCCTGTTGGTTAGCTGTCCATGATACTTGCAAAGTGTATTATTGTAACAGTATAAGATTAGGCCGCTTAGGCCTTGTGTCACGTAAGTTTTTTGCTCTTTTGTTCAAATTACGATTCGATATTTGTTGTTTTAATATTTTTGTGTAACATTGTATTAATTGTTTCAAATGATGCAATGTATCCTTATATATATATATAACTGCAACACGCTTTATCTCGATTTCGGACAGAAAGTACCTTGCTATGCAGGAAAAAGCGTGAAGCGTAAAATAACCGCTAAATAATAAACAATACACTCTCTACTTATACAGAGTATTCCGTTAAATTACACAAAATATATGTAAATAAAAAACGGAAATCTGAAATTACCTAAAAATACAATTGGGTAATTAATATACTAAAATAAAGAAGGTAGCACTTAATACGTAAAATAATATCGAATGCCCAAATACAACAAATCGGCTTCTCTCAAAGGAACCTACTTAATTGGGATAACTCGCTCTATTCGTCTATTCTTTAGATTGATTAGACCTTTAAATTTGTTTGTTTTATTATTCGAAATGCATATAACTGAAGACATTGAACTCCTTTTGTAAAAACAAAATAATTAAATGTCAAGGTAATATAGAAAAGCAGTAAAATTTTACGAGAATTAATGTTCACTAAAAATCTTGTTATTCTGACAACATTTCGAGAAAACTCGAATGGATATAAAATTTTAAGAAGCAGCAGTTCCAAGTTAAATGGAATGTAGATTTTTTTTGTATTACAATATATATAAATAATATTCGTTTTATAGATATTTACAGTACATTTTTTTGAACTCAAGATATTTTTCTTAACATTAAAAGTTTTACTTAGGTCCCGACAGATGGCGATAAAAGGTAAGAGTTTCGAAATATGAGCAATAAAACCTGTCTGTGCATTTATTTTATTTTATTACGTCTGATTGTTTCTTGGTCGATATTATTTATAATTTTACAAATTACGTTTATTTTAACTTTCGTACTTTTTATAGTCGGAAATAAATAAACATCTGGTTTAAATATTTACAGTAAAAAAAATAATTACCTACCTTTGTTAATGATAAACAATTCGCAATACTAACAGATGGTGAACTCGAACAATGACTGTTATAACGGCTTTTAAATTGGGAACAAAAGCTTTTTTAAAATGCATATGCGTAAGCGCAGACGCCGTGTCGCCGGTGGCGTGCTGTAAGCAAACCTACACGCGAACTAGTTTTGGTATTTTCACATAGATGGCGCTCGTAAAAAAAATAATTATATATGTTCGTTTTGTTGACACCTTGAACATTAATATACCTATTTTGGAAATATAAATGATCTTGTATAGAATTTATTGTGTATCGATCTATTCGTGTAAATAATAGCAAGCATTTACTAATAGACCGACCGTGATGAATTGAATATTTTTTCGATTGCCTCTTTTTATATAGTTAGTATACATCCATAAACAAAAATACTAATGAAAAACGAAACAAATACTAATTCGACGTTTAGTTACCGCGACTCATATTGATATTTTTTTTATTTTTAAACTAATCTCCAGTAATATTTACTTTTTACTCTTTCGTCCACAGATTGGCGCGCACCGATGACAGATGAATCGGAGGCGGGGCGGCGTGCGCGCGCTCCCCCGCCGCGGCCGACCGTGCGCCCCGAGCCGCGCCCTCGCACCGTACCACCGCGCCTCATCCGCCCTTCAGAACATCTCGCCATGGTGGAGCAGGCCAGAGAACGGCGACCACCACCCCTCATGCCTTCAGTCACTGTGCTCCCAGGTCCTTCCCGTACTCAGGCATCTAAACCTTTACCTTTGCAACATCCTAGAGCTCCATCGGTACATGGGGTAATGATGCAACCATCTCATGGAATGCCAGCCCAGGTACTGCAAGGCACAATTCGGATGCACCCTTCAATACAAGGAATGAGACCCCCGCCACCACCTCCAGTGCCAAGACCCTATGTGCCACCCCCAACGCGGATGCCTGCGCCGATGGCGATTACCCCTGTCACAAGGCTACCACAACCAAGGAGAGATATACAGGTAGGTGTTTATGTTTATCTGTACGCAACGTAAGAAATAAAAAAAAGGCTTATGAGTCAACGTAATAAAATTCAAATATCCTTCAATTTAAAGTTATGTTAGAAAAAAATATATATAATTAACCTCGAGACGGCTCGTAACCAACTAACGTTGTAACTAGCGTGATAACTTCGCTTCGAGCTTTTGCCCCTGGTTGTGGCTCTTTACATCAATCTAAGTAAGTAAGGCAAGAACAGGAAAACGTAAGAAGGCAATCCTATTCTCGAGGCAAACCTAATAGGGCGCGGTAAGGTCCCGGGGAGGTGAGAATGCAACAGTAATAAATACTTTAAACGACCTGTTCGCATGCGCCGACGAATTGGAAAGTTTTGCCAATTTATATGCATATTAATGTTGTAAATTAGACTTAGCGGCAACAATATTAACAATATTTGAAAGTGACGGACTTAATTACAGTTATGAATAAAGTTTTTCAATTTGCTTGGCATTGTTCTTAGGCATTGTTTGTTAGTATATAAATCATGTTAATATATTCTTTTGAAATTTGTCAAAAATAACATTTTTAGAAAAATAATATGAACGCAGCGGAATTGTGTACTCCACCCATTTTCTCTCATGTGGAATTTATACGTAACCTATATTTTTTGCTCGGATTTCTATAGTCTGGTAATAGTGGAGCACCACCACCATAATCCATCCACCATTTCCATCTATTTAAAGACAGTCTTTAAATAGATGGAAAGCGGAAATATATATAATTTCATTTATATATATATAGGTATATATATAAATGAAATGACGTTTTCCGAATTAATTTTGGACTTTCTGTTCATTTTCATTGAATTTTGACACATTATATAAATGTGAGGCGGTACGAAGTTCGCCCAGACAGCTAGTAATACAATTTATTCATATATATTTTTATATAATCATAGTGTATTTTATTGTTTTATATATTTTCCTTTTAGCTTATTTAGAGACATTGCAAGTTACAAAGCATAAATGTAATGTAGCACTTGTCAAAACATTACTCCCAGGTTTAGTAAAAATATAAACGAATTCAAATTTATAACCAACATCATATGGTTAATCACATTCGATGATACAATTGCACTGCAATAACGTTTAATAATGCTTGTAATTATTATTTACAAATTTTCACTTAAACCAATCCAAACATACTTGTTCTGCAGACAACACGTTGTTTGTATCAGGAAACGTGGGCGACACATACACTTTCGTTGGCAAACTCGAGTATGGTAATGATTATCAGAACGGTGATATTGCATTATTCATTGAATCAAACATCAATACAGAAAAGATAGCGATCTTAGTCAGTTATTGTTACAATAGATATGTGAAGTAGTTGCGTGGCGTCGCGGAAAACGTACTTTCTTAACAGAACCCTACAGACACTTTAATAATATTTATAATATGTTTGTTTACATTATTTTATCTAATATTGTAGCTTCACGCTTTTAACCGCATAGCAGAGAGAGTCGCCAGATAGAAGCTAGTCGCAAGACACTTCACTTTCTGCCCGTATCCGAGAAATTGCATGTTGGGTGGCAATACTCAACGCCGCGCTTTGTTTTGCGACCAGAGCGAAAAAATGAAAATAATTTAAAAGTAATCTTTCGTTCGAGTGGTAATCGAACCCACGACCAATTTCTGTCCCACTGCGCGACGATGGGTTATTTTATCCAGTATGGTAATTGTAATATTAATAAATTGCAGCACTTGTTAAGTGTATCTAAGGAGCATCAGTAATTCTTATTTTTCTTTTATTACCTTGACCTAGTTCATTGTTCCCATTAATACAGAATTGGTCTTAGACTGGGCGGAGTTGGCCCTTGGTCTAATAATGCTTGCATGTATTTTATTAACAGGCTAGAACCAAAACTGTCAAAAGTTTTTACATAATTTTGTTTATTTTTATTTTGAATAATATGGTGTCTGACCTAAGGCTTTCTTTAATTTTTCTAACAAATCGAGAATAGAAACTTGTATATAAAAGTAAACGCTGCGAAAATAATAAATCATAATCGATATACGTAACATTTTAACAAAATTTTACCATATAAATTTTGTTATAAAAAAAATGTCACATCTAAATAAATATCGTTTCATCTCAAACGATTGATGGAAACAAGGTGTTGAGTACAGTTCACTATTCATTTAGCGATCGCCTAATACTCACTTTTAGCTTACAGATATAATTATATTTTGTATAAGCGTGCCCCTACGAGAGGTCCCTAATGATTCGGCCCACTTCTCTTGAGTGAGCACTGGATTGGCTCACTAACAGCTCAGAGGCCGACAGTCGATTGTATATTGAATGAGATCGTTTGTCTTGCTTTTATTGCAACATTGTTTGTCGGATGCTAAACGACGTTTCGATATAGGCGGTAACGGTAGTTGCACTGTATGAGGTTTCTGGTTAAAATTCTTACCTTACCTTCTTACCTTATTCTTACTTTAAAAGAACTTTTTTTTCGTTGTGAAGAAGTAATAATGAAAAATACTGAGGCTATTTATAATCTAAATATAAAGTTTAATTTGGTGGTAATATGTGCTGAAATTATGAAGACCTCCCGGAGGGCGTGTATGAAGAGGTTGATGACAGTGGACGAGGCGAGAGATGTGTGTATGCAGGGACCGTAGCGCTTGGCGCTCCATTCTCCCTGAGCCACAAAAAACCTACCCCGCTAGCACAAAAAAATGTGACAATGTCGTGGTGCACATAGTGGTGGAATCCGTCTGACGGAACACCAAGATTATGCGTTCGAATCCCATTCGGGAGCTTGTTTGTTATGTTGCTTGTGTCTACAATTTGAGTTATGTCATCTAGAACGTAAGAATAAAAACAATTTTAGGATATCAAGTATTGGATACTTACATTTTAAAATTGATTTCATACTTCATTTATAATCATTTTCTACCAATTACACTCATCGCTTGTAATAGGCATTGGCCGGTACGCTTGACATGCCTTATTTGAATAAAAAATTGTTTTTGATTATTAACCATCAGCAAACATATTACAACGTCAGCGTTTTAAATTGACGTAATAGTAATTCATTGGAGTATAATGGCTGATATTAATAAGCCTATCCGATCAGACCGCCCGTGGACGCGTGGGTGACAATCGATACATTTATAAAATAAATCGTGACGAAGAATCGAATTGAACTTGTATAATGATCATTTATACATACATTCTTTAAGCTTTCTCTTTTATTAGATGTCTATACATCAACTGGCATTAAAAACTTGTTAGTATCCTTGTTTTTAAAAAAATATCTCTTAAATTCCTCTTGTCTCGGATGAAAGTGTTTATTGACTTTTTGATTAACTAACATATGAAATAATTTATGAGTATAAGAACATTAACTTTAATTCTGTTGACAGTTTTATAGCCAATATAAAAATTATATTAACAATATTTTAGTACTGAAAAAGTACAACACAAAGGTTTATTTTGAATTAGTATATATACAAAATTAAAGAATCCCTAAAATAAGTAGAAGTATCTATTTCAAACTATAAAATGTTATTCACACAGTATTCTCTCTTGCCAAACCATTGTTCTTAGGAATAGTCTTTGCATAGCGGAAATTTGTAAAAATTGTAAAATTTCCTTCAGTGCTGCCAAATTAAAAGTTGTGATTGCAAAGCGTATTAGAATTCTGACGTAGTTTCGACAAGGGTAGCTTGTAGCCCTCGATTCCCTAGAGAGGCGGGTTCGAATCCTGCTACATTCAAATATTTATATAATTTTCTCAAATATTTCTCTTACTCGATTCGAAATATTTCATAAAGTTGATTACGGAAAATCAAAAATATACCTTATTTGCTTTGACACAGTTTAATAGTAACTTAGTGTTGCCAACTTCTGGCAGTCAAATATTGGATTCGAGTTCGAGTAATAAATAGTCCCTGTTGGCTTTTACTGTATAATAAGTATGTATTATATATTAATTTGGCCCATAAGCGTTCACCTCTTAATTATAATTTGCAAGCAGGGGTTTCACCCACGCGCCCGTGTTTGTTGTTAATGACTCAATGTACGAGTATATGCCTAGTTAAGAAATGCCGATATTACTGTGTGATTTGACAATTGCAATCAAATTTAATTAAGCGGTAGCTGAAATTAATTAACTAAATTAAGAATGTGTGTATATTTACTTAGTGAATTGGGTCATTCAACTTTTAAAATACTCCTTGAAATGTGAATAAAGTAATAATGCGGTGGATTATTACTTTCCAAATTAGTTGTATTTAACTTTTTTAATAGTAGCTGCAATGTTTTAATTATTATTTGAGAGATATCTTGTAAACTCTGCATTGTATTTCTTGCTGGCGTTAGAATTATTTGCACATAGTGCTTGTGCTCCCCTTTTTCTTTTTTTAACGTGAATTCTATTATGGATATCCGCCCGATTAGAGTCGGATGCAGTTATGTGGGACTCCGGGCCGGCAGAGGTAGGCCGTTCGTATACCCACTAAAACCATCACAGTGCTCCATCTCGATCGCCACTAGCCGGGGCCACAGGGATTAAAATCTTCCGTGAACACTGGCGACAAAATTGCTCCCCTGCGTCACTACAAAAATAATGATAATATAACATCTTGGTTTGGTATGGTCTTATTCCGTAATATGTCTACGAAATGTTTCAAGTTCTTTTAAAAGTTAATTATCCCAACTAAGGCTTTGTATCTAAAAGTTATAGAGTTATTGAAAGATAAAGTAAGTGAACTTTTGTTATATATTTTGTTTTTATCACTCATTTACTAATTTTCTAAACTTTTTAATAATGTTTATTCGGTGTCCACATATATATATATATATATATATATATATATATATATATATATATATATGAGTTTTCACGTTCCAATTAGAATGAAGTACAGAATAACCGATACCTATAGATATGCGGAGAAGGCTAGAATATACAAAAAAGCATACATTGACAATAACTTGTTTATCAACGTAACACAATACAAAGAATGCTGTTTTGTTCTGTAAGTTCTGAAAATGGCAAGAAATTTGATCTTTAGAAAGAGGACCCTAAGATTACTGGCTTCTTGGAGAACGTAAAAAGTCGAGTGTACGCACAATATCGGTTTACAAGAGGTTTTTAACTTCGTTTTTAATGTTTAGTGCCTTTAAGTCAAGTGGGCGGTGAATGTTTAGTTGGTAAGTTTTTTTATTACTCATATAAGAATAGGACCTATTTGTATTCGTATTTGTACAGATATCTATTACCCGGATGTTTTATTTTAACCGTTTTGTTGTTACCTTTCTTTGAGTTGCAGTAATAACAATTTTCATAATTTTAATATGTAAATTATTAGTTTAAATACACCTTAGGAATGATATTAAAGTTTTAACCTATTAATATCCAGGTTAGGAAAGTAATTTCTAATGTGAGACACTCGCCGCCCACATTGAACGCGCTCCGACGCTTTGATTGACACTTGACGGTTGTACGTGTTTCCATTGCATGCGGACGATATGCTCTTATTGTGGAGAATGCTGTTACTACAGCTACACGCTTTTACCGTATAGCAAGGAATACCTCTGAATATCAGAGAGAACCTAGTATCAATACACTCCGTTCTCCACTTTCCGCCTGAAATCGAGGCATTGCGTGTTGAGTGGCGGATCTCAACGCCGCGCTTTGTCTTAGGTACTAGAAACATTCTTTATATATCGATTTTTTACGTTGTATCTCCAATGTTAGACAATTAATATAAGGTATTTTGATCAGAATCAAATTTCAAAGAAAAAAGCAATATCGTTGACGTGTGTCCTTAGGACTCGTCATAGTCACGAGTTGTTTCGTTCGAGCCGTACGGGCCGATTATGCAAATATTGTCGTTCAACTGCCGCCATATACAGATACAATGAAATGGGTCATTTTTTAAATGTACTACCATTAAATTCAGATGTAAATTTTGTGCATGCATTTGCATAATTCGCTCTCAGTAGCTCTTTTGTGGGACTGACAGGGTAAACCTATTTTGCTGTCATTTTAAACACAATGTAGTTGGACAGTAATTGACGGGTATTAAAAATGATAAATGCGTTTTTGTGTTTAATATTTTCAATTACTTCCATTATATATGATATACGATGTTGATTTCATATTCATTATCGAAAAAACAATACACAGAAATATAAAGAACAAGAGTACTGTAAAGTTCGAAAATAAATATTATTTAAATATTTAAGACGGCTCTTTTATGTATATCTATGCATATACACCTGTCGAACGTCTATCCAATACAATATTTGGAGCGTGCTAGATACTGTAAGAGCGAAGAGATTTTCACCATTGCTCCAAAAAAGGCAAAGGCTTTTTCTTTACAGTGTTCTCTTTACTACAAATATAATGTAAAGAAATACAGAGGAAATATTATGGTTTATCACCTCTTACCATAGACCATTAATTATTATTCATATATTAAATATACGACTAGAGAAATTCTAATTGAAAACTACGAATTAGAAATTTACATAGAAACGTGTGAATGGGTAAATTTCCTCGCTAAATAAATCAGTGACGGTGATTGCGTATATCATTAAGTGAAAAGTAGCAACAGAAACCCTATTAGACGTTTCGCGATTAAGATAGGCTTTCTGCGGTTGAATACAAATTATTTTCAACGCAAATGGACTTTGATGATGGGTTTCAGAACGACCCAGTATTATTTTACTTGTAGAGACAGCAAATTATGATGATTTGTAAAATAGTAAAGAACAAATCTAAAAAAGGTATTAAACATGTGTTGATAGATTAACCTCGATACGTTTATTACTATTTGTCACGCACATACTTGAACTTGCACACTTTCTCTACTATTACCCGCAACTTTGTCTGCATTGACTTCAGAATTTTGTTCATCAAAAACAAAAGAAAATAAGTTACTAAATACGAATTTAGGATAGTTAGTAAATAATTAGATCTGAAATTTCGATGTAGAAACTTTTTGTACTTAATTTCTTCTTACACAGGCGTTTTTCGTTCATTGAATACGTATTTGACACACATTGGTATTATAATATTTTTACAATGAATTTCAATCATTTTTAAATTAGAACTTTAAAAAGGTGTTGTAAATAATAACAATAAATTCATACAGACAATCGCGTATGTTTATTTACGAAACAGTATAAGGAAACGCTCAGTTACTTTTAATATATGGCCTAGCCATGACCACGGACATGATACAACAAACGCCGCGACGCCCACGTTGTAAAACGAAGAGCGCCGCTAATCGTAAATCGATATATTGATAGACGCATACTAGTTGCAGGTAAATTAAATGGATTTTAATACAAATACAAATAGCGTTATTCATACTTTACCTGCTCTATCTATTTGTGTAACTTAGTTTAGTTCGTTAATAGGTATATGATAAATTCATATTTTTCAGGGCAGGCATTTTAAAGTTTAATTGTTATTCGTAAATCCCGTTTTATGTTCTATAAATACTGTTTACACGAAATTGTTTGGTAATCTTTTGATTTGGTCATTTATTTCCCTACAATTGAAAGAAATCCTTGTGCCTATTAATATAAAAAAAATATTATATGCAACCAGACTTATCCACCTATACACGCCTAGTATGGATATAGAGTATTTGAATTGGTTGAAATTAATCTACATTAGGTACAAGTACGATCAACGCTTTATTTTAAATTTTAAGGAATTGTGGAATGGTATTCCTTTTAAGGTAGTAATTACTTTTTAAATACAGGTAAGTAAATTAATATACAAATTTCGTTAAAGTATTTGAAAACCCAACCTAATGTCTATTAAACATTAAAAATATACCTGGTTTACTAAAACTTACTCAAATTTCAGTAGCTTTAAAACAAATACCACGCTTTCTCAAAAATTTGTAAATGAGTGATAAAAACAAAGCATACCAATAAAATGAACATAATAAAAAACACTCCTCCGAGTGGAATTTAAACCTATAACCGTCATACTGAGATGATTGTGTCACAATGTCGTTAAATATATGGTGATATTAATAAATATTTATCACATATTACTATCATTAAGATATTGAAAAAACCTTAAATGTTTTCCGATGAAGGCGTAATTGCACTACAAGATTGGGGTGACCGTGTTGCTGCTTCCATGAAGTAACGGATAAGGAAGCTGTACTCTGGCAATCAAATCTCAATTGCTATCTAGTAGGCAATTTTTCCAATTTGGAATTGACGTAGAAAAAGAGGTTCTTTTACTCATCTCCTTATAACTTGTTATATTTAGACTTATTGAAAGTTATTCACTATTTTTCGTTTACTTATTGTTAAAAATTGCGTTTTTAAGTGATTTTGATGATTTAATGTTATTAGATACATAGTCACCAATAAAAAATATATAGGTAGGTTTAAGCAATTTTAACTCGAAATATCAAAAACAATTTAATCATGGTGGTCCCGTGTGACTGTCTGTATACGATGGTTATGGTTTCGTTTCCCATTTGAGAATGAAAGGA
The DNA here is from genome assembly GCA_038994665.1 of Podotricha telesiphe. NCBI lineage: Eukaryota > Metazoa > Arthropoda > Insecta > Lepidoptera > Nymphalidae > Podotricha > Podotricha telesiphe. Next base: position 1,186,184 of record JAOYRR010000161.1, on the reverse strand, counting down.
TTACATTTCACCACTCAACACGGAGTGCCTTGACACTAGGTTCTCTCTACCTAACCTGCTATGCGGAAGACGACGTAAACCTGCAATTTAATGGTAATATTTCCTATTTCAAAATCAGAATTCACTTTTATATTAATAACTTAAATGCTAATATTTAGTTGTAAAAAATATAGAGCACTTGTCTTCAGTCAAGTACCTAATACCATTCACGTCAATTTGAGGACGTATTAGCTTTTATAGGAAGATAAACAGCCTTCGTGACTCGAATGAGATTGATCGAAGCGTGTCGTAAGGCTATATAAATCGATATTCGCCTTATCTGGTCCGTTACGCTGTGTCTGCAAGTTGACTTTTACACCAAGACTTACTATAAGGTATATAAGGTACTATTCTTAATTGCTCTAATCACTTTAATAGTTATTTTATTTGCTTTAATACTTTTAACACGCTTTTATTAGATTGACCTGCCTGCGATGTGTCAATCGAAGTTAGAAATTATTTTCATTATTTCTTGCTTGACAATTTGCCCGTGTCATACCAGAGCGATCAGGATAACGAGAAAGCACTATTAAGTAAAAAGCTACTGTAATTTTTTTTCATTTGGAAAAAAATGTTTTTAAAAACAAACGCTATTTAGTTTTAAAAAAAGTTCAGCATGTAGTGCCATTATTTCAATGGTCAAAGGTATATTATACTATACTTATATTCGTGATTATTCACTATTTAAGAATGTCTCTATAATCTCATGTTGTCCGTAATATAAAACCACCCTACTGAATTGTTGAATTATTTCCCGCCATATTTCCGAACGTTAACAAAACCCAAATCCGTCAGTCGATTTTTAAATATCTGTACTTTGTGAGAAGAAACTACTGACACCTGCGATACCCATTTACGATTCATGAATGAATCACAATTAATCAAAACACTTTCCAACAATACCACTTTTTCTTCTTGTTTTATTAAAAGTCCACAATAAAATACATGAATCTTATTAAATAAATAACACTGATATCAATCATCCTCTTAGTCCCAATCAACGTTTCACTGCAATCTGCAATTTGTCACATGATATATTGTAGAATACGAGAATGTCATGATTAAGTTATATAAGTATTGAATTGAACTTTAAAATGGGTTTATAATATCAATTATTATGGCTTATAAATAACCTGACTGCATCGTGTAATGCATATAATCAAAACAAAATAGTAATATCAAAGAAGCAAATTCATATTATTTTCATATTTTGAAAACGTTATTCACGCTTGATACGAAAAATATTTTAGAAAAGTGTATTAAAATTTGAACGAAGCAGGATTCGAATCTGCGCCTCTTTTAACCCAATCCATGTCCAGCTCCATGGACTCGGATGCTCTAGCCAATTAAAACCTGTAGGTACGTTTTAATCGAGCTACGTTGAAATTTTCTTACGCATGTTACAACTTATTTTTGTTAAATTGCAGTTTGATCTTTTTAGATAATTCGCTTTACAATGCGACTATTTCGTATCAATGTGCCTTATTACTGTGATGTCTTCTTGCTACGACTACATTTTATGTACTTTTATTATTAAAACAAACAAAGGATACTATTACATTGCATTCTATTTTAAGAAATCAAAAATTGATCCATAATGGAATATATGTAAATGTTTTTCATATTGTTTTCATTAATACAGACCAGAAATACTATTGATTAGTATGCTTAATATTTATTTTATTAATGTATTTCTAATCTATTACTACAAAAATGTTGGTCTTATTCAAAATTTTAAATATTCCAATTTTTGGCAATAAGGTGTATAAATATTTTCCTTTACGAAACTATATATAAATTTATACTTGCATGATTACTATTTACGTGAAATATGAAAATGGGACATTTGACTACCTTGTTATTATCTATCGCTGTTTCTGTGTAATTGGTTTCTTGTTAAACATTCACCGCACCACAGCTTTTACATAACAAAAGTCAACATTAATTATCCTTGCATTTAACCTTTTATCAGCGGTTCACATTTTAAATCTAGAACTATACGTTTAATTGCTCTTGTTTTTCGTATCATTCGTCCACCGTCAAAAGTGGATTGCGTAATTATTTACCCAAGTAATTGACATATATTTGTCTGTAAATCGATAAAAACTCCTTATTTAATTAACAGCAATCAACACAATGTTTAAAATGAAAAATAAACTCAAAGGTTAAACTTGTAACTTAAATTTTAAATACAATTTATGTATGTTATACTCAAGTTCTGAGAGAAAATTAATTTCAATATATAGTTAATGTTACAGCTTAAATTCAATTCGAAAATACTCTTGTAAAAACTAAACTTGTCATACCATTGAGTGTCTTATTATTAAATCAGTTAGTTTCCTTTATAAAATCTTATTTATATATAAAGGGAGAAGAAAATGACCTAGCAAAGTGGTTGGATAACGGCAGTGGCGTCTGTGTTAGGTTAATTTGCCTCAGATAGTGGTCATGATGGATGGCTTGACGCGCTGTATGCGCCTGCACCGTACGCTCCTCTCTGTCAGTTAAACGCCCACTTTGAGCACGCGATTCCACCTCTATATTGATTTTACAGTCGATAATGATTGTGATCTCGATGTACTTCGTGTTTCTGATTTTCTTTTATTTCGATATAAATGTCAGCTTTAATCCTAAGGCATTAAAGGTAAACACAAGACAATAATTGTAATATGGAAAGAATTGTAGTTGCGGTAAATCAGTAATATGCATATTAAATTAAAAAGGATGAACTTTAAGGTAACCCATTGATGATTTTCCTGCAAAAAGATTATAAAAAAGTATTTTTTAATTTTAACCAAAAACACAAAGCCTCTTTCCATAAGTTAGTGTGTTAATCTATACTTATAAAAAAACTTGTTTTATGTATAACTTTCAATATAAATTTGTCATATTGTTATATAATATAATTATATATACAAGGACAGTGCTACCGTAAAGCCCGTAAACCATATCTGCCGTAACTTTATACAGTTTAAAAGTAAATTTTTGCATCCACGACTTTTTTGCCACAACGGTACCTTGTCCCACTTTAATATTTCCATCTATTGTTTCATACAACCCCAGTTGCTATCGTGAGCGAATGTTCTCAGATAATTCGTATATAATAAATTACATCGCCATGTAGACAATGCCCCTGCTACTGATTCCAGTATGTATAGAATTTATTGTGCATCGATATTGGAGCGGTAAATTCAAATAGTAAACAGTCGTCTCACGTGTTACGACATTTATGGTGTTCTAATTTGGTACCACAGCGCAGATAGCTACACGCTTTATCTTGTTTTAGTATTTTTACTTCGCATATATGGCTTTTCCCGCAACATCATTTAACAAGTGGGTCTCGAACCTACACCCATCGTACTTACAGTCAAAGAGATCAGTGAAAGCCAGATGAAGCATATTTTTTGCATACAGCACAAGCATAGGTAATTTCAGTTTCAGTTCATTTCTCTATTTTCAACCAGGTAGGAAGGGAACGGAGACTTTTTATCAAATTAGCTCTAAACTAAAATAATTTTTTTTAATAATTATATTTTACAATGGTGCTAGAATATTTTTATTTATTACAATTATTAAAATTTCAATGGTTTTGTAATGTCAAATTAAACAACCTATTGCATTTAAATATCATTTTTGTCATTTACGCCTTACTTTGAAGAATACTTTTTAAGCTAATCCCTTACATACTTATAATCAATTCAAAGTCACAAATAATTTGTAATTAAAAGAAGCAAATGGAACAAAATGTGGGTAATCGATAGTTAAATATATAGAAACAGACGATGCTAATAACAGCCTGTTAAAATGATATAAGTATGAATGGATATTTTTCATTTATCTGAACTTCGCCGTTATCTTGTTTCAGTGTTGTATCTAGGAAGTTTCGTGTCATTCCTAATCTGAGCAGTATATTATGAGAGCTAAATATCGCGGCCACCCTCTTAAGCATGCACTACGCGTTATCATACTTCCTCATGCAAATTATTGCAAATTATTGCAAATAGATAGTTTCGTCAGTTCACTTTGGTTAAAGGTGAACAGCATTATAATAATATTGAAATTTAAATGACATCTCATTTTTCACCAGTTTTACACTGGCTTTTTATGAAATGTCTTATTTGTTGTGGTAAGTAATTTGTTTTATTGAATTATTCATATTTTTTATATATACAAGTTTTAAGTACTAAACTATACTACTGCCTACTTGTTATGATAATGGTAATTTAATTCATAGTTATAGATATTAAATATTTTTTTTACCAGTCATTCGTATATGTATGTAAATGATAAGTAAATGTTGAGGTCCTCAACTTACAGGTCAATTGACTGTTTGAGCCAATGGACGGATGATATCCAAAAGCAACGAGCTTTCAGATACTGAAGCCTTCAGTATAAACCTATAGAATGATAAAAATAAATTTTACCTTAATTTAAAAGTTATAATGTTTAATGCAAAGATTTTGCCTGTAAAATTTTGAATCTTATTAAACTTATACTTATATATGTATAGTTTTTACTGTGACATGTGTGTAAGAAGATTATATTATAACAAACATTCACAGTACACATAAAAAATGAGATTAAATAAAAACCTTGCTGTGATAAAAATAAAGTAATGTTGAGCAAAGTAAAAGTGTGTTATTTCCACGTACCGTGATGTTTGACCAAAACCACAATTGTAATTTTGCAGCCAAGGGAGAGTTGACCCCAGCTAGATTTCCCTTTCAAATTGTGCTTGACGATAATCTTTTCTTAAGTGTAAGAATTCGTAAAAATATTTATTGTAGTTAGAAATTGTTACAGTTAATAATTAGGCGAGCCATCTTGGCGAATTCGGGTTTTTCCTCTATTCGGCGTCTGACTGTAAATAAGATTGGTTGTTAGTTCAATCTCCACTAAGTATTGGATATTTAAATTAATTTCATTTTCCTGCTTTGGTAAGACTACTCTCGTCTTGTCTCGATTTTTTGCGGAAACTGGAGAACGGAGTGTCTTGACAGTAGGTTCGCTCTGACTACCCTGTTATGCAGGAAAAAGCGTGGAGCTGAAAAAATAATTATTTAGAAAAGTGTTATAAATTCTGATTTTAACTATGCGCTCCTTACCTTCTGTAGTATAACTTGTTTGTCTTATTTAAATAAATTTATAGTATGTAACGTTTAAGTGATTCATGATGGTAACATGTAAATGATCTTAATTTAATTATTTTTCCAGTCTGTTCAAAAAGACAAAGCGCAGAGTTGAGGTCTGCTACTCAACAAGCAAAGGCTCGAATTCGGGTGAAAAGTGGAAAAGGGAATGTCTCACTAGGTTATATAGGAAAAAGCATGATGCAAAAAAAAATTATATTATTTTCTAGGTGCAAAATAAAAATAGTAACTAAATCCAAATTTAGGCTGTACTTCATCCTATTTTATTTATATATAACAGAAAGTCGTGGTAGTTAACTCGTCTGGAATAGAATAACAAGTAAGAATAATTTGTCATACAAATCAAAATTGAGTTGGTAAGGAAGGTGTGACAATTTACATGGACACCCCTTAAATATTTGTGGTCTAAATTCAAAAAATGCATGATTTTCTTATGGTCAGATGGCATGTTCACGAGTTCGAAAACCATCATCTTTTTTTCATCATTTCTTTTGTGCCTGGCAACAAAACAAAGAATGTTTTTTTATCACAAGGTGCTTCACATAACAGTGCAACCCATGCACCTAAATGCATTTTTTAAATTTATTTCTTTTATTCTAATTAAAAAAAATAACTTAAAAGTGTATTAATTTGAAAATCCTAAATCAGCTCATTCATTGAGTGTTAGGTTAGGTAGAAGAACGAAGTTTGCAGGGTCGGATCGTAATATATATTTATATTATCAGATTTTAATCAGATATTGCGTAGAAATTACTTTGCCATTGATACGTTGTATGGCGAATTTACAAAGGTAAATCGACTGTAAAAAGGCGATAACATTGGCTTAGACAGAGAAAGGAGAGCTCGGACAGTGGAGATGAGCATCGATACGCATTTTAAAGGGACCCCTTATGCCTACTACACTTCGGTTGCAAGGTCCTAGGCTCTGGCCCGGCACCTGCACGCTAAGGAGTTTCCTCACATTGAATATTCATAAGTTTCGGATTTTATATTTAAAAATACTACCCACGTCCGATAACAACAAGCAATCAGAGAACGTCAATACAATTGTATAGTTTTATAAAGATGTGTTTGTTATGCATATCCGTTACAAGTCATTACACAGTAAACAATGTGTTGCCAAAGTATTGCGTTGGAATCTACTGTAGCAAACTGCATTATGTAAGCGTTATTGTTCATATCCTCACTTCCTAGCAATATTGCAAGTCAGCCCTCACAAAAGTATTTGCAATTTACAGTTTTGTTGTCCTATTGGTTATTATTTATCATTGATTTTGGATCATGAAAATAAAAATATGACGTAGACTTTTACCCTTTTTAGAGATATGAACCATTAAGTCTAGATATCAGGAGAGGAAATGGAGAACGTAGTGTCTTCATACTAGATTCTTTCTACTAATGTAGGAAAATAAATTTTTTCACCGTTTATCCAGAGAAAAAGAATGTAGTAAAAGTACAAGTTAATACATATAACTATATAATGGAAGCGTCAGTATTTCCAGGTCGATTCGACATGGGTACCTTCAAAAAGCGCGTCGATTTCCATTTGTCTTGCCTTGAAGGCCGGCAACATCCCCTGTAGCTCTTCTGGTGTTACACGGGGCCGTGGGCAGCGGTGTTCACTTACCATCAGGTGACCCGAACGCTCGTTCACGAAAAAAATAAAAAAAGCTTTATGTAAATAAAAAATAGTCTCACCTAGGCCTTTTTTACCTTTTAAATATGTTATACTAGCTGTGCCCGCGACTTTGTCCGCGTCTTACATCAGCTTACATCAATCTTACAGACCTTACATCAGCTATTTGCCAGTAAAAGCCCCGTCAAAATCGGTGTAGCCGTTCTAGAGATTAGCCGGATCAAACAGACTGACAGACACAAAAATAGCAAAAAAGAATATTCTGGTATATGTAGCGTGTATACATATGCATTTAACATATATATACCATAATATTCATTTATTCACTACAATGGTTCACTATTTTGGCTTTAATGGCTTGAACATAAGATACTTACTTGATATTTTGGTAGATTCACACAATGTCTTTATAACTTGTAGCCTATGTGTTATTCTGATGTATAAGCTATATTATTGTAAAGTTTCATTTAAATCCATACAGTAGTTTTTACGTGAAAGAGTAACAAACATCCTCACAAACTTTCGCGTTTATAATATTAGTAGGATAACAAAGCTTACTTCTCAACAATTATAATTCAACTTTAGTGCTTGCTGTATCCTGTGGGTGGATCAGGAAGTATTTCGACACCCACTGGTTTTCGCTGCGCTATTCACATCCACACATTATTAGTAAAGCGAGTCGTCTGCAAGCATTAGCTGGTTTGCATGCTATGATTTATCTCGAGTTGTGAGTAGTTGACGGCTGCTTTTGGGTCACTGTAGATGGAAATGGACATTTAAAAACGCCGAAACAAAATTTATTAATAGTTTTCGTGGTTATTGTGGAGTTTTTTTATATGTAACGACTTATAACTACTGGATGATGAAGAGAAGATTTTGGAAGAGTGAAAAATGTTTTTTAAATTTTATTTGTACACATTAAAACTGTCTTATTTAATTAAATTTAAACAAAAAAAATATACATAATTTAAACATTCAACACTTCTACAATTCATTGACCACGATATATCTAGTATTAAACAAAGCGGACAGAAGTCCTGCAATCTGCAATCACCTAATAGGTCATACAAATGACGGTGTTCAGAAGCTCGCATTAGACTAAGTGCGTTCCATGCAGCACTCAGTGCGTACCGCCTAAGGACATTTTTCACCGCGCTACAATGATTATAGGCGTTCGACGATATGCAATAACGAAACGATGATAAATCTACTTTTACGCGTGCCACGTGCTCTCTTTTGGTCGACGGTATTAGTTACGAGCATTTTAGTTTTAAATCTTGCTGGTCTTACCTTATGTGTTGATTTAATAAGGTTCCGTAAGCAAATTAAAAAATCTATTAAAGATAAATATGAATAAAAATGTTTCTAAAAATTTTATTAGGAAATATGAAAATCAAATATATCGTTTATTTATCTAGCTTTCATTCAAATTGAATGAATGATCACTTTACTTATTATCATTACAAAAATTTAGTTAAATTTAATTGTATTGTAATTATATAAACGTACAGAATATTCGTATACCGCGAGTAATAACTATTTCGTTGACATTTAGAAGTTGAGTTAGTTTGTCCCTATTTCCCGCTCAACGGCTTTGTCCTACGCCGCGCATATCCGAATGAAGACCAGTAGCGATCTACTTTCTCCGTCTATGTCTGGAACACGAAATTCGACTAATAGTATGAATTATAACGGCAGCTATTCTACAGTATTTATTGTAACAAACCGTTTTCACGCTACTGTGTGGGTCTTGGATGTAGTTTATTATGACAGAAATCACAAACGCTTGCCTTATCGTTCCCATATATTTATATTCATATATAATAGTCGTATGTATATAGTTTACTAAATCTCTTTATCATTTACAATAGTTGGTATAGTCTCTTCATATAAATAATCATTACATATCATTTTTTTAATTAGTTATTGCACTAACAACACATTAATTAGATAGTTCCAAATTGTTTTTACTTTATATACTACAAGCCATTTTAATTACGACGAAAAACACTTCTGTCTTATTTCAAATAAATTCATCAAAAAGTTCTATGCTTTCAACAATATAAAAAGACACATGTTCGTATATTCGTATGAGTATGTATAGAAAAGAACTCAATTGCGTCATTCTTTACCGTATGGTATAACCGCGAGCAAAAGCTCAAACGAAAACTTTTTGCTCAAAATTCCTTAAAGCCTCATACAACCTTTCCGGGTGTCGTTTTTTAATTTAATATTTTCCTGACCAGACGAATACCATAAAAGCGTATGGTGGGCTACCCTTTATGGTGGGTTCAATTGATCAAGTTGCATTTTTTTTTTGTGGCCTCTTAATAAATAAAAGCGGTCGCAATTTGCATTGCCCATTGTTTCTCACAATCCGTAATTTCATCTCAATGTATTGCCGAATTTCCTTTTCACATTCCTTCTTATATATTTTTTATTTTCACAATATTAATATAGCTTAATTGTCCTTTGTTTAAAAGTAATTAGCTTTTTACTATTGCATTTGTAACCCACATCGTGTCTCAAGCGGACTTAAGTAATTGTTTATTTAGATCATATTTTGTAACGATTTAAACTTTTAAATATAATTTTACATATAATCAAAACAATTTGCCAATAAGTTCAACGAATAAAAACTGTAATGTCCGAGTTTTATCGTTTATACATTTTAATAGGGAGCAATATCACTTATCGCCTCACTTATAAAACAATATAAGAAGTGACAATTTATCTTACAATACTATAAATGTTTCTGGTTTTAATAAATTTCAAGAAAGGGTATTCTGTCTTCGTCTGTTTTAATGCATTGACAGGTTCGGCAAGCATGATCCTATAACTACATTGTTGAATAAATTATTTACTAATTAATTTGAATCTTTGAATGATATTTCATATTCAAAAAAGTAATGATCTATCATATTGTTAGAAAACGTATAAAAATTTAAACGCAGCGGGTTTCGAACCCGCGCCTCTTGGAAACCGTTCAAATATTTTTTACATTTTTATGTGTGTATTTTAAGTTTTAATCACACACATAGGGAAACATATTTAAAAAAAAAACGATAAAAATTTGAACGCAGCGAAATTCAATCCCGCACTGAAGTGCGTGATTAACACTTTAAAAAATGTTAAAAAAATCATCTATCATTTACACAAAGCTTTGTTAACTAGCGAATAACATGTATTTTACTCCAAAAAGATTAATTAAAAAAATCTTTCACCGAGTGTACATAAATATGCATATGTACATAAATATGCATACGAGTTTAATGCATATTTTACACTTTTTAACTTATAAAAATGTAAAAAATTTGTGCAATTTTTTACAACGTGATGACAAAATTTTTTTCTTAATTTATTATCTGTTTCTTTTATTCGAATGGAATGTAAAATTGATTAGTTGTTTAATTCAATTATTGAAACAATACTTTGCTGATTGTTCTGACGGAAGATGTCTGTATAAGGGAGAATATATTATTTAAATATCAATAAGCTCGTTTACAGATGAAATACAGCAAATAACATTGAAAATACATAAGTAATTCCATTGTTTCTGGGTGATTTTTTATATTTGACAAGTACTGAAGAGTACTTGTCAAACTTGAGTTTTTTTTATTGTTAACAATGCATAAGCCATGAATCATTTGGATGTTGAGAGTCACGTAGTTATATATGCAAATAAATACGATTATACGAAATAAGCTTAATATTTTCGGTAGTATTTTATCTTACAACCGTTTCTTAAATCTAATTAAAATCGTTACTTGCAAGTAACGACACTCGTCTCTATATAACAGAGTACACATAAAAACTTTAGATGCTTTCATGAACAGGTATTCTACTCTAATGTTTGACCTATATCTAACCTGCTCAGCCTTGAGCGAACCCGACCTTTAGTCGTAAATAAACGACATTAAGCTACCAAGGCTTGGCCTAGTAACTAGATAGCTATCACGCAACGTTCATATAAGTTATAAGAAATTATTGCCACAAGTTGAATATTGAATTAGCATCACTTAATATATACTTGGTATTTAGAATAGTTTGTTGTGAACTGGGTTTTTTTTACATTTGTGTCGTTCACATTTTAACTCTAGTATTTTTTGAGAACAGAGTGTAATGACACTAGGTTCCTAGCTGACGGTCCCTGCTATGCAAGAAAAAGCGTGAAGCAGTTTTTTTTACTTTAGACATATTGCGGTATTTATGATAACGTAATTTATATTAATTTATGAAATTCAACGTCATTTAAACCTAGGACGCACATTTAAAAGAAATTCAAATCTAGTACTTGAGTTAAATGCGCACCAACGCTACTCTTAAATATATTTCTTATAAAACTCATACGTATCGCTCGTTCTAAATAATATCATAATTGAGTAAACAACTAATCAATAAAGTCGTACATGCTATATCAGAACATAATGGGAGCTATATACATCATACATAACAATGCGACTAACAACAAAGGACTGAGCGTAACGCTAACGAAAACCTTGGCCGAGACCTTTCTTATCCTTTAGCCGGCCCTGACCCCGTGGAAACAGCATGTATATATACATAAGCAATTTCCTTCAAACACGCGATATATTTTCATTAAGCTTATTAGACTTGTAGGTTGTATAATATATACTAATATATATATATATATATATATAATATATTAAAGGTGCCATAAGCCTATCGTGGCGCAGCAGAACAGTGTCTGACTGTAAACTCGATTGGTTCCCACTCGGAGGAATGGTCATAATTTAATTATTTTCATTTCACTGATCTAGTGATCAAGATAAAGCGCGCCGTTGAGATTTCACCCCTTAACACGCAATATTTCAAATTCCGACGGCAAGTGGTGGCTTACCCTGCAGGAAAAAGCGTAAAGAAGTGAAAAAGAAGGTACTTCTCATTCGGGGGAAGGATAATATTTTCATTATACGGCTCTGATAAGGAAATTTGCCACACTACGCGCAATGTTTCGAATTTGTACGAAAAGCGAAGTACGTAGTACCATTACACTGGGTTCTGTTTGCCTATACTGTATGAAGCTAAAATAAAAATATCTTCTTTTAAATGAAGCCTTCGGTGTAATTAACTTGGAATATTTGTGACATGGTTATGGGTTCAAATTATATAGATTAAATAAATGTTTTTAACACATATACTTACTATCTTGTATAAATATATAAAGAGGTCGATACAAAACCTCTAAAATAATCTAAAGACCTATTCAATCATATTTAAAAGGCATTGTAATTAAGGTAAAACTACATACAATTAAGCTTCAAAGCTGATGTTACGCAATATATAGGTAGTATTTTGATAGTTATTTTTTCATTAAATGTTACAAATAATATTTTTCATTTGTTTCAGGTATGTTTCAGAACTATTCAAGCAATCGATACGCGAAATCACTCAAAGATATTAGTCCGTAAGCTATAAATGGGTATCACGAATGTATGCTCTTGTCTAACTGCGATGGAAGTTCAGGCTGGCGTCAGGCCGCAGGCGGTGCCCGCTATACGCGTCTGCCGATAACAATCAGTACCGGCGAGCCGCGATTATACAACCAGCCTTGACTATAGACTATCGATATCGTAACACTTTACGTCACTATTCTTAAAGAACCATGAAAGTGGCCCAACCATTTGTATTGAATTCAATTGAATAACATTTGTAAATGTGACTAAAACAGTCACAAATGTTGTAGAGAATTGGTTTTTTGGTTAAATTTCATTTTCTGTCATCTTGTTCTTATTGAAAGATTTTTTTTTTACTTTGTACGCAACAATAATTATTATTATCTAATAAAGGAGCTTTAATTAATAGTAGAGCTTTCTTTGATTAGCAGTAACCGTCGTAATCCAGTTATTCTGTACCTGGCACGATTTTTGTGATTGAAACCAGCTAGCGGAAGCTCTCGTTTCCACGGTTTGGTTGACAACACAGTCTTCCTTCTCTAAAATCCACAAAGGGCCTGAAAGTTAACCAATCGTTATAATATTTAAGAAAATGTTTAATATATTAAATTGACCTCTGAATTGTTGTAATAACATACTGTATGCATAATATTTCTCGTCGATATTATTCTCGTTGTAAAGTTTTAATATTAATACGTACAATTGTTATTTATCTTATCTCTGGCCTAACCTAACCTAACCTGTTCAGATTAAGCCGGCATGACATATTAGGTTAGATTATTCAATCCCGAGGTGTTACCGATTGCAATCTGATATTTACTATGATAACCTAGACTGATGGTTGAATGTGATCACAATAGAGCTACAGTTTTCTCTCACGAGTCATTCTATAATGTTAAGAGGATTATTTATGAAATCATTATTTAGTTACCGCATCACAGCGCTTGGCTCTCGACTGGTCTTAATTTACAATTAGCGCCAACTTTTTCTAAACTTCTATGTAAACATTATCTTGTATGTGTGTTACTAGAACCCCATGGATCTCTGAATAGACTCGTGTTACCAATTCAATGAATAATTATGCATCCACCTACGTTCTTCCCACGGGCGTCGTGCCCTGCCTGGGTCATAGCCGAAACAATACTTTCACCGTGTTAACATTTCTGCTAATTAATGAGCGTTAGGAAATACGCCTTATGTAATTTGTAATACATCTTAAATCTTAGCGCGCTAGTTTAGTATTGCTTTTAGCATTTCGAATCGGAACACTGGAACGATTAATAGCTGTTGCATTTTTTTTAACGACTTCATTATGTAAGAGTCTGTCCCTGTTATTATACAATTATTATCATAGAGTCTTTCAAGTAGACTTTAGGTTCATATTACAAAAATGTTCTATTGTCATCTGCTCCGGACACGTTTTAAAATGTTCAAGCAATTCAAGCATTGCAACGAGCGTTGAAAATTATATTGCAAGATTTTCTTATATAGATTGATTGATCGATTGATAGATAGGTAGACGCTAATAAAAGTATGTTTAAAAACAGCTCTTAGCTTATCTTTAACATAAGGTAACTCTGGCTATATTTCTCACTTGTGTAATTACTTTTCCATTATAAAATATTTCCGTTTACGTATTTCCGCAATATAAATTATATCACTATTTTATTATTCGGTGTTCGATCACGATCTTATACTAAATATTCGTAGAGGTCTCTTGGCTCATTTATTATATTTTTTGCTACATTTGGTAACAGATCGTGTCTACATTATTGTTATACTCTGTAATAATATACACTGCGAGAAAATATAAAAAAGCTTATAACAGTTTAATTTTGTGAAGTTATTTTAAGTGTATGTTTTTGTTAACACGCTAATGGACAATAAAAAATCCGGTCACGAACTCAATTGATTCGTACAGTCGCTACGCCTTTTTAGTTATGAGCTTTGAGCGTAAAACTTGGCATAAACAAATGCTATAGTGCAAACGAGGACTACTTAGCTATTCAGCCGTTGCGTAGTTACCTACATATATTACCCATATAGTATTTATCTTTGTTGCATTACGACTATTGCATCGTAATATTTACTAATAATATAACATTTCACCGTTTGGCATCATCATTGTGGTAAGAGAAACGCTTCTAACCTGTATTTATTTGTTTCTGCTATAGTGTCCAGATAAAAATTTGTCATTTAGGATTTTTTAAAGTTAAATTAGCATTGTTACAATGAGAGAAAATGGCATGGATTGTTTTACGTATTTTAAGCATTTTCACAGGACATTTTCATTACCAAGTTCGTTTCTAACAAATTTGAATGTTCTTTGAATGACGTACGATGTTTATCGATACAAAAGGACGATATCCTGTGGCTCACCGTGAACCGTGAATGTATAGCTTAATGGCCACCAGGGTCTTTGATCACGAGTGGCAGGTTCAAATTCTCTTACTTTTAAATTGGAATATAGAATGTGTGATTATAATCCCAAATTTCTAAATCAGATCTACTATATGATCTGCTTAAATTGAGCTGGAATTTAACCAATAAAAAAAATACTTAATCCTTTCAGTTTATATCTATGAGGGCTAAGTGGGGAAATTCATCGTTATTATTTAATAACCTATCAACATTTACCGGTAAATGACTACTGAATTACCAAGACTTTTATGAGAAGTTGTATTGCGCGCGTTCCGCCATAAACTTTATGTCATTTATTATTAAAGGAAACTCCGAAAGAAAGTAATAGAATTCTCATAATATATTTTATAATATAGTTAATTAGCGTTTAATAGCTTTACGACTTACGTACTAATTATGAGTAGCCTGAGGTTTCGCTTACCGCAAGATTAGATTTTAATGACCACATCTTATCAAGGCGTATCGTATGTTTTATTGCACTCTAATCGTAGAAAGTTTCGTGTTTACTTTGTAATTTCAATTGACATAAAATATTAAATAATATTGATTTCCTTAAGGGACGAGACTGATGTCGTTAAGTACAATGAAACACTTTGCTTAAGGAAAATATATAAAAGAAAAATGTAAAATGGCTTTATGGCAAATATTTTATCAGCGTCACAGTTTCCCACATGGCGGACCAGTCAAAGAGAACCTAGTGTCAAGGCATAACCGTCGAACCGCGAGCACCTCCCGAAATCGAGAAATCTCGTATTGAGTGGCTTAATTCAATGCTAAACTTTACTCTTAACGGAGCGGAGAAGTAATAATAATTTAAATAAAATAATTCATCAGAATGGGAATCGAACCCACAACCAGTCGATGGCTCACTGCACCATGATAGCCTAAAAATCTAGATTACCTATCAATAACATAACTTTTTTATTTTTTATTCATATCAGTAACGGCTTCTCAACTATTTGTCTACACACGAGTTTGTCTTACTTTCAAATCACTTCTATTTTGTCATATTTATTAGGCTTATCTTATCAATTTCTTCCATTAAGCCGCAGCATTAGTGTTCAGTTGCATTAATTAATGCGCAGAAATTGCGCCCACGCATCGCGTAGAAAGTTCGTAGGGCCTGTAACTGTTTACAGGTTGGATTTGCAAATTGATTACGGTTCTGTTTGTAAACATAAAGACTATTTGCAATTTCTATTATTACTTATATTTTATAACTAGCGACCCGCTTGCGGCTCTGCCCGCGTGATCTATAGCTGTTTCATATATTCGGCGATCTTTTCGTAAAACAATGAAATTCCTAGAAAAAATAAAAAAAATGGGAGAAAAAAGTAGCCTTTGTTCGTCCCGTCGCCCGTCCCGGCCATCTAGTCTATCTCTTTATAAAATGTCGTCTCAATCGGTTCAGCGGTTTGGCCGTGATGTTGTTACAGACAGACAGATATACAGAATTACTTTTGCATTTATAATATTAGTATGGCTTATATCACACGTGTGCTTAATGGCGTATCACGTGGGTGCTTTGGGTAGCGAAATGAAAACTTCTACGATTTTCCTTGAATTAGATGAAATTCATATTATTGTCACTTTTTATATAAGCGACGTTACGCCAGCAAATTATTAGACTCATGGTAAGCGTCAAATTTACATATAATAATTTTAATACTATCTACATACCTGTGTTTTGATTAATTTTATAAACAGTAACATAAAATTTATAAAGCGTGGTTATTGTACTAATTTAAAGCGAAATATTAGTGATTTCTAACTTAAAAAAAAATGTATTTTGATGTTGAATTCTAATATATATTTAAGATAGCTTTTGTTTTTTACTACGCATACCTACTCATATAACCTACATATACCCACGTATAGGCATCCAATTTTCTTTGAGTTTCGATACATTGCGTGTTTGGTGGACCCAACGTTGCAATTTTTGTTACTAGCATAGCAATGGAAATAATTTAAATATAATCCCCCAAGAAAGGATTAAACCAAATCGCATATACAATCAGACACCGTCAGTTGATTTATACCTATATATATTTTTATAACCAGTGTCATCATATTCTGTTTGTAAATGTGATAGTATCGGTCACGCAAAGCAGTTATTAAAATAGTATTTTACTCGTAAAAGTGAAAAGTGACTAGCTTTATACGTGAAGGTGTTATAAAAATTACTCGACACATTACACTGAATATGTTATGCGATAAAACTTTAAAAGCATATAACATCAAAGGCATAAGATAACCTTACTAAGTTGCAATTCAATGTAGTATGTCCGTTATCTTGCAACGACAATTCGTACGGCCTCGAATGAATTTGAAAGTGGAAAGTTCTATCTAATCAGGATGCAGAGGCTTACTCATCGTCCAAATTATGAATCATTGTGCTCTTTGCATGCTTGCTATTGGCCGACATTTGATTGTGCACTGTGACGTAACCTAAAAGGTGACCGCTCTTAATTCGTTGCATAAAAGTATTACTAATACAGACAACCGTAGACCACTTTCTACTCTAAACTTGATTAAGCCATTATGATCGCTATAAAATAGCTTATTGTACTCAGCCGATTATAAGAACGGTCTGTACGTTTTATCTTAGTGAATCACTATTATCAGCTCGATATCGATCCGATTTTATCGATAAAAGTGAAAACGATATCGGTGTTGCATTGTGAGTCTATAACGGTTTATTATCGGCGCCCTTATACGGTCAACGCATTGATTGGTATCTGACGAAAAGTTCTTCGCTTAAACGATTGCATAAATTATAAATTTAAATACAGTAGAAATTGACTTGTTCCTATTCATCGCGAGTCCCCTAAATATATGATATCATAAGATTTTGCCATTCTATTAAAACCACAGTTCACATTTATATGCTTATCTTTTATGGTTATTGCTAATTCTTACGCTACCAACGATGGAGTAAATGGTGAAATTGTATAGAAATAATATTAAGCGGTGAAATTACTTTAACTTACCGTCCAACAATAATCTTTAAGAGGATATCTATTCTTCGTGAATTAAACTAAATTGTACTGCGAATAACTTTCCACGAGGCTTGTAGCAGATTTCACTACTACACATTCAATTTATAATTATGATTTTGACAGATTAAGTTAATAAAGCAGCGACTTAAATATGCCATATGTTATATTTGTAAAATATTTTGGTAAACAAAGTTAGTAAGCCAACTAAAACCCGTTAAAATTAATATAAACATGAACTTGCCGGTTCGTGACCAGACGGTACGCATTAACATATTAGCAAGAAACCAATGAGACATCATCTTCGTGCATTTATGAAGTGTCTGTTAAAGCATATAGTTGTAGGTTAAGAATGATAGTTGTACACTTCATTCTCTATTTTCGGGAATGTACAGAATTTTATTTTATTATTTATTAAATATCCTTTCTGCATTCTACTTGAAGAAGGTGCAGTTTAGCGTTCCATTATCAGCACGCATGTTCAATGAGGAACAAGGAATGGGCGCAATAAAGCTTGAGATAAATAATAAGCACAAAATATCTATTACAAAACCAAAAAAAAAAACACGCTGAAAAGTATTCCTTCGTTATCCTGGTCAACCAGGCAAGGGCTGGTGTGCTGGTACATCGATTCATACAAATGAAGTCGTGGTCAAAATCAATATAAGTACAGTTGAAAAGGTTATATTACAGATAGGCATAGAATATTGTTTATCGATGGACGCGATAGTACATACGCTCTTCACTAAACTTCATGATTTTACAGCTCCTTTTGCTGTTGTTTCGACGTAATGTCTCTGTTGGAGATTGTTTTAGAATCATTTGCAACAAACTAGCTTGTTATCGCAACTACTGATACTACTGATTGTGGGATTTATGAGAATTAACGCGTTGAAATATAATACTGCTGCAGCAGTTTTCTTGTACCCGATTCCGTTTCTAAGTTTATATTATACTAGCGACCCATTCGCAACTCACAGTTGCTATAAGTGTTTTGTATTTTAGACAGCCATTTCGTATAATAATGAAGTTTCAGAAAAATTAGAGCATAATGTAGCCTATGTTCATACCAAGACCCTCAAGTATCTTTATATAAAATGTCATCTCAATCGGTTCAGAGGTTTGGCCGTGATGACGGCACATACAGACAAACAGAGTTACTTTCGCATTCATAATTAGTATGGATTTTATTAGTAAAGTTAATGTTCACAAATTTAGCTTGTTCTTGGGCATTATATATCTTCTTTTTTTTCTTTAGTTCCCTCGACTATTTAAAAAAAATCCTGCAAAATCAAAACATACATTAGATATTTGGGTAGATATCGGTGGTTCTGTTATTGGCCTACACTCAATATGAGATAATTATTATATTATTATTACAAATTATTTCGTTTAATACTTGCAAGCTTAGAAGGAAAGAATTTGTTGTTGAAATTAATATTTCACGTGACTACTGTGTATACTGTTATTGTTTATTTTTTGTGATATTTAATTTTTTTAACGGATTATAAAAAAACCTGAAATATATGAAAACGATTTTGCTATTTGTAAATATATTTTCAAGCTTCAACCCTTTTTTCCGCATAGCAGGGAAGTCAGAGAAAACCTAGTTTCTAGACACTGCGTTCTCCACTTTGCGCCAGAATTAAAATTAAAAAAGGAAAAAAACAAAAGACAGATGCTGTCACACTGCGCCACCATGGCCTTGTAGAATAAAAAAAATGATTGAGGTCTTTATTTAACTGGAAAAATTAAAAATATGTTTACTTACTATTAATATTAAATAAACAACTATAGTTATAACATTTCTTCAATCGAAATCGAACATAAAACTAACGCGTACAGTAAAGTATTCGATCAATCATCAACGCATCAATAGTACGTAATAATAAGTGTGATTCATGAAACACACTTATAAAATACTATTGATGTTGGAGATAAAGAATCAATTATTGTTAATGATAATCCTCAATGTCTTGGACTCCCTTTCAAGACTTGCAAGTCACGAGCCGCTTAAGAAAGTTAAATAATTTAACACAATCATGTGCTGCTAGTATTTTTAAAGTGGGTAATTAATTTGGCTTTTACACATTGAATTCGTTTAAATACTTATTTTATTTACTTAAAAAGTTTCTTGTTGAAACTAAAACTTGTTTGTAAAACAGGTTGTTTTCTGTGAAAAAAAAACAAAAAATGTTTCAAATTAAAATAAATATATATATATTTATTCATTTTGTAACTAGTAGTATTTACACGTTTTACAGTAGTTTCAATTTCAACTTTTGAATTTATGTACGGAAATATTATTGTTAGGAGCGCTGTCACAAATGTTACATGCCATTATATATATTTTTTTAAGGATTAGCATGCCAATATTAATGCCTCAAAGAGCATTAGTGTTAAGAAAATAAATACAAAGATCTATGACAAAATTTTTTAAGCATTTCTCAATATAAATGGTATAGTCTAAAATTTCTTGTACTTTTGTATATTTAGAGCGAAGTGTTTTTAAATTTAAATTAAGTCAGTTCGCAACTTTGACGTAAAAGATTATCATGACAAAAGATTTTACGAAATAAATTAATTACATGTAATCAAGTTTTCCATGAATACTGCAAGCAGTTTAATAATGTTACAAATACACGGCTAGTATAATTTTATTGTTACCATAAGGAAAGTTGCTATAAATAAACGCGGTTATACCGCGCTTCTGTCCATTTCTATTTACTTTAGCAAACTGAACAGACAAGTGAGAGATTTGTCAAAACCCACGCCCATCGTTCAATCACTATTCATAAGGCACGGCGTGTTTACATTAAATATTGCGGCATATGATTTGTTTTTAAATATTTATTTTTCTTTAATGTTTCCAAAGACTTTAATGAATTTCACCCTCCTTATTACTTTTTTGTTTTTAACTCAGTTCACCCAGATTAATAAAAGTTTGGCTTTAGCTTTCTCGGACATATACAATATAGCTTGAATATAACACACGATAAAACCATGCGTTCTCCACTCTTATCTCTTCCTCCTTCTCAACGTATTTCGCGAATTTATATTTTATCAATATCAGTGTTGTAAAACAGATAAGTATCTATTTATTAGTATTTTTTTGGTACTAAGTAGTAATACATTTCACAAATGTACTAATTTCAATTTCCAATTTTTGATAAGAAATAACCTTTTCAGTTCACGTGGTACCTTATACTACAATTTTACATAATCTATAGTAAAATATTTATAGGGTTACATTTTGAAATGTTAAACAGCTCGTTAGTTGCTGTTCACTTGAGACGTGCCAGTCACCTATCTATGTTCTGCTCATTTTAAACTAAGATATATAGCATTGATAATATTCACTTAGCATAGAAGAAATTGTGGTTCGAAGCTGTATCTTGAGTAAGTGATTTCCTTGTGAACAATATAGACGATACAAATATATTTTCACATTTTTAAAGTCTTTCAGACACTTAGGATGTAAAAAACTGCTGATAAATATGCATTACATAAATCTACATAATCACAGAAATTGCCTCATTGAATATTGGTAAAGACATAATCCCTTATAAAATGTTATACAGTAAAAATATTCGAAAGTCTCGTTGAACTAAGTTATCGTAAAAAGTTAGCGCCGTCGTGGATCAGTTAAGGCGTGTTTGATGATTCTACACTTTTGTATTGCAGCAGTCGCCGCACCAGCTGACGCATATGTCGAATGTGTTACGCTATAATAATAACAAATAAATGATTCGCCTTTTAATCGTTTAATCCTCGTATTTTCATAATAGAGCGGACAGCCAATACGTTAATGTCGACTTTGTCATAAGACATTTACGAGTTTACGGACCGTGACATGCACGCGTTCCTGTCGCAAATTCAAATGATTATAGAGTATTATAGAGTTCATTGCGAAGAAATTACAAAGAGGTATTTCCTTGGCATCGATCATTTTATCTTTCTTTAAATCTTTTCTCATATTATAAATTAGAATACGTTTATACTCGTATATTTACTGAGCCATGTTTTGTGTTATATTTTTCAGATAATTAATCGGTTTTTAAGTATTAATGGAAGTTAATAATAAATGCAGCTGGCAACACTGTCGTTAGTTACTTATTATAGTGAATTCGAACATCCTTCCTTCCTTCGGCAGAAACATATATTTTTCACAAGCACTACGCCACAGGGCAAATTATAATTTCAAAATACTCATTCACGCTTAACAGTGTGTAATGATTCCATTACTAACATTTTCGTTTCGTTCAAAGAAATTGTCACGCTCTACTGCCTTTAACTCGTATGATAATTTAGGTTCGTTTTCCCCACACATTTTGTAATACGCTGTATAATCGCTTTCATATTGGATCATTGTCATACGAGTCATTATTCTGCTAATGCACTTTCTCTCCTTTTGTTCGGTTTTTTTGAAACATCATAACGTCAGAGCTATCTATCAAGCAAACCACTTTCATATCTTAGCATCGATACGGTATTGTTCTCAGATATGTTATCGAAGTTCATTGACTTGTTATCGTTCGAAAAATACAATGGTAATAGTATAATTTCAATAGATATTATGTGAAATGAAATTTATCGACCGATTAATATAAATGAATGCTTAATTGATAACTTTTATGTTAATTTATATTTATATAAAAAAAATAATTATCTGTAGCAGTAATTTGTCAAAATTTCTCTATTGAGATGCTTACAACAAAAATAAATTGTAATAAGCGTATAAGAAATTCATCGTAGTCGGATATAGAACGCATGGCTTAGCAGTCAGAGTCGCTTGGACGGTTTCCAAGTGGCATAGGTTTGAATCCCGTTGCGTTCAAATTTCTATACATTTGAAAAAGACATATTTAGAAAACGTATAAAAATTTGAACGCAGCAAGATTTGAACCCGCGCCGCTTGAAAACCGTTCAACGCTCTGACCGCTAAGCCATACGTTCTACATCCAGCTACGTTGTAATTCTTATACGCTTATAACAAATTATATTTGTTGTAAGCATCTCTGTAGAGAAATTTTTACAAATATCTGCTACCCAAAGATTATTCTACGAACAATCGTTAGATTTTTTTAACATTTTTTTAAAGTGTTTGTGTGTGTGTGTGCCTTAGTTTGGGAATAACACTTTAAAATATGTTACAAAATATATATATATATATATATATATAAATTCTATACATTTTCCAAAAAATATTTTTCAATTTCCTAAGTGTATAAAGAGTATTTAAAAATAATATGTGTTATATGTTTTTAGAAGTATGATAAATTGTTTATACTAAGTGTTTACATTTCATAATAATGGTTCTACCATTTTTATGAAATGGTAATTTTAATTGAAATTGTTTGAATTTGAATTTCTTAATTCGTTATATAATTTTGGGGCCGATATCTTTTCTACATCAGATTATGTAAATATTTTTATACGCTTTTTATGTTCCTTGATAGTAACTTTTGGAGTATATGTCAATGTTTATGTTGTAAAGATTCAAGAAAATAAAGTATACGGAAAGTGAAAGACTAAAAATTCGACAAAACAAACTCGACAAAGTGTTATGTTTATTGGCACATTTTACTTATAAATATAATAAAAGTATTTACGGATTTGTTAAATAATAAAATTCACATCAGTATATATATAGAAAACTCTTTTGTTACTCACTGACTAACTTGACACAAAAGGAACGGATAGACGTTACTACTGGGGAAAGTATAAGATGTTAAGACAGGATTTCCCGAAATTTGTACGGAAAACGGCAAAAATGGTACATTTTACAAATTACGGAAGAAATAGAAATATTATATATAATCCAAATTACGGAAGAAATAGAAATATTATATGGCAAGGGTCATAACGTCTACGCAAACGACAATTGCGAGCTAAAAGTAGTTGCCAGTAAATCTTCAAGTTTTATTTCATTTAAAATTTTATAGACGTTCGCAACAGTTAGTCTCTATCTACTGTAGAGTAGTGCGTAAACAATTACTGCGACTGTCAGATTTTACACTTTATTGTATTGAGGATTGAGAAAGGCTACAATAACCTTTATTGTACAATTTACAGTGAAAGGTAATTCTATAGTGTTATTTCTTAAGCGTCTGTTATGATTTGTTCTTAAATTATTATACTCTTATAGAAAACGACTATTTGAAGAAGGTGGGTACCAGCTGCCCAGCAACGAGATAGTTGGCGTTGAGAGAGGCCTACGATCAGCAGCGGCTAAAAATATAAAAAACAATAAACAAATTAACCAACTAATTTTGTTTTGTTTATTGTAAAGAAATACAATTAGTAGAGCAAAGAAAGAGTGGTGACAAATTTTGTAACGTCCACATGGAAACATTGTTTGATTTTCTATATTTAAGTATAGAAACTAATTGTTAAGTATTTTAAATAAAAATTATATAATGAAATGCATTTGTTTATTGAAAACATAAAATTTAAAACATTATCTTATCCTCTTCACATTATCAATAAAAATAGCTACTTTACCATATAAAGTAGCAACAGTATATTCAACTTAAAATTGTATGAGGTACTTGAACATTTAATTTTATTTCTCCAAATTATACCATTGCGGGATGCCAGTGTAAATATGTATAAATATCGATAATTATTTTTAATGCACTCGATCGTTTTATTCGATGTTTTGATAAAAAAAAACTATTGTACCATCTCTTTATTTTCGTAAATAAGTGTGATGATTCCATTTCTTATTCAATGAAACAACTTCCGTGTATTCACGCTTTGCCTTGAAAGCATCGGCAACAAGGTGTTGACATCTCAACTGATATGCTCTTTATGGAGCCACACAGTCACTTGGTCCTCGTACGCGTAACTGTTATTACTCGATTATCTTTAAACACCAGCGACATCTTAAGTGTTTTGTAATTTATAAATATGCGGTATAAAATTATGGTGACTGGTGATTTAATAAATAGCTGTAATAATGGTCACTGCGAAAAGGAATATTATTTTATTAAAAAATATACTTACTACATTTTTCTTAATATCATATGGTATCGATAAATACTCGTAATGTAAGTTTCAACATGAAAGTATCACAATTTTTAAACAAAACTTCTTTTATATTTTTATTGACTTATGATAAATTACAAGATATATCAAAAGTAGTTTCCGGTAATTTATATACGTTACCGGAAACGTATAAAACACTCAATAAATATTCTTCTTAAAGAAGTCCACGCCCCACAGTAATGACGGCACCACGATCTGCGCGGGCGCTTAATTAATATCGCTGCTCGTTTCATTTTCAATTTATCAACCTTAATCAGTTACGCGCGAAATTCACGGTCGAGCGTTTCGGAAATTAATAAATACCGTCTGGAGTGAGAGGCGTCTGTGGTGAAGTCTGTTTTCTAAAAATGTTTAAAACTTGCTGTATATTTTTGATATAATTCTACTTTTTAATGTTGTGTTCGAATGATTTTAGTCGTTTAAAAATACTAGTGATGACGTTCCCGCTTGACGGAACATGCGCGTTGCCTCAGCAACACGTCTGTCTGTTACTTAAAAGTGTAAAGTGTAAGTCAAACACTTGGTTGTCATTTTGTCTTTTTTAAATAATTCAATATATTTTTAATGCATTATTTAAAAAAGGGCTTTCTGCATTTTATCTATATGTTTGAACTTTTACTGTATCAAATTTAATACTCTTCAGTCCGTATATTTTTATTGATCGGACTGCAAAATGTTTCCGATACGTATTGATATAATAATTAGGTACTTTATTATAAGTAATTGTGCCTTTAATAATTACGCTATGAATTTTGAATAAGTGAACAGTTAAATATGCTGCTGTAAGAAGGTTTATCATGTGCTCCGATTTTGTTCAGTTCTAAGTTATGGATGAGGACCTGAAGGCGTCTACCTCTCATAAAACCATGACATGAATAACTTAACAATTTTTTCAAACTATAATTGGAAGTAATTTTTCAGATGAATAGGTGTGTATCAATTGAGCAAATATAATAATAATAGCAACTTTGGCTCCTTTTATTTTTTAACCTCGTAATGAGGCCTTGAATGTATCAGCCATACGACAGTCATGCTAGTGTAACTAGACAAAAGTAAAATGAAAATGACACATAAATCTATTATAGCATTAGTAAAGCGTCCGACTGTAAACCGCGATTGGTTGTGGGTTCGGAGAAATGTTTATATTTAAATTATTTTCATTTCTTTGCTCTTGTACTTAAGATAAAGCGCGACGTTGCGCTTCGCCACTCAACACGCTATATCTCGATGTCGGGCGGAAAATGGAGAACGGAGGTGTTTTGACGCTGGGTTCTGACTGTGGGAATAAGTAGTAATCTGAATACAAAATATTTTTTAACAAATTTATTGAACAATTATTTTATACATCGGGACACTTGTATCACACTTATTAGCTTCACTTGAATAAATAAAAGGAAGTCCCGCATTCTTAATTTAACCTCCTTCGTACGGTCCGAGTTGCCTGAAAATTGCTTTATGGGTCTGAATCCAATGGTAATACCATATTTTCATAGTTCATCCTAATGTTTCAGTATCAGTGCCAGGTCGAAAAACGTAAAGAGAAAACAATATTAAGCTTTTTTGTAGTTTATTTAAATACAATTTTATTATAATAGTTGTCTTGTTGTAAGGCGTTCCGTATGTTTATTTCACTTATTGGACACTTAAAAGATTTTTTATATAACGACAAACATAAAAAAAATAATAGTAATATTGACATCTGATTGCCGTTCCAGGTATTTTCTAGTATGTGTAATGTTTCTGTCTAACATTTTCCCTTATTTAAAATTGCGCTCTAAACACGCACGTTTTTACACATACTTATAAAATAGAATGGCTTGTGCCTTATCAGAAATACTTCAAGTGTCAAGGAGCCTAAAAATTTCTTGCTTAAACAATAGCTATTGTTTAAATAATTTATAACGTTTTAGCTCCTTTATCTTATATATAAACAAGATTAAATGTGAAGATTATATAATATAATAACTTTAAATTTCAATACAGAAACGAATATTCATGGAAAATCTGTTAACATTTATTTTTTGCTTCACCTTTTTTCCGCATAGCAGGGTTGACAGAGAGCCTATTGTCAAGACACTCAATTCGCCACTTTTCGAATCTGAGACATTGCGTGTTGAGTGGCGTAACTCAACGCCGCGGTTTCTTATCTTAACACTAAAACGAAGAAATAATAATAAATAAAAATATATTTATTTCAGTTTACATTCTCTTTAGTTACATACGAAGTAAGGGTACCTGCCTAGTAAGTTACTAGTATAATACTAGTATTACATATATACATTTGGAGAAATAAATATTTACAAATATTTTTACATGATTACAGTACATAAAAGAAGGAAAATTAACCTATTTAAAAATATAAATAAAAATAAAATAAGGGCAAAGTGTATAATTTAAAGATCAATATTAAAATCATTCTCGTAGTGGGAATAGAACTAGCAATCATTGCGTATACAGTCAGTCTGTCACACAGCGCCACAATGGCCTCTCCGGACCTAAAATGTTCTTACGATGTGGCTAACATTGGCTAGGGAAAATAAACAAACGAAATGCAAAGAGACTTTGTGACTTTTAAAAATTAACTTTGTAAATATATTAAATGACGATCAATAAGTCCGGCTACATGCTATGATTGAGCAGGTACTTAAATCTTGATTAAGGAAAAGTTTCAGTCGTACTGCGTCAAATCAAGTTGACCTATACATATACCATATGAAATAAAATTATGAGTTTTTATATCAGCTTAGAAAAACTAGTAAATATTCGTCCTATAGAACATATAATTCAGTATTCTATTTTAGGTTCCTAAATATCTGGAGCTGGCTTATTACACATTATGTACGGGAATTTAAAAAAACGACATCAGCATTTTATGCGCGTTCTTAGATTTTAAAACTAAATTTTATAATGACCGCATTGCCTGGCCGAGCTACACATATACACGCAAATGATAGTTTTAAAAACAATATCAAACTAGCTGGCGCGTTTCCAATACTGGGTTACTAGGTAAAAATCGCAACGAGCTATTGATCTATTGTTTCGATAGAAATGAGCTGTGGCATCCGGTGCTAAATATATAACAGGATGTCTTTTCTGTTAGATCGAAGAAAAATTAAACTGTACTTTATAAACAGACTTTTGAAAGAGCTGAGATTATATGTAAAATGAGCTGAAACAAATTTTATATAATAGAATATTATTTAAAAATAGTCTGTATTTGTATTTCATATTGAAATTGGTACTACATACGAGATGTTTTATTTTGCACTACCTATGTTAGGTTGTGAAGCTATGTGAATGAACACGGCATTTGTGGCATCAAATCTTTGAGGGCATTTATAATATTGTTTCATGTATTTTCAACATATATCACACACTTAGGAAATGGAAAAAGATATTTTTAGAAAACGTGAAAAAAAATTAACGCAGCGCCGTCCGAGCGCTCTGACCGCTAAGCAATGCGTTCTACATCCAGCTGCGTCGAAATTCTTATATACGCTAACTTATTTATGTATATGTAAGGCGGCGTTGAGTTTACCGCAGAAGACGTAATATTTCGATTTTAGGCGGAAAGTGGCAAACAGAGTGTATTGACACTAGGTTCTTTCTGACTTGATGTAGTAGGTATATGTAGTTAAAAATATATGGATAGATAAGTTTAACAAGTATGCCTCTTTAAGCCCTACGTACGCTATTACTACCGTAGTGAATCCCGCTAGAACAATAAGTATTGTTTAAAGTTATGCAGCGATAAGCGTGTTGGTGAGAGAACCTTGGATGAGTGCCCTGATTGCTTATCTCAAGAATCTTCTCAGGTTGCACTAGCCTTCACTCGACTCGAACATTGTAACATGAGCTTTACAGCGTATATGCATAAATTAAGGCTTTGTTATCTATACGTGTTGCTTAACGCTAAAAATCGAACGTTCGACTTCGTTATAATAAACGAACAGAATGTACTAAAAACTTTTTGAGCAATTGAAATGTTACTAGGAAATTTATATGTAGTGAAAAAATTATCTTAAAAGATATATTTCGCTAAGATACATATTTAATACAAAGTGAATTTAGCGTAAATTTTAACCCTTAACTATTACTTACCATTATGAACATATTCGTCTTACTTATTATATATGCCATTCTATGAATTGATTCACTTTGGTTTGTATAATATAATATAATATAAGAAACTCACAAATACACTCATAGTCGGCAAAACGTTATTAGATTTTACATTAAGATAAAAAACAAATTACAATCGGTGAGAAATATTCATTAGTATTATTATATTGTAAAAATGATTTTCTGACATATTTGTAGACAGTCTCAGATCTAGTCGCACGCGCATGTTCTGTTAAACAAAATCCATTTATTACTGCCATTGTTACACAGCGTAATGAGAAAAAAAAGAAGTTTTATTGTTCGCTTACACATTGACCATGATTGTAAACAAAGTGCTTCGCTGTATTTTCACTTGTGTGAACACACTGGTGGCTCTTTGCAAGGCAATCCCCTGAGATTTTACGAAAGCTTGATAATATTTTGATTTTTTTATTTTCTAACAAAACGCGATACACAAGTATCGCGTAATCGCTCTGGATAATTGGCTTTACGTTTTGCTACCCAGCTTGTAATATTCAGTTCAGCTTAGTTCTTTAATTATGGCGCTTCGACCGTGCCAGCAGAGCACAAGAGCATGTAAAGTTGCGAAATATGATACTCACCGTGACATCGTCTAATGTTAGTCCTCTTTAACTGCCACCCTACAAAGGTGCAGGTGATACATAGAGATAGTGAAAAAATATCTACGATTTCGATTTCAGAGCTCCTTAAAAGTTGACGCAAGTTAAGAAAGACCGTTACGTTCTCACAATTAAACCGTACATTCATATTTCCTAACGTCATTAACCATGATAGTATCCATAATAATTAACAATGAATCGTGTAGGTGTCCCAGCTTATTGACTTCCGCGCGTCGAATCCGATTCACGATCTTGGGTCACGAGTTTGCAAATGTTACACGGACCCAAATTTACTTTATACCTTGTATCTATACGCTACGTTTCATTTTTCAAAGAGTGATACAAAAGATAACATATCATTCTGCCTAGAATCTCTGCCCTGTTGATATTTAAATTAAGATACGTTTTCTTAGAGCCGCAATGTCAATCATGCTTCGTTTATTTCAATGTTAATATTAGTTTTTATTGAACTTAAAACATTTCAATATAATTTTGCCTTATTACAAATAATATTATGAAAAATTAAGGTATTGGAAAAATAAATGTATGGGGTTAGAACCATTGTCTCATAGTAATCTACATAATTTTTTAGTTTCCATAAACCTAGAGACTGATAAGTTCAAAATATTATTTAATTTATCATTCTTATATTATACATTATATACGTGGAAAACTATTTTTCTTAAAAACCATAACATTCTATTGTGCACTATTAATATCATTGACGATTTGTTCACCTGTAACGGCGCCTGACCTTTCCACAGTAATAGTTTCGTAAATAAGCCCCGCCTTTGTTCGGTAAAAAGACTTTCGCGATATAAGGATTAGCAGTTGATTGATGCTGTTTGCGACATTATTGTATCTCGTTATTTCTAGAGCTGTTAAAGTTGTCTTTATTAAATTCAATTACAAATAAACAAGAAATGTACTATACCGTATCGTATAAGATATTAGTATTAAGCATTTGGCCGTACCCAATTAAAGCTTGTATGGTTATTCAAAACAATTACAAATTAAATAAGCATTTTTTAACATATTAAAGAGTTAAAAACAAATATAACTTGTAATAAGAGTATAAGAATTTGGACGCAGCCGGATGTAGGCGCGGGTTCGAATCCCGTTGCGTTCAAATTTTTATACGTTTTCTAAATATGTTTTTAACGTTTTCTTAATATAAGCGTTTCCTTAGATTTTGTTATACATAAAAAATTTATTACTACCTATTTGCCTACGTTTTGTCGAACTATTTAATGAATAGCCTTAAAAAACATATTATTTTGCTGTTTGCTTTTTGTTTTACTTTTGACATTATAAATGAAGGATTTAAGCCTTCCTTGTTTCAAAGATATATCACGAAGTTTCAAATACTTAAGGCTATTAGAACAAGATGAGTCGTAGTCGTGACACAAGGCATGCCTACGCTAAATCGATGAGGTGCAATATTTTAATGGGGACAACTGATAGCGTGTGAATGTTTCCGCCACTAGGAAGGCGGCAAATCATCCGCCCTTAAAGGGAGTGACATCATACAACACCATGCCATATGAGGCAGTGAAAGCGTACGCAATAAAACTATGATTGATTCTATGATTGTGTCATCGTGCCACTAGAACCTGTATATGCCTGCATGTTGTAGTAATTCCTAGAAGTAAGCTTTTATTGCTTTTTAACAAGTAAGTCTTGGTTAGGTAAGTACTGCTGTCAATATTTATTATATTGCTTCACAAATTCATGTGCATGCATATTTGAGGGAGTGTATTTGTTGTTTTGTCTTAAATTGTGTAATACGCTTTTGTTAATAGCATTAAAGGTACTATAAAAACTGACCTGTCGAGTAATACACCTTTATTTTAAATAAGTTCTAATATTGGTTCATATGTAATAATTTATCCTTTTCGTCCAACAATTATTCTTACACAATATAACTTGTTTAAAAAAAAATTAAAACTTTCTTTTATAGCAAATAATAACCAATATTCAAAATAAATTCACGAATGTTTCGTGATGCTTCATATTGTTATTGTTGCAGATTTGTTGAAAATAAATGACATATTTGTTGTCAAATATTTATAATAGCCCGTTAAGAAATTTTCTTAGAAAGATAATAATTATTAATCTAAAGATCATAAATTATGTCTCGTTAATCGCTATTTTATAATTATTATATATTTATATTAATTGTAGATATTTAGCGCGCACATTTCAATATTTCTGTAGAAATTATATTATATATCATAAATATAGATATTTCTCACAGTTTTTTATATTCAAAGCTTTTTTCCTTATTTAATTACCGAACGCATCTATTTTGACAGTGTGAACGCGATCAGACATCGCGAGAGTATTGCTACCGCACGTAGAAAGGTGAAATTAAACACGCAGTTTCCTAGGGGAATGTAGGAGAAAATAGGGGAAAAAACTACATATATTTTACGGTCAACTCCAAAGTATTTGTTACAAATAGTCAGTTAATATGTGACTATAATACATTTAATATTATTACGGCATGCTATAAAGTCAAATTCAAAATATCCTTAATTCAAATAGACTTTTGCATGCACTTTTGAATCGTCGATTTATCATAAAGCTACCACCAGCTAGGAAGGCAGTTCTGCTGAGAAGAACCGGCGAGAAACTCAAAAGTTGCTCTTTTCAAATAATAAAGTTACATTTATATTACTAACCTGCACTGCAAATCATATTACTTCCACATTCCATATGTACATAATTTTTGAACTTTGTATTTGAAGTCCACATTCATAACTGTTCTAATTTCGTCATAGATGTACGATATAATTTTTACGAGACAAGATTTTTTAATTTCATTCAATTCAAATTCTTATTATCATTTTATTTAGCGCTGTTAAAGTTATTTGTTATTAAATATTATAGAGTGCTAAGGACACGCGTCGATGCTTAAATGATTAAATAAAATAGAGCTAACACGATTATTAAATTCAAAAATAATTTCCAAAAAAATGAGGAAAATGACTCGAAACCCGCACATTTAACCTGTCAGCTGCAACCACCAAGGAAGTTATGCAATGCATAGGCACGAATTGATAAACGAGAGAACTCTCTCCTAAAAAGGCACCGAGACGTCGAACGTTTTTGGCAATATGTATTATTCATGCACACGAAATAAATAGTACCTTCAGTTTGAACTTAAGAACGTGAAACCCATGAATAACATCGTAAATAAATGTCACGTATCGGGCACAGTGCCCTGACAAATGTAGGAAATGACCGGTGGATAATCGTAATGGCTCAAAATTTTAAAGCCAAATCTCTATGCTATACTACACTACATATTCATAAACATTTATACTTATATATAAAACTAGCTGTTGCCCGATAGTTTTTCCGTGTAGTATTTAGTGCCTCTCTGGCAAATTTCTAGTTTGTAGGAATAAAACAAAAGAATCTCATAGGAACTTACGAGAACCCTTAATCTTCTTAATACGACCCTGTTACAAAATTCGTTCCGAGTGCACGTCTACTAACTATAGACTACCTCTTTGCCAAATTTCATTTTTACACGTCAAGCTGTTTTCGATATTTCATAACGAGTGACATGTCGCTTTTATATATGTATATTACCTGTATTTAAAATTATTGACTTGCGTCACGAAGCGGTTAATATATTCAATTACAGCTTAAGATTTCAGTTTATGATTTCTGCAGAAATATTGAAATGTGCGCGCTAAATATCTACAATTCTTTACCAATAATATATATTCAAGGGGTACAGTAACGATGTGATATTTCAGAAAATATTGCACTGCGTTTGTGCAAAATACTGCGTTGTTAAGTGGGAGAAGTTATCAAACGACCATTTCCATTAGGAATATTGTTATTTATTTGATCGTTATAACAAATTTTCGTTGACTATAAATAAATGCATAGGCCAAAGAATTTTTTGTAGTTGTGTAATTTTACTTTTATATTTAATTGCTTATTATTTTTTTCACTGTTCCCTTACAACAAGTTACTGAACATAAATTCTGCCCTCAACTTTTTTTTTGTAAAATTTACTACTTCTGTCAATATCTAAAACGCATTCGTTTTTTTTAACGTATTTTAAAATGTTATTCGTACACTTAGGAAATTGAAAAAGACGCATTAGTTGTTAACTTTACAAATTTCTAATCGATTATATCGTATACATTGTAAGTAGTCCTCGAAACTATAATTTACTACTTTAGATATCTTACTAAATAAAAGTGAGTGTTTTTAAATTCAAATACTCTATTGTATAGCCGTCTTGTTATCCGACACATAATGCCTTAGGAAGAGAACGTGAGCCGAAGCTTTAAAACACACGTTCCATATTTGGGACATAATTCGCACCCAATGTGGGGAAATTACAATGTTTATTTAACTACACACTATTTTGCATACAATCAGAATGAAAGTGCTATTGATATTTTAATCATTGTAACAGCAACGGTATTTATTAGCCTATGAAATGGATATCTCAATTGACTTGAATACTCACATTTCCCAGTTTCTTACAATAGCATACCTAATAAATGCTTAGTGTCAACCCATATATAACAACTATTTCATACTTATAGATAATTATATCTACCTAGTTTAGTAACAGAAAAAAGCTAGTATAAACCACGCGTTTGTTGTGATTAGAGAAACCCATAAAGAACCCTTATGTTATTATACCGTAACATTGATTGTGTGAATAACACTTTAAAAATAAAAAAATGTTAACTTATTAAATAAATTAAATATAATTATTCCCCCGAGCGTTAATCGAACACGCAACCATCGCACTTACAGCCAGACGCTGTCCCACTGCGCCACGATGGCCTTCTATAAATTTACCTATTTTGGTTGAAAAATCTTTCAATAAACAAAACTTTGGAGCATAAAAATGTATATATGCAAATTTCAATGCACTCTATTTATGAACTTCTCCGCATAAGCTCATACAAATAGAAACAGGCCATGAATAACAATGCGTTGTTCTATAACTTGGGAACTCATTACATTTCAAACTTAGAGTGGAGTGGAGAAATTAATGAATATTAGATTCAGTGCTAAAACTGACTTTAAATATTTTGTCAGGTACTTATTATTTCACTTAACGCATTTCTTACATTATTGATGGTAGAGCATTTAGTAGCTAAGACATTTCGCTTTACTCGTTTCCGTCTATTTTACAGATTTCTCATTTTGGGTGAGGCAATCGAAAGCTAGTTGGTCTTACTCTGGTGATAAAATATATCTAGAAAATTATTTTAGACTAAAATTGAACTTGACATTCTACGAGTTAAAATCGTATATGTTTTTATCTTGAAGTCCACGTTACTTACAAAATTTGAAACCGTGCATTTCTCGAGCCTGTGTTGTGTTTAGGTAAAAGAACTCGATGTCGTACTTTGTTCCGTAACAAATAATTAATATACATACTTTTATACGATATAGATAAATTATTAAGCTTATCCAATCATTTTTCTAATAATCTATGAGATGATATTATAATCTATCAAATGTGTTGTTTCAAATCACCTCCTATTCTTTACTAAACTTAATTTAGAATTTATATACATTCGTATCTGTACAGGAAAACATAACGTACAAAACGTCAACTATAAAAGTTTCTCAGCGATTCTGTAATTTTCTAAAGTGGTCTGAAACTCGCTAGGTATGTTAAACAATGCTACAGCTAAAGTGCTACAAGAATTGTGGATTTGTAAGTATTTATCACGAGCGGAAAGCTAACTTTCGCAAGCAGCGTTGCTTATTTAGAAGCGCTCTAGATTAAGCTTTTACTATATACTTGTGTAATGTGTAACTCATACGGTATCTACTTGTTTCATTAAAAGATTAAAAGTGGTATGTTATAAGTTAAAAATAATAACTAAAATGTTAATTTAAATATACTCCATACAGCCTCCGACTGTAAACACGATTAGTTGTGAGTTCAAAACCCACTCGGAGAAAATATTTCGCAATGTCTCGATTCCTAACGGAAAGTGGAGAATAGAGTACCTTGACACTAGTTTCCCTCTGACTACGCTTCTATGCGAAAAAGGGTGAAGCTACAAAAAAAATATTATATACTGAAAAATGTTTTTTCGCTAATTAGTTCTTTCCAATTGGTTCATACTCTTTTTTGTAAACATAACTATATTTTTATGACGACATTTAATGATATCTAATTATGGTAGCCTTTACATAAAGTATGAATTATTATAGTCTGAGGAACACTTAAAGTAATCAGACCTGCAATGAATGCACATATAATTGCGATGAGCCCAGTCATCTCACAGAAGCCCCGTTAAAGCCTTGCTCGGTGAAGAGTAAATCAAGTAAAATGAGACCTAACAATTTATTACTTTTGTCTAATATTTCTTACCTGCATAAATCGTATTAAAAGTCTATCTGAGGCCATTATGGTCAGTGGCCAGTGTCTGGCTAAAAACGCGATGATTGTGGGTTCCTTTCCCACCAGGCGGAATGATCTTATTTAAAATGTCTTCATTTTCTCGGTCTCGTATGACAAAGTACTGCGTAAAGGTAGCCACTTACCACACAATGTTGGCCGGAAAGCGGAAACCGAAGTGTCATAAAGAAAGTAAAAAAAAACTATATATATATATATCTTTGTAAATATGTCTAAAATTAACTTTTTATGCAATAATATTGCATAACACCTACTGATATTGCGCTAATGAAGTCAATGTAACTGGTATGTGATAAACATAAAAAAATAAGAATAAGAATATTATCTCATTTATTTCCAACTAACGTCAATTAGTAGGATTTTATATAAAATTTTAACATTTTATTTTGAGCCGTTACACAACATATGCTTTGAACAAAAACTTTCTTCTACTTTTGTAATTTCCGAACCGCTATCGAAACTTATACGACCAGTTTATTTGGAGGAGTAAATATAATTGTCAGCTTGCGTTATTTATATTGACATGATTAATTTATACACAAACTTAACTAAACGGAGGTTGCGTAACCAGTTCCGAATTATCAAACAGTCTCTATTAATTAATGTAAGTTTTTATTACGCAAGCAATCGCGACGTCTTCTAATTTACGGCACGAGACTACTCGAATGGCGATTGCAAGTCTATTACCGGTTTATTCATAACACATGACTTACATATGATATCTTTATAAGATTAGATAGATATATTGTAGTCAATAGTCAAAAGAAATTAAATTATCAAACTTCAAAGAGAGTGGAGTTTTAGTAATTGAGACGGACGTGCGTGAATATGTATCGCTAGCGTCCTGGCTTTTAACAGTTATAGTTATGATTTCAATGCACACTTAACTATAGGTATATTTTTTTCGTTGTCTATGCGGTTTTTTTGAAAATGTAGTAAAAATTACATATTTCCGACTTACTTGGTATTTACCGTTATAATATATAATAATAATATAATTAAGCTTAAATTTATCTACATACACAAATAAAATAAAAACATTATAATATAGTTTTGTTGTTTTTGGCGTGTAGCCCCTCTTAGGTAAAAGCCTTCTCCAACTTGGACCATTCCTTGCGGTTGTTTGCAACTCCCATCAAGCTATCTCCAGCTATGTTCTTGTTGTCATCCACCCATCTTTTCTTCCGTCTACCTACCGTTATATTATAATCAAGTTATAGAAAATCTTTATAAATTGTAAAAAGCTATAAAGTCACATACAGCTGTTTAGTAGTTTTAGCGTGAAAGAATAACAAAATTCCACCCACCTTCACAAAATTTCACGTTTATAATATTAGTAGGATTTAGTTTAAGTTGAGAATATAATTGAATTATAATAATAAGATTCTCTAAATTTAAATCAAGAAATGGCAAAAGAATAAAAAAGTTTTTTTTTAAAACTATTTATTTATATGCATACTTAATATTTTACCGTACGGTCTACATACTGCAAACTACATCTGCACTATTTGTACCTAAGGCTAGTAGTTTAAGTATTATAAATTAAAAACTAAAAGAAATTGTCTCGAAATTGTCGTTGTGATATGATTTATAGATTTTCCAATTGCCAAGTAGTTTACGATGTCAGATAAGTCTAAAGCTGTTAAGAAAAGTAATATTTCATAATATCCTTCGTGATAAAGAAATTTATAGCTTTGTAACTTACAAGTTATTACAAGTAGCTGAGAGGCTATAAGGACCATTTAGATTCAAAATAGAAACGAGTTTCAAAATATTACAATCTTTTAATCTTTTACAAATGACGTCAGAAAAGAAAGGATATTATGTATGTATTCTATTACATAAGACTAACAATTCTAAAACTAAGTTAATTAGTTCATACCACGGAATTACAGACATCGTAAAATAAAAATAATATATAAATGAAAGTGAAATTATTTATTTATATTCGATAGATTGGATTAAGGCGTGGTTTAATTCTATTGATTTATCAAAATCGTGATGGAAGAAACGATTTGTGGATTGATAGAAATCGATTTGGAATTGCATTTCTTAATAAGATGATGTCTCGAATCGTCTAGCATGAATGGATAAATCGTTAGCATTTAAATGAAAACTAAAATGGAAGATTACCTGCGTCTATCTATTACAATAATTTAATAACAATTTGATTATGATAGATGTAATAGGAGAATGTGTGATTGACTGAATAGAAATATATTATCTTAATTGGTTTTCAACGTGTAGTTTGGTTTATTATGTAATAAAATCCTTTTTTGGTATAAAAATATAATATTTTAAAATATTATTATGCACACTTATTTACATACCTGTAGCTCCTTTGGTTCTGGTCTGGTTACACGGGGCTGTGGGCGGCAGTGGCTAGTGTTCAGTTACCACGAGGTGACCCGAAGGTCGTTTGCCTTGCCTATACTAAAAAAAAAATACTTAAATATATCATTACGTTAATATGTGAAGGTAAATAATTGTATCTCTTTCTACGAAAATTAAGCAGACGGAAAAGTATAAAATTTTTCATACTTAAAGCTTATATGATAAAGAACTGCAGAAAGCCAACATTTTTCAAAATTATAAATTAGAAATGAGCTAAATTAAATTACTTTTTAGGAAGCCAAAGTTACATACTAATAATATATTGTCGTAGAATACATTTATACATAGAATGTCTTAACACTAAGTTATCGCTTCCAAAAAGTAAATAAGTCTTTTATGGGTCTGAGTATAGGCATATATAATAGGATTCCACAACCTATGTTAGATTTGCAACCCCAGAAATTTAAAGCCGCTACAATGACAATATTAATGAGTAAAGCTTATTACTCAGTAGAAGAATATTTAAAAGATAAAAATATTTGGAAGTAGTATGTTTTGAGCTTGGTGCAGGTTGGCTACAAATTTATTATATGATAAAATTGTATGTTTTGTATTTGAAAAGAGCAGCTGTTGAGTTTCTCGCCGGCTCTTCTCAGCAGCACTGCCTTCCGAGCCGGTGGTAGCTTTATGTTCCTTCGACGATTCAAAAGTGCTTGCAAAAATCTTTTTGAATAAAGGATATTTTGAATTTGGTTTTGAATGACCGGCTAACTCTACATGTAATTAAAAATGTTGCACATATATTGTTCATAATTCAACAATTTTGAAAAAAACTAATTTTCATAAAATTGTATTTACTAATAAATACTATTATACTATTTTAATAATAAATACACACACTACCATAATCTTGACGTTAGACTTTTGGATAAATAACATACACGTTGCTAAGGCAATGAGTAACTTTAGCGCCAAAAAGGTGTTACTAGTTTAAATATATTCTTTATAATATATATTGAAATAAAGTTTTTTATTATACACCAAAGATAGAAGAGGCATAATTCATCTCCAAAATTATTCTAAGGGATATTTATAAATAATCATTTTAAGAAAAATATATAAGCCTTTTAAGATTATTTATTGCGTAGTTTTCTAATATTATTTTAATAATTCGTTAAAAGTGGTAGTTTTGTAAGATGCTGTGAATATTTTCAATTGCTATTCCAGAGAACCGTCAGCCATTCAAAGTATTTATTTATATAATAAACAATTAACTTAACCATTTTCCTACTAAAATTAACATAGCTATAGTGACATGTAATATTGACGAGGATATAGAAAATATGCTTACACTCGTTTAAAAAAACTGTTTTTAATTATTTCTAAGCATTTAATAAAAATGCCTAGTATGTGTATAAGTTCTTGTTATGAAAATACGTAATTTATTTTAAAAATAAACCTCAGCTTGTCACCTTATTTAAATTGGAAAGTATTGAGTAATTTTGGTAAATTAATTTTGAATAAATTAAGTTCTGTTTGGTTCTAGGTAAGGTTAGCAAATTACGTAAAACACACTTCTGTATATAGTTTGGAAAATCAAGCAATGGAAGTGCACGTTTTACCCTTTACTTCAAATATATTATTAAGTACTCATTGATAACTTTTTCACAATAGCAATTTCTTTTGTATTATTATTTTTTTAGCTTCACGCTCTTTCCCGCATAGGAGCGCAGACATATAGAACCAAGACACTCCAATTTTCGGTATCTGTCAGAAATCGAGACATTGCGTGTTTAGCTGTTTTTCTCTATAGCGTAGAAATGAAAATAATTTAAATATAATCATTCTTTAATCAATTGAACCCACAACCATTGCGTTTAACGTTAGACGCTTGCACATTGCGCCATGGCGACATTTTTTTAATTATAATAATGTAATATTGTGAAATAAAATGTATGTTATGGGAGACCGTGGCAATAAACGCCGAGAAAAATGCCAGGTAGGAAAATTTTAATATATTGTATTCAACATTTGTAGACTCGCGAATTCATTATGCATATGACCCGGATATCTTAGCTTTAATATTCATCGATGTTTTGCATTTGTCTTAGGTTTTTTTCCTCATTAAAGCCGTGAACTACATTCATAGAAAATGATAAGGAAATAAGTGTGCTTCGGAAAGGAAGTGTTGTGCCGTCTTCAGCGGAAACTATAATATGAACAATTTCCCGTCTTCCGTTGAAACACAACAGTAGAATATCATAAAATAAATGAAAGTCAGGCCACCCATAAAATTAGATGTGTACAGCAATGTTTTAACATTGCTGTTATAGGTGTTTTATTGCATATTTTGCTGGCTGGGACAGTTTTTGAATAATGTGCTTAACTTAGTATATAGATAGATATATTATATCTTTTTTTTTTAATATATCTACACAGCTATATTTTATTCTATATCCATATCTCTGCATATCTTTGCACCCCTTTTTGCGAAAATTACGCGGTGGGATGAGTATAACATTTGGCACAGTTGTAGTTTATATAAAGGAGCGGAGAATAGTTTTTTTTTAATAATGCACAAAAATTATATTAAATTAATAACATAAAAGTGACACACACTATCTTTGAAACTGTATAATATGACATTTACGTTGCATACGCGTTGCTTTGCGTGAACGGGGCTCATATATAGAACGACGATTACTGATTGAGTGACAGACAGACACAGCCAAAACTAATGAAATGAGCCTAGAAATCTGAAATTTAGCATACAGGTTTTATTTCAGGATCTCCTCGGGGAGTGTATTGTGTGCACTAAAAGATGATTTCACATAATTTTGTAACGGAAAAAGGAAGAATGAAATTTTTAGGTTTTATAGTATACGCAAACGAAATGGCGAGCTACATCTTTTATTATAAAATATGCTCAAAGCATATTATAGGAGATATTACACAGGTATTAAATAACTTCACAAATTGGTAAATTTGTGTTAATAATTTTAAACAATTTAACATCAACAGGTAAGTTGATAAGTGAATTATATTGTTATTAAATTTGTAAATTTATGCACCAAAGCAGAGTGGTTAGAAAGCAGATATAAAAATTATCTTAGTTATATTATTATCCAATATTATTCGAATAAAACAAAACCCACTGGGTGTAAAATCCAAATGAGATCTGTGGTTTGAGTAATCATAATAAGTAATGAGTGAATGCTTCCAAACGATTTCACCACGCAATGCGAACCAACATCGGACCATTAATTCAATTTACCAGGATAGACTTTCTAAATGATGCACAAAGCTCATTTGTGGACTGACAAGTGAAATTGAAGCTGCCATTTTGCTTTCACGGGCAACAGTGACATTTAGTTCTGAATCTAGATGGGCCCTGATTATCGCGGGTAGCCATCTGTGCAGTACTTGGCTCTTATCTGTATTTATACCAGTTATCATTAACGTACAAGAACCTGAAGTAAGGTAAAAGTTGATAGCTTACGCTTAGCTTTTATGTGGTAAGAATCGGTAAGTAAATTGATATTAAGTCTCAAAATATGAGTCGTTTTGTAGAGAAAAATAGATAGGTGATAAATACAGACTAATCTCTATATACTGAATATATTTAACATATGTCTGTCTGTATGGTTTCCTGTTACAGATTTTTTTTATTAAATGTAAAATTTGTCTTCAAATTTTACTTACATCGTTTCGACATAAAACATATGGTCTAATTACAAATTTAAAACGTAATTAAAAGTTGTGGGTTCGATTCCCACTCGGAGGAATGATTATATTTAAAATATTTTCATTTCACCGCTCTGGTATCTAAGATTAAGCGCTGCATTGAGTTCCGCCAGTCCACGCATGTTCATTTCATTTAAGTAGAGAACAGAGTGAGGTACGGTAAAAAGCGTTAAAATTTAAAAAATATATATTTTTATTTTTGAATTGATATTGTTACTAAGGCAATGCGTTTTATAAGCAATGTAGTTATTCTGTGGAAAAAGATGTCGTTCAGTATACGCTAATTTAAATTGACAAGCGCTGAACTATTGTCATAAAAGTATAAATTGTTATTATGTTCGAAAAAAAAAAAAATTATATAAATTTATTTAAATGTAAATATCTATATTATGTTATAAATACCCTAATTCAATAAGTTTTTTTTTGTAGTATTGATAAAATTAAATATAATAAATAAATATAGTACCTATAACTAGATATAAATGCTAGATATAGTAAGTGCCTATATAAAATACCAAAGTGTACCGCTTTGAAGTACACCGATTTACGACGATGCCGTGGATACAGTGATTGTTTTGACGGTTGTTCCACTTTCCCGCTCTAATTTTGGACGTGTATTAATTGGATATATTTTGTAGAGAGCTTTGATTCAGAACTAATTGCTTACAATA
The DNA here is from genome assembly GCA_038994665.1 of Podotricha telesiphe. Lineage (NCBI taxonomy): Eukaryota > Metazoa > Arthropoda > Insecta > Lepidoptera > Nymphalidae > Podotricha > Podotricha telesiphe. The sequence continues at coordinate 1,143,560 of JAOYRR010000161.1, read as the reverse complement.
GTTTCTTATAACACAATTATTTTGTAATTGCTGTAGCGCAAGTAAATAATTATTAATTCTATATTTTTTATTGTATTTTATCTATGTAAAGTCAATGTTGAAAAATATATCAAGATCAGATTTTATTTCTTTGTCTACACTCATGAATACTTCATACTTGTCTATAATATAATAAAATAGTAAAATAAGATGTTTGTACGCGCACATCATCGGAACTACTTAACGGAGTTAAATAAAACTTTTATTGTTGTATATATTTTAAGCGTGAACAGGTAAGTCCTGTTATAATGATTTTGAAAACTGGACCTGATGAAGAACTATAGTAGTTCAGTTAAACTAAAAGATATATAGAAGTTCCGTCTTAGCAAAAGTTATTCAAAGTGATAAGTAGAATTAGTGTAGGAATTACTTAATTAATTATTAAGTCAACGCAGGCAAAGTTGCGGGCAGCTACTAGTGTAAAAATAAAAGAGGTAGCTTAATTGATCACTATGTATAAATGCAGTCTTATCTACCTTCAACTATTAAGGTATCATGAAGTAATTAATTGTTTAAGTTTTATTTTTACGATTACTGTAAGTAATAGATAGCTATATTTTATGAAAACGATCATATTTTTTTATATAAATATTTATTTTAAATATCAAAATTATATTTTAATTGAAGCCTACATTTATATTTTTGTTATACAATGACAAATTATGTTTGGAGAAGTAATATAGAAATAACTAGCGACCAGGTCGCGGCTTCGCCTGCGTAAACTGAGTGACTACACTATTACATTTTTAGTAAGAAAATGTGATATCATCCATGGAAGATACTCGTATTTTAAAATATACAGTATGTGTACAGACAGCGATCAGTTACATTTTTATTATATGTATAGATTTCGTTACATATAACGAATATATTTTTTGGGATTGAAATTTAAAATATTATAATCTTTTAATTAACTATTACAAACTGTCGTTTTAAATGCCCTAAGGTACTATTGAATTACTAGCACTATGAACAAATTGAGTATATTAAGTTGGAATGAACAACATACATAATAAATGGTACATAGCATTTATTAGACATCGTTCCTAAGAAATTCCTGTAAGCCGACTTTATTAGGTTTTCAAAAGGGACTTTGCGATATTGCAATAGGATCAATATTTCAAAAAATAAAAGCGGTAACTGATGAAATAGATTTGCCATCGTTAATATTAATATTAAATTATATTATCTTCAGGTATCATTAATTTCCTATCATCAATGCCAACCATGTCATGCCATGCCGACTGTGATTTAATGTCAAACATTAAATTACAGTCGTTTATGGCTATGGGAAATATAGTAATAACATATAACACTAAACTTAAACTTGAAATATAGTCAAGACATTTCTTTCTCCACTTCACGATTCGTGGATATTGAGTGGCGGAACTCAACGCCGCGCTTCACCTCACCATTGGGGACTGAAAATAATTAAAATACAATTTTTCTCTGTGGCGGAAATCGCACCCACAAAAAAATTGATTTTTACAGTCAGACGCTATCCCACTGCTCCACGAAAGCCTCTTAGTTTCCTTCAACAAATAGAATCGTCACATATCAAAATTAACCAAATAACAACTAATATTTGTTGTTACAGAGATTTGTACAAATTTCTAAATATGTCTTTTACTAAAAAAATTGTTTTATATTATCTTAAAAGATAAATTTAATTTATTTAACATGTTTTGCTAAAAGATTCAAGTTCTAATCGCCCACAAATACTTTTTAATTGGTAGATCACAGGACACTGCAATCTGCAATATCCTAGAAACGATGGCTTGTACGCGCGCTGAGGTCGCGTGATATGCCAACATTGCTGAATCGTTGTTGCCGATATCTTTTTTTCGTTTCACGATCGCTATCAGTGTCATATTTACTGAGATAGTACAATATATAAAAGCTTGAGCTTGACTTGAATAGTCGACAATCAATTTTTGGCATGAAATAAATGGACCTCGTCTGGCTGAAAACACGATGGTTGTGGATTCGACCCAGCCGAGGAAGGGAATATATTAACTATTTTATTTTTCCGCTATATTAAGACAAAACGAGTTCCACCAAATTTCAAATTTGAATCGTAAGTTCTCACTGCTGACAGTGCTAAGTGGGTAAACCTTAATTATATCGTATAACAAACATCAGTTTATTTTGTATTTTTATTTGTGCAACATTTAGTATACAAAAGCATCAGAATATACAGAATATGCCTGACTTACTTAGCCGCTATGTGCTCATAAACAGATATTATTACAGATAAACCTAGCGGACAACGCATTGCTAATTGCGATAATAAAAATTGTTGCGGCCATAAATCACTGCACATTCGACAATTTTCCTTAATTGGTCTCGTTTCCCAATCGAGTGATTGTGATCTCAAGCTGTGTGGCCGCTAGCCCTATGCCCAAATCAGCAGGGTGATCACCCTGACACTGACCGGACATGTGAAGTAATTAGTTCCAAGCAGACCACACACAGACTGTATTGAGCCAAAACTGAGGCGCCTGCATTCAACTTTCATCCTCATAAGTCTAGGTCGTATGAATCACGCTAAGTTGAAAATGCAAGGTTCCTACCATAGATTGTACTATTGATATAGAAACATTATGTATTTACATACTTACTCCGGATTCAAGAAGTAGTTCTTGAACTTTAATATGCCCTATGTTTGCCGACAATGTTGACATTAGAAACGGTAATGTATAGTCTAAGTAAGGTAAAATTTGTCTGATCAGAGGTTGCTTTTCCATAAGATGTAATTACCACAGTGTTGCGATTGTTTTTCATGCCTAATGCTACAAAATGGATGCATGATTTCAAAATCAAGTTTGTGCGCCATATATTTTCTCTGGTTAATACTTAACATATCGATTGGCCCAATATAACAGAAATTAAGAATTTTTTACACCATGCAATGATACAAAATAATTTAACGCAACCACGAAGATAATATTATCTATGATTACATAATCTATATGACAGTGGCCTTAGCGCCGACAACAAGCAAAGTCGACATCGGTATAAAATAGCTAGGCCGTATGTAACTAAAACGTAAACATGACAAAAACAATGCTCCAAGAAAATTTTATTCCGGTACACAGGTTGTACTAACAATTGTATTGCTACGCGTTTGGCCTATAGTCCTTTACGTCAAGGAAATATATTATGTTATATTGTAATATATATATTGTAATACATATCAAGAATCACAACTATTCGCGAAATCTAATTCGTACATTGCATTTAATTAAACCACCTTTCTTTTTACATTCTATCTTTCCTGTTAACCCAGTCTTTGTAATTACTGTAAATACTCAGCAATTAACGTTTTCACTTGTTTTATTGCCATTTGCTGGGGATTTTTGAAAGAGATCGCTTCAACTCTGAGATTGCTTTGTGTTCAAATGTCAGTGTGGTCTCAAAGCATTCTCTTTCCCTGGGAGCTTCAATTTAAGGGCCAAATGATCAATCATCAACATACACGATTCCTGATGTAACAGCCGTTGTATCCCTCTAAATTGCATAATTGGAACCGAATTTATCAGTGAAAGTGAGGAATCGTTGCACGCCGTACTAATGTAATGCCGGCTTAATGATAGATGGTCTCAACGAACTGTGCCCTCGCGTAGGAAGCTTGAGCTTTATTATTTATTACGAACAAAACTATTGTTAGTCCGAATAATAATATACAATGATAATTCAAAACGTTTTTATAATTTGAAATTTCAAATATTATCTTAAAATCTTCAAGTATTTTCATTATTTCATTAATATGCTTTTATGGCGCAGAATGTGATACGTCCAAAAAAATGTTACTTGTACTAATCTAGAACAATTTTTTGTTTTTTATATTTACATAATTTTACAAAAAAAAGAAATATTCCTAAAATACAAAAAAAAACAAATATTCTTACAACCGCTGCAGTGATACACCTATCTATAATAACGAACACTATCTTGAGTAGTTTTTCGCTAAAACTATATTATCATTGTGGAGAGAGTTTTGCTTGTAGTATTTTAATGATTAGTTTTTATTAAATAATTATAAAACTCCAATAGACCACTTGTCTGTGCGTGACTACAGACTGTAATTGTTCGTGTCAAATTATTCATAAACAAACAGGTGTTTTAACATTCTTCACAGGTATGTTTTTTAATAAATTTATGTATTCTTCCTTGTAGTTGAATTATTACTATTACATTTTATTCCGATTATTCGTTGTTCATTTGTTTTTTTTAAAAACCTACCTACTCGACCTACTAGAACTCTACTAGTAAAAATTTCGTCCCCGTTATCGACTTGAAAGAAATTCTGTGGCAGGCGATGAAACAATCATCACACTTTATCTAACTAGATTAAAGTAGAATCTCATAATAAAATTGGTATCAACTCGAAGTCACATCTATTGTTCACAGTTGAAATTATGAATTTCTTAAAAATATTGTATTTTATACAAATTATTAACGATTAATCAAAATTATAAATAAGAAATTTTAAATCCTTGGAACTTTTACCACCAAGTTTTACAAGCAGACTTTCTACGCTCTTTAATAAGTATAAATAAAAATATACTGTATTCTTATTAAAGATATAATGGAACAGCAATTAAACTTAGTCGGCGTAAATAAAACTTATTTGAAGTTTTTGTCATTTTCATTCTTATTGCGGCCAACCGTCTCAACGCATTTATATTGCACGAGTTAACTCGTAACATTAAAAAAAAATAGTATTTGAGTTCGTATCATACATATGTGTGAATAACACTATTGGTTTTAAGCGGGCAATTTTGGGCTAATTCTCGGGCTAATTTTGGTTTAAAAATATTTGTAGAAGTCCAAGGAAGGAAACATAAAGAAATTACAGCACAGAAACTACGTAAAAGTCACCATTTTATTTTCCCATATAACCTGTGCGTACCTGTCAAACAGGATTCGTTCGGAAATTAAATATTAAGAAAGGAAAATAGCTTACACTATGGAATATTAAAAGATCTAGCAAAATGATTGGCCATGATTTAAGGATATATAATTTATGCATTCAATAGTTTAACCGATCATTTGAACTTTATATTATCTTAACTTTATATTTGAATTACTAATTATTATGTTGCTAAGAAAATTTCTGAATGCGCTATAAATATTTGACAACAAATATGTCATTCAATAAATTCTACAGATTTATAAACTTCAACTTACAATTTACAATTAAAAGTAGGATTAGCTATAACGTAATATAAATCTACTTAGTTTGTGGAATGAAACAAAACTGTGAAAAAGCTAATGACATCGAGTCAACTATCATCGGAGGAAAATGAAAAGAAGAGGATGTCTCGATCCCGCGTGTGCCGACGATTCCAACGGACTTACCATTTAAATGTAAGCGTCTACAATATACCCTGCATTTGCGAAAACAAATCGTAAGGCCAAACGTTTGAAGTAGTCCTGTCCCAACTAATTTTTATTTTTAGTTATTTTTTCCTAGAGCATGTCCTTGTGTATTATTTTTTGTATTCTCTTAATTTTTATTAAATTTGAACATATAACTTAAATCTGACGCATTACAAAGTACACGAAGCAGCTAGTTATCGAATATATTTTTAATATCTATCTTGTGTTCATTTCTTGAATTTTCATGAAATAACAATTCCATCATAATATCTAATTCATCTCGATTTATAAAGTTAACAACACTTTAAAGATAAAAAAATATAGTTTTATTTGTAGTTTTTAATTTGTATATCTGATAGCGGAACTCCCGTACAGCTGTTACCCAAGGAACAATAAAGCAACGTGGCTAGATTCGCCGATACTCAGACGAAACCGCGGGCGGTCGTTAGTGAGATCATAAAATTTATCGGTTTAAAGAACACTGTTGCATAATTCGCTAAAGAAATGAGATGCAACAAATCGATATTCAGGCTTACAAATGTAACCCTAATTCGATTATTTAATATCGCTTACAACCTCCCACGCCTTCTTTCACACATCAAAGAGATATTGCGACTTTACATAAACATGGTAACGCGTTGTTAAACATTCGAACACCGCTCGATATTGACAAGACAAGATATATTTCGAGGTAATACGGTTTTGATTGCCACTCATTTCGTGTTATTGCCATTGATCTTTAAATGTTTTCTGTATACATTCTTTCACAGAGTATAAATATTTATATTCAAAATTTGAATATTTAAATTTAAGTTTTTAAAATTACAGGGCTTCAAATTAACTTAAAAACTTAAAATTATTGTGTAAATTGAAAAAGAACTTCTTGATCACTTATAAGAGTTATTAATCATTACCCCAATATATATTTAAATATTATAGAATTTTATGCAAAAAAATTATAAATTCTACAGACATAATAAATTATATGGCGTCAAACGTTTTTGAGTCCCAATGCACGATTGGTATGCGATATCCTCAGGAAATGGATCGTCCAGACCGGTCCGTCGACAGTGAAAGCGTACGCGCACGAATTGTGATCTGAAGATTGACTACTGCGTGTAATTTAATTATACGTATACAAATGACAGGTTCATCGTGAAATTGTGCCTAATATTAAATAAGAAGTTCAGTTTTATTTCCTAATTTTCTAAAATACTATTCATATATTCGTGAAAGTTTATAAAATATTCTAATGATCTTTCTTACATAAGCGTATTGATAGCGATTGCGCGTCTGATTGTAAATGCGGTTGGTTGTGGTTTCAATCCCAATTAGGGGAATAAAATTATTTTTATTTCTTCGCTCTCGTAAGACAAAGCGCTGCCGCCGCTTAACACAATGTTTCGATTTTGGGCTGAAAGTTCTCTACTTTCGAAATGTCTTGACACTAGGTTCACACTGGCTATCCTGCTATACGGGAAAAAACGTGAAGCCGCAATATTATAAAGAAAAATAAGTTTATTATATAAGTAGATTAGAATAATTGCGAAATAAATGCATTGTAATTCAGGTCTGTATTAATTTTGTACATTGGCAATATATATTTTTATTTTTATTATATATATTTTTATTTTTATTATATATATTTTTATTTTTATTATATATATATATTTTTATTTTTATTATTTTTATATATTTTGTTGTTTCTATTAAGTACAAACGTACATACAAAAAAACAACAACAACCACAAATACATAACAAGCGATACTAAGAACAATTAAGTGATGTAAATAATGTTATCAGATGTATATTTAATGTCTTAAATGTCTAAACCTATTAAATTACATTTGAATTCGGAATAGGAGAAATTACATACCTGTCATGTAACGAAGATATGGTTTGAACATTGCGCTGGTCTGCCGCTTTCGTGTTCGCCCACGTCGTCCTTCTGATAAACTATCGTGACTCATTTAGACTGTGACGTAGAAAGTGCAGTCTTCTTCGATTAAGATAGTTTATGTTTTTGTTATTTGTGAAACTGCAATTAATATAAAAGTTGCGAAAACGCTTTGAAAGCTAATTAATTGTAGACCGCTCTAGTTGTAATTGATATACAATCGCTTTTATCTTTATATATATTTAACAATTCCAAACAAACAGTGATTCATAATAAAGTTCTTAGTTAATAACAATAATATGTGACGTATTTTTTTTGTAAATATGTACTTAAAATGTAAGGATAATTTATTGCCAGTAACAAAAGGATCGCTACGTAAATCATAAAATGACGCAGAAACGCAATGAATATTTTACGGCCTGTAAGTCCATTATTAGTTGAAATATGTCCTGCTTTAACTTCCTTATCTTACACCTTTGATGCGATACTTGTTTATCGAATACATAATTCTAGCACTTACACTTTCTATAGCGGTCGTAAATACTACTTGCAGGCAATAGAATTGTAGATTAATGTTGAAAATATATACAAACATCATCTTAACACCATTAAAGCGGGATTGCTTCTTCAGCCTCAGTAATTTATGATAATTACCTTCAATCCTTCATTATGGGTTCTAACACCAATAGTTATAATATTTAAATCTTGTTACGTAAATTCACCTAGCTAATATAACTGAAATCGTAATCCCCGTCTCGGGGTATTGATGTTCCACATTGATATCTTATAACAATAAAGAAATATGTCTGACGAAATATTGTTTTCCTAAACTGAACTCTTTATTTATCGTAGCGCAGTAGGACTGTAATCCCGATTGGTTATTACATTGAATTACACGCCCTTCAACACGCAATGTCTCGAAATCTGGATGTCGCGATTGGGAGACAGACTCTGACTACCGTGATCTGAAAAAAATAATATATTTAAATATAATGGCATATTTACAGTGAAAATAATCCGGACATCGGCAGTATATTACAAGTTTAATTAAACTCTGTTATCGGTTATCTTTACTTATTTATATTTTCCCATAAATGCTATTTTATTCGCTTATTATATATTATAACAAGCAAAACTGTAAATTACCAGATTGTTAATAACTTTAGTTCTGCATAAGTTAAGTACATAAAAATAAATCTTCCTTGATTTGGTTTTGTGATACGTCCAGATTGGTAAACCCATATTTTTAAAATTTTATTGACGTTTCGACCACAAGTTCCGTATTCATATTTAAATAATAACTCACAGGAATCATATATTGTACAATTTCACCGTCGCTTGATTTATTAATAGCAACCGACAAGCTTGAAGATGTTTATCTTACAAGCTCCCCGACGTGACTTATTCATTGCTTTAAACAATATATAAAAAAAAATATATAATCATAAGAACCTTGATCTTTTACTCTACACTGATTTACATATGTTTTCATTATGCTCGTTTCACTTGTCTGAAATAAACAGATGGAAGCCTCGAACAATGGTATTGTTTGTACGATTGCGAATCACTGATGTTTCAAGTAAATTTAATCTTTTTGACTTTATCATAAGATACTTTTAAATGTGTAACCTTGATATTATTTTTGTTATCAATTTTACAGACAAAAGTTTGTGTCAATAATTTAGTTTCTAATATATATTTGACCATAAATAAATTTCTATTGTAAATTGTACGTTGCGTGCTCATTATTGTTTATGGTTCCTTTGCGTGCCGTCTTCTCTTTCTGTCAGACGCATTATGTTCCGCGGATTTTTGATGAATTCGTGCTTACTATTGTAATTTTAAAGGTCACTACCATACGTTATTTGCACACTTTTAACGCCATAGTATTCTATTTTTATTATAATTTTTCAAGTATAACATAAAAAATTACGATTGCAATATTTAACAAGATAAATTTAAAATTGTAATTAAGTTATATGAACTTGGATTATTAATTTATTTATAAAAGACCAGCGCTATTAATTGGAATGCCGATATAATGGCTTAATTGTACTGAACTCATGATATAAAATACACATATATAATTGACATAATTTCTTACGTAACATGACTCATGTAAAAGTGCAACACTGACGTAGACACTTTGTATCAACTTAATAATTCTCTCGACAGCTTAAAGATAAAGCAATGAATTAAGTCGTTAATTCGATTTATTTTAATTGGATATTATAATATTAAAACACTTGTATTGTCAGTACATATTAGAAATTATTATTTGAACCATTGCATAATGTTAATTAAATAAGAGAAACTCTTAATGCTAAATATATATTCACAAAGCAAAAAGAACTCCACTATTATAGTGATTAAATTATTATACTAATGGCTTATACTATGTATTATGAAACGGCTTTTCTAGTACTTTGAATGAATTAATTTATCAATAACGTTGTTTGTTGCAGGTAACCATGGAGCTTGGTATCCATAAGGGGTTCTTCTATCTGCTAATATATAGGTAATAGCGTGCGTAGTGGTGGGTACATATAAAATTGGAATATGTCAAGAAGTATTATTATTACATGGAAATAGTAATTTTGCTATAACATTAGTACATTTAAATAAAATCTATGGTATTCGTAAGTTGTTAAATACGGAATGTGGGAATTTTTATATAAATTAAGTGTTTATTTAAATATAAAGTCTTTGAAATAGTTCTCCGTGAATCATTAATGAAGGGCGTGCTTGTAGTGAAACAGACATGTGGCTATATTGTTAAGAAATTGTTTAACTTTTCAGTTCCTATGTATTATAGCTTGAACAATTTTGTCAAAAATATAAAGCATTACAGGATCTAATACGTGTTTCGTGAATTATATTTATTCGCTCGCAATTTTGAAGAGGAATCTTTATACAATTTTCGCAATTCATGTTGTTTCTAAAAAATATATAAAAACAAATATGGGTATATGTTCTTTTTAGCTTCACGCTTTTTACTGCATAGGAGGGTAGTCAGAAGGATTCTAGTGTCAACACACTCCGTTTACCACTTTCCACCTAAAATCAAGACATTGTGTGCTAAGAGACGAAACTCATGATCGCGCTTTGTCTTAAGTACCTACCAGAGCGGAGACCAAAAATATTTTAAATAAAAATCGTTTTCCCGAGCGGAAATTGAACTCACAATCAATCGTGGTTACAGTAATGTACTGTAAAATCTGTTTCTATCGTTTCGTATCTGATCTACATCTGACCTTGGGGCCATTTTCGGTTTCATAGTCTTCGGCTACATCCATCTTCATTTAAAATGACGGTTTCGACATGCGAATAGTAAATCCTGGCGTTTAATTTCCAACGTCCTGCTCACACCGTTTATTTTACGAGTGTTAATGTTTGACCACAATAATATATGCGGATTACTCGTACCAGTTTATACAATTTTCGTAATTGGTACATACCGGCGTTTATTCAGATTTACGACAATGGCACCATATTCATAAAAAATCTACGGCATATCAATCTAGGAAGTCACTATATATCTTGATATTGGGCTCCTTATTCGGTGTGTTTGTTTTTTTTTTATAATGTACTTTTGTCGTAAAGTTAAATAAAATGTACATGAAGTTTCAGCGCTGGCTTAACGCTATTTATTAATATTCGTCTGTAAATGAACATGTTAATATTTAACGCATGGCTTAGCGGCAAGAGGCATAGTTTCGTATTCCGCTGCGTTCAATTTTTATAAGTATTTAACAAGAATTTAGTTTATAATTCATTTTCGTTTTCTTTGTCTGTTTAGACAAAATAAAACAATATCTTGTTAGCAGACTGACCAAGCGATCACTAAGCGGATTAATGCGGCGTTATTTAGTTCAACTGAGGCCATCGTGGCGCAGTGTGCAGCGTCTGACTGTATACGGGAAAATGATTATATTTCATTTTCATTTCTCCGCCGTGAGAATGGAGTCTTGACACAAAGTTCTCTCTGCCTAGTTGGGTTACTATGCGAGAAAAAGTAAAAGATTAAATAAATATATAAAACGTATATTAATTATTTTCATTTCACTGGTCGTTGAACACAATTGTTCTTTCATTTAAAATGTAATCAATAAATAAGATTTGATCATTTATTACCTATCTCTTATTCAATTATGCAATATGCATAATAGCAATTGTTTTGACTGGCCAGTTTTATCTAAATTGTAACATAATTTTCATTTACTATCTACTTAGCAGATTTTAATAGAGCTCTAATTACGAAATCCTCAATTAAAAAAACGTCTTGTATTATCTAAAATTAAAACCCGTTTTACTTTATTAACTGTGCGCCATAACATATTTCTGAATAGTGCAGTCACCACTTGACCCACTCAAGGCCGCATAATGCGTATCGCTCATCCATTGCAATATGACGTAATTATATAATCGATTATTTATACTAAATTAACAGAACATGCTTTTATTAATTATTTAGTGTAATAAATAAAAGCGTCTCATACATCAAATTTTTCCGATAACACAAAAATATATATATTCAGGTCTTACCTAGAGCGGTCCGAAATCATTGCGTCTGTAATTTCAAATTGTCGCAGGCAAGTGGCCCCTCCAAGCTTCAATAAATGATTTATAATTTAGTTTTTACCTTAGTGCACGACTAATTTTACATTAAATACACACAATAAGTTTAAAAACCTGTGTTACTAATATTAATGATAGTTTTAAAAGCAATTATTTCATACGGTAGGTTTAGTGTTCATTTTAATATTTTCTATATTTTACAAAAAAAGTATATGCCTACACTGACTGACTGACAGAAAATGCACAAACGAAACTTTCTCGACGCAGAAAGCAAAAATTTGCCATATTTGTTCCTCGGCCAGTGTCAGTCAGTAAGTCATCAGCCCTTCTCCGTCCAATGCTGGACATAGTCCTCTCCAAGTATAGGAAAGCATTAAGAGAGGATTTTTTCTAAATTCTACGCGAAAGGGAAATATACCGAGATTTTGCATCTAACAGTCAAGAGAGAATAACGAAGGTCATGATATCGACAGAAAGTGAAATAAAAAATACCATTAAGTATCTGCTAAATATATTAATCTATCAGTAATATTTGCATTTAAACTTATTGACAGTTATTAGCCTTTTGTTTTTAATAATTTAATATGTAAATTAATTGTAGAAATTTATATCTAGCTATTTAATGTTTCAGCTAATTGGAAAACATTCATTTATAGTGGATATAAAGACGCCTTGGCTATGTTTAGAAAGCTTTGAATTATTTATTAAATAATAATTTTGAATTTTGGCCATCGTGGCCAAGTGGGACATCATTTGACTCACCGCTCAACATGCAATGACTTCAGATGAAGTCGGACGTGGAGAATGGAGTGTCTAAACACTATATTTTCTCCGACTACGAATAACTTTTGGTTTTGTGATTCATATCAAATAAAGTACTCTATATACATGCCTATACCTATCAAATAAACAATGGCAACGCACTTACGCTTAAAAAAAGAACGGAAACACTGAAAATCCGTATTACAATTTGAACATAGCAGCTGATTATACCACTTCTCTATAAAACAATTAGTAGTAAAACACGCTATAAGCTTTATTTATTCAATTTTTTTGTTTTTAATGCATGGCTCATTTGGATCATGGTCCATAATATTCAGCCTACTGTCTAGTAATCACTATTTACGCGATCTGATACCGACGGCAGGTATAAAAACATTCATATGCTCTTAGTATAGGCAATTTAGAAATCTCTAATGTATTAATTCATAGCTAAGACAGTGTGATAATTGGACAACATTTCTTGAATGCAGAATACATAGTTTTAGAGTTTATCTTATTCTATTTTTTACTAATTACATAAAAATGATTTGTAGCAGTAGTAAAGATATAAATGGAAAATTATAGATAATGCCAGCGATTTACTTCAATGGTTTATTTGCCTAGACGTTTTTGAAGAGAGAGAGGACAAAATAGTAAAAAAATATGAATGTAAATTACTCAAAACAGATTTAGAACATTAATTAAAAAAGGTTGCATAGACGTTCACAACATCCTACGGTCATCGCTAGACCCTCAAGTGTGTATATATAACATTTTTCACAATCGGTTCAACGGTTTGGCCTTGATGGTACAGAAGCATAGAGTTACTTTCGATTTATAATATTAGTATGGACCAGCATAGTCTTATAAATTAATATTTTTTATTTGCAAAATCGTGTGTTGAATAAGACTTCCTCTCTATCTTGCATATGATGTGCCTTGAACTTATTTATTAATTTAAATTGCAAGTCACTTCCTCAACTTGTCAGACGCAGCATCGGATTTAGCTAAATTTTGGCATCGTATACTAACCGTGCCTAGAAACAAATCGGATCGTTATTTTAAAAAGTTATATAAGTATTACCTATAATAAAATGTATTTTCTCCATAAAAACATGCCATTGTGGGGCACAGTGGGGCGGCATCTGATTGTTACACTTCTGGTTGTGGGTTCGATCCACTCCTGGGAGAAGTGGTTATATTAATTACTTTGATTTCTCCGCTCTGGTAATATAGACACAGCGTCTCGACCTCGGCCGTAAAGTGGAAAAAGCAGTGTGATACCACTAGGTTCTCTTTGAATACCATATACACACGGAAAGAAAAGTAAATCTGAAAGAAATAAATACAAAACCATGTTCCATTCACATTGCTATTTTCCAAATGAAATTACAACCTTTGGGAATGAAACAGGATCTTTTATTTCACAGCACTTTATTTAATAACTCTGCCTTCGCATGTGATTTCAACAGCGTTATATACAAGACTTTTTAAAACATTTTAATTATGATAATATGTTTTCGAATACGTTTTGTATTTGGTTTAAAATGTAATGCATTCTTATGAACATTATTACAAAAGTAGTTTGCCTGTAACCTCTACGATATGAAATTGAACAATCAATATGAAATTGAACACGCAGCTTGATAATGAGGCGAATATTATTATTATTGTTATATTAAACTTATTTTTATCATGCTTTCGTCAGGATATTTTACTTATTTTCATTACATAGTCTCAAGTGTCAAGCGTCGAGGGTAAAGACACCTTCATCCTAAAGGCCGGCAACGCGTCCACAACTCCTCTAATGTTGTAGACGTCCATGGGTGAAGATAACCACTTACCATCAGGTGGGCCTTCTGAACGTTAGCCCCCTTTTTTAAATTAAAAAAAAACATAGTCCAACTTTTACGTATGCTTTAAGTACTTTGTAAATATTATATAATTTAAACTTTTAATCATATACGTTAAATGCAAATTGATACTCACGATAACCACATTACAGCATTTTCATACTTTGACTTCAACACAATAATTTTACATAGTAAAGATAAAACAGCCATGACATAAATTGAGGTATAGCTATGGACTTGATACTATCATAAATTAATTGCTTAATCTACGTGCCGTTTTATAAGGTCACAGATGTTACCAGCTTCCGTGTTCGCTTCCCACTAACGAGTGTCTATGCAAATATCAATTAACCAGAGAAATGTTTCCTCTATCAACTACCTGCCGATACTTGCTCCCTATTAATTGGTTGAATTATCGTTGTACGTGATATGCTATTTCCGTTGCACGGGATGCGCAAACGTGAATGGGTAAGTTACACAATATGGCCTAACTACCAAATATGTGCTTGCCGATAGAAAGTCTTTAGAGCAAATGTAATGTTTGTATATTTGGCATACTATGTATATATAACAAAAACATGTTTTTTAAAATATTTAATGGCAAAATTTAAGATCAATTAATAATCTCTTGGACGGCCCTTTGTGGCGCAGTGAGATATTGTCTGACGGTTAACGCTACTGTGGGTTCGATAATATTGTAATTATTCTCATTCCTCCGCACTGGTAAGATTAAAGTGCGGCTATGAATTCCTCGCTCAACGTGCTCCATGCGGAATATTTGGATTTTGGACGCAAAGTAAAGAACAGATTATTTTAACACTATGTTCTCTCTAGCTACCCTGCAATGAGGGAAGTGGAGAATTTGAAAAAAAAATGTCGTTTGAAAATCAAATAACAACATTTAATATGAATAAAAAATGTATTAAATTGCTCATGTTCATATTTTCTTCTTTTCATATGATCCACGTCTATTCCAATTATGTTAATATAATTTAAATTAAAATATAAATATGTGTGTTATTGATGTCAATCATAAATCAGTCAAATTAATCTAATTTGTTTATTTTAATACTTATCAATATAATTCGTAGATACAATTTGGAAAAAAATACTGCCTCTTTTTATTTATATACCGTACAATGCTAATACGAACATAATTTAAAAAAAATACTGCGTAATTAATACGTAAAATTTTCAATAACTTACGAAAATTATTGAAAGTTTTAACTTGTTACATACTATTGTTCAAGTTATTTTCACCAAACTTTGTTATGCCTTAACTTTAATTATGCCAATGGCAGGAAATGGAGGACTAGAGTAGATGTCGTACCAGTAGCTTCTCCCAACTAACGTGGGTAATTTAGCAAAAAAAATTTAGATTCAATAGATTTTGTTCTTTAGTTAGTTACATAAAAAGGGGATTGTATGTGTGTCCGTATAACTAAAATATTCATTTTACTGACATGTTTTTGGGTGCGGTGATTTTAAATTTCATATCTATATCGTATTTATATCGTAATTAATCATGCTTACTTCTGATATGTTGTGACAAGATTATAAGGATTAGCATAATATTAGTTTTGGTTGTAAGTTACCCTTCACTGAATTTTGTTTATACATTTTAATGACATGTTGGTATTTTAAATACAGATTCACCAAACACGACTATATTTCTTTTTTACTTTCAACTCCACTCTCTCTCTTACTCTCCGTTTACTTTTTGGCGGAATTCCAGACATAGCGTGTTGATGTAATTAGTGATGGAAATCAACGCAGCAATTTGTTTTATAAAAAAATACTGTAGTTTCTTATTAAAATTTAAACGCTATCTTAATATACTTGTACTACTTGTTGTACTTTTCTTTAGATCAGTTTTAGTCAAAAATCCTACAAGTTAAAAGCTTTATTTATTGAAGGAGAATTTTTTTTTTCACAATGTGACATAGGACAAATATTAAAAAAGTTACTAGGTATGGGAATCAGTACACCTGTAGTACTTTCTAACGTGCAATACATGTTTTTTTATCTATTTCCTTTAAAAAGTTATTGTTTTGTATAATTTTTAACTAGTTCATTTACTTGTAACTTGAACACATCCTGGCTTGAGTACAGCGTCATCGATAATTATAAGATTGACGTACCTTTATTAATATTTTCAATACTTAAGAAAATATATATAATTTTATCCTCATCGATGTTATTTAGTTTCTGTATTGTATGACTTCAGTATTGTATGACTTCATTATTTGAATGACTACTACCGGCAATTTGATTTTTCCGTTTTGCGCATTGTAACATAAAACTTAAGTTTGCTCTATTATAAGTATATAATATATGTTAAAATGAATATAGCTTTAAAAAAACTTTAGAAAATATAAATAGTATAATATAATTGAGTGCGCCACCAAACGTAACTTTAGATATGCATATATAGGATCTCTTGTAAAAATGCCGGAACAGTTTAAAATTAACCATTTTACAAAAAATCTAAAACAAAACTTCAGAGAAAACAAAGAAATATGGTTGTTAAAATGTGCTCATAGACCACATTTCAGCTATTCTGTTATAAGATTGGTTGTCCGATACGAGTGTAATAAATTATTCCTCACTACAGTTACGTATCTCTTGCCTCAGACAAATTTGCTTTCTCACTCGCCTAAGTCCGAGGGTTCGATTCCCGCCATGTACTTGTCTATTCATACGTGCCCGCCGATAAATCGCTCGGCACCTCCGATACCACAATGGGAAAGAGAAAGTGCTTAAAGGTAATATAGCCTTCGGACCGCCAATTGGCCAAAATGGAGAAATGTTATATTGAAATAACTTTATTGTTTAATTTTCGGTTCACAGGTTTGTAGATTATTAGATTGTAGCAGCTGCATGCTTATTCCCGCATAGCAGTCATAGAGCCATAGAGTCAGGGTAGTCAGAGAGAACCTAATGTCCAGACACTCGGTTCTCCGCTTTCACACTATTTCGAGGTGAAACTCAACGCCATGCTTTGTCTTAGGTACCAGAGTGGAGAATTAAACATATTTTAAATAATATAATAGATTAATTTTTATTATATTTCTTTGGTCTATACATTGTTTTTTGGGCTTTATGTATATGCTATATTTGTCGATGTATTGATTTCAACTAATTCACTTATATTTATCAAATTATAACTTAGTAATATTTAAGAAATTCATGATTTAAAAAGGTGTTACAAGTAATCAAAATTGTGTGAAAGCTTAGGTGATTTCAATTTGTGAAAATCATTTTATAACTCACATAACTTTATTTTGACGTGTTTAATTCATTTTGGTTTGGTATAATCTAAAGCTAGTTATCTGCCCGTTATAAAGTATAATTCATAGTATGTAATAATAATCTATATAGCGGTTACAAAATTCATATTACTGGACATTTGGTGGGGTTTTTTTTAATTTTTAATAATAAGTTTCTGATACACGATGGTTATTTTATATGTGTTATCTTATAAATACACGATACAGGATTAGCGAATATTTAGTTTCATTGCTAAAAATCCATATCCAATCATTAATTAAGTTATTTTAAGAATACATTAAACGATATACTATATGTTATTGTAATTCAATATGCCATACAAAAACTTGTTTTTAATTAATATTTTATTCTATCGCCATATAAATCATAATCAATATCAATCTAGCCGTTTAACGAGCTACTGACGTTTTTTATAAGAGCAATAAAAAACGAAACGCGATTCGTTACTCGCCATTGCTAGAAAGAATGCGCTACAGTTGACTAGCCAGATGGATGATAAACCATAAAAATGCATACTAGATGCGCGGCAACTGATACAATTAAAGGGGAATTCAGAAGACCAGGTCATTCGGACGCGGCCGTTATTAATCACAAACTGTAGACGAACGAACAGAAGTAGCTTGTTTTCACTCTCAATATTTTTCTTTATTTTTTGATATTTAAGTATTCAGCTTCACACTTCTTCCCACATAGCAGCTACGGTAGTCGGAGATAATCTAGTGTATGCAATCTTTACTTTCTGTCTGAATTTAAGATATAGCGTGTTGAGTCGCGAAACTCAACCTTTACCGCGCCGCGTCTTGTTTACCGGAGCGGAGAAATGATAATAATTAAATTATGATCACTCCATCGAGAGGGAATCGAACCAACCGCGATTACAATTAGACGCTGTCCCACTCCGCCACGATGGCCTCTATATTAAGTATATTTTTAATTTTAATGAATTATGTTATGACCGAATAATGTTGTTTGGAAGAATTATTTCTGAATGATATTTTACGTAAATTCATACACATTCATATACTAATCCTTTTTATGACTTTTGACCTATTTTTTACGAATCTGCATTATATATTCTTTTGTAGAATACGAATAACAAATGTCACTTTTCAAGGCATTTATTAGTCACCAGCGGCATCGGCATCGCATAGCATGATATATTTCTTCTGAATGGAAAATGCAGTTTGCTTCATAGTTAAAAGGGTGACAGTGGAAGTTTTAATTGAAGTATTATGTTAATATTTGTTTGTGAGAATTATTTTCAACCAAAAATGAATATAAAAGTTAGTTTAATGTTATTTATAATAATTAGTTAGTATCGTAAAGATATATTAAATTTATAATGTCTACCTGTGACCACGGACTACTGTGAAGTGTTCGAAACGTCGTGTTTCTAAAATATTTTTTGAATTCTAATAATATACGCGATTAATCCGGCCAAAAATAGTTTAATTTCAAAATATATTCAAATGTTCTGTAAATCACTATCTATCAATAAACAAAGGAACTCGGCGTACAATGCTTTTGACACAATATTAAAAGTAAAGCGATAGTTGAGGTCTGCTGTGATTATTCAAATGAGCGCAGTGCATATCAACTGTACCGTTGTTCATTCGTGATCCTGACGCCTAGCGGCTTTCGTCATCCGCTATTAACCTTCAGGATGTGGCACACTTTCCTACTCAGATGGACAGTTCGATATACACATGTTAAATGTAACTCGCTTCAAATATTTCTTTGTTTGTCCTCAAAATTGCTTTTTAAAATACCATTGCCTGCTATAATTATAATTCTCAAACTTAACTGCCTCATTTGTGAAACGCGTACTCTTGTTACGCCCTAATTGGTTACTATGATTATTATCATTTCTATCATCGCTCATACGCATTCTCACGAGAATTCGAGATGCGAGACCAGTAATACTTGCGCATATACGTTAATTCAGTACCGTACAAGGCGTGAATAAATACTCGGTTAAGTGAAAAACTTGTTGGATTCCTCATCTTGAACGTGCTGTGCTAGCAATGCAGCGTGTCCTCGTTTTTTATCGTTAGAACTATAGTTCTGGCAGTCTGGAGGCTGATGGGACGGGAATGAGGGGTTGCGAAGATGCGCCAGTGCGTCGGCGCTGTGCGGCGTCCGCCCGTCCGTCAGTTTCGCCGTACCGCGAGCGTGCAGCGGTCGTCACTAGTAGAAGGGGCATGAGTTTACGCTCGCGTTTCTTGTCGGCTGTTGTTCGCGGTTTTCTGTCGGCAGTACACGTGTCACCGGCGACGAACGCCACTCTTATTTACGACGCTCACACACCGGTGACAAAACAAATATTTGACGTGATGTGAAAGAGCTTTGACAGTTCGTGCCTTGTTTCGCCAAATCGAAACTTGATCGACATCGTGTTTGTTTTTGTGGTGTTACCGAATACAGTGCCCTGGGATACTAACTCTAGTTTTGTACTGAAGTTTGGCGGCGACTAGGGCGTCAGTATAAGTGTTGGATGCACGCCAATACTGATATTTCTAAGGTGAGGAAAATTATGAAAATATTATGCAAATTGTGCAAATTACTTGTTTGTTAACAATACATGCAATCAGTCACACCTTATCTGAAACAAAATTGCCTTATCGCTAAGTGCGGCTGTCGTAGTTTGTACGACGGCTTATTCCTGTTATGATCGACCAGCTTATCATATAAATCAAAAATATCCATGTTCAATTTGTATTAAAAATACAATATTTACTATTTACTGTAAGTCGTTATATGGTTTTATTAACTTTATATTTTTTTCGTATTTAAATTGTATTCTAATTTATGTTACCCCTGCCTATTATTAATATTAGGGATGTCACATTAGTTGGCAACATCTTGTTACATAAGTTAATTATTTTCTTTATATAGTTTTTTAACTGTTAAAATAAACAAGCGAATATTTGGTTTATACTTAAAAGTAATAGCATTTCCTCTTTTTCTATTGACTTTTTTTATGTATGACATAACATGTTATTTCTGTAAAACTTGTTTAGAAATGCTCAACGGGAATTCTAAACAAAACATTTAACGAAATAACTTTTCTAATATATTATCAGGAAAATAAAACAATTCCATACACATTTAAATTATATTTTTCCTATTATGGTTGTATCTTTATATAAAGAACTGAACTTAAAGGTATTTTATATTATGGAATAATATTAAGAACTCTTTCATCTCGTTCATAAAAAAATACAAATAAGCTTTTTGTAAACATATTTATAGAGAAGG
This sequence comes from Podotricha telesiphe, assembly GCA_038994665.1. Lineage (NCBI taxonomy): Eukaryota > Metazoa > Arthropoda > Insecta > Lepidoptera > Nymphalidae > Podotricha > Podotricha telesiphe. Next base: position 1,122,496 of record JAOYRR010000161.1, on the reverse strand, counting down.
TCAGGGCGTGAGATCGAACACGTTATCGCTGTGCCTATTACGAATTACTTTACAATAACACACAAGGTTACAGAACCTTATCGATGCACTACGAAACTACTAGTATTTAACAGGACTTATTTTCTTAAAACATGAACGTACATTAATATTATCCTTGACATTATTTTTATATTATTTTCCCTATTTTATTTTATTGCTCCATAAAGAAATAGGTCTTTAAGTTTTATTGTTTTAATTTCAGAAATAATTTCTAATTTAAAAGTGTAAACATAAATTAATAATATAACAAAGACGTTGAGGTGTTGAGTTCGGCCACTCTACACACAATGCCTACGATTCATTAAAACGTGGAAAACTGAGTGTCTTGATGTTATGTTCTCTCAGCCTGTCTTGTTAGAGAGCTAGATTGCAAAAAAATAACAGTCACAGGGCAAATGCCACTGTAGGTACATTAGCTTTATAGTCAAAAATATTTTAATATTTTGAATTTCTTGACTAGGATAATTTTGTAAAGAAGTGAAATGATACACGTAAACTGAAGTTCTGAGTAAGGGAGTAAGTGGTCTGTATATTATAAGTAAGTTGTTACCAAGACGACGTATAAAAATAGGATTTTAATTATAAAATTATATTTAAGGTTAGAATTAATTTTTAGAGTAAAATAGATTTTAGTTTTATTTAAAATTGTATGGCAGTATTTTTCAAACATGTATAATATTCCCTATATTTAATGCTACTCAGTGAATGTTATAATTAAGCCTTTATTTAAAGAAATACATACGAGATTATTATACAGATATCAAATGAAGTAAATACAGACAGTAAAATTTAAAAATTTACTTAACTAATTTAAGTTGGTTACAAAGTCAATACCTCAATTTACCAATTTATCGTTAGCTTTAAATCTTTGTGGAAATAAGCGTGAAGCTGAAAAAAAAATGGTCATTTAGAATTGCTCACACTATTTTTAATAACTCTTCGTCTTCTTTAAATATTTATTAATATATATGAAGCTAATACTAAACTCTAACAAGTGCCGTAAAAAATTGGAGATGAGATCATATCTGGACCGAGTCGATTACTCATAACAGTAGCAGACCCTGCCACTTGTGCCCAAAAACAATATACGTCAAATGTTACGTATTAACATATGATTTTGCCAACATAAAATCAAAGCTCACATTACTCACATAGGAATCTTAATAGAAATAGATAATGTCTAATGGACTACACTATACACTACAACCAATTTTATCAGTATTGTCACGTCATCGTACGCGACAGGCGTTTTGTGGTCAAAGTAAAATATACAGATGTTTTGTCATATGATGTCTACTAAAATGGCTTACGAGTATTTTTGTACATTGTTAAATTTTAATCTACAAAATAAAAAACTACGTGAATATAAAACTTTATTAATTTATAAACTTATTTTATTTTTATTTGTAAAAAAAATCTTTAATAGTTACGCACTTCTTTTAGACTTTTCGATGGCTTAACATCTCGAGTGGCGAATCAGTTCTGACTCAGAAACTTCAAAGTTTAACCTCCCCAAAATAGAATCTACATGAGACGTCTACCCCTGAATTTTTTAGCCATTTCAAATCGTCACTCATTCAATTGCCTGTTGGCCTTGCGCCAGGATATCACGGATGCCAACGTGTGGTCCACTTTTATAATGAAGCTTAAGTCTCACGTCTAAAGTGGCTTTTTCATTAATTTAGCTAACGCAGACGGCGGCGCTAAATCGCTTAATCTCCATCTGAAGTCTCGAGACCAACGTTTTCTGGCGACCGAGGTGAAAGCACACGGACTTTGCGATATTTTTTGCGGTTTACTTGTGCAGATACAAACGTGATTTTGATTTTTTAGCCTGCTATACTATACAGATTGAAAACAAGTTGTCTTCTTAGTGTCTAGTATTACTGTTAGCTTGTACTATAAGTGGCGCCTGTGTTATTTTAGCTTTGTTTTTTTAGCATAGCAGGATAGGCGAGAGAACCTAAAGTCCAGACCCTCCGTTTTTTACATTTCGTTCGAATTTGGGTCATGGTTGTAGTGGCGAAACTCAAAGCTGCGTGCTAAGTCTTACCAGAGCATACGTTCCAGTCAGACGCTGTCCCACTACGTCATTACCTTCACCCTGTATACATATATTTATTTTATTGATTAAGCATACCAACGCAACATACAATAGACTTGTGTTTAAAAATAATAACATATAGAAACGAGAATATTACAATTGTACATTACAATTGTAGGATAGCTCAGCATGATATTAATACAAAAAAAAAACCAAACTTATATAATTCCCTACACTCAAAATTAACATAATAAATAAAATGCTTTTAACTTAAGAAAGATACAAAATAAATAGTATTAATAATATAATATTTAGACTTAATGATACAAACAAATAAACATAAAAAATAGAAACAAACATATAATAATATAAAAACAAAAAAGAAGAAATAAGACCTAATAATTTATAAATTTCATACTAATAATAATATTGTTTTTCCGTACTCTATCTATATACATATATATATATTCGACAATACTTGTCAGTCATTCATATCACACACATGCATGCGATATTTTGGGTCATTTATTTCCTGCTATTGCTTAATCCGCGAGTGCAGTCGGCTGTACAATTACCAGAACCGAAATTAGTTTTACGAGTGGTAGCCCGGGCTATGACGCGCTCGCACACATCAAACGGCTACACTCATTGTTAATGTTTATTATTAGTTCCCATGAACTGCTTATATTACAAACACTTGCAAGTAAATCTGTATTTTCGTAACCTTGCAATACTTTGTCACCATTATTATTCATAATATTCTGGTAGTATTCGTAGAATTATATAAGTTTTTCATATATTATATCAGTGAATACGGTATAAACAAATACTAATGCTTGCGACTATTTTATATTCCGTACAAGGATGTTAATCGGTGTCATCAGGTCGTCAGATGTGGATGAACAATGTGTGCATTCTACCGAAAGTCGGTATTATGTTAATTATTTATGTCAGGCGACCAAAAATATATCGTGAAATCTAAGCTGACCGGTTCATGTGACCGTTCGTGTTCAACAAATCGATCTAATTAGTCAACGAATTAGTTTCACTACAACATACTGAATTTGTGAGCGCAAAAACTTCATTGAGATTAAAAATTTAAAACAATATATCTATACGTATTATAATTGAATCGTTTTTGTCTTTTGCAAATCACCTCTTGTTTGTTTTGTTCGAAAATTTTACTTTCGCAAATATTGGTTAAGAGGTCGGTTATCGGTAAACTTCGTTGATGAAGGCGACAATTCACACGACTTGACAAACTGAACGAGAATCTTTTATGAATAAATGAACGTTAAATTTTATTGTTGCATTGACACCAATATTTTCATTCAATCGTGTCAAACCGAAAAAAGGGAAAATGCGTAGTGAGGCTAGAAAATTGGAACATGTAATTCCGTACATGGCGAAAGAAACAAGTTCTCGGCGACTGTCGAAGTTATCGAGTAACGGTTGACACGGGGGTAAAAAACCATTCGGCACAGCCATTCGGTGTAATTGGCGAAGGGCACACGGAATGCGGCCTGACGAAGATGACTCCCAAAAGAAAAGATGTATATCCTTAAAAGGACCTGCAGTTGCCTTATATTTAAATAGAATTTAAATTTTATGGCTACCACATCTTTTGTTGTAGGTTTATTGCAGTTTTTATCTTACTGCGTTTTAAATGCTAATTATTTTAGCAAATTGACTTTTATCAAGAACATTTTAAGGCTTTAGCTATATATCGTTTAAAATCTATATATATATGTTTATCAACCAATATATAAAATTACAGATGTTACTCAAATATTTGTTGTAAGGCTAACGGTACATAATCGTTAAACTATCCCTACACTTTAAAGTAACGAGCCTCATCAGCCCTATAACTCAGGAATGTGTGTTAAACCCATCAAATCATTTCTAAGAAGGGCGGGCGCACTATACTACATAGAACATTAGATAAGACCACGGAAAACATAAAACGGTAAAGCATTTCTTTGAAAGTAAAAGATGTATTTTTATAATATACATTTCTAGTACCACTTAAATATATTGAACACGAAAAGTACTTAATAAAGTACTTTTCGTGTGAAAGGTTACCTATTAAATTACATTCATATAACGGTTTTATGTCATTTATTTTTTGTTTGTAGACTCAATTCGTCTATATCATCACTTTTAGATGCTTGGTTTTATATAAAAACAACATTTTATTTCATCTTAGGCCATCTTGGTGCAGTGGGAGAGCGTCTGGCTAGTTGCGATTGGTTGTGAGTTCCATTCTCTCTTGATCATTCCTCGATCATCATATAAAAATCTAAGTCTAACAATATATTAAAACAAGTACAATTGCTAAATTCGATAACTAAAATATTTACGCGGTTGGCCAGCGCGAATGCGAAGAAAAGAATACAATAGTGAAATTAAACTATTTTTACCCGGATTAATCGAGTATAATATTGGTATTCGAAAATACATTTTAGAACCCGACATTCAGAACACTTAACAGTAGTCCGTGGGCACAGGTAGACTGAGGTATTTGTCTGTCATTTGATACAATTATTATATCAAACTACCGTCAACGATTGCTTAGTTGTCTCGCGTACTTCTCTGGATTATTGCAGAATCAGCTGACTGTATCGTGCTCTCTGGTGTGATCAGATTGAGACCAGAGATCAGATTCAAGGTTTTCAGTATTGGGGTCCCAGGTGGTAGAAAGTCTTCTCTATTGAAATAAGGGTGTTTTTGTATTTCAATAGCCTCGTGGATCATCCTTGGGATATATCTGTTTTCCCTTGCGAGAATATGAGGTTTATCAAACCTGATGTAATGGCTGGTTTTATCCGTTGTGTGCTTACACACAGCTGACTTCGATACACGCCCATTCTTGACATCGGAGATGTGTTCCTTCACCCTTATACCGATGCTCCTCTTTGTTTGACCAACGTAAGATAAGCCACAGTCACAATCTAGTTTGTATATACCAGCACATATATAAGGGTGAAAATGTAGGTTGTGAAATGAAAATACTTAAGAATTTTGGGCAAGATATATTCTTTAATACTAAAAAGTAGATAATTTCATAACAAATATGGAACTTGTAAACATATTTTATATAACAAATTTCATATAAAATATGTTTACAAGTATTGCAATATTAGTAGATTTACAATTCTGGCATCTCAAAGCTACCATATAAGATAACTTATTAAATGCAGTTAATATATAACCACTAGATAACTTAGGTTTATTATAAAAAATATATGATGAAATAAAATGGTCATCTTACAACATGAACTTGCCTCTTACCAGTTTTGTTTACTATCGGCTTAATATGTCCATTGCATGTTGGATCGCGAAAATGCGATTTTACAGAACTAACTTGGCAAGTACAGGTGAGTGAGGGATCTTTTATGGTACCATTAAAAAACGACAGCTGCCTGCCCATCACCATATTAGCTCAGTCGCAGCGAAAGGTGTCGTAACTCGCAAGCTGCCTCACCACAAGCCTAACAACTAAACCTAATAAATAACTGAGCAGTAGTTAAAGAGCAAATTAATTTTCTTAACGCTTCAGCTTCGTCCATTAAATCAGCCAGTTAGACCAGTAAGCTTTCAGATTCTGAACGACGAACGTCAAATGAATGGGTAGTGGCAATTAATTAAAATCTCATTAAACTTTTTTACCGAATGCTTCAAGTGCTGGACAACTTGGATATACCAATTTGTGGACTCGTTTGTTATGATAGATCTCTTGTAGACATTTCTTTGCAATTACCATGAAAGTAAGTTGCTGAGCCGACTTGGAATTTTTATTTCAAACAGCATTTATTTACAAATCTTTTCATACTTTGTGTATAATTGTGTGATGTGTACAGTTTGCTGCAGTATGTTACTATTCTAAATAACAAATTGACGCTTCCTCGTTGATATATGGGTTGTACACTGACCGTACAGCGACCAGTCAGAGAAACTAGTGAAATATTGCAGTGCATCCATTATTCATTAATTAACCCACTATCGCCGCACCATAACGGGCCATCCTCGGAAGCTAGCCACTGCTAAATACCTAAGGGTGATCGCTTTAAACGAGTTATCCGCCACAGATGCTTCTTATAACTAACGTAGAAAGCGTTCATCGACACGAGTGACTTATAAAGGCACTTTCATACATACTCGTACACATATCGACTGCTTTTACAACACTTTTGTAATAGAAATTGTTGTTTAAATTTAATTCAATCTGTTAAATAGATATATTTATTTAAAGTGCTAATCATACACTTAAGAAATTGAGAAACATATTTAGAAAACGTATAAAAATTTTGAACGCAGCGGTATTCGAATCGAAACCGTCGCTATAATTTTATCTATATTTTATTTTCGTCGCGATAGCTTAAAATTTTTGAAAGTGTAGATGTATAAGTTATAAGGAAAAGGTGATATACTATTTTATTTATGTACCAAAAAAAGTTTAATTTTATCTGTATCACTCAGGTACTTCATCACTTTGCCGTTTACTTCAAGAAAGTCAAATAGTTACAGCTTCAACATTATACGATTTTAAAATAGTTCTTATTCTTAATTATACTTGTACTACAATAATAACAGCGTTTTCTCCAGCATTTGCGACATCAGATATATTTGAATGCAAATCATAACATTTCCGTATACAGAATTGATTTCTACAACAACATAGTTGCGTAATTTACGTAAATGGTATGTAATTGAAAATTACTAGATATTAGATCTTCATGCTAAAGTTTTACCTATTAAAGTTGTATTTACTATACTATTGTAGTAAAGTTAAGTTTCAAACAAAATAAACTATTCGTATTTATAATATACAAAATAAAATACATATATTTCTATACTTTCCTTTTTTTTCATTGCTACTTTCTACTACAACGCTAAAAGTATGTGTAACGATTGACAGCATCGTATTCAATGGATAATCGTTTGACCTGAACTTGTCACTGCCTGAAGGCTGTCTGCGTTCAAGTTGGGTTATTAATCATCCACATGTATAAAAATACAATCTACTGTACGTCTTATAAACCTCAGCTTAAAGTATGAAATTGTGCACGGAATGAAAACAAATTTGTCAAATGGGGAGCCCACAAGACGCATCGCTTGATTGAAAGTTGCAAATTACATATAAATGACCTTGCCTACATATGCATATATGCGAAATATATGCATCAGCCAAAAAGTGCAAAGCGCATTGTATATTTTATTTTTATCTAATAATAATAACTTATATTCCCTACTATAATACTTTCCTGAATAAATTCACCGATTACACAATAAATTTCTTGGTCTTTAACTTATCTCGATAGGTGATCTGTTAGCAACGATTTATATTTCCGCGAACAGATAAATACTTCTCAAATGTTTAAATATTACATAGAATAATAAATCCTGAATCGAGTGCTGAAGTGGCATGATTGCGATCATTCTTCCCGTATCAAGCCCGCATGTCAACCGCATTCATAGAGAATTGAATAAGTGGCCATCGTAGATAATAATGCGGACCATTGAGCAAATAACTACCTGACAATATGTATTACAACTTTTTATAACGTGCACTATGCTATTTGTGAAAAAAATACTGTATTTTAAGCTATGATGTTTTATTGTCAGAAAAGATAAAAATTAAGTAAATATACTTAAAGCTAAAAATAATAAAAAAGTAGCAGGACGGAAAGACAAATTGCGGCGTTGAGTTCCGCCATTCAACACGCAATATCACGGATTCTGTTAGGGCGAAGTGTCTCGATACTAGGTTCTCTCTATCACCCTGCTATGTAGGAAAAAGCGTGAAGATGTAAATAAAACCAGGTACTAGTCATCACGCCACGCAATTAATGTAGGGCATATAGACGGTTCACTGTAGAAAATAGAATTTCGACGAGCACTTCACTCTAGCTCTAGCTATATATAACTAGTTTTATTCACAAAATAATTATTTTTGATAAAGATTTATAATATTTGTAGGGCGGAACTTACTTACTTTTCCACTTTCCGCTTTACATAATGGGTGTGTTTTTGAAATACTTTAGAGGCAACGTCAATAACTAATTTTCTCAGTAAATGATGTCCAATTTGGACAAAATAAAATTACATAACGTCGTTAAAAATTACTGTTGGTGAAATAACATTATTAATAATTCTAAAATTAGTATTTTTATAGAATTTTCAATACATGTATGTCACATAGCTATATTATATATAACGTTAATGTTTTACAGGTGCGTTTTGAAATACTGATTCAAACTGCATCATAATCGAAAAAAGTAACAACCTTAAACAAGTATATCTCATTTTCTAATTAAGAATAACCTTCAATTGTGTTTTAAATTTCTGAAATATGTTTTTTTCCTTCTGTTGAATAATCAATACTCAGGCCCAGTTATTGTATAAGCTGCAGCTTGTTTACCAAACACCCACTCAAATCATGCAGACAGTAGCTTAATCAATTTTGCACGTTTGTGTATTTTTATCTTATCTATGTTTGACATTCGAATAAATACATAGTTTAATCATATTGTTATGCAATATAAGTTATTTTTAATAAATAAAAGCATTATATGTCGAATTTGTATGGGTAACATACATTTAAAGTAATTTGTGCTGTGGACAATATTGATATCATGTGAAGACATAAAAATATATATATACCATCATACCATCTCTTTAAATCAAAAATCTTTTTTTTTAGTTTTGAGCGGTACTGTCCATATTGGTAGCGCGCGATATAGAATTTATTTAATTTATTAAATTTAGTAATAGAAATGCTTCTATAGGCTTTTAATATATATTTACAATAAAAAATAATAAACAACGAGGCAAATTTGAACCCACGCTCATTAACATAACATTAAATATCTAATTTTATCGTAGCATCATCCCCTTTAAAAATAAGAAAATAGTAAAAAATTCTCAACAATTACTCTGCAACAGAAAACCATATTAAGAACACCTATAAAAATATTAAAGTAGCGGGATTCGAATGCCGCTCCTTTCAATTTTTATTTATACGTTATCTATAAATGTTCCTCATACCCTAAATGTGACAAAAACTCTTAAAAATGTAAAAACAGCCTGTAACAGCCCCGGTCGTAGCCCTGTACCTACAACAGGATACAATGCGTTTATTGCACCTGAGCGCACGCACAATTTCCGTTGTACCGCAGTGTACAAGTATGTGTCAATTGTCATGTTCGTTTTATATGCCAAAACGCGTCTCAATAGCAGGTAGCTGCATGTTGACAGTAGATACTCTATAGTTATATTTTTTGTACGTGTAAATTTTGATCGATGTTTGTAATTTTTTTAATTATAATTGTAATATCCTCAGCATATTATTGTAAGCTTAAATTTAATATATAGTGTGTTTCTTAAGCAAAATCCATCTAAACGATATACCTCTGTATATACGATAGTTCACTCTAGAAAAGCCGTACTGTGTTATTAGTTACAGTACTTAGTATTTGTTGCACTTGGAGCACATCTGTGCGCAACTTTGTAGCTCATTATAATTTAAACTGCAACTAACAATGCACTATTATGAATTCCGCATTCTAAAGGTGGATTTTTTGATTACTTTTACAATCCTCCCTCCCTCGTACTGTGGACTGACGATCTCGACATTGCCCCTTTATATTTGGGTTAAATAGTATTATTCTAGTTTAAAGGGTTGCATCGCCCGTCGTAATAGTGGCCATAATTTATTGCGTATATAAACTAGCATAAACGCAAAGGAAATTTATAGCGTGATAACGACCATTTTTCATTTTGACTCCGGTCGGATTTGGTGTGAATCCCCTGAACTTTCACTCGTGTCATCAGAGCTAATAATGGATTATTTTCAATGTTAATGGTACATAGTCGGGTATTTGTTATGAATGTTTGTTACTGTTTTTGATATTCTTGAAGTGATTGAATACTTATGAAACCTAGCTATCGCTTGATAGCTATCTAAATTATTTTCGTCCTAAGTTTGATGTATTTTAAAATTATTTAGGGATTAGGAGGTTTTTAAAGCACATATTTTTTTTAATATTTAATTGATTTTAAGATTTTTTTTTTATATAAAAGGACTTGTAACTACACCCTAACACTCTTGGGCGTCTGTCTGTCTGTCAGTCACTCATAATGGAACCGATTTACATATATATATATATATATATATATGACTTTAAATTAATCACAATTTATTCAATAATTCTTTATAGCTACTATATATGTATACGGAGTATATACGATAGCAGTGGGATAGCACAGTACAAAAGGCCGGTCACGTGCCCACACGTGTCCAAAGGGAATACAGGCGAAGTGAGCCGTTGCACACTGATGTGTTTATCGTCTGCACAAGGCAAATGCAATTTTCGGCTTGTAAGATAAATGCTTTTTACATATCTCTCACATTCAGCGGGGTTGACCTCACTGCTAGGTCACTCTGTTCTCCACTTCCACGTAGACGCAGCCACTGTTCATGAAATTAAGGATGTATTTTTTTTAGTACATTTTGAAATTTTTAATATACGTATTTGCAACAATTCGGTCAAATCGTTCATTAAATTCGGCACTTCCATTGTTAGGGCTTGTAACGCGTGACTCACCTCGTTGACCGATTGTTTTGAGTGAGCCTTTGTAAAAAAGTAAAAAATACTGCGCTCCCAAATAATACAATAGACTGCGCATGCATGTATTGTTCACTTTGTTCTATTGCGCAAGGGTGCAGATCAAAAATGCACCCTCTATACGCCCCTTTACCCTTGCCCGGCCATCTCCTATATATTATTACCGCACGTAATTTCTCACCACTTTTTGACGTTTTATTTTGTGTTTGACATCCCTAATATTTAGTTGTTATTATTTTTTTTTAAGCTTTTTGCTATATAAGTAATACAATTTTACATCTAGTGCCCAATTAGATTTATTATGACCTGGCTGGCGGAATCGAATCCTGAGCTTTGTACAATCAGATTAAGAAAGTACAACTTTATTGGATACTATTAAAAACAATCTCCCTAACGGCGTCTGATTTCAAAAGAAATGGCTACTTTTTAATATTAAATAAGCCACGGAAGGAAGTTTTTGTCTTGTAGGGATGAATTATATAATTAAATTAAGATAAAATATCACACAGTTCCTTTCTTATTTATAATAAAAACACTAAAATTGCCCATATTAGTTATTTTATAGATTTATGAAAACACATGAGTGACAACTACTACTCTCTAATAGTAAATAAATTGATTACGAATAATAAAAGTAGCATGTTATATTTATATATTTTATCTGCATGGTGTATCTCCCCAACACAATGCAAACCTACAGCCATCATTTATTTACTATCTTTACAGTCACATAGGTATGTGTGTCAAATCGTATTACCAATGGCTCCGTAAAAGTCCCTCAATAATCTTTCTCATTCGTCATAGATAATACTATTTTGCCATTGTCAGCCGTTTAATCTTTTGACGAATGGCTTGCAGTTCTTACGAGAGTATGCATACACCTACTAACTAGATAGGATAAACAATGTGGGTAAATGATATGTGATAAAAATACCATTATTGCTAAAGCATTTACTGTTACTGTTACTAAGCATTTTACTTTGATAGGTAGCCCTTGTTATCTCTAAAGTTATATGAAGGTGTATCAGTGAAATTGTTTATAAAGAAACTTTGAGTAAATGTTTGCTTTAACACACTTATTTATCTTCACACGTTTAGAAGTATGGAAAACTAAGTGAAATAGATTTCCTTTCATAGTTTTCGTTTATAAACACATTGAACATTGGAGAACTTAAAGTTCTTTTTCTTTGACTAGACACAAAGGTCATTATAATTTTACAATTAAAATATTTTTTACTTTAATTGTAAAATTATTATGTGACTTTACAGTAGTAAATTGTTCGAAACATCGGGTTTCTAAAATATATTTCCGAATACCAAAAATTTACGCGATTAAACAGGTATGGTATAGGTAAAAAAAGTTTAATTTCATAATATGTAATAATACCGAAAAGATCTCATTATAATTTTATTTTAAATATCACTCAATAGATAATATCGTTATACGGATCATATATACGCTATAAGCTTACATTTAATTTATTGGTACTAAGCAGTACAATATACAAACAACAAAACAAACTGTTAAAAATAACTTAAGGCTTAAAGTTATTTTTAAAGGCAGTGAGAGCATAGTGATAATACGCTCCGCTTTCAACTTTCTGCCCAATTTGGAAACATAGAACGTTGTCTCACTGCGCTACCCATGATTTAAATAGATCGATTCTAATCTTTAAAATTAAGGCCCAATTACCCAATGTGGGCGACGAACTAGTATTACATTATTACATATGACCATAAATATCGCATAATAATACCTTTTGATACCATATATGAAATGCGAATTACGAGCTACGAGTACAAAAACACATTCCAGCGCAACATTTGGTGCGTCCCCAATCGCAGGGGACACAGTCCGACGCACACCCTCCGTCACGTTAAATGTCTTTGCACTTGGTTTAAGTTATAGACGACGAGGAATTATATTTAGAGGAATAGAAAATCAATAATATGCTTTTTTTAAATAATGTAAAAAAGTAATGGTGCTTTTGTTACCATTGATACATTTGGACGTCCATAATCTACATGTAAATACGTGGCGCTCTAATACTGTGCGGTTTTGTAGGAGCTTCCTTCTACGTGCCGCGCCACTGTGGAATATCCTACCAGTAGCAGTTTTTCTAGGTCGATACGACATGGGTACCTTCAAATGGCGCGTGTGCCTAGACATAGAGGCTGGCATCGCACCTGTAGCTTCTCTGGTGTTACACAAGGTCGTGGGCGGTGTTCACTTACCTATCATCAAGTGACCCGAACGCTCGTTTACCTTGTCTATACTAAAAAAGGTATTATTTATTTTAACTAAGACAAAAAATGGAGTGACAAATGTATATGTACGACTATATGTGGAAGGTATTATGAATATTTAAGCATTTTCGCTTTAACACCGGCCATTGAGTGTGCGCATCAGCGTGACTGTGTGATACATCACCTGTTGTCTATGTTCCCACGGAACACTGACTTTAGAAATTACAGGGGTCTCGCCAGAGTGGCATATGGCAGTATTGATGAGTGTTAAATGATAAAAACTTGAAAAAATCTCTATATATATATACGTTTAACGTGTTTACGTTTAATAATAACGTTACGTTTAATATTAACGTTAACGTTTTATAATATTATAAAGTACTTTAGGTAGCACTTAAGGTTATATTCTTAATAAATATATATATATATATATATTTCAACATAGCAGGATTTTAATCAACGCTTCTTGGATCTTATCACATATCACTATCTTGCATATATAATACTAGCAGCAGCCCATAACTTTCATTGCAAAAAACTTAAATTGAAATCCGTCCAGTAGTTCTTACTGTTTTCTTATAGTATAGATAGATGTTATTAACACTTCCATAGCCTATTTGACTATTGATCCAATCTTCTTAACGAAAAGAAGAAAATGTCCAGGACAAGTGGTTTCAAATGATGACGATGGTTATTTTTTAAAGAGAAATTTAAGTACTTGTGTAGTATGTCTTCAGTATTTACTTGTACAAAAATTATCGAGACTTATGTATCTACCCAACGTGCAGCATATTGTATTATTTTACTTAAATTTCTTTGTATTATGTAATATTGCTGGCACAGCTCTATAGAATGAAATAAGTTAAACATCCGACTGTATTTCGGGAAAGGAAAACTTATATCATATTTCTAATACCATGAGCTCGTTTATAAAATTGAATAAGTTTTGCGTAAATTTACTAACAGTAAATAATAAAAAGAAATCATTTTTGAATATTAAAACAAGAAAAAGTAATTCTTGTTTCCTAACGGTTGCTATATGACCTCAGTTGTATATAAAAAAGTATACCTCTATAAACTTATTATAGTGATACCTGATTTAAGAGAACCAAAATTAAAATAGTACCCACACCAAATTATAAGTTACTCACAAATTTTCTTAAATATATAAATTAAGATAATGTTTGTGGAACAAGGTGAGAGTTGAACACGAAGTTTCTAAGAGTGGCCTTCTAATAGGACCTTATGCAAGCCTTATTACGCCTGTAATTTTTCGGAACTATACAATGATTACAATTATTATTCACATTCGTGCGGGATACAAAACATCAAACAAGCCAATTTTATCTTTATTACTTATTAACGCTTATAATTATAATAAAAGTTAATCATTTAATAATGTTGTGTAATATTTTAATGTTAACAGTAATTACTTGTAATTCGACTTAATTTCTTATTTTAAATTACTGTTAAAAAATTACATCATTTTAAAAAATTATGCAAAGTCTTGCTTAGTTAGCATTATATATTTGCAATATACTCACGTCGCTTTATATTTCAGACGATTACTATCATGTTTCTAACACTTGCCAGATTAGGCCACACAAAATGCATAAGGAGTTTAGCTAAACAACAATTTGTAACAATCGTCTCATTGCAGTCCTGCGCTGCCTTGACCCAAATCGTGCGCGGGCGCAGACGCGTGGTCGCGTGCGCACCGTTCATCAAGCTTGAGGGTATCAGATGCAATGATTTGTAAATGTATTGTTTAGTTTTATGACCCATTTTGTTTTATTTTATATGGAATATTAAAATAGTGTGTACTTTTTTCAAATACAGATATATCTTTTATGGCATTTATATCCTGGTTTTCTATATTTCTATATAATCTGAATTATCATTATCACATCATCAATGTTAAATTCTATATAATTATATATTTTAATAAAACTAAACTCTTAAACAAATCTTTAAAAAAAATCGTGCTTAAAGTTCGTGCATTCCGCAAGAAACCTTACAAAGTTAGCTTTTACAACAGACAGGCACTATCACGAAAACGTGAAGGTTTTCTCCATCATAAATTCACTATTCATTTGATTGAAATTGCGTTTCTCTTTTCCAATGTCTTCGCACCCAAAACCTTGTCAGCAAGCGCCTGCGATGCGTCCGTGCATATTTATTACCGGGAGGTGGATACAACGCGCGCCTGACATCACAATAGATAGTCTATTACTGCTTAGAAATAATCCGCCTTACCCACTTTCAGGGGATACGAACATCTGATGTTTGACTTTGAAATTGAATTAAATCAAAGAACGTCTATCGAATGTTTGTATTTATAAAACTTTATGTATGAATCATATAGCTTTATAATCATGTCCTTTTGACGTTTGTTATATTAAGTTTTTATAGCTTTAAGCTTTAGCTAAGAGTAACTGTTATCATAATTAATATACTGTTTTACTTTATACACATTGCTTATTCTGTTAATCTTGCGGTGAGGTAGCTATTTCCTTAACATTAATACGCCCCACGTTTTTTCCCGCATAGCGGGTAGCCAGAAAGCACCTAGTGTCAAGACATTCCGTCTTCCGTTCCGCCCGAAATCGAGACGCGTTGAGTGGCGAAACTCAATACTTCACCTTAAGTAATAAGTAATTGAATATAATCTGTCTCGTATGAGTATATACTATATAATGTTATTAAGTTAAGATATATGACATTACGTTAATTTTTGACTTATTATATATATTATACCACAAAGGTCTAAATTATTAGGGACAGAGTAAATTGATCGGAATAGACTAATTAGGTGATTGTTTATACGGTACGTTGTGCATTTGTAATTCAATTCAATGCACTTACAAGTAGCTTAGCAGCTATTTAAATAAACATGACTAGAGTTGTTTATTAAAATTTCAATTAGTTTTAAATAACTGTTAATGGCGCCCACCTCAATACATCTTGAATGGACGAATGTACAATTATGTAAATCCATAACCTACTGTGTTATCTTGCAACCTTTAACTTCCATATGTTCTATCAGAATACATTAATTTTGTAGATAAAGCGTATTACTCGACGCCGAGCTTGATGGATCATTTAATGAAATTCATCTTATTGTACCGCTTAACGCAATCATATTGAATGTTTACTTTTGGAAAACTTTTAATAATATTAAAATGTTTTGATACCTTGTGTGGATGAATCGGCTATATCAACTATAATAAATGTTTATACATTTTAATAAATAACTGTTAATTTTATTTAACAGCTCTCATTGATAGTACATACGTACCTACGAATGAAAATTCCAGTCTATGATTATTTTTCATTTTCATTTAGTATAATATATGTTTGGGATGCATAGACCCATATCTTTAGACGTTGTCTGTCTTTTAAGTGCGTTCGAAATCATATACAATTATGTAAATAGTCGTAAAAGCCAGGCAAGTCACAATAATTAACATGTTGGTATTGTGGCCACGCGTGACTCACGACTGGCTTCTGTACGCCGCACAATTACTTTCATACAATTTTTCATTTCATTCTTGAAACATTCTGTAAATTATTATCAATTTATTAAGAGCTTAATGAGCAATGTATGACGCTATATTCAGCAAAATATGTTTATGATCGTGGTTTTATAATATTTGTAGTTGGATATAATATATATAACGAAAAGTGAAACTTGTACCCACAACCTTCGTTTTCAACTTGACACATCAAAATTGCCGTACTATACCGTCGGCGGCTGCTACTACTGCTTTAGAAAATATTGCAAGCGGCTTTTATTATTAAGCAATTTATTGATGAATTATATGTGTAAATTCATTTCATTTACGTTAATCGTATGGATGTAGATAGCAACGGAATCGTTTCCGGCAGTGGTCATTGACATATGATTATGGTTTTTTTATCATCTAAAATATTTATAAATTGTTGTATAATCTACTTATGATGTAAATTATAGTATAAATGCGTCTAAAGTAAATAATTATTTATCATATCGTACATGAAATAGTAATAATTTGTACTTCGATATCATAGCGGGTTGGACCAGTCCAAAAAAGAATTTTTGTAAAGTATATCTTTAGACATATTAACATAGACGTATAAAGAAATACTGGTAATTATAAAATATATATTGAATAGAAAGCGTATGAAAATTTGAACGCAGCGGGATTCTTACCCGCACCTCTTGGAAACCGTTCAAAGAGACCAGAGGCGCGGGTTTCAATTTCTTAAGTGTGAAGATCAGTTTAAAAATGTTAGAAAATAACTGTAATTATATTTTACAAATACAATGAATATATTATATGAGTTTTAATGATATGTTACAACACAAACCAGCAATTACGCAAAATAAACATTGTGATAATAGCAGTGGACCTGTGGTACCATTACCAGGGGTCCACTTAAAGTCAGTCTGAAAGAAAGCTTGATGATAAACTGCGCTTACGTAATAAAACTTTTTGTTATCCAACTGAGCTTCGACCAAATATCTCGAAAGTCCGATTGTATCAATACTATGTCGTAATAGCTGTGCGCTATCGTACCTACTATCGGAACTAAATCGGACAGAGCCCATGTTGCATTTTAAAAGCGCATATAAAATTTTAAGAAAAAAAATTATGAAAATAATTCAGTACTTTACGAAATGTTTGCGAGCTAAATTCCAATAAAAATGTGTTATAATTAATAATACATGATTTTTTTACTTTCTGTTTCATCTTCATCTCTTCAACCCTGAAAGTTGACCGCTAGCTTCTTGAACTCCTCTCTGTCGATACGTATTTTTTTATATTAAAGAAACAAAAAAATAACAAAATATATCTATATATTTATGCTACTTGCTATCTGCTTACGCTAAGAGGGAAACAATTTCAAATAAGCCCTTGTAAAACGCTTTAATCTTATGACTTTCCTAAGATCGCCTTTGCTAAAAACACTGTCTTTTGTTTGCAATGACTTGCACCCCGAATGCTCTCCTTTTACAAGCGTTGAACATTTGCTTTACGTTATCTAAGTACATCAAACGAATCTTACTGTCTTTTCTAAAGCGCGCGTAATACTTCAAATGCCATTATAATTTTTCTCATAGTACTAATGTAAATTAAAATACTACTTATTAGTCCTAACTTGATATTACGCAATAATATGAAGGTTAAAATGTCTTTGATATAATTTATTACTTGCTTCTAATATCTGTGTAGACCTAATTTTAAATTAATGTATTTCATAAGTAAAGTCGTTAGTAGTTATATATGAAACAGTAGTTACTCCAGGGCATCGTGGCACAGTGGAACACCGTTTGACTGTATATAGGATTGTAGTAGCTTCTCACCCGTAAAAACGTGTATCTTCGATTATTTTCATTTATCCGTTCTGGCGAGACAATATCTGTAAAAAATGTTATTATTATTATAATTTGAAATATAGATTTTTATTTATGAACAAGAATATTGACTTCCTGGCTGGCACCACCATTCAAGATAGCGTAGCGATAAAGTTGCCATCTTTTATTTACAAAAAAAATTAACATCAAAGAAAATACTAAAGCTATATGCGTATCATTGTCTTTGTGTGTTATTAAACGAAATTGAATGTCGACATGAGAAAATATACTATGTATTTTTGTAATGTGATTGCTGTTTTTAACTTTGATATCATCAGTATAAAAGTAACGACCACGGCGAATGATACAGGCAATTTTCTTATATTTTGTATTTGAAATACGAAAAGTGGTAAAAAATTATGTTATCTTATATAAAAAAAACGTAGGTAATTTCGTTAAAAATATTTTCTTAATTTATTTTGGTAATAAATTTTATTTTATAAACTCATGTTGTTCGTAAAGTATTTCAGACATCACGACTATTTTTATAACCTTTATCATAAATTAAGATGTTCAAATCATGGATGCAATTATTCCTTATATCTGTCACCTAATAGCTAATTTACGGTGTTTTCGCAAAATAGCTTTTTCGCCGGCTATTATTTCTTAGCAAATTTATTAAAATGCGTATACAGTATATTTGAAGATTTTTTTAGTAAAATAAATTTATATACAAGAATAACTGCGGCGTTGATTTTAGCCACTCAATATGCAAAGTGTGGGATTCGGGCGAAAATTGGCGAACGGAGTCTAATATAGCCACATGTATGTATATTCATACGTAGGTATGTAAATGATTTGTGAACGTATGGCTCATTCGAATCATTAAAATTAAATATCTAAACACACCATGACTACGATAGTCACGATGGTAACAGGTAGATACTGTAATTGTCAATTTGCAGCAAAATAACCACAAAACATAATTTGATTCGTATTTGTAGCAATATCGTGATTGTGTGCCCTTTAAGGTTCTCTGCTATGATAATCGAGGTCGATGCATTCGTTAAATTGTTTTTTAGTTTACTGCATTTTGATATGAGTCATGGATAAAAATATGCTTATGTAGCACCACACATGCTTTGTACGCAATTACTTGATATTATTAAAAGTTAATGGTTTTGTTTAATTATAATATCTTTTTTTTATTTATTTTTCTTACTGTAACGATAAAATAGGTTGTGGATTCGATTCTCACTAGGGGGAATGATTATATTTAAAATATATCGTGCATCCGCTCTGGTACCTAAGACAAAGCGCGGGGTTGAGTTCCGTTCCACTAAACACACAATGCCTTGATTTCGGGCGGTAATTGGAGAATGGTTTATCTGACTACCCTGCTATGCGGGAAAAAGCACTAGGCTGTATTTTCCTTATGGATATGTGTACCGCAGTCCGTCTGCGACTGTTACATATTGTTAAAAAAATTTTTTTTAACGTATTTTCTATAGACAGCGATAGAGATATTAATGATTACTTTTTTTATTTCAGGTATGTTCTATGACTCGATATCTTAACAATACAGATTCGGTATGTGGTTTTTATTTATTTAGAACTTAAATTTTTACACTTTTTGAATTGCTTGTTATATGCGACATTGTTTCGTAATTTAATTTTACTAAAACTATATTTATTAACTCCTTATTCCGTTACTACAATTGGCATAATAACTACTTGTAGTTAACAATCGTGGTCTATTAAATGACCGTCCTTTACGTCAAGAGAATAACGTACTATTTACCGCTCTCGTGTATAATTGTATGAAATAATTTTGTTTTTTGTGGTTTTCATATATTAGTAAAAAATCTAAAATTATGGATAAAAGTATATTTACTTTTATACATTCGTATTTGTTTATGTCATGGTGACAATATGCCACCAAAACAAAATAGAAACTGTGTTTCTTCTTTCAACAGCAGAAACATATTTGAATTAACGTTTAAGCGGTAGAAGAAACTAACGAGTCTCTGCTTAAAATTTTAGGTGCGACTGATAGCAATATGTGCTAATACTACTAATTAAATCAAAGTAAAATCATTACCTATTCTTTGATTCTTTATTAAGATATATCTAATAATTTATTATCTTATCTTTCTTTGAATAAACTTTCTTTTCTTTATTATTGAACGTAATGAACAATATAATTAAAACCTTTCAAATGTCAAACTTAGATGTCTTAACGTGTACTCTTGTAGCGTAAGACGAGATATTCCAACTCAATCGATGAATCACAGCAAAAGAATGACAGATGAAGTGACTGTTTGCACGGAGGCGCTAACTCTATAATACTATGCTAATGACTTAACGTGACATGTCATCTTTATTAAAATTACAGTCATTTACATATTTATTTAAGCATATTATTACAGAAAATTGCAATGGTGTATACCGTATTGTATACTGTAATAAATGTAGGTAAAAAATGATCGAAACTTTTTATTATATCTTATGCCGATATATTATAAAAAGTTATACTTGTACAGATTGTTGATTTACCATTAGATTTTTCGTACTTTTAAGATAAATTAAAAAATAGTACAATGTAATCTGGAACATCTCAAATATGTTCCTGGAATACGGTCCATACGTCCAGCTATCACAAATTACAAACAATTAACAAGCGCGTGTTTGTTGAAAACATTATTGTTAGCATAAATTTCTCAGAATCGTCTGTGAAATATCTTCTTTACCCACTATGACGCTTGTAGCGATCTAATTGCGTGCCACTATCACAGCATGCATGATTCGTATTGCTACGTCATACGTACGAGCAAAAATACTTCAAAACATTGACAAACAATAGTAAAACTGAAGTATTTTTTAAGTCCCTGTTATGTTTGTTTATTTTTTTATTATCTAAAAGCAAATCTTAAAGGATTAAATAGATATAACATAAGTATTTAATCACATATATAGAGACACTAAGTTATATGAGTTTTTTTATAAGTCTAGTCTGTAGTTATAAGTATAAGTAAAACAAAAAAGTTCTTTAAACAAGAATCGAAACGTTTAGTGGAGTAACTCAAGCCGCGATTTCTTTTAGGCATCTGGGCGAAAAAATGAAAATATTTTAAATATAATAATTTTCCCGGGTGTGAACCCACAACCAATCGCTTTTACAGTCAGACGCTGTACCACTGCGCCACTAATAATGGAGTATTAACTCCACATGAAATATTAAGACCTATCATATTTTTGGTTAATCTGGATTAGTATAAAATGAAACCGACGTAAGACAATGGATACTTCTCACCATAAGAGAATGGTACTTGTAACTATCGAGTATCTAGAATTACGTAGATAATTTTCTCGCTACAGTCCTATAGTCAATTTGCGCCCATTAAACAGTTAACCTTGAATTTCACCATGAAATCGCTGCGGTTTTATATGAAACGTATGATTTATGATAATCACAGTAATGTGAGCGACGTTAGTGAAAGTGTTGATGCAACGCCTTTTCAAAGTCGCCATGATTGATGTGGTCTTTTCAAGCGCTAAGTATTTTTCTACGTTTCCATAATTTCTTACGGACAGATCCACTGAATGGGGGTCATTTGAGTGTCGCCGGTGGTGTGTTGAATGGTGTTTAGCAGTTCGTTCAACTTATGATACAATGAGCCTAAGTACATAGTAGTACAGCTATTATGACAACGTTTTTTTTTATCAAACTAAATTATGTTAGCTTAAAAATTAACATAAAAATATTAATCTCTCTAATTTCTAGACGTAAGTGAAAAACTCATTTGTATAAGTAACAAACACTACAAAATGTTAAGAAGTAAAAGACTATTTAAATTTAAAGATCGGAAGCTCACATAAATCTTTTCTGGAGCTTAATAACATCTCAAAATAAAGTAAACAGATATTAATTACCAGTAAAAGTGCTCAATTCAAACTATGATTGAGCAACCGGTGCTTCCAAACGAAGTCATCGCACTCCAGCATAGAGCACATGACTGAGCGCTTTTCTACACTTTTGTTTTTGTTTGTGTTATACAAACATTGCATATCCCACTTGGAAAAAGTTACATTGTCACACTTAATTAACTTGCTTCAAATATTTATATTTTTTTATGGGCGCTACTCCTATACGTCTCGTTTTTTAATATTGAGATTTTTACACATTTTGAAATTAAACTATTGTATTAACTGACAGACCATGACCAGACCATGCTACCATAGTGTACCCTGTGACCACGGACTACTGTAAAGTGTTTGAAACGTCGGGTTACTAAAATGTATTTTCGAATACAAATAATATACGCGATTAATCCGATTAAAAATAGTTTAATTTCAAATTATATTGAGATATTATTTTGTTTTATACTGACACAAGTATCTACATATATCTGTCCTGCCACTAGATTCTATCCTTTCCCCTCTTTTTATTCTAGCTTTACGTTTTTTTTACACATGGTGTCAATACCAGTACACTCTAGATCTTCACTTTCCGCCCCAATCATTGACGAGTGGCGGAACTCAATGCCGCTTTTTATTTGCCACCAAAGCGGAGTAATGAGAATATTTTGAATATAATCATCCGACATATACAGACATCGCATATACAGACAGATGTTGCTACACTGCGCCACGCTGGTCTACTTTGATATGCGGTAATAGACGAGAAGTTGTAAAAGAAGTAACTATAATCATAAGAAATTTGCTTGTTATTAAGAAAGAAATTCCATTGACATCTAACTAACAAGATGCAATTATTCTAATCTAAAAAATATATTAGTAAAATACGCCCGTGTTTGAATAAATGAATGTAAAACTAATATGTTTATATGCGTAGATTTTATTTTTTTACTAAATTAGTTAAATAAAACCCAGATGAACCAATAATAACGTATTTTGGTTATGTTAAAAGATTAATGTGATAAGGTGCAGTACCCATATCAATTTAATACTAGCCTTAATAACTTATCTTAGCGTGTTAATCTAATGTTGATTTGATTGATTTTATCTCAAACAAATCACCATACAATCTTAATGTACTTTAAAAATACATTCAAAATAAATTTCCCTTCAATTGAATTTCACAAATATGTATTTAGATTACACGCGTACTTAACAATAACGATTAATTTCTTTCAACGCTAACTCGCCGTAATACTTCCGTTATACGTGATACAATACGGCGTAGCTATTCGTATTATCTTGTTATCTAAGGTACATACGAAGCGTTCAAATTGCTATTTGTTTGAAACCGTAACCGTTACATTACATTGTTTCCGGTTAAAAATATTTTATTATCTATTAAACGACTTTGTTTAAGAGTTGTAAGTGAAAGGTATTTTGGCATCTATGCATATCATAAAAATCTAGCTAATCGCTGTCTGTACATTGAAGATATATGAAAAAAAATATTATTGAAGGCATTTATCAATGTAATAGAACCCAAACAATGACTTTTAGTTTTCTTTTCTGTTTGTCTATGCATTTGTGCACGCTAATCTCAGGAACGGCTTAACTAATTTTAATGCAGTTTAGACTATTGTATTTTGGTAAACTCCCCTTAAAATATTTTATTTAAATTGGTTTACAAATATTTGTGTTACAATTTGTGATTTAAGTGACGACGGGGGAGGGCTAACAAAACGAATAGTTAGTTATAGTCGTGTAGTTTACGCAGGCAAAGCCGCGAGCGGGTTGCTAGTATTTAAATATATTTTAAAATACTGAATATCTTAAAATAATCTCCACCATTTTTATGTGAAGTACCATTTTTATAGATAACTTATCAAATGAGCTGAAGGATATCATGAAATTGTTAATTACTATTTATATTTCATATATAAAATGTCATCCGATTAAGGCGAAAAAGTACGTCTACCACACGTGCACGTTTAGCAAATATTTGTGAGAATATTACCACCGTTTCCGCTATTTACATTATTAGTATTCTGTATTTTATACACAAATCAGGCCAAGATCAAAAGATAATGATTAGTATTTAAAATAAATATATTCAAAATGGATAAATAAAAATTAATTTTGTCTAACATTCTCATACAAATCGTATCATTAAACAGATTAATGATAATGGGAACAAAACACTTCCGCGATGTTCGTCCATTTCGGTTCAGCTCTGTTTGTCTACAATGTGTTTTTCTCCGAGTAAAAACGTTGTTGAAGCTTAGCAATTACCTGTTTATGGTCAACGAGGCCGTAAAACTGGGTGCATGACGATTACGATATTTACTATATGCAACATATGCGTCGAAGGTGTTAATACGGCTTGTTTTAATGTATTTTATGCCTTTTCGCATAATTTACGAGGCATACCCTCGTTATGTCATTACCTTCGATTTTACTTATCAGCCCATTACCGATACGTGATCGGTTAGCTGGTTTTATTAATTCGATCCAGTAATCGATTTAATGAGTTTCAATACTTGTGTAATGCTGAATTTATAATTCCAGACCTATGTTCGACACCACTCGTGTTAAAATCATACTATTTAAGGTTCATTATATATTATGCTTAATCTAATATTAAATACATATATTCTCAAGATATTATGTTTTTTTTTATTGGTAAGTGGTTTTTTTATTAAAAAGAAAAAAAACCGCTAACATATTTGGCAAAACGTTTTAGTCTTTTATAAGTCTTAAAACACATCTGCTTTTAATAAACAGGTAAATAATATTGCGTTCCTACTCGTATTTCCAAGTTTATTAATAGAATTGCATTTTTGTGTCAACCTACATAGATATATTCTTCATTTGACTAGTCACTAGTCACTCACATTGTAACTAATAGTACTCATTTAATAGTGAATATAGTTAAAATGGACACTGCCCTGATTTCTGTGAATATAAATGAAAAACGATGATTAATCTTTCAACTCACAATACGCGCTACTGAATGAAGCGTGCCTAATCATGTATACATAGTACCTCAGCTTAATCAATTGCAATAACAAGGTTTTTTTAAGTTTACCTATATAGGAATTAGGTAATATTATATCAATATCCACATACAAAGCGTGTCTGTTAATTTTCTATATTTTATATGTGTCTATCTATGTGAGAAAAGTTAATAAAACTATTTGGATCCACTTTTTCATCCGATCGACGAAAGTTTTCGGGATCTGATCACACTACAATATTTTACATAAAAATGTTTTTAAGTGAATAACAGCTTAAAAATGATAAAAATATTTAATAAATGGTATTCTCTCTTGCCAAACAATTGTTCGAAGAAATAATCTTTGGGTAGTATAAATTTGTTAAAATCGCTCTACAGAGATGCTAACAACAAAAGTAAGTTGTAATGCATATAATATTGTTGTAATAAAAATAATAAAAAATTTACGTAGCTGGATGTAGAAAACATAGATCAGCGGTGAGAGCGCTTAGAGGGCTTCCGGCTTCCAAGATGCGCAGGTTGGAATCCCGCTGTGCTTAATATTTATACGTTTTTTAAAAATGGTTATTTGTTTTATTTTGATAATTTTTTTGTAAATGAAAATAAAAACATCGTAAGTACTTTAGTTCGTAGGTTATCAAATCCAAAGTGGATCAGTAGTGTGTTATACATATATGTATGTATTAGCGACTAAACTATTTCAATTAGCGTGCACAGACAAACAGTAAAATAAAAATCATTGTTTTGGGATTGTTATATTGATATATGCACCAAATAATAACTATTTTTTCATATAACTTCCTTGTGCAGACAGCAATCAGTTACATTTTTATTATATGTGAGATTTGGTAAGTAATATCAAGACTTAAACATTGTAAACACATCTAAGTCACAAAGCACTTAGCATGTGATTAGCGTTTCTAACAATATCGCAATTTACAACACTCAGCACGTGGACCACACGTGATGTAATTCAATTGACTTTAGTCCATCTTTGTGCGGATAAATGTATTTTAAATGATCACAATGTGTATGAAGTACTCAGTTACGTTTATATCATTCAGATATTTTGTTTGTTTCATCAAAGTATATATTAAAACAAATATTTATTAGATATATAGAGATAATAGATTTAATTCAAAGAGTACATTATTTTTATGTTTAAGAACTTTAGATACCAGTTGTATTGAGATTTTTCTTATTTAACTGAAGTTAGGCCTTATACATTTTTATGAAAGAAGGAAATTTAATCCGTATTTATTAAGTTACTTGATATAGTTCTCTACATCACCGAACTGCGGTACCCAACGCCGCGCATTTTCTAACAGGCCGGGGAATCACTGAATCCACTACATACTGTAATAGAAATACTTTTCTATAACTATAGTTTGCTTAATACGTCTCACGTACATATTAGTAGTATGGTCCCAATACCATTAATATTAAAACTGTACAAGACTAGACAAGATAAACGAATTAGTGAAAATATAAAATTACTGCTAATATTTGATACTATATAGAGTATTCCTATTATTCAAACACTTAAGTTCTTTAAGCTTAATGATTTATTCCGCATAGTAGACTGGGCAGAGAGAATCTAGTATTTAACATTTTGGTCCCTATTTTTTTTCCCGAATTCGAGATATTGCATACCGCCGTGATCGCCATGAAATCGATTTGTACAATGTATATATATATGTAAAAATTATGTAATCCTATACTTTTAACAATAATAATAAATTATTATGTAATACTTTTACATTGTAAACATACATATCTGCTATAGCGCCATGCCGTCATCTTGCACGTGGTGATGTGTGCGAACAATTGGCGTGACGTAACTATTGAATCAGCAGCAAATGTTGTACTCATCAAATTCTTTGTTGACTGACCGTCAATAATTCTAGATCGCTTCGAAACTCTTTGTGCATTCTTTAGTTTTTTTTAGCTTCACCTGAGTGAATCTAGTTCCAGCCCGAATGCAAGATATTGCGTGTTGAGTGGCGGGACTCAACGCCGCGCTTTGTCGTTTGACCAGAGCGGAGATATGAAAATAATTTAAATATTACATATGTAAGAGAAAATATCGTGTTTTCGTAAATTGTTGCTACAATTGATGAACAAAAATATTTACAAGATTTGAATTCACTACAAGTTATTATGGTCTACCACTATACCATAATAGTGCTAATACATTTCCTAAAACATTTACTTTATCTTGAAAAAGTAATGGAAACGAGTGCTGCTGTATTTTGAAAACATAAAATATTACCTTCACATCGTCTTGGCAGAAAATGCCAGAAGTGCGGCCAAGAGTCGATAAAATCAACCTTTCAACGTACTCTTGGCTCTTTAGATATGGATTTTTATAGTCGTACACCAATACGTTTTCTTTATTAGTTTAAAAGTTGAAGCTGTATCTGAGGATGTTATAGTTGAGTATAGTTTTTATGGAATTGAAAATAGTCATACTGGAATGTTTTAGTGACATTATTTACTACATATGTTGAACATTAATGTTTATGTGGAATTATAATATGTTGTAGCTCTTATTTTATTTTTATTTAAATAAAAGGTATACTTAACTTAACGTGGTAATAAATTTAATTATTATAAATTGAAGTTATTTAAAATAGAATAGTACCCTATGTATAAAATTACATATATAATTATTTAACATGCAAAAGTTGCTCTTTATAAGAAATTACAACTGAAAGCTAAATAAAAATAATAAATATTAAATTCAACAAGAATACAAATAATTCAATCAAAAAGCAAATTGCAAGACGCAACCCGATACAATCAGCAGCATTTGCAATATTGATTATAGCAACTCATACTTCCTGACGTTCTGCTCAGAAATATCTATTTGAGGGCATACTAGGAATCGACTTCCTTAGTTCAAAGTCATTGACATTTGCATAGACTGAATTCTAAAATACGTTTGTTTAAATTTTACAAAGCTTATTATTTTCTTTAATATAATTAAAAAGTATGTATAACTAAATACCACATTAAGTGCTATCGTCTCAATACAGGTATCAGTAGCAATGTGTTCATATAACACGATTTCCAATGGCTTACCTTTTGTAAATTATAATATGTTATCGTCCAGTATGAATCTTTTAGATAGATTTTTAATAACTTTTTTTTAACGCCGGCTTGCCTCTACAAAAGTACCACACTTTCACTGATAAGTATATATATATATACCTATATGTAAGATATATATATTCGATACTTATGATATGAGTTATTAATAATTATTATTAATAGCTGACATTAATATCTTAGGCAAAAAGAAGGTCTTCTTATTTTTTTCCATTGACTATGTAACACTCATAATAAAGGGATGTCTAAAAGTTAGTGGTAGGTAAGCTTTCACTATAATTTTAATATCGTTTATTCAAGAGCATTGCTGTGTGAAATTGCAGGCTTGTTATGAAACTTCCTATTTAATGCAACTAAACCGTGCATCGCGTTTATTTATATTGTCCGACTTCCGCTCCTATAAATAATCTTCATGGGAAAATATGCTATCCAATTTTAGAGCAACAAATTATTAATGATCTCTTTTGTTATATAAGTAAATATTAGATATACGCAACACAATTTTGAGGCTATCGTGACATAGTGGGTCAGGGTCTGTCTGTTAACGGGGAAAAGTATTATAGTTTTTTTAATTCCTCCGCTTTGGTAAGACAAACCACGGCGTTGAGTTTCGCTACTCAACCCATTACCCATTTTATAGGGAAAGTACAGAACGGAGTAATTTGACGACGAGATGCTGCAAAAAAATTCAAAGCTATTATCTAATAAAAAGATTTATTTCAATTCTTTAAAATAAATTTATGCTTTTACTGAATATTATAACTTAGAAAGTTTCGGAATGAATGAAATTATTGAGGTATTTCCCCGTCTGTCAGTGATAAAGTGTTCAATAATAATGTGTTGTGTTTCAAGTATTAAAACAAGGTTATTTTTCACTTCACTATAATTATTTAACATATTAAAGAGAATTTCGAACCTGCCAATTACGGCCTACAAGTCATTAATGAAATAATATACTCCGTTCGGTAGT
This sequence comes from Podotricha telesiphe, assembly GCA_038994665.1. Lineage (NCBI taxonomy): Eukaryota > Metazoa > Arthropoda > Insecta > Lepidoptera > Nymphalidae > Podotricha > Podotricha telesiphe. The sequence goes on along the minus strand of JAOYRR010000161.1, from coordinate 1,093,186 downwards.
TTTTGCTGGTACATAGTACATACGGCATAAAAAATGGACAGAAAAAAAATTTTAGGCAGTGACTCTTGCATAGCCGATTTGGCTTAACAAAAAATATTTTAAATAAACGGACTGCTTTTTTATATCTGGAAGAAAACGCACTTGTGGTAATTTCTTTTATATTTGTTGTAGTTGTAGAGTAAATATACACGATTCCATGCAAAGACGTAAGAGTATTACAATAAAATATTTTAAAATGACTGATTAACTTTGATTAGCTTTCAACAAGAAATTTCAATAGGTATTGAAAGTAGAGCAGGTTGCTCTACTTTTATAACTTTGATTATATGTGAAAATAACTATCATATAACTCCGTTATACATTCTTTAGATAGTTTCTTATTTTGGCTATTATATTTTGGCATCAATATTTTCTCTACAAAGTATAAATTTTTTACATTTATTCTTATAAAGTAATAATAAAGTAATGATATTTTATCGAAAGTGAAAACCGAATCCATAAAAATATACATAAAAAACTTTAGACCAGCAATTTTATGTTCGAAAAACGAGGTCGGTGCACTTTTTGCCAATTACAAATATATTTGGCGTAACTACCAATTTATTTTGGTTCTTCTTCAATATATGCGAAAGTTTTTGGATACTTATATATATTTTTTTACATTCAAAGATAATTTATGTATGTAGATCAAATATCAGATATTAGGGAAATTACACGCACTACACGACTACACATTTTAGCGGTATTTTTGCTTTAGTTTCTTGTGAAATTATAAATCTATTTGTCAAACTGGTTAAAAGTTATAACTCGTATGTCGCAGCATAAAAAACAATTTACTGCGTCGAGACGCTGACTAATTTCTCGAAGGCCGAAGACGATCCATTATTATTTATTACCATATAAAATAAAGCGTTTTAACTTTTACTGTGTAATTACAACCTTATTATCTATACCTTTAAGATTATTTTATTTCTTTGTGCCAATTGACATATCATTTAGGCCTTTTCTACGACAATGAGTCAGATGAGAATTACTGTGCGCCTAAAAATAGACCGAGTGCAGTTAATGTATTTATTCTACGAAGTACTGAATTCTCCAGTCACATCAAAATCACAACTTTTATTAAAACCATAGATATTCTAATGCTTAATCTACAAACCTGTTTTTTTTCATTTTTGACGCGGTTTTGTAAAGAGAATAATAATATCACAAACTTCCAAGAAAAAAATATATCATTTTATACTATACATACTAAAAGTACTTCCTTTTCATCAGATTCCATTTCCATTCAGCTTCTCCAGTTACAGCATCTGTCTGGCTTATGGTCGGTGGTTGTTTACGAGCGTCTTAGTTTATTTTAAAGTAGACGAGCGCTGCAGTTTGTCCATCTGCAACTGCCGACTCAATAAAGAAAGGTGAAGCGTTTGGTGTAACATCTAGCATGAGAGATCCATTCGTTCATACTTTATATAAACATCAATGTAAATTGTTGGATTATCACCAAAATTCCAAAACTAAAATTAATTTGAGTGCTTTAAAATGTAAAGCTTTTGCATCATTATTAGAATATACGCTTCCATAGACACTTATATACCCTATCGGTGACGAGGTCTTGAGATCATTGTTACGAGCGTTAGGACTCTCGACAACAAAAAGCTCGACTGTGAAGTATGCCCTTGAAAATTATACGAACCGTGAGCAAAGACTACATTCAAGAGTCCATATGTAGGCATTGCAATGTAGGGTTACTAGGTAGAGGACCAAGTGTTGATTACTAATGGGGTGCAGTTTGGCGGGTTCGTTAGGTTTAGTGATCATTTTCTAATTGCACCCCACGCTTTTTCTTTATAATGTGTAGAAATGTATTCAGGACTTTTCGCGTTTCAATAGAGAAGGTATTATATTTTATCACTAATAGGCACCCCATTGAGCTGTGGTACGCGCTGCCAATCTGCATCATAGCTCCAATTAAAAATACTTACCCCTCGATATAACGAGGCACTAACATCTCTATAAAATATAATTTTACTTGGAAACTGGCAGTGGTGAGAAAATTCTGAGTACACGAGCATAAGAAACACGTTTCTTCATATACATACTTGAAAAATTCGAAACAATTCTATTCAAAAAATCCTGTTCTCAACGCACAACTCCTTAGGCTGCACTGCAGTTGTAAAATGTTACAGCGCTATTTGTTAGCAACTTTTATTGTGCGCATCCACATATTATGGTACAAATGGAACAGGAGAAAGGATGGTTCTGATGTCGCTTCTCGGTTCTTTTATTTTTCGCTACAATGGAGCGCAATTGTGTACGTTTTTTATTTTTTATTGTAGCTCCTTCAGTGTTTTAAGGTTCTGCGAAGCTCTAAATAATGTATAGCTATACTTCGAACGCCTAAAGGTCTTTATCAGTATTCAGCGTTCGTGATGGAGCTATTTGCCCAGTTTCATATAAAACAGAGGGAACATTAACACATTTCTATAAAATCCAGTCACGATTTAACGATGTTTATGCAAGCACTTGACCTGCCGGAATAAAACTCATAACCCTTTCGCTTTATAGTCGGGCAACGTAGTCGATAGATAATGAATTAGATTATGTAAATACAAGTATATTATAAATTTTTCACTATTCTGCAACGAACGTTTGAGGAATATTACTAGATATGAAAATAAAATTATAAACTTTTATATAAGTGTAAAAAATATTTGTTGTTCTGTGATACACTAGTTTGTAATAATTTTAAGCTTTACGTGTTTTTCTGTTAGTATGTTAGATTTATATATTTTTACAATTATTACTAAGATTTGATCTTTTGCCTAAAAATAACATTAATTTTAATATTATTAAAAGTTATATAAGTTATGATATGTTGCATATAGTGATATATCCATTGCAATCTACCAATCCAACGGTTATTCACCCTAACCCTCTTGTCGATCCCTAACACCCTGTCGCATCAAAGAGGCTGCAGATAAACCTAGTACAAAGCGTCTCAAGCACCCTTTGACGTTGCACCGTCTATTTTTAAAGTGGAAGATGTATTTTTCATTGCTGCATTTTAATTCAGCGGCAGACGGACGCAGTCTGAAGTAGGCTCCGTAGGCTTTTTATTTAAAGTCGACGAGAATTTCGCGTGAAATATATTTCGCACTGAGGTTGCATCATTAATTAGAGACTCTTTTTCCCTCTTATTTTACGCTAACGATTTTAATGATACTTTAAACTTTGAAAAATAGAACAATAGCATGGGCGCTCTATATTAATGTCGTGGCGATTTATGTATACAGGCTTCCGTTCTATTTACACACATACTACCTATAGCTTAATGAATTCACTCCATACACCTCGAGATCGTAAGATATGCGAGTCCACGCCCGAGGTGGAACCGAACGTAGCTATTGCATAGAAGAATATCGACTGTATTCGATCAAATATAAGAACGTTGGAAACGGCACTTGTAGTTAACATACGTTGTTATATAGAAAAACAAATCTTATTACTATGTAATAAAAGTTATGTGACGCTCATTTTATCTTACGATCGAGACAGAAGCGCCAGTCGCGGGTACTTTATTGCATCGCCATTGATTGAAAATGGAATATGAGAGATTTTTAGACAGACCAGCGTTAGATGCCGGGACAATAATTGACAATATACTTGGTCACAATTGGATTATGCGTAATGTTTGAGAATGTATTTCAAGCCTATTTGCTACTAGATGTTTTTAAATTACTATAACCCACTTATATTGCTATATCGTTTTATTCTTCTTAATCTTGATCTGGGGAAATTTTGTTTTTCGTTCATTTGTAGGTTCGAGCCCTGATCCATCAGATCGAGGAATTACTATTATACGTATTATTAGTGTTTTTTATTTGGTCAGGGACATAGGACTACGCCACTCCTTTACGCATGTGTAGAATAGACAAATTTAAATTCAAACCTTTTTTATATAAGGTCTCGCAACAGCAAAATAGTGCAGACGATACGTACGCGGCCCGAAATAATTGCTGCAATTTGCATGATATGACGTCTAGCCTATTCATACCGTACCTCGCTTTTAGCACGAACTAAAAAAATGCTTTAGAAATTACATTCGTAAACGTCGAATAAGGTTGTTCTGGTATTTTTCAGAGAAGCGAAACCTTATAAAGGTATAGTGACTAAGCATCCGTTGTATCGTACAGATCGCAATTTCTTAAGAAATCCGCTTATAATTTACCATTTGTACCTTTCATATAAGTCCTCAAGGAAATCCGATCTAGTGGGATACTTTGCTAAATGTTTAAAAAAATGTTTAGGCCATCGTGGCGCAATGGGATAGCTTCTGACTATAAACGCATTTGGTTGTGGGTTCGATTCCTCCTCGAATGAATAATTATATTTGAAATATTCATTTCTCCGCTCTCGTTTATCTAAGCACAACACGCAATGTCTCGATTTCGGGCGGAAAGTGGATAAAGGAATCTCTCGACACTAGAATCATTTTGCCATCACAAGGTTCACATTACATTTATTTAATATAAGTTATTTTGTTTAAAACATCAAAACGACTCGTTCAGTAATTAACTAGCTGTACTTGATATTGATATCTTATCCCGTACTTTGACAGATTTAATTATCGAAATATTTGCAAATGTTAATATAAAGATCAAGTCTTTAATTTAATCACAAAAATGTTTATTGCATAATGAAACACTGGCGGAGCAATTTACCCGCAAATTATAGGTTCATTAAACTAACATTAGGTATTTTAAATTTAAGGCCATCGATCGTGGCGCAGTGGCACAGCATGAATGAATGTAAACGCGATGGTCGTAGGTTCGATTCTCAATTCGTTATATTTAAATTATTTTCAATTTTCCGCTCTGTTAAGAGTAGAGCGAGAGAGCAAAGGTAAGAGGAGAGCGGGGTGTCTTGATACTAGGTTATCTCTGACTTTTTGCCGCATAGCAGGGTGCTATGGGGAAAAAAGCGAGAAGCTCGAGAAATTGTGTGTATCTACACGTATCTACTATAAATCGGTTTATAATATTTAAGACTAGAAGTTTTTTTATAACTACGATAAGTAAAGCACTTTTTATCCAATTAAAACGAGTTGTATTAGAAGAATAATTTTAATTGTTTATTTATGTTAAAACTCATTAACAAGTTATAACTGCAATGCACATATATTTATAATTGTATTTTATAGCAACATTCTTTCTTCTTTTGATGATTGATCGAAGTATAAAATATAAGGCAATATGTGCGGCACGTCTTAGTTTCCGGTGCGCTGGCGCCTGCTACAGCGACGTCTTGTGGTTCTCACGACGACCAATTCGTAAAACCTGCCTGGTGAATAATTATTGACTTTAAATACTACAGTGTTTTAGAAAGAACGTATCGCCACTGTAAATTACATGTAAAATTTTTTTTATATAATCATAATCGTAGCGCTAAAACAATGCTATGATTATGATTATATATAATTTTTTACTCCACTTGACAGTTTGCGAATTGAGCTACGGAAATAAACGCCGTGTATTGTCTTACCTCGTTTTTAGAAATGACAACTGCAGTCTTGTGACTTTATTAAATTTAAAATATCTTAAGGTTAGACTAATTCGATGTTTAGCTTTTCAACTTCAGTTGTTCTCGCACAACTCAAAATATTTTCAATATTTAGTCAAAAGAAAAGACAGATAGTAAAATCATTAAACTTGTAGGTATTCTATAGATTGGTGATTTATACACGATACTACTACCTGCTGTCATTAATCAATGTGAACGTAATTAAATTATCGAGATCTATATATTCAATACTTTCTTCGTATCCTTTGATCGGGCAAGTGAAACAAGGTCGCGAGAAAGCGTCGCCGTTTCATATAGTTCGTTATCTATTTCCAGTGAGACGTGACATCAATTTTTATAATTAAATTATGTTAGTTTCTAGTTTAAAATATTTATAGGAAATTGATTCTGGTGGAAAGGGAAGGGACACTAGGTTCTCTCCGTGGACCCTGCGGGAAAAACCGTGGTCCAGAAAAAATGTAATAGTGAAAAAATAATCACGTATATTACTTATCATGTAAAGAAGAGAAGAGAAGAAGAACAGTGTCAAGACAGTACATGACGCTCTCTAATCACAGAGACAGTGAGTTCAAATTCGACTTAAGGTAAAAGTTTACATTGAAAATATTAGTTTTTGTTCTAAGATAAACGACGTTGAGATTTTTATATAACGCACTAACTCTATATATTTATTTTTAATTGCACATATATGAGTAGAAATATTACATTAAATACACAATATTCTGCCATTTTCACGCCAAAACAAAAAAAATTGCAATATTAAACTGTTATACTATACATATATACATGGTGTTATTAATGTATTTTTATTCTTTTGTTTACAGGTATGCGTTCCCAAATGAATGGCGATTGGTGAGAATAACCTTGACCAAGTATCATTACCCACTATTATTGTCTACATTCTCATTTTGTTTTTCCTTTGAAGCATTTTTTTAATTATAAACTTCCCATGAAATCCCGAACAATTTGTTAGTTTCTATTGTTTGTGATGTTGCTGTGGGTTTGCTCAATTAAATTATTCATTACAAAAGGTATTATACGAGTATGTGATATAAACAATTCTTTTTTAAATGTAACAACTAAACTATGGGTGGGTACTGCTTTTACACAAGATAAACCTTTTGAGCTTTACATTTTTTCCGACTTAGCTTACCTGACTACCCTTAAAGAGAACCTTTATGTCAAAACACTCCATTATGTACTTATCGCCCTATTCCTAGAAGTTGTGTTTTGAGTGGTGCGATTAAACGCTCTGTCTTACTAGAGCAGGGAAATGAAAATAATAATAAATAATCATATCCCGAGTGGGAAACGAACCTATTACCAGTTGTGTTTACAGTCAGACATTACCCCACAGCGCCACTATGGCCTAGGTATATAAATTTAATTTTAATGGTATATAAATAAAATATTGATATTTTTATATTTTGCTTAATTAACACTTAACGAAGTTCAACAAAAAATACAAACTATTCTGTCATTTGTACGAGTAAAGTAACATATATATGACATATAATAAAAGTATATTTTTAAAATACTTGGATGAACTGATGCGATGCCGCTGGTCTTAGCAAGACACCGTTTTTACAAGAATAACGCATATCAAGATGAGTTTTTCAATATAATCTTAAACTGTGGGCAAATTACATAATGGTGACATAAACATTAGCGCGCGCCTCTGCGTCTGCGCAGCACCCTATATTTATCCACTCAAGGGTTTCCTGCCTGAAACGCTTTATAATTTATACATATAAAATGTTTGTTTACACTTTTACAACCACGCCACGTGAGTGCAACGAACTCGTCTGTTATTTTTATGTACATATTTCCAGAAGTCCAAATGTCCAGATCAATTTTATTACACAAATTGATAATAATTCATTATTACAACGATTTTACGAAGAGTTTTCACCAGAGCTTTTAATTACTATTTCATATTAGCTTTTAATAGTATTTTTTTTCAAAAAACCTTACTAGAAAATTTAAGAAATTATAGATATACTCTTTAAGTCGGTAAGTATGCTAAGTATGGTAATATTTCATACTTTCGCCGCCGTAATAATGTATGATATATAGTAAAAGTTCGTGGTTTTCTAGTAGAATTATTCTTCTTTGTATGTTCTAAACATATTTCGTAGAGAAAAACGATATATATGAGAAAACAAGAAATATTAAATGCTAATATACTTAAACAACTCACATATTTTGATTTAACGATCCTAAATATGATTGTAATGTTCTTTCACAGATCACAACAGACCCGATAGTGAAATGAGCTTTACATAACTGAAATATTGTTAGAATTTAGTAGAAAAGTTGTATTTAGTAGAAAAATGAATCAACGTAATTACAAAATGTGTTAAAAGCGTGAGAAATGTAATTATTATGATTATCCCAAAATCATCAGTTTCCTATTTCACGCAACAATATTGCGACCGCACGCTATGAGGCCAAGATTGCTCCATGTTTTCAATTCAATTGTCCTCAAAGTTACAAAATCACTGTAATCATAATTATGCAAGTACGTTTTAAGCTACATTTCCTAATTATTACATCTTTATACTTTTAGAGTATTACAATTTGATTTTTTTTACATAATATAGTATCAATTATACGTATTTCAATTTTACGGTGCAATAGTGTCTGTATGTAAACAAGATGATTTTAGGTTGGATTCACAACTCAAAGGAATAATTATATTAAAATTGTTGTCTTATTCTCGCTGTAACAAGATTGAGTGCGGCGTTGAGTTCCGCCAACCCAAAGCGCTGTTTCGAAAAAATGGAGCGACACTAGGTGCTTATTTCCTCCTTCGATGTGATGAAACTGCGTTCAAAATCGTTAAAATCATTGTCATAGTATAAAGACATAAAGAGAAGTTAAATATATGTGTAAAACGTTTGTATGATAAACGTTCGTTGTCTTTATCTTTTTACACACTTATCTGCCACTCAATAGTATACGTAACTGTTAAACAAAGTGTTGGACCGTGTGTAAATTCTTGCCAGCTTTTGTAATCCTAAACGCAATAAGTTTTGTTTTTAAAAGCGTTATTGTTTTTTTTTATTCATTTTACTATAGATGATATTTGAAGATCCCTTTTTATTAACTGTCCTTCTGTTTGTTATATTTTCCACTGTTTAATATTGTAGATAATGTGCATATTTATAAAATTTATATTACATAAAAAATATATTTTTAACATTTTTTAATGTGCACACTTAGGAAATTGAGAAACATATGGCTTAGCGGTTAGAGCGCCTTGGACTTCTAAGAGGTGCGAGTCCGAATCCCGCTGCGTTAAAAAAATGTACGTTTCTAAAAATTCTTCTTTTTTTTTTAAATCTTTTAAACAAAATATTTGAACTATATTGTTTTGCCATCTGTCGGTGAAATGGATATATTTCAAATATTTTCCTTCTGATCCCACAAACTCACTAAGACCTACGATTGACCTACTAATTTCGCTACCGACCATGCAATGTTATAAATGAAGGAAGAATAGAATTTCTTTGCCAATTCAAGACAAAAAGAAAAAAACCGATATGTACTTTCAACAATCTTGTTTATTTTTAACCTGGAAATCTGATGCATTCATATACATTTGTTTAAACAGTAAAGTAAATTACAGTAGTGTAAAGTCAGTCGAACTTGAGACATTGCATGTGTAGTCTTGTCACCAAAGTGCAGAAATGAAAGTAACTTAAACATGCCCTCGAGTGGGAATCGAACCAACAACAATCGCGTATTCTGTCAGACGGCGTATGACAATTTTATTAAACTAATTCACATATTTTCTAATATCACCATAGTAAAACTAACTATTATGCAATGACGTAATAGCCGATCATGTGTTACAACTTAGGACGCGCCTTTAATAAAAAGATCCGCAAAAAATGAAGGACATGTAGAAAATACCATTAAAATTGATTAGTTTTTTTCGTCGATTCCATTAGCATTCTCTGTTGAATAGATAAATGTGGACGGTGAATCATGGAGATGTGTCAATGAACTCGCCACAATAGTTTTACGATGTACTCCTCATTCAGTTTTTTATTGTATACCGAAGTAGTAATTTGATTTGTCTTGATAGTATGAGTGTTTGTTGGACCTGTTAACACTACTCTGTGGAATTACAAATAAATACACCTGCATTTTTAAGAACCTAATAGATAATAGTGCTAATACGTAAATATGTATGTACTTAAAGCTATCCTGGCTAAGTGGATTTGATGGAATTATTATGCTGGTCTGGTCTGGTAGTGGTGTTCAGAAAAGTTCGGCGTTCGGTTCCGCCACTGAGCGCTCTAAGCTTATCCGAGAAGAATTACAAAGCTGCAAAAAATAATAAATATTTGCTATAATATATATTTACTCACGATATATTTCGATTGGCTTCTCCACAGGTGGTAGATTTGATATAGTACAGTGCTTTAAGTCTTAAGTAAACAAACGTCTCTTACTATTACTTTATAATGGTGCATTGCTATCGTAAGAGATATTCATAAGTTTCATTTATTCTGTCAGATTTTGTCCAACAATCATAGTTATCTGACAGCAGTGATCGAATTATCATAAATCGATCTACTTCATATTACTAGTCGGAGTTATCTGAAACTTTATCATTTAAGTATTTCCAAATGTAGCAAAACTTAAGCCAATTAAATATTGCCGCATAAATTATTCATATTCTTATAATTGGACTGGTTGGACATATATTACATTTAATTACGACTTAACAAGCTTAACGAATGCTATTATATTATAATTTTATTAATATGCGAAAGAAGAACTAAAGAGTTAACTAGAGAGAAAATTTTGTGTTGCCTATAATATTGAATTTGGGATTATTACAGTTTATATGGTGGTAGTGTAGAAGTTAAATATTTTGAAATGAAACTATTTTTAAACGGATTAGTCGCGTATTTCCGACGTTTCGAACACTATACAGTTTAATGATTGTATCAAATGACAGACGAATGCCACATCAGTCTACCTGTGACCACGGACAACTGTAAAGTGTTCGAAACGTCGGGTTGCTAAAATGTACTTTCGCTAAAGCCAAGATCTTATTAAGTTAAAAATTTATTGTATTAATGAACTAGAAATACATGTAGTTAAATAAAATAAGTACGGAGTCATCGAGTGCAGTGGAATAGCGTCTGACTGTAAAAGCGATTAGTTTTGTGTTCGATTCCCATTCGCTCACGCTTTCACACATTTTGTAATCACGTTGATTAATTTTTCTACTAAATGCAACTTTTTCTATTAAATTCTAACAATATTTTAGTTAGCTCATTTCACTACTGGGTCTGTTGTGGTCTGTGGAAGAATTTTACAATGATTTTTAGAATTGTTAAATCAAATATGTGAGTTCTTTAAGTTATTAAGCTACATTTCCTAATTATTACATCTTTATGCATTGCAAATATGACAATTGACGTATTTCATTTTGTAGTGCAATAGTGTCTGTATATAAACAAGATTGTGTTAGGTTGCATTTCCCACTCGAAAAATGATTATAATTATAATACTTCCATTTCTCCTCTCTGGTACTTCCACTCAACACACCACATCTCAATTTCGAACAGAAAATGCAGAACGGAGTGTCTTGACACTAGGTTCTCTCTGACCAACCGAAGACTAACCGGGATTGGCGGAGGAAAAATAATAATAAGTATATTACACACTGATATGTGTGTTGACATAAACTTTCACACGCTATGGCAACGCGTATTTTACGCGTGTATTTACCTACTAGTTTAAAAGTTTACAAAGTGCCTCTTAATTTTTCTCTCACGAAATTCTCCGTTATCTGTTTAATCATATAGTTCTGCTCTAAATTCTTGCTCATTTTATTAATTGCTTAGCGTGCGTGAAAAGAAGATAATTATTCAATGATTCGACACGTTTACGGCGAATTTGCTAGAACACTTATATCTTGCAGTTCAAGCGAAATCGTGTAAACAAATTGAAATCATAGATTTATGATCTATTAAATTTTACGACCAATATCTATACTTTTAGAGCGGCGTATCCACAGTAGCGAACGGTTTGTTATATTATAAATTTATCAATATTGATGTAAGACCTGTCAAGTGGTTACACATACAACACAAGCAGTGTTTAATATCTAGAAATAAAGAATATGTCTAATATATGTTTATTTGTATTATTATTGGTTTAAATCGATTTTAAACATATATTTGAAATACGAATACTCAATTTTTTTAAGTAAATATTTTTTCCTCACGATAATCAGAAAGAACATAGTGTCAAGATACTCCGTTATCCACTTTCCATCCGAATTTGAGACATTACGTATTGGCAGAGCTTAACGCTGTGCTTTGTCTTTTTCACCAGAGCGGAGAAACAAAAATAATGAAATTGTGATCGTACCGTCTCTCACACTGCGGCAATTTTTTCACAATTTTCTCTTTTTTAAGAAAAACCTTTTTAATATCACTTATTAATCTATTTTATGAAACACCTTTTAAATATCATTTATTAATGTATATTAAACATGACGAGTATATTCTCACAGCGACTTTATATCTCAGTATATTTTAGCCGTTTGTGAAGCACTAAAACATTTGTCACATATAGAAACTTTTACGGCTATTAATGGAAAATTGTCGAGCCGTGTATGGCAAGACTAACGCCCCACTTTCCTGTGGAAAACGAGACACACTGACCACACAAAAAGGTTACGTGAAGTCAAGTGGAAACGACAGATCACATGCTTGAACCTGGTTTACAATACATCAAACAATGATGCCTTGTATAGCGAATCATTTCGTTCTCGTCTGAAAATGTCATATTTGCTTCGTTAAATATGTGATTTCAAAACATGCAAACCTTATTGTACCTGAGTACAATTGAGTCCAGACTGAAATGAAGACTGGTTAGCCTAAATTAATCACAAATCTAGTCTATCGCCCATTCATATATAACATTGATATACTCATCTCAGCCGTTGAACATCCACTGCTGGACTGGGGGAGACGTATCCGGCTTCCGGTGATTTTGACTAAATCGTCGGTCCACCTGGTAAATATAATATTAGCATTGTATCTTTATCGTGATATTAATATATAAAACGATTCTTTTGATCGATATCTCTTATGCCATATTTCCATATGTAATAACATTTTCTAACAGTTCAATTCCAATTTTGTGTGATTAAATCATATTGAAGCTACAATTTGTATTTTCTGATTATTTTGTTCCTTGCTAATTTCAGTATTTTTTATACGTCAATAATTTAAGGGAAATAATTTCTAATTAGAAACTATAACTTAAAAAGAAACCCATATTTTATAATAATTTAGTATGATGCGTAATCAGTGTAATGTCCTTTCTAAAGAAAATTCTTCGGTACGTGACATAATGAGGTAGCACATGCATGGTTTTAGAAAACTCAAGAGCACCTGGCCTTGTCTCTGTCACTCTATCCATCAATCAGCAACGTAAACTTGCCACTTGCTAGCCACCGGACAGCCTCTAATAGGCAATTGCGTAATTTACTCGACACTTACATTTACAGAATTACAGAATTCTAAACTCTACATAGTATACTTATACTACAATTTCCATCGCATATTTTCGACAGATGGCATAATAATTCATAGACTCATGGAACAAATAGACATTAACACGTGACACCAGATGGTGTTTCTACCTTATTTGTAAGTAACGCGTATACTATAGTCAGGATGAATGAAGACGTGATTTGTATCGCTATTCTGCGACTCAAGTGCCTACTATTAAATCGAATTAAATTATTCTATTTGAGTGTTTAGTTGTTTATTCTAAAATCTCTTCATTTTATATCAACGGTGCAAGATTTCCCGTTTGTTTGTTATTTAAATATGGTGCCTATAGTTATTATTATAATTTAGGCTATCTTGACGTAGTGGGGCAGCTTGTGATCGTTAACGCGATTGGTTGTCCGCTACTCAATACGCAATGACTTGATAGCATGCGGATAGTTGAGAACGGAGTATCTTGACACTAGGTTCTCACGGAATTTCCTTCTTCTATACCGGCCTATAAACTTGTTTTCAATTTCTTACAACAATTTTTAGCCTATCCTATTCTCTGTAATCCAAGCCTATTAACCGTTGCATCTATTTCAAAAATGTATTTAAAAAAAAGAAACGTTAAATTTTAACCAAATATGATAAAAGCTAGTGTGGTTCATTATACAATAGCAAATATAAATAGAAATAAAGGAAGCTATCTCAAATACCTTATGAAATTAGTAGTGTTGACATAATAGGTTTTATGTAACACTTTCACAGCAGGCTCTATATGATAGCCTAAGACCATCGCTCAGCGAATTTGCTAATTGACACAATCCGCAAACAATCTCCAGTCATCCGTCTTCTTACTCTGTAATTTACGAGTATATATTAATAAATTCTACTAGACCTCTTGAGTTATTCTTAGGTATTCCAATTCATTGCACAAAAATGCCACTCTTATAGGTACAACCTGTTTTGAATTTATTGAGCAAGTTTAAATGACTATATAAGTATTTTCTCTGTAAAGAGTTAAATCCCTTCTTATGTAAGAAGGGTATGATTTTTCCAGTACGTGTAAGAAGTCGATTAATTAGAGGTATATATATGAGCAGAAGTTTTGACGGCTATAACTACATATATATTGTGACATCTTGTTTAAAAATCTTTGATTACTCGTAAAATATTAAGCATTGGCAATTCTTTATTTTATAACTTACTGTGCCCGCGACTTCAAACGCGTGGAATTCTAAATTAATAGTAGCGTTTGTTACTCCTTATTACATCAGCTATCTGCCAGTTGAAATCCCATCAAAGTCAGTTCAGCCGTTTCAGAGATAAGCCGGAATAAAAAGACAAAAAGGCAAAAAATTATTTCTTGGCATATGTAGATACCGTGTATACATAAATATGTATTTAGTAAAAAGCTGTTATTTTAATATATCAAACAAACACTCTAATTTTATTTATTTGTATAAATATGTATGTTGTTTTGTAAATTACATATACTTTTTATAAAATATAATAAATCTATCAACAAATCACCACTCACAGATTAATATACTTGGCCTACCCATAAATATGAAATGTTACACCTTTAAGTGTTCAGTTCATGTAGGGGACTTCGTCGCGGAACCCGTGATTTTAATCTTTATTTATCCCATGATATGTGCTGCCAAACGCAGAAGACAAGTTAGTTATAAATAAATACAAGAAGTGAGAATCCTAAACCCACGCGAAACTCCAGGAGGTCGGTGCTAGAACACACATCATGGGCTCTTCATGTACAAGAAAACATTATCATCTATTCTAATGCCTATTTCTATGCGTTATTGATAAAATAACTGGGCATAATAAACAAAAAATCTCTTTAATATAATATAGTGAGCTATAATTTCTATCAATATATTAACACCGTAGACGTTTTAAAATATATAGAATAAATCGTATTTATTCATGTACAAATTAAATATACGACCTTGACATAGAAACTTCCTGAGCTTAGAGTGTTTATAACTGAAACATAAAAATATTTTATGTTCATACTATTTACGTCGCAATTTTCATCAAAAGAAGCTCTATATATCCAATGAATGGAAAGCTTTACGGTCCATGTACTCTAATCCGAGCGTAGGTGTTTGCAATGGTATTAGCGGGGCGATACGCGAAGTAAACTATCATACTACCTTGTTATGTAAGAGGTCGCTGAACTTCGAACTTGTACGAAATGATGTAAGGCGAAGAACATGTTTCAATTAACAGATGTGTTCTGATATGGTTTGTTTTATTATTTTTTTTTATCATTTTAGCCAACAGCCGGCCAAATGAAAATCGTGATGTTTTTTTCATACAATTAATTAAAATTTTAAAGTGCTGATTTAATGTAATCATACTGGTCGTACATATAAAATTCATCTGTTAAGTAAGAAACGCTAAATGCCATCCTGGCCATATTGTCTTGCTTTTAATATGAAAATTGCCATTAAAGTCCTTCATCCTGGCCTAGACAACATATTTCATAGCTAATCGTAACCTCATCGACGAATAAATCGTTTAGTTAATGGCTAGCATATTTTAACTGGTAATTGTATGTCAAGTACTACAGATCGAATGCCGTAACTGTGTAACATGTCGCCGTCAATAATGGTTACCTCATTTATATTCGCTTTTACAGCGTATAGGATTCTTATTGGACAAGTTTAAACTGTACGAGGATTTATATCGCTTCTCGACTCGACCATATCCCCGTAAGTTGCGAACATTTGATTTCTGATACAGAAGCATCGACTAGCTTTATCTGATTTTAATTTCAATATACATGATGCTGTATTAGAATGAGCTGATAAGAACACTACGAATACGTCCTACACTATTTTGTAATTTTATGTTACAGGTTAAACTTTCAGACCTATGTATATAAACTTCCTGTAAACTTTTCAGCGATTTAAATAACGTAGTCGCTATTGTATTTATTAGAAAACTTTTACTGTGGCAAGACCTATTCTGTTTGCCTGTGGCATATAAATGATTAAAAAGTATACATTACATTTACATACTATATAAGCTCCCGGTCTTAGTCGTGATGTTTATCTAATCCAGCCTAAAAAAGTGCTTGTAATGGGTCCCCATTAAAGTATTCAGCCCTCTTAACACTGGCGCTGGATCTAAAATCTGAAAATCGCTATCAGCTAAATTATTTAATGAATTTAAGGCGAATTTCGCGTCTGCATATGGTCTGGAGAAGTGACCTTAACATTTTTGTCATACATACAGATTTCTGGTCGATAGATTCTGTAAATGTCAAGATAATTTGCACATTGAACGGTCTTCACTAAGATTTCTTATGTCAGAATATCTATTTAAGAAAATTATCAAACATTATTTATCCAATCTAATGCGCATGTTCGATGGGAACCTGTGACCCTTTCGGTAAAACATGAAGACAGCGTTAAACAACTGACAAGCCTACAAATCAAATTATCGTAGCTCAGAATAGGCTGCAAGCTTTAGTAGAAACTATCTAAATTTATTTGAAAGGTATCTTATTACACTTCTCATCAGGTAGAACTGTTAGAAAATCGTTAAAGCAAATTACAACTTTTTGACATTAGTATTACTTACATCGGTTACTTAACACGCAATGTCTCTATTTCGGGCGGAAAGTAGAGAACGAAGTGTCTTGACACTAGGCTTTCTCTGATTACCATGCTATACGGGAGTTGTTTTTTTCTAAATAAATTTGTTTTTTTATAAAATAGAGTAATTTTTTTCTAAATAGATTTGACCACCTTTTGTCACCTTAAAAATTAAGACAGATTTGGCGCACACTGACCATTATACTATTACTTAAGTTTAAATTCTATAGTGGAATGTTAATATACATTACGAAGTTGGGCAAGAGTTAGAAAATGGAGGACAAATTTAACTAGCCCCTCCTTCAATGCGGAAGATATGCGTAATGCCGCGAGATTTTTTACCAATATTTCAAAGCAAAACTTTAAGTTTTAATTAAAAAATTCTGAACATAGACAGAATACTGGCGCCGATTTATCAACATACGCCAAACATTTTGTATGCGATGTAATGAAACTTCGCGATACAAAAATATTCGTAGCGTAGCGATTATATTAAGAAGTAAATTTTTTTATTTGCAATTAATTTCGTTCTTCGAAATCCTTGTATATTTTGAAAAAATATATTTATACCAGTTATAATTAATAATTAAATAAAATTAAATAAAATAAATAATTTACACAATATTTTACTACTTAAAGAAAAGAATTAGTAACCGCTGCACTAGTGACTTACATATTTCTTAACTGCAGACCCACCCATGC
Source organism: Podotricha telesiphe (assembly GCA_038994665.1). NCBI lineage: Eukaryota > Metazoa > Arthropoda > Insecta > Lepidoptera > Nymphalidae > Podotricha > Podotricha telesiphe. The sequence continues at coordinate 1,075,746 of JAOYRR010000161.1, read as the reverse complement.
CTCGCCTAGTATTGTCGAAGTACATAAGATGAAGGAGATGACTGTATCAGATTTTAGGTGAGACCTCCAGACAAGACAAGTGTGAAAGGCAAATATATTTCTTGTTTGAATTTTAACATAAGAAACAATAGTCCAAAAGTATGTATGTTTGTTTTACTATTCTTATAAAAAAATATCATAAGACACAAATGTATCTTTAAATATGTACATACGAGTATCACTAAGTATTATTATATCGGCAACAGGATTATTTTTTATAAGAATAGTGAGATGAATGCCAATTCTTAAGAGTGTCATCTACAACTAGTTATTTTGAATCTCCGTAATGAATTGACGTACGACGGGTATTTACTTTGGACAACAGCCAGTACGATGATACATAAAAAATGCGTGATAGACAGCTATTGCGATAAGTTTCGTGAATATTCGTACCCGGAGCACAAAGCTGGGATTACACTTGATTATTTATTTCCCTTGCCTCTGGAGTTGTTCCCAACCTAAATAAATAATGTCTTCAAGATGAAGATAGAAAAGAGAATTTTAAAAGCTATGTAACAGTAACTATTGTTTTAACCTTTGTTAAACTTTCATTAAGTCTGTGTTTATTATGTTGGAACCTAGACAGCCTGTGATATATTCCATTATATTTCTGATTTTTGTGTTCCTATTTTTTGCATCAATATTTCTATAGGTACAATGCCCCCATAGTTTTTATATAATCACAAGACTAATTATATAACTTTTTTGGCTGTATTTCTGATTGACTAGAAAAAGTTGACTCATTGTCGATAGTCTAAAAGCCTAGTACATTGCAACCTCAATAAAACGAAACTGAAAGAAATTAAAAAAAAAATTTATATCAAATAATTTCTTACGATGAGGTTCGTTATACAGAGGCTGGGCTGATTTATGATTCGTTTTAATAAGGCAAAAAAAAAAAATTACAAATGTGCTTTCCGAATTATTGACGTTTACATACTTAATGCTTTTTATTTTTCTGCGACGGTTAAGTAATACCTTTTTCGATTAGCAGCCATTGCACTTTAAAACTAACAACAGTGTCAAACCGCTGTCTTTAGTTAACATTACTGAATGTCAAACAAATATGATTATCTTTTCTAATTTAACAAGTCTGAACCCGTCGAGGCATGAATTATTATATTATATTCTTTATTGCACTTGAAAAATAATAAAATAATTGCACTAAATAAATGATAAACATGAATATAGATAACTGGTAGGATAGAGGAAAAAAAATGTTATAAAAAGGTTTTTGAGAAATGTGTTCGAAATGTAAAGGTATTATATTTTATATAAGGACTTACGGACAGTTCTAGGGTATTTGGAAAACGACGAAATCGAGGAAATCGTTATATTAAAGTTGTAGTTTTTGACTGTCATCTTATTTTCAATATCTAATTTATGAGTTTACACTACATTTGTGGTTGATGCCGGCTTTTGTTGCCTAACTAAAGTAAAAAACTCATACGTCATTGATTGATAAAAAAAAAGATCACAAATTGTACGCTATCTTTTCTTGTATATCCGGATTCTGAAATATCTTCCAGACCTTGAAAGATATTGTTAGTGATCGACGACGACATTCAAATAAACATGCCAGTTTATTGCAAGTACGCTAAATGCGCAAAGAGATTACGAGATACTTATGGCTGTGTTTTCCTAACAAAATTATATTAAGTGGTATATAACATTGATTTTATATGCCAAGGTACAAATGTAGATCTTAGCTTATTTATTTACTAATATACATATATAAAAGGACAGTCGTGTTTGTTACAGTGGTGGTGAGGGACAATCCTATCTATATCTAAGAAATATTTATAAAATAATATTGATTAATCGTCGTCGTCAGTGGCATAGCGCGACTGTAAACACGATGGTTGTAGGTTCGATCCCACTCTTACTTATATTTAAAGTATTTCCGTTTCATATTCTGGTAAGACAATATATTGAATTTAGTCGTGAACGGGGTGTTTTGACACTAGCTTGTTTATCTACCTGCTTTTTGTTGCGAATAAGCGGATATAATGATAAAGCGGATTATTTTGTATGTACATCTCTTTATATTAAGGTAGAACTGATTCTGCTTTAAATCTTTTACTTCACTTTTATACATTTTCATGAAAATATGCGGCCGCATTTTGTTTCGACTGTTTTATATGACACTTGTTGATATATGATTCTCAGGTTAGAACAAGAATAGGTATATGAAATCCTCATATTATAGTATTTTATATTTGTAGATGGATATTTACTGTGCTAATACATAAGTAAATTCTAAGAAACGCCACCAAACAAACGTTTTACTGTAATTTCAAGTAACTAAATCTAGACTTCATATTTAATCATTAATCAGTTCTTGTTAATGGAACACAATAGACTCAATTGATAAAAAAGAATGACAGATTGCTCTGTCATTCCCATACTGTGGCATGTTAAATAGGTTTCGCTTAGAGGCTGATGCCCTGATGCCTATCTATTTTGTAATCATTGGTTAATACTCGCTATAAGTGACTCTTTGTTATTTAATCAGGATTATAAAAACAAAATTGTATTTCGGGTAATCTTAAATTATTTTGATATCTTGTTGCTGTTTTTGTGTGTTTTTATTAAATGTCACGGTTCCAGGTGGGCTTACAGTATCAATTGTCATCGTCAAGGTATAAAATAATTGTAATTAAACAATAAATTTAGAGGCCCCTGTGGTGCAGTCTTACTTTAAAAGCGATGGTAGTGGGTTCATTTCTCAGACAGTGGAGAACAGAGTGTTTTGTTGACACTAGGTTTTAGACATTTCAATTTCGTGGTTTTTTTTATATAAAAAGTAAAAAAAACCTATTTTGCATGAACTTTTAAAGATATAAACTGAATCTGCTGAACTTCTAATCCGACCTCCAAATTAGTAGTAAAAATTTTTTAGAAGGTGAGATTCTTATTCTGTTTTATACATATACAAAAGTCGGAAATATCGGCACAGTTGTTTTATAACATTATATAAGAATAATACATTAAAATACTTTAATTTAACGATCTTTACGAAATTATAGTATGATTTAATTTATACTTAAAGAGGTAATTTCTTCCGCTCACTTCGTACGGATACGAAAAAGTAATTTTATTTATAATGGTCAATTTGATTTGGTTTTATGATGTTTTAATTTTTGCTCTCCGATTATTTTCAATAAGTTAATTTTAATCTACATTGTATTTATAAATGATAACTTCCTTAGTGGGTTTTTATATATTTTCATATCATTAAATAAGGACATATGTTCCGTATTTTTTGCTAATTATTATATTCATTAATAAATTTAATATTCTTTGACAGTTCGAACTTGATTTATATAACTATATAGATAGTTCCTGTAGTTGCCATCTTAATAATAATAACTCATATAAATGAAAACTGTGTTAATAAGTAATTGTTTTTGAACTTCCTTAATTCTTTAACGCATACAATAATTATTTTTTTTATTATTAACTTCAAAGTTTTACTACAGGCAAATTCAAAATTAGTAAAATGTAGAGAATCAGTGGTCATTGAGGTTTACAAGGACATACGGTGCTTGCAGGTAGAAAAAAACAAGTTTGGTAAATATCAAATAAACTTTTATTTGTACTATAAGTATGACAATTGCTAGATTTATGTATGACATTGACCGCTTGAAATTCTTGCGTCACGTTATGTAACTCAATCTCACGAGTACGACATTTAATATTATATTTTATGATCCACGTAATACGTAATCCCGAAAAATGGTCCGATTAGTTTTGACAGCCGATGCAGATGGTCTTTGTCGTGTTTTGTCAGATTGTCTGACGTAGCACTAGTTTGTTCTTTTGCTCTGTTCTTATTTTAATTCAGATATATATATATAGCTTCTTCATCGCCGGTTCTTCGCAGGTCGTGTTGTTCGACGTTCAAAAAATTAAGCATGTAATTTCTTCTTTTTTTGAATAAAATTATTTGACTTTGACTTCATCGAGAGGCCTTCATTGGGTAGTGGGACAGCGTCTGACTGTAAACACGATTGGTTATGGGTTCGATTCCCACTATGGGAATGTTAGGGGAAATTATTATATTCAAAATGTTTTCATGTCTCCGATCTGGTACCTAGACAAAGCGCAGCGTTGAGTTCCGCTACTCAACACGCATTATCTCGATTTCGGGTGATAGCACTAGGTTCTCTCTAACTACTCTGAAATGGGGAAAAAAATTAAAGCTATAAAATGAAGCTAAAAAAAAAAGGATTTTTTAATACATTTATTCTTATTTACACGCTTAGGTATATTAACTTTATCTATTTGTACCTATAAATCAATCTATTAATGTATGGGTTATTTTTCACACACATTTTTCCGTCTACACCACACTATAAAATATGTCAATTTCGTCAGAATGAAACGATAATATTTAAACTAGTGTACGTTTGCGACCCTTTAAAATTGATCAACATAATTAGCTTAGTGAATTCCGAAATAATATAATATTTCAATGCAAATTCTATATTTAATCGAGAAAACAGCACAGATAGTGTTTATTTATGAATGATGATGTAAATTTATTACGTTTAGGTTAAGGTGCCAAGTGGGAATTTCACCTGGCGACTACAATGTAAATATGCAATTACTGAACAAAATAATAAAATATATAAAACAACACACAGCCGTGACCAAGTGACGTATAAGTCTATTGCACTAGGTACAGTTTGAAACAATACATCAATGCGGTTATCGTAGATTCGATTCCTATACGGGAAAATGTTTACATGTCATTTGCAGTTTGTACCGTGCACCTCCAAGGAAAATTCATCGGTGACATTAGAAAACCAAGTGGAATATATATAATAAGGATTATTGATTGTTTTCATTTTCTAGGTATATATTAAAATATATATTATATGCTTAGATAATTTTATCTAAAATATTATATAATACTCTCTAAACAACTGTTATATCAATAAATCGAATGTAAAACCTATAGTATTAGTAGTATTTAAGCTTAATACTATGAAAGTAGGTCTTTCGTTAGGAAGTTAAGGATCTAGACGACATTTTAGTGTCACGCTAAAATCTGGAGAGGGGGACAAATAGTAAAATCGATTATTTACGACCAATTCATAAGACCAACCGCTTTCTAAGCTCTGAATTATGAGCCGGTGAAACAGACAATTAAAGGCGGATTTACTTATAAATATCCTACGCAATATAGATTTTGCCTCATAAACATTTAAAGAATTTAGTCTAAAGCTTAATATGTACATTTATAAACTATAATTTTATAGGATAAAACCTATAGTACACGAAAATCCGATTAAATTGTAACCAAATATACCGCCCTTCATAGAACCCGCCCGCGTTATTCGATATGACCGAGACCAAAAAGAAAGTTAATTCCTTAAAAGTTTTCGAGAAGTTAATGATAAAATATCGTGTTTTATAAGTCAATTTAACGAGTAATTTATAAAATAAGTAAAGTATAAAACTTTATACAACCCGTGTCGTCGCCCGCATCGCTTGAGTGGACTTTATAAGAATTTCCAAACTATTACCGTTTCTATTCTTTTCCATTTGTTTCTGCTCCCTCCCTTAATAAATTCTGGAAGGTCTTTATTATCACTTCCCAGCGAGTCTACTTGCCAAATTTTAGTCAGTAGCCAATATCTACGCCCTGTACGGTTGACCGTGCATTGTCTGCCAGTCATTGAGTAACGGATTAAATCGTTGATAAACGGATAAAAGACTGTAGGTTAAACGAATAGGAATATATGTATGGTATCTACATACATATAAATATATGTATATATGGTTATTAGACCTGCAATGAAATAGTAAAAAATGTTTCAAAAAGAATTTGGTGTAACTAATCCGAATGCCTTATCAAAAGAAAATTACCATAACTTTCTACTCTAATTAGATACGTTGGTACAGGAAAAGGCATTTGTTTATAATATATCATCAATCATACACTGCAATGATAAAAATACTAAATTTAGATTCATTCGTATGCGTGCTGCGTTTGACAAAAAGCTATTTTGTACGCATTAAATTACTTATAAAAGTGGTGCAGGCGGCAGCGTGCAGTATAGACAGACTGACTGACTGGTTACGTTATAGTTCAGGGTTTGGATCTGCTCAGAGGAATGCTTATATTCGAATTATGTTAATTTCTTCGCTCTAGTACGAGAAAATGTGGCGTTGAGTACCGCCACTCGATACACAATGCCCGGAATTCGGGCAGACAGTGTATTGACACCAGGTTCTCCTTGCATATGTTTTATTTAAATTACATACATGTTTCATTTTGTTTACGATATAAAGATTAGAAGTTACAAAAGATTTTTTATGTTTTTATTTATATAATGTAATATTATGATGGCACTAAACATTTGATGTTAGGATAAAGGCAATTTCACACGAATGACTGTAATATGTAACTTTTTTATCCAACACAAAGCACCTACGTAAATACTCGTATATAACTGTCTGTCTTTACTTAAATGTAGTATATAAACATTTCAAAAATTTTGAAACGAAATAATCTCAAGGATGTGGATGTGGTTCGATCTCCACTCGGAGATTGATTATATTTAAATTGTTTTCCTTGTCCCGTGTGCTATTTTTCCATTTCGTTCGAAAAGTATAAAATTGAGTGTCTTGACACTACGTTCTCTCTGCCTTACTATGAGGGAAAAACCGTGAAATATTTATTTTCCTCTTATTTATTGGCTACTGAAAAGAATATATTATATGCATTGAGTAATTACTTGCTATACCTTTCTAAAGAGTATTTTTCAACAGAGGATTGCATTTCAAGAGCTTTCGAAACTCAAAATCAGAGCACAGGTGTAGCTTTGTTCGGGGATAACGTGCGTCACTTTCTCCCTAAGGCGTTTGCGCAATCTTTTGTTTCAGCTGGCAACAATTTATGACCGGCCTAGATAATTACAAATTTTCGGTACGCTCGTAATAATAACGTGCGTTGTTTAGCTTTACTATTATTACGCGAAATCCTTGTAGTTGACGTTGGACCTATAACATAGGTATATTTCTAAAATTAAGTATTTGAAAATTGGTTTATTTTACGTTCGTTTTTTTGTTTTAACCGTAGCAAAGTGAAGAAGTTTCCAGACAACATGCTTATGGAAACACATTTAACATTCTTACACAAAAGAAATAACATTTATTAAATTAAAATACGTTAGAACAAAAAGTGCAGAAATAATAAAAATATAAGCTTTATCAAATGTAAAAGCTTTTCTAAGCTCTTTATAGAAATATCTATAGGTCAATTATTCACTGGTCCAGTAATAATGCGAAGGCGGCGTTGCTATTTCAATCTATTTATATTTATATATCAAGCGCTCTTTCCCTACTCGGCTAAGCGTATTTTACTTTATCTATTTATTTAACTTGCACTAATATTTGGACACAATTAACTGTAATTCTAACTTACCATTTAAAATTGGAAAATAAATAACTTTTATTTTAAATCCATCCGATTTTTGTATGAATAAATAAGTAACAACTCTAAAAAGTTGTTTACTATTTCCTATGAGAAAGATTTTATTTTTTTTAAAAAATACCTCAGTGCTAAGATCCATACGTTAATTTCACAGGCGTTTCACAATATATATTTCCAACTATTAAAATATGTAGAATTTTACTAAATCTTTAAACACTTTCTAACACGTAGTTACTTACCAGTTATCAGTTAAGTAAATATCTTAATTGCTCTTCGGACATTGACATCTCTAAATGAAAACTTAAATTACACGTTCTTAGTAAGTATATAAATAATATTTATTTTACTTGGTTTTCTTTCCATATATCGAAAGGACATAAGGATAATCCTTTGCTTGATACCTGCTGGTAAATCTGTGTAGGATTTGAATACATATCCATTGTTATACCTAGCGTTAGTCAATGCCTAGCCAGTCTCCTCCATTTTGCCAGATCTGCATTAGAAAATGTATTACATGAATAGACGTTCCCAACATTAAGTTAATATAATAGAATAAAAAATAAGGTCTAGCTTTTAAATCAAGTCAGAGGTTATTAAAACTTAAATGTATGCGAAATTTTCAGTCCCAGCTTCAGACAGCAACAAATCTTGCCTAGAAAACGTATGCATAAATAACTTGAAGCATTAAAAGCTAATGTTCATTAGTTTCGCTAGATCCAGCACGTCTTGCCTTTCATATTAGATAGAAACTTAACAGTATATATAAATGGCGGTTTATTTCATGTACGATATTATGAAAATTTTATAACACTTTAAAGGCGTAATATTGCTATGGGAGCTATACCTGTTAATACCTATTCTTGATCAGATTAAAACTCTGAACCTTGCTGATCAAATTAGTATGAACTTTAGTACATTCACGTCAATATGCCTAGAAATAACGGCAATATTTTCCATATAATAATTCTTGTGCAAAGTAGAAATATATTTAATTAATAAAATAAATGATTAAACAAACTACCATGTGCTTGACATACTCTTTTGTATATATTGTCATACACCTTGCTAAGACAATGCGTGTTTTACATGTCTAAAAAATATATAATTTTGATATGTTTTGATTACCACATTATGTAAAAAGTAAATGACTAACATATAATTTTAGTAATTTCTAATGAGTTATGAGTAATGAAACTAAGCTTTCATAAGAAGGTAATATTGCCAATACAATTATTTAAAATAATTCATATTATAAAAAACAACCTGATTGGAAACGTCTAAAGAATTGAAAGATTACTTACTCTATTCACACTAAAAAATAATATTCTAATTTCTTATGAGTTATGAGTATTTTTTTCTAACTTATTTGTGTACCTCCACGATTTTCGTAATTCGTGCCAGTTCCAACTTTTTTCTTTTGCGTTTTCTTTTTGTGATTTAATGAATCATTTAAGATGACGGCGAGCACACACGGTCAATATTAATGTTTTGAAAGATTGCGATATTCTATAATTTATGATGACTTTACATTTTTTATATAAAGAAAAGCAGCCTGATTTGAAACGTTTAAAGAATTGAAAGATTAATTACTCCATTTGATAGCCCAGCGGTAGATATACTACCATCACTCATAGCTTACACCACATCTAAATAAATGGATCAACAGAAGCTCCTAAGTGGATAATGTCAATTGCTGGGAGCATTCCGCATTCCGACCGCTGGCAGTCTACATTAATATAGTGATAGGTATATTCGTTCATTAAACTTGTAACGTAGGCTATGTACTTACATACAGACATACAAACGACACATACTACTAATCGATAGAATTTCTCTTCTAAATTGTATGTAAATTTCTTGTTGACTCCTTTTAAAAATATAGACATTTTTTAAAATAAAATATCAGTAGCAAGTTAACAAATATTCTCTAAAAAAAACATTTTTAGAAAACGTATAAACGATCCTATTTTTCGACGATTAATAATTTAAATACTTTAAAATGATAAAAGTCTTCTCTAATGATTTAAAGTACTACAAGTCGTGTCTTGATAGAGTGTGCCTTACATGATTAGACTCGAAACGGTTTTTTTTGCAATATTTCTAAAGCTACGGTAAAGATGGTTATAAAATTAAACAGTGTAATACAGCAGCTTGTAATGGACTGTGAATTCATGTTACAGGATCCTACTCTCAATAGTCTTTGTGAAATATCGTCACACATTCGTTTGACAAATTTAGCCCGTGAGAGTATCATATTCAAATAAGTTTTATTTTAGTGATTATAGTATTATTAAAAATTATCTTGGGAAGTAATACATTTTATAATAACATGCGCAGGCGGCTGATTAAACGTGATTGTTTTGGGCTTAAATACAAAAATCAAGATTTTTATATCAAAAATAAGTCTAAACGAGGCGATCTATATCACTACACTAAGAAGTTAAGAAAAGTTGATACAACGTTGCGTTACATCAACATATAATAAATAAAAAAACTGGTATATCAAATCAAGGCAAAATATTTTTTAGGGAAATGTATAAAAATTCTAACGCAGCGGGAGGGATTCGAACCCGCAACTCATGGATGTGGTCCTAGTGTTCTGACCACTAAGCCATGCATTCTACATCCGGCTACGTCGAAATTCTCTTTTATACTCTGCTATTATTGTCCGCTGGTTTGAAATCTCGCTGCGTACAAATTTTTATACGTTTTCTAAAAATGATTAAAAAATTTTTAAAGTGTGTAAATATGAATTTAAAACATGTAAAAAAATCCAGTCGTGTTTAGTGGTAACGTGGGCAGAAAGTACTCGCTCGGGATGCACTGATTAAGTAATAATTGGCACAACTAATTGTAAGTGGCGAGACGGCATAGACCATCTAACGCTAACATAAGACATCCTGCAAATTATTCACGACTGTCAAGGGCTTTTATTTTGAGTATACTCTATTGACGTACCCTATTTCTGGCTGTGGATTAAATTGACAGTTTCTTGGCTCTTTTTACCAAGTGAATTATCAATATATTACAAACTCAACGTATATTATAATAATGACGTACGTAGCCTACTTTGCAAAAGTATATTCTAATTAAATATTAACTACAATCAATTATAACATACATAGCATACAGTGAAAATAAGGTCAAATAAAAATAATAATATGAGGTTAGTATATCTTTATTTCAAGTCATAGTGGCGCAGTTGCTGACTGTAAACACGATTGGTTGTAGGTTCGATTCTCACTCAGAGGAATGGTTAAATTCAAAATGTTTTCATTTTTCCGCTCTGGTACTTAAGACTAAGCGCAGCGTATATTTCTGCCACTCAACACGCAATATCTTGAATCTGGGGGAAAGTGGAGAACGGAGTGTCTTGACACTAAATTGCAATGCTGGGAAAAGCGTGAAGTAGAAAATAAATTTTTAAAAGAAAATCCTTGAAATCCTCCAAGATAAGGAAACAACTGGCTGACCCAGATCCTATACAGCTTCATATGAAATAGTAAGTTTAAAGGTCGCGAAAACATCTAAAGGCGCTTTAAAATGTGTGTTAGTCTAAGCGAAATCCTGTGTTCCACAGTAATGCTCACTCGCTTCATTGCAGAATACATGTTTACTTTACCTTCAAGTAGACTAAAAGCTGGTAATTAATGTTATGTAATTTTTAATGCGATTTCCCAAGATACAAACATGTATATCCTATTAAATTTCGTGTTCGTATTTGTAAGACATAATCAAATTATATTTATTACTACAAATGAATTACTATAAAGCGATTCAGATTAATGCTTTGTGTCGGTTCCGCCCCTTCTATAGAGCGGTATTTTAATTCAACTACAAAATATTTAAGAATTTATTAAACTTTGTATTTTTTAAATATTCTAAATGATACTATAGAACTTGGCCTATACTCGTTTTTCCTTTATATAAATGGCTACAGAGGCCTAAGGCTACTTGGTTCCTTAAGTTTGTTTGTACTATATATATATAATAAAATAAACTGTGTAATTATACTTATACATATGTTATTTTGACTGATTACATGAGATATATGTATATGTTTATACATATTGTATTATTAACATAACCAAAACTAAAAAAGCTTTCAGATATATAACAATTTTGTTTGCTTTTGTTACAGGTAATCCATCTACCACGATAAACGATCATGGTTGTGAATAAGTAAGGACGTGAGCACTTACAGGATTTTTTCACTTAATATTTATTGAGGTTTTTTTATTTAAAACGTGCCAATGGCGAAACTGCCAAAGTGACAAAAATATGTTTAAATCATGTTTTCTGAACATTCAATATATTTTACTTAACTATCCATAATATAAAACAAAAAAGTCAGTTTCTATACGCACATGACAATTTTTTTTCTTCGACTTTATATCTAGCGTGCGTGCGTTGTAGCAGTTTCATGTGAAGATATCATATTTTTTTTATCAAATATTTAATTCGTTTAGCTAAAATTTATTCTTGAAATTTTGGAGAGAATTTGAATCTCAAATTTGAAGTTCAAATCTTAAATCTACAGAATTCCCACAGAAGTTATTCTTATTCTTTTTACGCCGTTCACGTCATTCACGCCAATTCAGACGTAACGCCTCGCAGTATTTACGAACCAGCTAGTATTATTTATGTGTGTCAACTTGGTCTATTTTCGAAATCGACACACTGGATGCGCTCCCGCATCGCAGCGTGATTCATTGCCGGGAAATGGTTGCAATGTCTAAAAATGAATACATAATGTAAATTTCTAGTTGCTACTTTAAGATTTCCGAGGACTAGACAAAAATATAACTACCGGAAAGAAGGACACAATCAATAAAACCCGTACAGAAAAAGATAGAAAAAATGAAGAAGAAGAAAGAAGGTGCCTACCTTCTTTCTTCGTTAGTGAATTAAAAAAAAATGGTATATAATTAAGGGACTTGTTATCATGTTGTTATCATCAATGCTATTGTAGGTCAGGTGCAATTTTTTTAATGTGTACGCGGCGGTTATAGATACAAATTTATTTATTAGGTTCTCCTCAAATATAATTTGTATATGTCGTGTAGCTAAAGTTTAAAATACAAGTATGTAATTTCCTAAAAAAAATTGACAATGAATTTTAAACAATAATATTCATATTGAATTTACATAAAAATCACGTACTATAAAAGTTTTGATATCACTTTCACAATAATCAAATACGACAGATAAAGGTTCGACATCGCAATTACGATGTCGGAGTAAAATTTATTTTATGAGTACAATTTTTACGTGACTTAAAGGTTGACGTCCACAGGATATATAAAACTTTTCATTCAATGTTAATTAAGAAAACTTTGATATAAACCAATATTTGGTTAATATGATTTTGATAATGAATAAACAAGTGAATTACAATACGAAAATTACGTTTAAGTTTTTTTGGTATATAATTAAAACTGTTGAAGACATTGATACGTGCGTCATTCCCCATTGGAGTTAAAAAGCTGTCGTCACTTATAAGGATTATCGACTTATTAACTTACATCATGTCTGCAAAAGAACGGCTTCTTTTTACTGCAATAAAGGCTTTACTCAATTTTAAAGTGAAAGAAAAAGTGCAATATTAAGATCCTACTTGGTTATAAAGCTATTATATTTAATGGCCATTCATTAACCAATACACGGGAACAACGATACAATACTAATAATTACTGAGGCATTTAAAAACATTTTTACCATAATTCTGTTATGGGATATCATTCAATTTTTTTTTTTTTTTTTTTTTTTTTTTTTTTTTTTTTTTTTTTTTTTTTTTTTTTTTTTTTTTTTTTTTTTTTTTTTTAGGATATCATACAATTTTTGCATACATATATATACTTACTTCCGTTTTGGGTTGCGATACAGAAGGAATCTAGTTTCTATAGGTAATCACTAAACCATATATAAAGAAGAATTAAAAAGTACCTAGTAGATAGATTGCCCAACACTATTGGGTATAATTTTATATAAGGTTATATTAATTTCATCATTCGCCGCGTATGTATTTGCAAGTACATTTCCAATTAACGTGTCGTTCTCAGCAACTTCCATATTCAATTCGTATAACGATACGCACTGGAAAGTCTACCGCACTCATAAATCATTGTGATAGACACTGACGAAATGAACCCGACTTGTCCGACACAATTCTACTGACATTGTAATAATTGACAGTGGTTTTCGAAATAACACTTTTTACTATGCTTAGATAACGGAGTATTGGTGTCACTACGGTTTTAGATTTAATGAGATCGTAGATAGGGTTCCTTCTAGTGAGTATTTAGATAACAAATACTCAGTTTTGGTTTTATATTTTCTCGTTGCCTTATAGAGCTGAGGAAACAATTTCGTTTTTGTACAATGATATACCTACAAATTATATTACGAAATATCTAATTATTTATACTAGATGAGTCGACGTGATGATGAAAAATACATATTGCCATAGCAACCTGTATGCCACTTTATACAAAAGTAAAATTAAAATAAGTATGTTTCTATAAATCTGATGTTCTATTATACTTAAGTTTACGTAAACAGCAATAATGTTGTCAGAAACAATCGTTATGGTGAGTAATGATCCTCTAGCTCAGAGAGAGTGGATTGAGATGTCGCCCCGGATTCGATGAAATCGAAAGTTGACTCCAAACCAGCGAAATATTGTTGTGATCTTACCCAATATGAAATTTTTAACACATTATAATTGAAATTATTTGGTAATGACTGGTTCGTTTATGCAACTTGTCACTCTTTCATATTTCATAAATAAGTTTAACTACTTTTTTCATTTTGTTCTCGCTATGTACAAATATATTTTGGTAACTTTTTTATGGTATTGTATTACGTTATATTTTTGTTAATTAAAACTCGTCTGGCTTTTTTCTTTTTCAAAAGAACTATATAAAAAAATTAAAATTATTTAAACTTTCATTTTTCTTAATATATATATAACATACATTTTTACCTATATCATTGAAATTTAAATTTTTTGTAAAAAATCTTATAGGAGCTTGCAAACGGTAAATATATACAAATAAGTAGTCTTTATTTTCCCTCTTGTACATGTTTAAGTGCCAGAAGCCAAATAAATTTCAACGGACACGACACGCGATATCCCCATGAAACCATTCATCTTACATAAGTTGCTTCTGTACTTCTTTTAATCCTTCTTACAATTTCCTAGAAAGTATTTAGGAAATGGAAGTAACGATATTACGAGTATTCGCCCCTACATTATTTTAAGGGTTATTCTTGAAATTTTAAATTTTAGTAGCGTTGTCTTATTTTTTCATGTTTAATGATCGTTGAAATAATTAAAAAGTTGAAATAATTAAAAATAATTAAAAAACATTTATACTACTTTTTCAATTTTGACTCTCAAAAGGCAGGTAAGAAATGTATATTATACATTTCACATTATACATTTTCATATTATACATTTCACATAATCATTTACTTATGTGGAACTACTTGTTTACTAAGTACTAACTTTGTTTACGCAGTCGATATTGAACGGGTAATGAGATGCGGAGAACTAATTAACAGCCGGCTAGAAATTTACCTTATAGCATGTATATAAATTTGATGCAATTTTGTTGATTACATGTGTTCCTTATTCAATTTTTGCTACTTGCGTTGCGTTTACTTTTTATGAGTTTGATTACCACTCGGGATTTTTTAACTGACTTCAAAAAAGAGGAGGTTCGCGTTTTGCCTGTATTTTTTTAAAATATATTATCGCATGTTGATTCTTTTTTTATATGATATTTAGTAATAATTACCTATTTGCATGGTAAACGCACATCTTATGTTTAATTAAAAATATACATATATTAATCAAATAATTTAAAGTCAGTGGACACAAGGATACGTTAAAGTCGGTTTTTTTTTTTTGTTAAAATTTTATTATTTAATTTTGAACATATGCTTGCTATATAAAGAATTTATGGGGGATTCTTGAACACATTTTTTTATAACAAATAGCTATTTCTAGAAGATATCGAGCTTTTAGTTCCAATAGATTTATTTCCAAGATCGCGTAGATTGTGTCGGGATTAAGTTACAAAACACAAATACCGGTGTATCTATAGCGTTAATCAATTAGAAGCATAATCGCTCGATTGATTTAACTACGGGAAACCGGCCACATTTCAACGTCGAGCTCAGTGTCTAGGAAATTGTTCGTTTAGCACTTACCGCTTATTGCTAGGATTAGAATAAGTTTTAGAGAAAAATATTATGTGAAATGTGGTATGTAAAATTTATAAGTTCTCAGATTGTTGCATGCAATGTTAAATAAAAATAATTTCTCAATCCGGTATTCCCATAACAGATAACAGTTATAACGATTAGTTCGAAAATTCAGTAAATTTAAAAATCAATTGTTTATATTATGATATTACTACCTAAGTAATATCTATAAATTATAATTATATATACTTATATATTTTAAAAATTCTGTACTAAGAAGTGTTTGTAACGATTTTAATCTTTAATTTGATTACTTTATAATTATTTGATTTGACTTAATTTATAAAAGTTAAAAGTTTGAGATATATTTAACAGGCAAACTTATCTTGTATGGTAGGTTTTTTATTTGACAGGAAAGATCTTACTTTCCGCTCGAAATCGACACATTGCGTGTTGAGTAGCGGAGCTCAACGCCGCGGTTTGTCCTGTTTACCAGAGCGGAGAAATGACAATAATCAAATTATGACCATTCCTCCGAGTGGGAATCCACGACCAAACGCGATTACAGTTAAAAGCTCAGTCCCACTGCGCCACGATGGCCT
This sequence comes from Podotricha telesiphe, assembly GCA_038994665.1. Taxonomy (NCBI): domain Eukaryota; kingdom Metazoa; phylum Arthropoda; class Insecta; order Lepidoptera; family Nymphalidae; genus Podotricha; species Podotricha telesiphe. The sequence continues at coordinate 1,059,447 of JAOYRR010000161.1, read as the reverse complement.
CCATATATGTTTCTTTAGATATATATGTTATTGAGAAAACTTGTAAATTTTTGTAACTAAGATTTACGCTAATTATGTGTTATAAAATTTAACTTCTTCTGATTGTAGATATACAAGATTATTGAAATTAAAACCATATATTTCGATATAAATTCAAATTAAATAAGACCACCGAGTTCACACATTGTATTGTTTATGACTTATTTTTGAATTGACATAATTATTATTTCATTGAATTGCACTCATTATAAATGTAAACCGTTTTTAAAAGATTTTTATACAATGTATACAGGTATTAATTTACAGCTAGATTATTGTCCCTAATTATGAAATTATTTATGAAAGTGCAATATAAAGTAGACTTTTAACACAATTTGTGTAACATAATGTTAGTATAATATATAATTATAAACACGTTTATATCGCATAAAGCGATATAGATTTTAATCAATGAACTCCTACTGAGATCGGTTATCGGTACGAACCTAGATAAAATTCCAGTCCGACCTGTCACGCTGTTTTCCCATCTTGTTTTCTCCAGAGCAATTGATGTTATCATTTATCAATAAATTGATCTAACGTTAGACGTGTAAGCTTTAGGAATATTTTCACTACAAATAGCTGGACGAAATAGGTTTATTTTTTCTATACTTACTTAGCATTATGTTTTCATATGAAAGTTTCTTTTAAGAGAACCTATTATATATTTTCTTTCTGAATCATACTTCAACTTAAAATTATACTTTCGCGCTGTTAACATTACTCTTCTCAGCGAAATTCTTAGATTTTTTTGATAAGATATCGTATTCAGAGTAGTAGAAGTTTTAATTCATTGTTTTAATGGACATGACAAAAAAAGATAATATTCAAATATTTAAAAGAACATATAAAATTCTTAAAAATACAAAATCAAGTAAATTTATTATATATATTTGAAACTGACATATAATTTGTTAATATCAGTTACAACGCTGTTCGCATTTACGCACTTAGTATTTCATTGAAAACTTTACGAGTCATAATGGAGTTTGCTTATTTCGTAAAGAATGGTGATGTCTTAATTATTATGTGTGATGTCTTAATCTTAGTATTACGATCGCAGGATATCAAAAAAGAAATCTCGCCGTCACTTCACATTAAATCATACGCATAATACTCGTATCACCGACCATGGCATACTACAATTTCTTGTTCTACCCCAGTTTATATTTCATAACAATGCTACGCCAGGTTATAGACTACTTTGCAAGGGAGTGTCAAATCAGACAATCTTATACGTTGTTTTATGCATCAAGATTTAGTGTTGCAAGCTCCAATAACCTTGTACGTACGTGCTTAGTGTAATCTAATTTCGTAAAGTCTGCGGTTAGATAGGTATGCTAAATATTATATACGAAAATTATAATGGTGATTGACACATTTTGTAGTACATTTTTAAATTACAGCCAAATACAATTTATGTATTTTTTAAAAGATGCTGTAGAGATGCGATCTCTTCGTAGTATGAGCGGAATTAATGATACTGGAGGACGGTCTTGTAAAAAGTATGAGGACCCCCGGAGGACGTGTATGAAGAGGTTAATGTTAATGGACCAGACAAAAGAAGAATGCATGGACCGTAATGTTTGGCGCTCCGTTCTCTAGGAATAAAGCATGAAGTTAAAAAAATATCTATATAATTTTTTTTTACTCTTATATCAGAATGTTAAGCCTACTTTATATTGACGAGTGTTCCAATTAGTCAGTTTGTCCATAAACAATACAATGTCGTCAACGATTTGAATACCGTCGTATACAATATGTCTATAAAAATAGAATGGGTTTTATTTTTTGTTATATGTCCAATGGTCCAATATATTATATATTTAAGTAACTTTATTTTTCTACTGTGTTTATAGTAAATGATAAGTACTGTCATTATTAGTTAAACGAAATAACGTTAAAAGTGGAGAACGGAATGTTTTGACACTAGGTTCTGTCTGCTTACGATCCTGTAAAACAAAAAATGTAAGACTATATAAGACTGATAAGTTGGAATAAACAATGCTTCAAGGCATTGACACGAATGATGCCTAATCAAAGAACAAAAGAAATATAAGTTCTTTTTTTACGTATGTAACTAAGTAATGCTGTTTTTCATTAATACGATAGAGGCGCTACACGTTGTTGAATTGATTGTAAAAGTCAAGGTTGGGAGCCACGTAATTTTTTTGATGTCCGGGTTAGTCACGACACTCTAGAGAGCCTGAACCCTTTTACAACGAGATATAACCTTGCTTTTTATTGCTTCTCGAGGATAAACTAAGGCACTCGAATGTACAATTTGACCGCCACTACTGTATAGTTTATTTTAAGTACATATATATTGAAAATTCCAATTGGAATTTCTTCATGTTTGTTGTTTGTTTGTGTGCTTTTGATTTACACTCAATTATTGAGCATTATTAAACATTTTTCTTTGTGACGTTGCGTGAAAACTATATTTTTTTCATTTATTTTTGCTCACAAAATAATAACAAACAATATAATAAGATATTTGGTTTTCAAGATTATTACACATTTTGAGGAGACACACTAAGGTAGCATTGATCTGTCAGTCTATCTTAGTCTACCACCACGCTCCACTGACTACCGCAAAGTGTTTGAAACGTCGGGTTTCTAGAATGTGTTTTCGGATACCAAAAAATATATGCGATTAATCCGGTTAAAAATAGTTTTATATCATAATAACAAATAAAACTTAATTAACAAGTATCATAAATCCAATTGTAAAAATAGTTTTCAAATTTCCTTTATATTGCTATGTCTATGCATTTTAAACGTAACACAATTTAATCCTTGGCCATTTCGTATATTTATTTTATGGAAAACATAAATAATATGAAAATGCATAATATTATCGATGCAATTAAAATTACAGCTGTAAAAAGGTGAATTTATCGTCGAACATAAGTGCACTCAACTCTTCCGCCATGGATAAAAAAGAGTAAACGTCAAAGAAAGTGGTTCCGGTAGACGAGTGCAATACTTACGGCGACTGGTATTATAACAGGACATTTACAATATTAAATATTTCTATTTGTACTGTGAAACCGGGAGCGATAGCTTTTCAGGAGTTACGTTGAGTGCACTTTGACTCGTGACCGAGCTTAACCCCAGTGATTATAATTTATCCAGTCCCGTAATCACGGTAGTATCAAGTGTTGCAGTAATACTGCAGGTATTACAATTAAACTACACTTGGCATGAGATTTTACAACTTACTATAATATGTTGTCGTTCTATTTATGCCAAATTTATTTTTATAGAAGTGATAAATAAATGAGAAGTTTCTAAGGAGATTTGTCTGTATTTGCTCTACATTAAATAACGTGTAAACTATAATAAGCTTTAGAAGAATTTGCGAAATTCCATAAATACAAACAAAACAGAATAATTTACATCATTAACATTATTGTTATAAACTGTAAATAAAAGAAAAAAATCTAGAAACATTTCTTTACTTGAAAATAATTATTGAAGGTTCCTTAGAAAAGACTTTCGAAATCTGGACCTACTTAATTTTTTGGTCCAAATTTTATTTATATGTTAAATCATAACCGCTTACTGTAATTATGTACTTAAATGCCTCTACATACCCTTGCAATTAAAACAATTGCAAGGGTATGTATTGGAATAAAGCTGTATCCATCGGATGTCTGGCGGTAGGCGAAAACTTGTACAGAGAATAAGAATTAATTATATTTATCCTTTTATCATGATTTAATTACTAACGCATTACCGGTATCATGATCACCTTGGCACGTAGAAAACGTTTATACGTTTATGGTATTTTTAGTGCATGGGTTATAAGTTTGAATATCGCGCAGGTAAAAAAAATACTTTAATATTTACATATATGTATTGATTTAAAAAAGGGTACTGTCTGATATCTTTACTAATGACTAAGTAAAGTTTTAAGAAAAGGAAGAATAGACTATCACGTTCGTAATTAGAATGATTATTATAATTTAAGCTCGTCGTGTTGCAGTGTGACGGCGTCTGACTTTAAACGCAATGGTTGTAGGTTTGATTTCCACTCGGGGATATGTTTAAATTATTACTTTTTCATCGTTCTGTTGACAAGACAAAGCGCAGCGTTGAGTTCCATCACTCAACACGCACTAAAGTGGAGAATGGAATGTATTGGCATATAACAAACTAAAATCAGTTTTAGAATTTATAATTATTTGTTGGCACTAAAAATGTTAATTTATGCAATAGAAAGGTAATTCATAAATGCAATATATATCCTTGCACGTGTTTTGAAAATTAATATGAAATTTATATTTGGGAGCATCAATTGCTTGTCGGATAATTTAATTAATTTAAACGCTAACAGCGATTAACTTGGAAATACGTACAAAGGCACTTATAGCGAAATAAGTAATCAATAATAATTAAGCGTTGAAAGCTCATTAGCTTAATTGGTTATCTGCTGTGTTGTATAAGAAACCACTATGAATAAAAAATCTATATTAGGACTAAAACCGAGGTATAAAATTTAACCTGACAATTGACTTATCACCCCTTTACCATAACTTAGTTACAATATATGTCAGAGAAAAAAATATAAATGTAAAATTTATTTGATATTTTTGTGTAACATCTTCATTCAATTAGCATTTAAGTGACAGATAATGTCAGATAAACGCTAGTTATAACCCTAAAATGCGGTCCTTAACCTACAAGTGGATTTTATTAAATAATTTTAATAATTTACTTTGTAATTTTGCCTTACTTAATGATAGATAATTAATATCTGGCAGCTTTTTACATGAAAATGCTTTTAACTTAAATCCTATATAATATTATATATACATTTTAACACCTCTATAAATGTGCAAACGATCATAAGTTCGTTCCAGTAGCAAGACTAATTGCAAACTAGTAATTATTGTTTATTTTACTTCTCACCATTTATGACAAAGTAAAACTGATGTATTTCGATTCTATAAACCTAGTTATGTTAACTGATTATTTGGGACATTTATGGATATATAGTTTGTGAAGTTTAGATCTACATAAACAAACAAAAGCATTGGTATTAATGTATTTGATTGGGAATTGAATGGCGAACGAACGAAATATACGGCGTCAATAGTTTCTTCATATAAAAAAATGTCAAACTTTTGATCACAGATTCAAAGATGTATTTCTCCCTGCACACAAAAGATAATAACATTTATTTCTAACATAGCTTTCTTATATACAGAGCAAACCTAGAGTCAAAATACTCTATTGCCGCCCGCTCTCCGCCCAAATTTGAGACAATATGTGTTGGCTTAGTGGAGCTTATCACGGCCTTTAGTCTAAACAGTCCTAGAAAATTAAAATAAATAGACATTCTACACGAGTGGGAATCGAACCCACAATTATCGCGTTTATTCGGCGACTTCCGACTAGGCTTCGGCAACCAATTAACATTTCTATTTGTACAAATCAATAGCATGACAGCAACCTTATAATTCCGGAAACCCTTCTGGCCACGTACCCACGTGGCCAGTAAATCTGGTTACAGCTGTCGTACACGAGCCTATGGTAACTTGATATCAGGTTTTTACGTTAAGCTTCCCTTCCCGTAATATTGAAACAAATCAGGGACATAACATATGGCAATCTGTGACCTTAATCGAAAAGTATATTATATCGTAACGACGTCAGTTTTTCTAATGTTTTGGAATAAAATAAAGGTGCAAAATGAAAATACTTCTATATTTATGTATTAAAACGTGAAAAACTGTGAATCCTTAGCGCTCTTGTTTACAATAAACGTACGGACGTAAGAGTATGAAATTTGATATAGTTAAAGTTTAAATATAATAGTGCATTAGAAGTACTTTAAATTATTAAAATAAATATTATTTTGAAAATTTTGAAGAATTATTTACCAACCAACCAAGGTACCAACTTAGGTATATATATATAAAAAAAAATTCAAAATAAATATTACACTCACTCGAATATGTTCGTCTGTTGCTAAGACAATTTTACTTTATGCGTCAACCAGGCTAGTACTTAATAAATAATAACGTTTGTATATGGGAAATTAATTTTAAAAACAACAGATCATAATATTTAGATAGGCTTAAAAATGTACATAGTCATTGAAAAGGTACATATGTTGACCTACAGGTCACGTGTTCAAGTTCAGTTGACGAGTTTTGTTCAAGTTGAGTTGTTAAACAGCAGTTAAAGTAAAAAAACAGTCTAGAAATTATATTAAAATTATACAACTTTATATTGAACGATTTTAATATTTATATTGATTCCCTCATGGCGCAGTGGAACCGTAATCGCTATTGGTTGTGTTATCGATTCCCACTTAGTGGAATGCCCATAATTTAATTATTTTTATTTTTCCGCTTTGGTGTATAAGACAAAGCGCAAAATGTAGTGTGAAGCTAAGAAAAACACATTATTTATATGAAAATTTATTCAGTAAGCTGAGTTTCCTTTCGTGTTTAATCAACTGACAGGCGAGAATACGTGGGTAGCTCTTAATCGGACAATATTTTAAAACTCTCAAATACTGCTTACATTAAATGAACGTATGTATTCACAATAAAAATATTATGATTTAAGTTCGAAAATTTGTTGTCATTTGTGCCTATAATTTTACGTGACATATACATAATCTTGTCGATATCTGCATATTAGTAAAGAAACTGTTGGTAGATAAGCATTCTTAGAAAACGAAAAATTTTGAACAATTTATTGTTATTTTTGCAGTAACAAGATTATAAGAATGTCAACGTATCAACGTATCGAATGTAGTATGCACGGCTTAGCGGCCAGAGCGCTTGGACGGTTTTAAAGAGACGCGGATTCGAGTCTCGCTACTTTCAATTTTTATACGTTTTCTAAATGTGTAAATAACGCTTTAAAAATATTAAAAATTGTTGAATGCTGCGGCTGCTGTAGATATTTAGACATTTTAGATCTATACCTAACTACAGTCTTTATTATCCAAACTTATACAATAAGGAAACGAAAATCTAACGTGTTATCATTAAGTAGCACAGATCGGCTTTTTCCTAACCAATTAAAAGAATCTACCAGATACTATTAACAATTACATTAATCAACCCGTTATCAATATTTGCGTGGGAAAGAGAAAACGTGCTTATCAATAAAATGAACAGAACAATTTGTTTGATGTCGATTATACGATTTTATTATTCGCACCTCCTCTAGCATGGCTACTGAGATAGTTATGACATCCGGACACGAGTCGCTCTATACAAAGTACACTGGTCGTGACTCCCGCTATTCTGGTTTCTCTCTAGATTACTACTTGTACTTACAAATTATTATAGCGCCTCTATTCAAGATCATAAATGTTAAGCTATATTTTCGATAAATATAAGTGTTTATGCATCAATTGATTAAAATAGATAAGAGATAAGTACTAATTGAATAACCAGTTTGCAAGTAAGAACTGACTAGTTAAAAATGTACATTATATTAATTTTTATGTAAATTGTGAAGTTTTACAATTTTTTTGTATGTTAAGTATAACGCTAAACCTATTTAATTAATTACTTATCTTTTATCAGGTGTAAACATCCAATATACTTAAGAATAAAATATAGTTCTTTGGATACCACCAGCCCTTATGTCAGTTCAGTAATAATAATAATGTGTAATGTACTTTCTATGCTCATATTAAATGTATTTTTTCTGATTTCAGCCTCCGCCGGTCGTCCAATCTCCTCCGGTAGCCTTACCGCCGCCCACGGCTGTGTCTGCCCCGCCGGCAGCGCACTGTTCTGCGCCGCGCACCATTGTCATACAGCGTCCAGACGCGCGACACGGCTTCGGTTTTACGCTAAGACATCTTGTTGTGTACCCTCCGGAGTCCGTACAGGTATCAGATTCCTACGATTAGTAGTTTCAGCTGTGCTTTGACTGTCAGTTAGTCGCTCAGTAAAGGAAGACTTTTATATTATATTGATATACTTTTGATAAAGGATTAACTTTAAATTATATTTGCCGCCACCTTTGGGCAGTTGCGAAGAGTGACTTGACTTGGCTTTGACTTGAGTGACGTGTACTGACTGTACATACAATTATACGGTTTTGGAGATTTTTCGTTAATCTATTTTTTGTTAATAGTCATTCAAATGTTATTCAAGGAACTGTACGAGGATGCGCGGCACTTGGCAGTGGGCGCAGTGGGTGCGCCAATGGACACGATCTTCGTAAGGTCGGTAAGGCCTGGCGGGCCGGCGGCTACAGCGGGACTGCGCGCGGGTGACCGCGTGCTTGCCGTCAACGGCGAGCCCGTCGCCTGTGGCAGGTCGCGCGCACCTTACGCCAGGGTGGTGCAACTTGCGCAAAGGGAACCTAAGATTTTAAGGCTTACCGTTGTGCCGAGAGACCACGATTTATTACAAAGGGTAAGGGTTTCATTTTATTAATTTTAAGTTTTTCAAATGGAATAACTCTTGACACTATCGTGCTGCAGTCACAAAAATATTAAACACTTTGTATTTTTATTTACTTGATTTCGCAATAGAAAACGAAGCGTTGCCACAAAAATCGGCCGTTTCATTTGGATAAACATTTATTGTTTTTTTTTTAATTTATTCTATTCTCCAGTATTTCAGCGAAGCAGCCTACAACCCCGAAACAAATCAGCGGCCACTCGACATGCCGGCAGTAACAGAACACGAGTCGCGTTTGTTCGACGCGTACAGACGGCCGCGGCTGCCCGCATTGCCGGCGCCGCAGGCGCCCTCCAGGCACAGGGAAGACCCAGAGTACGCGACGGTAGCCTCGCCTAGGTTTGATGTCCCGAGACTTCCGACTACGCCGCATTATCTATTGCATGATGGGTGAGAAGATTTGTAATATCCTTTATATATAGTCTAATAGCTGCTGCCCGCGACTAAGTCCGTGTTGTAATAAACACCTATCTGCCAATTTTTTAGCTTGTTGCAAAAAAATTAAGGACTTTCATATAAACTTTCGAGAGCCCTTAGACACAGAATCGGATTAAGGAAGTAATCCGATCCTGTCGCAAAATCCGTTTAGTAACTATGAACTACCTCCCTGCCAAATTTCATCTAATACGTCAAGCGGTTTTTGAGAAATCACGGCAAGTTACCTTTTGGCTTTTATATACATATAAGAGCTTATATTTATCCATACTTTAATATTTTTTTATTTCATTTTATCATCGTTGTTTACAGCAGGCGAGAATCTGACACGTCTCTACCGTCGTCAGCCGCGGAGAGCAAGGACAGCCTCGGCTCATTCGACTCGAACTCGACACTCACGGGCCGTGAACTGGACGACTCGATTATTCTTTCCCGAATACGAAAAAGTCTTGAGCAGAAAGAGGCCTTCCTCAGACGTCCCAGCCAACCTACTGGCTGGGTTACACCTGACCCACCGCCGATTAAACAGAAGGAGTTTTACGCTAGGCCTCAAAAGCTACAGAAACCAGCATGGCCGCCCCCTTCTTCACCACCCCTCGCAGCATCCCCTCCACCGCCACAAATACAAGAATTAAAAAAAGAAGAATGTGCCACGAGCGTCGATAGCGGCACTTACAGTGGATATGGGGAAGTCAATGGTCACATTGATAAAAATAGATTAAAGCAAGATAAAAATCTATTTGTAACAACACTCTCTAAGATACAGGAGACGTCCCCGAGTTTAGGTACAAATATCGGTGCTATGAGTAATGGTTCTTCTATGGAGTTTAGAGAGGAAAATGCAAGTGCTACTAATCAAGATAATAGGTAAATAATAACTGAATAGAATATATATATAGTATGGTGGATAATGGCACCCAATGCCTAGAACATTTTAAACTTAAACATAAAGCCTTTTGATTGCGACTATCTTATTAAATTTGATCTACTGATTTACCGCGAAATGATTTATTACAATTACTTTTGAGCAGCAATACCAAACTACTCTAATAAAATATACAAAATTGTAATAAAAACAATTAAAAATCACCTACTTTCCAGATACCCAGTACCTGAGCTCCAACTAGTGACGGCGCGCACGCGGCAGCTGGAGGAGGCGCGCGGCGTTGGCGAGAGGCGGACAGAGGTCGCCCGCAGCGAGCTCGCGCGCCTCTCCACCACGCGCCTCGAGCCCAGCGTCGCTCTGCGCCGCAAGGAGTTCGAGACGCGCGCCTCTAGGCGAGAGGCGAGGTCGCTCGATGTGCAGCCTCAGCAAGGTATAGCTTACATAATATACAACATATTACATAATATACAACCGATTGAAAATTGTATTTTTTATCATTTCAATGAGATTTTTTTTTATAAGACCCTAATTTATGGGGTAGATTCGTAGTCCATTTAGTCAGTCACCAAACTAGTGTTAAGATTGTTGCTCGCTAATGCTACAGTCAGGCCCAATCCTATGTTTAACCTAACTGAGCAAATATTTACAAAAAAAAAAATTGTAAAATACCTTCTTAATTATAATTTTTTATATAATTGTCGTTACATATAAATAAAGGGGAATTAAAAACGTATTTTAACCAAGAACTCTTGCGATCCACAAAACCAAGTTCTAATCGGCGTTATTTAAATTTAATTTTTGTTATGTAGATAATTAGTGTAATTCATTGCAACTTTTCATTATATTATCGTAGATTTAGAACAAGAATCAACGCCGCTCGGCGGCAGTCTGTCAGGAAATCAACTAATGATCACTGGCAGCAAACACCTCCATTGCCCCCCTCCAGAAGGATACGTGCCCGGTACATATAAAACTATTTAGTTATATATTAAAGCCTTTAGTTGTCATTTAAAGTTATAAAATAAATAGTAAATCCACAAGCTTAGAATTCATGCTTATTGTATAAACAATCCAATTAGACTTAGCCGCATTATTCTTTTTAGAAACAGAAAAGGTTCAAATGCGAACAAGGTCGAATAGTACCGGTAGTGAAGGATTATCTATTAGAAGACATCATGCCACAGGTAATTAATACATTCATAATATGTCCATATAGACATTTGTTTAAATTAGTGTTTTGTTTGATTTTATTTCGCCATCATTTTATGTCACTTCGGTAAGTAACATAAAAGAAATGGCGGATTTTCATTACCACATGTGCTTTGCTGCATAATCACTATAAACGACTCGTAAAGTTTAATCAACCTAAATAAACACAAATGATCACTAAAATTGGGAAATCTTTACTCATAGATGGCGCGTTTAGACTATTTAAGTATATGTCCTCATATGCAATTTTCATAATGTTCCATTAGTAATATAATTTTCGATGTATTTGTGTATAACTCAAACTCAACTTAAAACATACATACATCATATTTATTTATTATCAAATCGACATGAAAAATATAATAAGCGCCATCTATTGGTAAACTCGCATTGTAAACCGCTTGCGGCGTTTCCGCGACACCGGTGGCCACGGCTCATTGCATATTCCGCTCCAAGATGGCAGTCACGCGAAGAGACGTATGGGGCTGAACAGAGAACAGATGGAGGCGATGAACCGCGTGTCGCTGGGGGAAGTCCCGCAGAGGCCGACGCAGCTGAGCCTCGCGTCCGCGTCCGCGTCCACGTCGGCCTCGTCGCCGGAGCCCACGCCCACCACGCCCGCCGACTCAGGTCCCGACACGACGGCTCGCTCCCTCCCTAACCTCTGTTACAGCTTAAGCTTATTATTATTTTTTAATATTAATTTATATTGTTATTGGGCCTCCTTTGTTTTAAATGTTTTAAATTATTTTATTTAAAAACAGCTAAATAACGTTCATTCATTTTACAAGTGCAAAATATTCAAAAATGCAAATGTCCGACTGAAAATGTTTTACTAAACCAAACAATCCTTCATTCATTGATTCAATTAGAAAAAAAAAGTAAAAAATAATGCATGGCTTATCGATACAAAAATACCAGGAGCTCATACACGGGAGGGAGCTCTATGGATCTAACCTATCTCTTCGCTACATTAACTGAATGCGTTGTGTGTGCTTGTACGTGTGCTACTAATGCCGACTAACGATTGTCGCCGTCAATGTTGAATAGTAACCTTTTCATAAAAATATTATTTTACGGAATTTTAAACTAATGTACTGATACGCAGGTTTTGCCGATGACTTGGTGACGAGACGACAGAAAAAAGATGCACAAATGGGAGGTCAGTGATATATAATTGTAACCTGTTAATTAATATCTTCAATAATATTAATAAATCAAATCAAATAATTCATATAAATCAAATCTCCTGATAACGTAATAGTTATAAATCGTGTGACTGTAAATGCGATTGGTTGTAATTTCGACTCCCAGAGACACTATACAAATTGGCAATACATTTAACCGTACTAAAGTCTACTAATTTATAACGTAAAAGGAAATAATTATCTATTAAATTAGTATATTAATTGAACAACTTTTTGTTGCCAGCAGAAGAGGAACGCGCGATGCGCAGGGTTTCCTACCTAAAAGCGACGTGGGGTGACAGACTGCACTTGGACAGCGATGTCGAACCTGATGCTGATCACCTCGCGATGAGAAGGTATTGTATTCTAAATTGTTAATTTAGTATTACTTAAATCGTTTATATCTGCTAAATAAATCAACAGTCTTAACATTAAAGTAGTGCTATTTTTCTAGCGAAAATCGTATTCCATTATCAGGTTTTGCACTCTATATGTAAAATTTCACTTTATAAATAGTTTTTTATTTAAAGATTATTAATAGTATTGAATTAAAAATACACATTAAATATACTATAAACAGACAATGAAATGGCAGATGTAAATGAAATGAATGCCCCTCCAGTAGTATCAGTAGTTAAGTTGCAGTACAAAATAAAGTAATGATAATTTGTCATTAACCTATTATATATAAGTAGAAGACGTATTGCACACATTTTATATCTTCTCAGAACATCACATTGTTTCTTGTAGATAGATATACATACATACATACATACATCGTATATATAAATTGTATTGTAATATCAAAATCACCGTCGTATTCACGTTATTACGGGAAAATTATTGGTGTTTGTATGTGTTTCCTAAATAAACGCAGTGCTTACCGAAAATGGCGACCTCCACAATTCACGGAAGACATAACGCCGTTGCTGCGAATATTCGACCCTCACGCGACTCTACCGCTGCGGTACGTTCTCGCAGCCTCCATACCGCTTACACTCGGTTTTGTTGCTTAAAACACTGCAACTGTTCAACATTTCCTTTTTTTTATATTTTTTTTATTAGATATGTTTTATTCCTAAACGTATAATGCGTAAGTCGAAAATGAATAGAGTATTTATATTTAAAAAAATATTTGTTTTAAAAATACTGTCACTTTTACTGTATTCGTTTTTTACAACAAAACTATTTAAAAATGATAAATATAAAAAAACAAATATTGCAATTAAAAACAAGATATTTTTAATCTATAGCAGTGTCTTTCGCAACATAACCTAGTCTGTACTAGTGTGGCTGTTTGCAGCGTTCGAATGATAGATGGCTTCACATTTCATAGGATGCTTTCTCAAAGTACTTGAGGAAAAATAAAAAAATGGCAGCTCATTTCCCTCATCAAAAATCCTCAAATTGAACATTAAAATACTCTTCATTTTATAAATACTCACTTATAGATTAATTAAAACCATTAAAATTTAAAAGTTGGCTCTAGAATTAGATTTTCAAAGATTTAGTCAAGTTTAGTAATAGTTACATATAATATATGTTGCATGACTTCAAAACTAAAAATTTACATGCATGTTATTTGGATGTCGCTAGAATTTAGTACTGAACGTGTAAGCATGTGCTGTTAAATATTAATTTAAAAAAAAACAGCTTTACGCCTTTTCCCGCACAGCAGGGTCAGAGAGCATTTAGAACCTAGTGTCAAGACACTCCGTTCTCCACTTTCCACCCAAATTGTAAACATTGCGTGTTGATGTTTTTAGTGTTTTTTTTTTCTGTATAGTATCATTTTATATTTTAATAAGCAAAAATCGTTGTAAATAGCCTTTTTCGTAATATGTAAAAAGTATAAAGTAAAAAATGTACAGCCTTGTTGTTTTCGTTGTGATGTCATCATATATATTTTTTAATATTTATAATAATGTTGTTATATTGCTTTTAACGCTCTTAGTCCGGAGAAAAAAGGAGAGGAAGCTGCTGAAAATGCTGAAGCTTCTGAGGCGGATGTACAAGGAAATGTACAAATAAAAATGGTTGTTAGCAACGGAAAGGTAATTATTACATGTTATATTTTGTAGCTTGTATTCTTAATAACATATTAAATGCATCTTAATTTAATTAAAAATATATATTAGAATTACTTATCAGTGACGTAATTAGCATTGTTTACTGAATTCAGTTACAGTCCGACTGCTGGGTTGTTTGTCCTAAAATATGGCTAATTTTGAGATAGTGAAAATGTATCGTTTACAAAATAAAGGAACACGTGAATGTAAAAAAATATAATGATTTACTATAAAATAATGAGGATCTTATCGCTGTTGCTGTAATATTTTATATACATTGATTCTTTTACGTACATATAAAAATATTTCATAAATCTTTATTAAATAAAAATATTTATTTTACTGAATATTTTCTCTCACATAGCGTGCGAGCGACAGATCATGGAAGCAAGTGTGGGCAGTACTGCAAGGCACCAAGCTGTACCTGTACAGACATCATCCCACTCAGGTAAGTTTTAAATAAATAAACATACATTTTTAGAAGCCGTCTAGTTCAAACGGGAGAACAAAGTCTGTATTAAGGTGTACTACAAGAATTTATAGATTAAATTACGTCAAAATCAAATCTGAAACAATAAAGAAATCAAGAGGCAATCATGGAGCAACAGACTGAACTGACTGAATTTTTTATTTGCAAAGTGATTATAATATAAAAAAATATTAATAATTATAAATGCGGCAATAGAATCTGTACTTCATTTTGAGATTATTTATTTAATTTATTATTTGCCTTTATATTAAGATTATTTATTTTCACTGTTTTCTCACGTCTCCGTCATTGCAAGGCGACCGGCGGCCTTGCCAATACGATCGATGTACACAACGTATGCTTACTCTAAAAAGCAAATATTTTGAACCGGCATTAGTGCTAATGGCATATTGTTTATATGGAATTTTTCGCATTTTTTTCCTACAAATAAGATCAAAAGTACCGACGATTTTGTCTTATGCGTATTGTGTTTGTTTAAGTTTTTTTACACAGTTTTTAAAATGGCCTATGTGTATTCTGCTTTATTATATTTAATATAGAAATACTATTGCATATATGTATTGTTTTTATTTTAAAAGTAAAACCTGGCGGAATTCTATTTGAATTCTGCATAGGTATTAATAATTATAATATAAACACTTTTTTGTTTGGTAGAAGCCCAATCTTTCAACACCCAGTGTCTACATTGACGTGAAATTAAAGAATACCTTTCTTATTATGATTAGTTTTCTGACTTATGATGAGATTCTGTCTGTCATGTCATGTATCGTGTGTCCTCGATTCTACGTGACATTGGTGAAGTGACTTGTGCTCCACTGTCACGTTCGTAGCGCCAAAATTAATGAACTGAACTATCCATGAATAGTCCTTAAATATATTTTGGCAAGTTCACAATGGCGATGATGAGGCATCAACGCGACATTAAAAATAACTTTGATTTAGCTAATAGTGTTTGATTATTACTATATAAGTAATTTATTTTATTTTATCGTTATCTATAAATATGACTGATCGCTGTCTGTACATAGAACATCTATGAAAATAATATATATACTAAGCGCATTTATCAATATAATAGAATCCAAAACATTTTCTTTTTCTATTTGTCTGTTTGTCTCCGAAACGGCTTAATCGATTTGAATGCAGTTTGTATTGTGGTAAGTTTCCTTTTACATTTAGTGTTTATTTCATTTCAATCGGCTCATAAATAAAAAAAAATTAGCATTTAAATTAAATTAAATTATAAATTACAGCAAAAAAAACAAAAGAATATCAAATTTTAAACCAAAAATACTTGCCCAAAAACTAATGGATAATAAACAATGCGAGCGACGGCTTAAGCATAAGATTCCCCAAGACATAATCTTGTAACAGCTAAAGTTTCCTTTTATATAGGGTGTGATACAAGTTGCACTGTCTGCCTTTTCATGACAACAAAATACATACGACATACCCACGCTGAATTTCCCGCAATTCTGATAGATTGCAGTACACAAAAAAAACGAAATAAAAAGTATATTTAGGTTAATAGAAATACAAAAGAATAATTTAAATAAGCCATATGGCGAAACTATCATGGAAGATCATTATAATTCACGAACATTTCCTGCGCGCCATATACCGCACCTGGGTTCCTCATGCTGATTAACGGACTTCATTAAGGACACAATATTATAAAAGAACAGATGTTTTGTTTTAACTTCAAGATATTGTCTTTATATTAATAAGTAAAGGAAAAATGTTTAACCATCGAGGTCATTGTGGCGCAGTGTGACAGCGTCTTGCTATATACGAAATATGTCGATAGTTGTGGGTTCGATTCCCACTCGGGGAAATGAAGAAATTTAAATTATTTTCATTTCTTCGCTCAGGTGACAAGACAAAGCGCGCCGTGGAGTTTGGCCACTCAAAACGCAATGTGGATGCTAACGTAATGTGGAGAACGTAATGTGGAAAGTTTTGGCATTAAAGTCTATATGGAAAGGAAATACTTTTTTAAATAATACATTGAAAGTGCATTAAATAATAATAATAAAATATTTTTTACACACACTAACATATGTTTAACGTATACTTTTGTATGAACACATTGCTAAGGCATCGTGTGTTTTACGCTTAATGGGTTTACTAGTTATTTTAAGCAGTTTTGAATTAAATATAATGAAATTGATGAGGCCATCGTGGCATAGTAGAAGTGTCTAACTGTCAAAGCCACATCCACTCGGGGGAATGATTACATTTAAATCATTTTCATAGCCGCTCTAGTGAGAAGATAAAGTGCGACGTTGAGTGCCGCCACTCAACATGCAATGTCTCTGATTCCGGCGGAAAGTGGAGAACGGATATTCTTGACCCGAGATTTTCTCTGATATTTGGAAAACAGAGTGAAACTATATTGAGAACTTCCAAGTCAATTTAAAATATATAAATTTATTTGTAGCTCTTTGAATACACTATGGTTTGATCATCGTCCCTAATGTGAAGTCGTTACACGATTGAGAAGTGTCCGTTAAAATGCATATTTTGAATGCAGGAAGAAATGTATATACCCTATCTAAAGGAAACAAAGTGAAGCTTTTGGTTCCGTCATCTATAATATAGAGACTGGAGTACATTTAATAAAATACCTAAGGTGCTACATGCAGAGAAAAAAAAGAAACTTTGTAAGTCATTCAATAAGTTACAAAATGATAATCCTTAAAGTGGAGCCCACGTAAAGCGTATATATCTTTAAGTGTATCAATAAATAATGATTGCAAACAATAAAATCATTAAAAAATCCACGACATCTTTATTGTCTCAACGTATTGCGTAAAACCCCCTTAAGCAACGTCCATTGCGTACTTCATAAGCACTCGATTTCGACGCCTCTTAAAGCCTGTGACGCACGCACATAAAGCACTTACCTGCAATTTGTTGTTTTGTGCTGAATTTCGCCGACATAACGTATAAACACCCCCGCCTACTCAATTTTATAAGAAAACTCAGCACTGTTTTTGGAATTGCTTAAGGAAAATATGAATTGTTAATAAAACTGTACTGTTAAGGCTTCTAGGGTATTTTCTCTTGTTAATCGACTTTTATTGTATATGTATTTGAAATTTATTCTGTGGTTATCTAATGATCTGGCGAGTAAATATCTTATTTACTCGCCACTCGCCTTATTTACTCTTAAGGTATTAGTAAAAATTTGATAGAAATAATAATAAAATTCTTTTAACATTTCTGTATTATATTATACGTGACCTTTCTCGCAATACGATATATTTAATGACAGTGCGACACATAAAATCGTTTACTTACGTAAGGCGGAGGCCGACCTTCCATCTTAGGCTAATAAAACGAGCGGCGAACGGAGATGCACATTCTGGATTAAATAATAACACTCATTTTGAATTGATTTCAATGAGAGGATTATTCCAGGCATTTTGTTATTACATATATAAGTCAGTTATTTCAGTCAATGAAGAAAGAATTATACGATCTCTAAATAAGCTATCACGCACTAATTTCTATGATCAGAATGACATTTAATTAAACATATCCTTCATAACTTAACTAATTCTATTGCAGTTGATCAAAGGATGGCAATAAACATAATTTTCTTTGAAGACCATTTGCCATTTCGTTAATACATTATACAGCCTACATATATTTCTCGACGCAACAACGAGCATCGCTTCGATAGCCCTTTTACGAGTTCACCGTTACGCCTTGAGACTCTTAATATAAGGGCCATTTTCCATAAATATTAATTTCACTTTCGCGGAAGACATTCCACCAGTGGTAGATTTAGGTGTTCCGAGAACTGAAAGCTAACATTTCTAGACGTTTAATAGAGTGCAGATAACTTGGAATACAGTTTAGACGACGCTTGGCCGCTGTTTATCGCCATTGACTCTTGACATGGGAAAGTCTTCTGTGTTAGCCGATTTACAGAAAACTATGATTTGCATATTGCCATATTAATATAATTTTAGAATAAATATAAATAATACTAACAAACTATGCTCGTAGGTTTAACTCCCACCCGAAGAAATATATGTTTTTTAAATGTTTCTCATTTCTCCGGGAAAAAAACCCTAGTAATGAAAAAAGAGTCCTAGTTAACATACGTAAAAACAAACCCTAATTTGTATCTATACATACAGTGTTTATGTCACCAACTTGTATGTCAAAACGATGGGATGAACCGTATATTCACTAGTATTTGTGATACCTAGGACTTTTATAATCACAAAATTTGCCCAAATTTAGGTAGTCTCGCCATATTGTGATAGTCGTAAAACTAATACAGTAACTCAATTGATATCTTGTTCAAGATCTTAACAAGCGAACTAAATGCGATATATACTTAACAAAATTATAATTTTAGAATGTCCCTATTGATAAGTCTATTCCAAATCTAAATCAAGAAAATTTATAGTGTTTGTCATAACAAAGTCGTTACGCTAAATACATATTAATTAGAGTCAACACGTAATAAATATAGGCAATTTGACAAAAGTCCTGATTGCAAGTGTAATCTAAAGTGGTTTAATTATATTTATTGAAATACACATACAAATAAATGCGTACGTTATTTCAAAGTTAATACAATTCTAACACTATTTTTGGTATAAAAATTTTTTTTTTTATTATTTTCGTTTCTCCGCCCTGGTAAGATAAACCACGGTGTTCAGTTCCGCCACGCATTGTCTCGGATTCAAGTGAAAAGCGGAGAATGGAATGTCTTAGCACTAGTAGAAACTAGTACTAGTAGTAACTAGGTAGAGAGAACTCTACGTGTAGCTTAAAAATTATATACATATTTTTAGAAAACGTATAAATTTTTTTATACATTATCCTAAAATATGTTTGTCCATTTCCTAAGTGTGTGAATATCACTTTAAAATGCTAAAAATATTTAAATTTATATAGATTTTAATATTTTTTTACTTATTTTGGTGTTCCGCTTTTCAACAAATGCTCTATTTTACTCAATAAAATTTTATTACACATATGATTTGTTCTCAAGATTTAGGGTCTTTAAACCATATGATTTAGGAGTCACAATTTTGAAATTAACTTTTATATACAGATTATGCTTTACATACGTTGGACCTGAATTTCAGTTCCGCTGACCTGTTTTTTATAATTTACTATAGGTAATTAAAAGAAACTTTGCCTCTGACGTAACCGTACCTATAAAAGTTTTATTTTCATTTTCTGTAACATATTAAGCGTAAAGTATGTAAACAACATATTTACATTTTTTTAAATAATTTTTATATAAAAAAAATGTTTAAGTTTAATGACCTCTTAAATAAAAAAAAACCGTTATTAAAACCAAATTTAGAAATGATGTGTGGGCCACTAAATCTATCCAAATTAGTTCTAAAAGTGTAACGAATACGCCCATAAAAGGATCTTGTAAAAATAATATAATAATGATTATTGATTTGTAACTAAATTCTATTTCGAGTTATTTAAAACGCGCTTGGTTGCAGACACCTACACCTTGCCTTGACTCGTTCAGCTTGCTTTGACTATTTATGGCCTAGCACTGTACTAAGAAGGTGATGGCAAAGTACTAAAGATCTGAAAATAGCTACTAAGGATACTACCACATGTAAAGCATATTGAAATTGAGGTCGTACGTCTTGATAATTTCGTCCATCTCGTATTATACGGTTTAAAAGAACACACTGTATGTTTTTGTTGTCAATCGAGTTTTTTATGCATCTGCTAGATATATCGTTTTGTTTACCTAGTCTTGCATTTTATGTCCTCTGCGTATGACCATGGGAACGAAATAGAATTATTTCAAGACTTTTGTTATCAAGATCTCACATTATTTCTAGAAAACTGTATTACCTTGGAGTTTTAATTTAATATGTGAAGCTTATTAGAGCGTATCTTTGCGTAAAACCGCATCCGAGGAATTAGAATGTTTAGAATAATAGTCGAAGTTACATACATACATACATATTTCAATTGAAAATTTACTAACGCTCTAAATGGATTGAAAGTAATGTCAACACTCCACTCCATTTTCATTCGAGACATTGGCTGCAGAAAGCTCCTATTCCTATTTCTCCGAGTTGAGATCGAACCCATTACGAATCTTGTTTAGTCATACATTTACCTACTACGCCCCGATGGGCTCGAAATTATGTCCAGACACATTTATTAGGAAAAAATGCAAATATCTAGTTTACTCTATTTCATTTTGTGTATTTTTTTTTTATTTATGCATTAAGTTTTCTCTATCCTACTTAATTTATTATCGTTAAAGCTTCGGTTTCTATTTAATATAAGCAGAAATATTAAAACTTAAAATTGAACTATACTCCACGTCTGCTCTCGCCTTAAGCTCTTGTAAACTTGTATCTAACAATGAGGTAGAAAGCGTTCGACTGAGTTATGTGGCATCAGACCTTACCAAGGACAAATGCCCCATACATATTCCATTGAAGCCGCCAGCGATGTAGAAGTTAATGTATGTAAATTACTATTGCTATTTCTTCCCTTATTTATTGCAACATTTTGGCCGTTGCTCAAATATTTTTGCCAAAGATTGTCGACAGCTTTATGTTAGACCATAGTTTTTTAATATATAAAACGCATTAGATATTGACCATTGCTTTTACGTGTTGACTTTGCTTGCCGTCGAATATGCTATGGATATATTATGTACTGTTTTCTACAAGTACAAAATAGTAGTCATGTCTAGATTATTTATTAGTATATTATACATAATATTATATACCCGCGCGCGGCTTCGCCTCCATAATCTGTACGACTAAACTATTCCGTGTTTTCGCCCGCCCGCGTTTTCGCTTAAATCACAAGCATTGCTTTAATTTATATTTTAAATGGTTGTTACTTTTTTATTTATGAACCGATTGAAATGAAATAAACACTGAATGTTAAAGGAAACTTACCACAATACAAAACTGCATTTAAATCGACTAAATATTAAGGGAAGTTTATAAAAATACTAAAGCCGTTAGCCGTTTAACTTTTCGCCAAATCCGTTTCTGAGATTAGCATGCACAAACACACAGACAAACACGAAAATGAGAAACCATTGTTTTGGTTTCTATTACACATTGATAAATGTCCCATATATATTTTTTTTATATATATATCTACCATGTACAGACGGCGATCAATTTATCATTTTTATTAAATATATAGATAATATATTAGATATAGGGTGCACGATATAAGCAAAAACTTGCGTCTACACATCGACAGGAGAGATAAAGATTTCGAGCTGATTTTATGTTGTATATATAAGATCTTGAACGTAAATTTTAAAGCTATACGGTATAATGGTTATAGACTCAGACACAGTGTACCTGTGACCACGGACTACTGTGAAGTGTTCGAAACGTCGGGTTTCTAAAATGTATTATCGAATACCAAGATACTAATAGTTTTATTTCAAAATGTTTAAAAATCGCGAAAACCAAAAAGACCTTATTAATATGAATATAGGTTAGTACTAACATAAGTATGTGTAGCCAACAAGATGTATTCGTCCGTAAACACGTGCCAAACACCGTGTAATAGATATCATGATCGGTCGGAGGAGACTAGATATAATTACGCCGCTCGATAGCCTATACTAAGCTTACTAAACGATAGTCTAAATTGTAACGTTGAAGCTGATCAATTTGCGAGCGCATACCCTCATGTGGTATATAAGTTTTTTTTACGCAATCATAAAGTGATTTAATTGAAAAACATTTTAGAAATCGTATAAAATTTTGAAGAAAGCATCTTGGAAAAGCTCTTGGAAACCATCCAAGCGCTCTGACATCCGGCTACTTCTAAGTGTGTGGATATCATTTTAAAAATTAAAGTACATATTAAACAAATAACATTGTCTCCATAATTTGGAATTCATAATGAAATTATTTTCAAATTAAAAAGAGCGATTTTTAAAACTTAAATATATGACATCTTCACGTATTTTATCGCAAAGAAGCGTCAGAGAGAACCTAGCGTCAAGACACTTCTCTATTTTCCGCCTGAAATAGAATGTTGAGTGTCAGAATAGAACGCCGCGCTTTGTTTTATTCATCATAGAGGTGAATTGAAAATAATTAAATTATGATCATTTCGCCGAGAGCGAATCGAACCCACAACAAATCGCGACTAGACACAAATATTTTTTATTACAAGTTATATTCCCCCTCAAAAAATTCCAACACTCATATTAGAAACTTATCATGCATAACAATTCTTCGAATGTATTTGAGAATATTTGACGCTATATCGACGAGTCTTCGTAACGATTGCTAGAATTTGTGTATTCATTGAAATGTATGATTTGATCAATCTACGGAGTCTAGGCACGAATCAATTTACGATACGAAAATAGACGTTTTGAGCCTAACTAATGTTGACATGAAAATTTGTAAAGCGGTTAGATAAATTGAAATATTGGACGAGGAATTGATTGCTTCAAGATTTTATTTTAATTATTTTATAATATCTTTATGAATATTTTTGTAATGACAAGTTTTCTTATTAGTAAACGCAAATGGTTGGGATTTTAATTCCAACCTGGAAGAATGATTATACTCGTAATTTATTTTTATTTGCTTTACTCTGGTGTAACAAAATGCGGTATTAAATTTCGCTATTTAACAAGTGGATAATATAAATATCTTGACACTAGGTTCTCCCCGCTAATCAGTGTAGTCGGCACACTGACCGACCAAAATATTAAATGCATTTATTATATATCGGCCGAATTATACTTATGGTAGGTCTTTTAATACTCCATAGTCTAAGCTATTTTTCTTGCTTAATATTTAATTTCTGAACACATCTGGTTTGACAGGTACGCACCGTTTGTATGGGACAATAACATTGATTTATTATTACCCGTGCCGTATTTTCTTTATTTTTTCTGACCATTTAAACCTTCCATGGACCTCTACAAATATTTTAACCCAAAATTAATCCAAATCGGCCTTGCGGTTCTCGAGTTTTATCGAGACTGAAAACGTCATTTCCATTTGGTTTAATTAGCGTCTTAATATTCAAAACCACAACTGATTACCTTTCTAACTATATATATATTTATAAAAAAAGTACTTGGCTTGTAAAAATATATATAGACAATTATGAAAAAATAATCAAATTGCATGCTCTGAAATTGACTATTCCCCTCCCACTCACTTTCAATCACAACTGAGATTGTTCGCATCATTCAACGTAGGTTGTGATAATGAGATAATTTCGCCTTCTTCGGCAAAAGGAATGCTCAGAGGCGTATACAAATAGACTCACGTATGATTGAATTAGCTGCCATAAATTATGAAGATTAAGCTTTTATATTATTTTGATTACCATTAAAGTTATTATGTTAAAATTACATTTAATATTTATTATATATAGTGATGACTATACAGACAGACTTAAACCAATTTCGTATATATATATAAAACCTGCTAAACGCGAGAGACGCTTGAAGCAAATGCCAAGCTATCTGCTTTTCACATGTTACTTTTCCTATTGACGACCTATATTAATTTGTTTATCATTAAAAATATACAAGTCTAGTATAGAAAATGAATGTAAATCGCATCGTATACACGACTTCTTTTTTAATGTAATTACGCCCTAATAAAACAAAGCTTTTATTATTTTTATTATTTTAAAATTAAATTTCGTATTTCTAACATAAACACAAATTGACAAGTTCACCGAACTTATGTTAACCGATTAAATCCCGCGATTACAGAAAAGCTTCAAAGTTTGTTGAAGAAGAAAACCGATTTAGTGGATAACGAACTCTGGAATTCTCGCTTGGAAACTTCCACGTAAAAACGAAATTTCAATACGCTTCTAATCGTAACTTAAAATATTCTTAAAATAAATATGACCTCCAGTTCAATTCATTTCCAAGTTTTTAAAACTTCAAGATAGTTTTTTATAAGTGTACCTACAAAAGATATTAGTAGCAAACTTGTAAAAGTGTGTAAAAGTCGACGGGACAATTTAAACATAACTCATTGTTATTTACATATGTAAGCGTATATGATTTGGACGTTGTACTTTAAAGAGATACAAATGTCACTAAGCTTGACATTTTACGGAATTTCGATATCTTCATATTTGGAAATAGGTCAGTATAATATTTATTTATTAAATAAATATATTCGCAAGAGTTAAATAACCTGAAAGGATAGTCATACGTGTCCGCTGCGTTGTCTTGACGTAAATTGCTTATAATTGGAGTTACTTCATGGTGGATACACCCTCTGATAAATTGCTTTATTTCGTTTAACGCGTGAGGCGCGGTCGCTTTACATGTCGCAGTAAGTCACTGCTTCCTGCCTCGGTAATTATAAAAATAAACAATAATCACTTCCTCACGCGAAGATATGTCGTTAAGCATGGCTGACGGCGGCGGGTTAATTTCAGGGCGCTACGCCTTTTGCGCAGCCGAGGAACGACGTGTGCGGCGGCACCACCTTGTATGGCGAAAAAGAGCTTCGTTAAAATGACAAATAATCGACACTTCATCTATCGAAATTACAAGCCTCACTTACGGAAATCGATTTTATTTAACCTCTTGATAACGAACTCGTTATAATATGACGCTATGGTGGTAAAAACATGTGATATATAGTTCCCGTCGGTAAGTTTAATTGTCAAACATTTGTTATTGACGTTTAAGTTGCCTTTAAACATTTAAGCTGCCATTGTAACCAGTGATTACAAACAATTGACCGCCGCGTAGAACAATGTATTACTTTAGTACTTTCCTCGCCACAGAAAATTGGCGTAATTTTGGTGAAGTAAATAAATGATGAAAATGTTTACGTAAATTGATAAGTTATTGATTAAACACGATTATTTGGCCAACATCTCGTTTACAGGTTTGCTCTTATCGACGAGTTTAAGGACGTATAAACAACAATAACTTATACAGGAAGTAGTAATAATTTAAATTTTCTCATAATAAATATATTTTGCGTTCGATTTTATTCATAAGACTTATGTGCAAGCTGCGAAGGTTATTTTAAACAACCTACTTTACAATATTTCATTTAAAGCCGCGTCCTCCAATACGCTTGTCGGGAAAAAGAAATTGGGTCAATGCCATAGAAATAGCGAACAGAACTTTCAGAGCGGCGTGAAGGACAAGCCTTCCACGATTGCGCTTTCATTCGAAATTATTGACAAGTTCAATCTTTATCTTTTTACTGAATGCAACTTCAACTCTGGAACGGCTTCACTGATTATGACGAGACCTTTACTAGCAGATATCTGAATTAATAAATAATAACTTAGGTTACTCATATTTAAGAATTTCCCGCGGACGAAGTCGTGGACACAGCTGTTGTTTATTTATAACTGTATATTTTGAAGTAAAAGAGAAAGATTTAGGTTAACATTATATAATAAATCGACAAAAACAATTGTTTTGAGATCGTAATATATAAGTTTCAACCTTAATTCGATAACAGTGTTCGCTGTCATCACTAATGTTTAAGTATACAGAAATGGAACGGCAAATAGTCGTGAAATATTTAGTTTCGTTTTTATCCTAGAAATTTACGGGTCTAATCGTTTAATCCCCTCTAGAATTGGGTTTCAGAGATGCGACCTACATTTGGCGATATGTAGTACCTATATACTCATAGTTGCGTCCGCTGTGCGAGTTATGTTTTACTTGAATGTTTTATGACAAACGATTTACGCTAATCGTAAACATTGTTATTTCGTTGTAGGTCCAACATATGAAGGTGTTTTTGGCTGTTTTTAAATTAGAAGTAAAAAATTGGTGTCAAACGTTTATGGTCAGTAAAATTTCGTTTCTTGTACACAAACGTCATCTTATATATTTATTTAAACATGTTTTGACGTAGGACAAAGTAAAGTTAGTTATATCGGTGCCATCAATGAATGCAATGATTGTCTATAAACAAATGGTGTTTTTTTTTTTCGGTAATTTATTAAATCCTTGGGAAGCAATGTGGGTTACCGGAGGTATCTTAGCGATGTATGAAATATTACTAAATAAGATTGTCTATTGCATACTTGCAGATATATATACAGTTCCTAAGGAATGTATGGAGTGTCTGGTGGCTTACATAAATAGATGCAGATGAATGTACCGTCATTTATCAAGTTTTATAGTGACCCATTCAATAATAAAATGATATAAACAAAATGACGTTATATTTCCTTAAACTGACTTATTAAAAAAGTAAAAATAAGTTAACCTAACTTTTTTTCAATTTTTTTACCCTTAACCTAATTCGCATCGCAAGCGGCGAAGTTAAATGTAAGAAACCTTTCCCTTACCTACGCTCGTCTTACACACACATTGCCGACTATAAATGAATATATTTTATACATATTCCATTAATGATGTTTTTTAACTATACATTGCCTAGGTAATGTATAGAATACCGGATTATATACTCTGCCGTTAACATATAAATGTAAAAAAAAATTATTCATTGTCCCGACCATAATAAAGAAGGTTTAACATATAGGAATAAGGAAAATAAACATTCAGCTAAAGTTTTAAACATTTGTTTGCAGTTATATATCCTTTTTTGATCAATCTATTAGATTCATATAGTTGCTCCATGTATGCACGTCGTTGTGTATCTTGTATCACTTCTATCACTGTTAAAGGCGCAGAAAAAATCATCACCATACGAGGTCTTAAAAAGCTTTTCAGCAAAAGAAAGTATAAAGCTGACATGATATAATTGGCAAACAAATAAATTCATTAAAATGCACTGACGTTATATAATATCCGCATTTATACAAAAATAACTTTTGCACAAAGTTGCCCCATAAAAGAGCAATTTTCGCGAACGCGTCATTTTATTTGACAAGGTGGCTGAAGTCATGTATGATTAAAACAAATATTTTTTACAGGCTAATGAGTTTGCCCTAATAACCTTATATCTTATATACAGTTGTTGGGAATAAAGAAGTCATGTAACAAACATTTTTGGTTCAATTGCATGTAGAAGGGATTCACTATTACGTCATTTTATTATAAATACTAATATTATTGTTATGACACATTATTAGCTGCATGAATGAAAGAAATGAAAACTTATATTCCTATGCCTATTTACATATATTGCTTAACATTTTATGAAGCTGGCGCAAACAAATGTGTGGTAATATATTCAAAGCCCGCTTCATTACTGAATAACCTAGCCTACCTAAAACTAAAAAATACCAGCACGTGACGTAAAGAACCGCAAGAAAGTTATAGCGATCGCAGTAACGTCAAATTATATATATTTATATAGATACGGTTATAGATACACATATATTACTTACATTTCGTATTATAAATCAAAAGTCAATAATATGATAATGAATGTTTAATGTCACCTTCTTTCATCATTACCCTTAACTCTTTCATCCCGTCTAAAGCAAAATGTCAACTGTAAACGTAAAAAACTCTTATTTACTCGATTAATCGAAATCCAATGAAACTTTCCATCAGACCTTCTTTTGCGGGCACGTTTGATCTTAATCAAGGCTAAAATGAAACCCAAAAGGTCATCTCCAAATAACGGTAACCTAAAAATCAATTACTAGACTCTATTCCATTTTATTTAAATACGCTTATCTATTTTTAACGGCTTCATGGAAAATCTGAGGGACTTACACTGTCCACTGCAAATAGTCGAACGTTTCATTCGAGAATACTTTTCATGTCGCAGTATGAGGACGATACTCCTTAATATATATAATACACGATTTCTTGACACCATTATGGCACAGTGGAACAGGGTCCGATTGCATTCTTGATTGGTTGTGAGTTCGATTCTCGCTCGATCAAATGGTCATAATTTAATTATTTTCAATTCTCCGTTCTGGTGAACAAAACAAAGGGCGGCGTGAAATTCTGCCATTCAAAACGCAGTATCTGAAAGTCTAGCATGTTGATACTACGAACGATTTCTTTAGTATTAAATTTGCTTTCATCTTTTATTACAAAATATGGCGAATGCGGGTAATATATTAAATATATATATTTTTAAATGTATGTGTTGTACATACAACTTAAAATAAAGATAGTTTTGAAAACTAGACATTTGTATCAATTAAATTTGAAGCAACGTATTGCAATAGTAATTATATTGTAATTTTCTAATAGTATGCGTCAACGAACATCACGGCCATCAGTATACTTGCTAAGGGCAGTTATGAAACTCATTGGTTAATAATTAAATAATTTCTAGCATGTGCTAGAACACGGGAGTAGGGCACGACATTGCGATACACAAACACAATGTGTTTTCTTTCTAAATTACACTTCCTCGTTTAAGATTTTTTCCGGGTATTCTATACTTAGTCGAACCACTAGTAGTAATTTACTAGTAAATTAAGAACTGTAGTTCTAGATTATTGTTAGTTTCACGGTAATAATAATCAATGAGTGATGAATGGCTTCGAGTTGACCTACTCTACGTGTAATGCTCGCTAAAAATAAAGACATTGTTTTCGTTTATGTTTTCACCCTGCTTTAAGATTCACACATTCGCGCCAACAGAGAAAATTTCGAAAGCTTTTGTTAATACTGTTTTTTGTACAATTTTTTTTAGTTTTTTTTAAAAAATAATCATATATTTTATATTATATGTAGTTCAAGATAATAAGCAATAACATATGGTTATATATTCTAACATCGAATTAAACTGTAAAAGTTTATAGCCGCTTAACCTAAAACAAGTCTAGGCGACCATAACCTTACCTATCACTGTAATTTATTGAGTGGGAACGTAGGAGCTACATTAATTGAAACTATTTTTAGGTCCGTGGCTAGCAAATTAACCACTTTCTCAATTACCTCGACGATAGAGGTTGATGGCTCTGCATTAAAGTGAGAATCGTGAATATGTTTCCCTACACGTTTAGAATAGTTAAATGAGAATCTTCAAAACAAATTGGTTTTTTTTTTAAACCTTAAAAATATATTATATTTGATTTACATGAGAATAAAAGTATTGACATCTCTCTACTCGTATATTACTCATATATACAATGGCAAGACATCTAGTTAGTAATCAATTGTCTACATACGAATACGATATAGAAAAATATCATTCTCATCAGATTCAAACCTACGACCCTTATGATTGAATTCAGGTCATTCAAGGTGAAGATTTAAAAATAAATCAAAATGCTATTTTAAGGCTAACTAAAGTTAGGCTGTTACATGATTTAATCAAGGTGAGCCAGAGAGGGTGCGAATCAGGTGTGGGGTTCAGCGATGACGTCTAAAGGTTGATATGACGCGCAAATCACTAAATATACTTGACAACTAATTAAGGCAACCCGATAACATAAGCCAAAAAAATTAAGTTAAAAATAGAATACCAATTTCCTAAGCGTAGCTTTGTACTAAACCAGTTTGCCTTAATTGGATCAAATTAAAAATCACAATTTAGATGGACTGACGTCGTTTGATGACGCGCAATGTACGAATAAAATTGAACGTGTTACACATTATATACTCTTTAAATATTTTCTTACAAATAGTAAGTAACAAATTATGACATTACTTAGTATTTAGTAACAAATATAAATTTGAGATATTTACCAATTAAACGTTTTAAAAACTAGGTGCTACAATTTATAGTTTGTTTGAAACCAATTCTCGTTATTGTAATTATATAAAATTTGTATGTATATCGATTACAAAATCAAAACGGCAGTTACTCACGTAATACAGTCCCAAGCGAGTTGCATTATTTTATGTTAATTTGTTATGTGAATGTGAGCTGCCAAAGGAAAACTTGTTTAGAAAACTCGACCTGTATAAAATCTCTAGAAATATATTTATTTATAATAAAATTAAAAATTAATTACATTTCATTGATTTTACGTGTATCGTCATATCGTCACGTCTTATAGTTAGTACCTATATAATAAGTTCTTTGATTTTCACGATTATTACACATTTTAAAATGAAACTATTTCAACCGGATCAATCGCGTATAATTTTGGTATTCGAAAATACATTTTAGAACCCGTTTTGAACACTTTACAGTAGTCTTTACAGAGTGGGAATTGAACTGACCATCAATTGCGTGTGCACACGGCGCCGCAACCTATCAATATTTTAGCTTTTTATTAATGATAAAATACACAAACCTAGCGTACAATGAAACAAGCAAATTATCCAAAAATACATCACAAGTATCATTAATTTATTATCTTCTTATCAAATAAGATATATATTTTGCCGTTTCCGATGTTTATACTAAGATTTCTTCTTGAGCGCTGACGTTAAGGCGCATCTGGGCGTAAATTATGTTGTAAAGTACAATCTCTGTCATGTGGACAGATTGTACTAAAGTGTGTGCACACTACTTATTTTCCTCGCTTATTATACATGTATATCATACATATATAAAGCAATTTTTTTTATGAATGCCGCATGTTTAGAAATCTGCCATATATATAAATATTAATTAAAATAAAAAAAATCTTAGCTAAAATTAAGATTTTTCTGTTGTTTTACATATTCTCTCAGTTCCAATTTTTGCTGATTTATTGACATATTAACAGCCTGGTAATAGAGTTTTGTGATGAGAGGAGGTGATGATATTTAAGTTAATTTCATTTCTTCGCTCAGATAATACAAAACGCGGGCGTAGACTTCCGCCACTCAACACGCAATATCTTGGTGTCGAGTGGAAAGTGGAGAATTGGGTGTCTTGACAATAGGTTCTCGCTCTGTGAATTGCTTATATTAAAATGTATGAAACTTGTAAAATCCATTTTTTTCATTATTATACTCGTCAAGTTAAAAATATTCTATGAGCTTTAAAAATATTGTGTGAACACTGCATTACAATATTCGCGTATCGTTTACTAAATACCACATTTTCATGACGACTCATCGAAACAAATTCGCATATGTTACGAGTGTCCAACTACGTGTCTGTCATTGCTAAAGTTTATAAGCTCTTCCGTATTGGCCAACTCGTTCGTTGACCCCGTGTTGATTGATTGTGAAACAAAAGGCTGGGTTGATGTCCCATTCGCTTAATGAATCCTCTTCAATGGAAAACAATATGCCATAGAAAATCTACATCGACTATTTTTTTGAAATTCTACAGTCATGATTAAAGTTTTAACACAGTTCGTAATGAATTAATTAGTGTTTTATCAAGAACAAATCAATTCTTATTAATACAAAATCCGAATGTAGGCGCAACATAAGCAAAGCTTACAAGTACCGATGCTTTAAGTAATAAAATTATGATTAACATTACAAAACATTTAAAAGAAGTTACAATAAAATTATTGCAGTTTTATTATTATATGACATTTCATGTAAACTGTGAAAATAATAAACAAAATTTTCTCTATAAAGATGACTTGAAATAAGTAAATATTAATCATAAATTCCAAAACATGTCATTAATTAAAACTTAAATAATCGCAACAGCTATCACATCGCAAGTTCCGTCATCACACGTCGACAGCTCTTTGTGATATCACACAAATGTAAATTACTCTCAAACACGACTTGCTATGCTCTGTGACAGTCCTTAGTATTATATAAATAGAACTATATTATGAACTTTAATATACTGCATGCTTAAACTTTCAATATTTCTGCTGCATTTCTATTGAATTTTTTTCTTACCATACCTCTGCAGTATATACCAATTTATATGTTCTTACTAAAGTAATTATCTTAAAAGTCATAGTTGCGTAGTAAAAACGCACGCGACTGTGAATTACGCTTATTGATGCTATAATATATTTTTAGAAAACGTATAATAATTTGAACGCAGCAGGATTTGAACCCGCGCCTCTTGGAAACCGTCCAAGCACTCTGACCACTAAGCCATGCGCTCTACATCGGGTCACGTCGAATTTCTTATACGCTTATTGCAACTTGTTTTTGTTGTTAGCATCTCTGTAGAGAGATTTTTAAAAGTTCCTGCTACCTAAAAAATATTCTACGAATAATCGTTTAGCAATAGAGAATGCCATTTATTAAATATGTAGATTTTTTTAAAGTGTCATATTAAAGGTTATTCATAGTACACACAAATAATTTTTAAAAATATTAATGCCATATTTCAAATTTATATATTTTTCCAGTTTTATTATAAATTGCACTGAGCTGCGCTACGCAATGTCGTCGCATATACTGAAAATAGGGAAAAGTGTGAATTATAACTAGTTTTCTCCTATTTATTTTTGATAGACATATAAAAGTCAAGAAAAATACCAAATTTGCTTCCTTCCTACCAAAGTTCAGTAAGCAATAAGAGTAGTTGAAAAATCCCGAAATTTTAAGAAACAAGAATATCCTGAATCTATTCGCTCCAATTTTATCCGCACAAAGAGATTACCGTCAACGCTATGCCGCCGTTACTGAAATACTATTACAAATTTATAGCCGATATTATTTATTATAAACAGACCGACATTATTAATTTCTAGAAGCCCTTCATAATCGACATGTATGTATATGTCAAATTACGCGCCTATCATATGTCGTATTCTGATTTCTGAATTCTTCCACGTGCTGTTATGAAAACCTTAATAACAACCTATTAGTTCAACGTACGGGGGAGACTTTTACGAAGACTATGAACTGTGTTTCCTGCAAAAATGTAATAATCCATCAGTATTACTCGATTAAGGGTTATTTGTTTTGAGATCGACAACCCTCGTGCTTCGTCTCATTTTGGAATTAAATCACTCCATCGGTCTATGACCTTTTTCTGTGTACGTAAAGGGGATTACTTTAACTATATTTTATAATAGAATTTAATTTCTGTTCGGAGAGGGTCACGTCAATCAGCGTTGAAGCTAAAGGTTAAAACAATTATTATTCAAAAGAGTTACTGAAATGTTGGTACTTTGCCTTTGAATAAATATACAATCATTGTACGAATAATAGAACAAGTGTAGGAATCCATTTTATTTTATTTATGCTACTATTTTTTTTAATCATACCAATATTAGCAAACATAATCATAAAATTAAAACAGAAATGCTATGCATTTCGCCAAGCACTATGCTCCTGAACTTTTTTTGTTTGTTTTAATTTTTCAGAAATTCATAATTAAATACTATTTTGCCCCTAGATCATACATATAAATCTTTAAACGATGCCATTTAAAGTGATCAAAATTATGCATTACGCAAATTAAATTATTTTCATTTCTCCACTCTGATGATAAAAAACGCCTGTAACTCAATTGCATCCGCAATAGGATCTCTTTTAAATTTGTTTTATGAAATTGAAAAACATATTTTTATAAAACGTATAAATTTAATCCTTAAAATCCCATTACTTTTTTAGATTTATTACATTTTTATGCGTTTTCTAAATATATGTTTAACAAAAGGATCCCCGAAAATGTCTGAGAATATTCTATATCACAATTTTAAAGGTATCATTGTCACTGATAAATCTGTAAATAATTTGAAAATGTCCCGTTGAATTACTTGCGCCGGTTCTTCTCAGGTCAGACGAACCGGTGGTAAATTATTTGATGTTGAAAAAAATAAGCATGTATCTTCTTATTTGAAATAAAATAATTGGACTATGACAAAGCGTGGCGCTGAGTTTCGTCATTCAACACGATAAGTCTCGGATTAGGGGCGAAGTAGTCTTGACAACTTCTTTCTGGCCGCCCTGCAAAAAAAATTACCTTAAAAACTATAACTACTTACATTTTAGTACAAAAATATTCAACAACTTATTTTGAGTTTTTTCAAATAATATCCACTATAAATAAACTTCCTAACATTATTTACGCATTCTTATTCTTTTACACATATATGCCTAACTTTCGTCATGTGCTAATTATATACCGCGCATTACAAATCTTATGAATTTACTGTAATTCAATATCGATAATAATATGACTATATTCATTACATTAAATATGAAGGGAAACAATGTAATATAAGTTTTTCCTCAGTTTAAACTGCGATTTATATAAAAAAATAAGACTTGAATGTCGAAGTTTTACCGAAGCCACTATTAAACCAACATCCGTGTGTTCAACATATTTTTTTTAAAGTGTTATAAACACATTTAGGAAATTGAAAAACATATATTTAGAATGATTATTCATAGAATAATCTTTGATTAGCAGAAATTTGTAAAAATGTAGCCGGGTGTAGAACGCATGGCATAGCGATCAGAACGCTTGAACGGTTTAGAGGCGCTGGTTCAAATCCCGCTGCGTTTAAATTTTTAGACGTTTTCTAAATATATGTTCATCCGTGTGTTCATTGCCAATAATTTTATAACCTTATAACTTTAATACCCAGAATTTAAGCTATCTTTTTGATACTTGTGTCATAAAACTTTTGCGAGCTCAAGCTTTTCATTGTCAATTATGAACCAAAACTTTTAACCTTTAAAATAGTAAATTTGAACGGCATGTGCTAGTCTTAGACGTGACCTTTTTTTAACACAGCGGATGTATAATTAAATGAACATACTCTTATTATACTCTATGATACAAGTGTAACCCTGTAAATTAACATTTTTTTTATTTTAATTCAACTTTACAAATTATTAATCTTGTCTCTGATAACAAATAATAAACTAATGCCATGCATATTATACTAATTAGACGCGTGGTCGGAATGAATGAAGGAGCGGATATTCCGCGAGGTCGGAAAGTGAGGGATTGCAGTACCTACTTTATCTGCCCACTAAAGCGTCAATACTAAAATAATAAAAATTACAAATTTTCTAAAATTTAAATAGATTTTCTAAAATTAAATTAATTGAATGCATTTCTAATTTATTGTATTAAAAAATATTGCTTCTATGCACTTCTTTTCCATATAAATTTCAACTATGTCAAATTCCATACAGTACAAATTCCATACATACATACAAATTCTCAGTATAAAAAATATGATTTGATGTTTTTCTTCATGAATTGTTATAACAATTAAAATATAAATCAGTTACAATTGTTTGTGAGTTATCAAGGCCGAGTTCTATAGATAAAAATATATTTGTTTATAATACACCTTTATCTCCGGTTTCATTATACAATCTTTAAGAAATCTAAAAAACAAACACTTTCCTTTTCTTCCTTGTAAAATTCGCAAAGCACATGATAAGTATGCATATTTATTTATTTAAATGAAAGTATAAAATATTTAAAAAAGTTATTGTATGACAGACTAATAATTCAAAAACTGAAAACTTATGTACTATTACACACAACTCACAACTCATAATGCATAGAAATGTACAGAGCAAAACGAGCATAGTTCTATCTAGTGTCAACTGTACAAGAACTGTACGTGAATGTGTGAAAGATATACATATTTATCCGATCCCGTTATAATTTTCATTGAAACCTAATTGTATCTAAACCCGCATGTATTCAATACAAACGTCGACGCCTCTGTTGTTATGTTGCAACATTTGGATTACAAATCTATTCGCAATTTTGTTTCGCAACTTCCGTTTTCTATAGAACTCCACTGTCTGGGGAAACTGGGATGTGCAAATATTTAAAAGATTTACATCTTTGTTTTTTTCATTGCGTAAAGTGTACATAAGCTTGCCAGATAGCTAGTTGTTTTGTTCTTAGTATGTCTTTATATAGAATAATATTCATCTATTTAATGATATAAAAGTTAAATATAAAATCATTAAATATAAAACCAAATAAAACATATCATTTTGTAACAAATCATTGTTTTCTCCGTTTTTTTCTCAATTAAAAACATTCTCAATAAAGAAATTAAAATAAACACTGCTTTCTCCACTGGCCGCCTATTTTGAAAACATTGAGTGTTAGGTTACGAAATCTTATGCAGGGCTTGGTCTTGCTTAACTTAGAAAATTGAAAACTTCAATATAAAAATACCCTCGAGCAGAAACCGCACAGCACTGACCGGCTTACGTAATTTTAATTAAAAACATGTAAACAGTCACATAAGTAGAAATTATGATAAATCAATTACATAAGACTGACCTAGAACTACGTGCTTTACTTTTAAACGAATATGTATATCTACATAATGATATATGTTAACTGTTATAACATTGTACCAGTGACATGGACGAAAACGCTTTACCGATACTCGGAATAAATATAGCAACCACGTCGATCGAAAGCTATTATAGTTTCCAATATAGAAATTATTTTTATAGTACCAAAAGGTATATATTTAAAGGAGCTCTATCTGTCACTATCATTTTTACACTTTCTACTTATATGATATGGCGGATCTAATTTCGTAACATATTCCATCCCATCAAACTACGTATTCACATGCTGCTGACATAATTCGGCCATGTATTTTGTAACGCTAATATCTAATAATAAGCTACTATTCACTCGTTCAAAATATCGTTTTATTTTACCCGTTCATTACAATAATAGCACGGTGTCTTTAACCGCTAATTGGGTTTTAAATTTCGAGAAGCTCGCTCGAAACCGCGTTACTCGCATTCCTGTGTGACATACTCCTACAAAGATAAATTCGTGATTTCGCGAAACATATAACCTGTATACGAGAGATCTGGAACCTGAATGGGGTCGGCCAAATCAAGGACGTCGCGACAATTTAATGCGTAGTTTTTTTTTATGTCCTGATTATGAAAAGATTGAATAGAATAAGGCCACAACAAAGAAGCAAGTTAGAAATTAGGGCGGTTAAAGAATGCACTAGCATTTGAGCTTTGTTTGGCTCGTGTCAATGCCGGGTGCATCGTAAATGAGTCGTTTCCTGGTCAAATGGAGATAAAAGAGGTAAATTTTTCAACGTGCCCGTTCCCTTGAATGCTTTGGAATTGTAAGTAGGAGTTACATTGTGAATACTCCAAAAATAGTTTGTAAATTTTATTAAGTATAGTAAATTAACTGTTTACTTTTTTTTGAGATACTGTGACTAAATAACATTGACCCATTTCAAACCACTTAAATTATAAAATACTTTTGCATGATAAAAAGTTATCTGGAAATCCATAGATACCGAAGGCAAGGCAATATTTTAACCAAAATTTTACGAGTTCGCAGTTAAGTGTGGTCGCACTAGATCGATTCTGAAAATCAATAAACCTACATCCTTTACTATAATACTAATCTAGGTACATAACTAGACGTTTTCACGTAGCACTCACAATTCAGTGGTTAATTTATTGGAACTTTACTATTATTAGTCAGAGGCAATGTTACAACCGCATTTCTTCACCTTTTTATAGCATTTGCCTACTTTAATAGACTTGTTTTCGATAATAGCACCTAATTATGTGTACTTTTCGTAACTATTACAATTTTTATTACCTCAATATTAAATTAAATCTATTTCTAAAGTATTTCAACATTTTACGACACTATTCGTATTACATATATTATATTGAATGTAATTTCATATATGACAATTACAATTTTACCACACGTACGTTTAATATTGGACGTACAAAAAGTATTTACATATAAAATATTATATTCTTTTCATATTAATTACATTTCCCTTAAAAATATTCTTACAAAAAAAAACAATATAAAATAGTAATGGCCGAGTGTCATAAAATCGTTAAACTACGCACTTTTATAGACCATCACAACCCCGTGGTAATTTATTAGCTCTCGATGACGTAATGCGAGATCCCATTTTATATAACAAAGCGAGATGAGCGTAAAATGTAACACCCGTTTTTGAAGCAGGAACAAAAGCTGAAATGACCTTGTAACCTAAAAAATGTAGAAGAAAAGCATCGTTAGAACATGGACAATAGGTTCTCGTTTAAAAAATTCATAACTTTGCCAAGTCACGATTGCTGATGACTCTTGAATTAACTAAGACTAATCTATAAACCTAGATCTGTACAGACGTACTGCAAAAAAAAATTATATTTTTGTTTCGAAGTTACACTAGGTACAAAATTTCATATTGGTTTATTTTTAAGCTTTGCATATTTTTTAAAGCCTATCAAGTTTTTCCACTCGTGTATCATCTTATGTAAACATGTATTTTTAAATTTGCCTTTTCTTTATTCATTTTATTTGAGCACACAAACTCCCTTGACAATATTTTCGCGATCATATTAACCTTATAAACAGTTAGATTCAGAAATTTGAAATGTTATGTTAGGCTGTCAAAAACTTTCATTGAAAACCGTCACTTAAGTAAAAGGGATATCCGCAACTATACTCTTCATTATTTGCTCACACCTAAGTTACAATATTGCCAAAGAGGTCTCTTTGTCTAAGAGTTTATGCATACAGTAAACAAACCACGTCCTATGACGTTTTCATAGGACAATTTTTATCAACCTACCTAGTGATCTTGACTAAATATGAAATCGAAATAACTTATGCAATTATATATCAAGAAACCCATCATTAAATTAGACTGTAAGCTTTAGACCATTGACACTTGTTGCTATGGCATATTTTGCAAGGAATAGAAGTTCTTAAAGTACGTTTACGCTAAATATACCTAAACATTAACACACTTATGCATATCGAATTCTCGCGAAACAGTGACCATTTCACGGTTCGGATAGCGTTACACACATTACGAGCAGTTAGATCAGAAGCCGATCGTGTGGGTGGTTGCGGAAGTGGGCCGGCCTGTCGCGGTCGGCCGACGGCCTGCAAATATTCCTTGGATAACAAACACTAGATTGCTTTCTTACTAACACTGAAAAATAAGAGTGAATAATTCAAAATTTTATAATACCAAACATTTTGACTAGTATTTTTTAAATAATCTTTATTACTTCTTTTTAGTAATTCTATTATTTTGTTTACATTTATATCAGCATGCGGCATAGTACAATTTCGCGCTACCAATATTAACTCATAATTGATAAATTTCTACACTAACCAACCAAGTAGCACGTAATTAACTTGCAATTAATGAATAGACTATATATTGCCATCATCGTAGTTCTTATATATGATTCGCTAAGTTTGATGCTCAATATTAATCAAAGTGGTGAAAACAGGACGGAGTCCCGTTCCATGTCCTCATTTGGAAGAACCGTTGTAATATGCATAAATGATACCAACTAAGATTTCTATAGATTTCTCAATTTAGTTATTGATTTCTTTAAATAAACATAAATATAAAACATTATTGATAATGTCTCATTTTTATATTTGTTGAGCGAAAATTAATTTAATTGAGGCGCCAAAAGCAACGCAGACTTTTACGTAACTGCATGACAATATTGTGACACACTCGAAGTGAAAATAAGAACATCGATAAATTAAAAATTTAAGAAAAATGTTAATATATAATTTTGATAAATGTATTTAATATAAATGTAACGTCTAAGGTGCAGAAGAACATTCCTTAAAGTCAATAATGTATGAAATTCAGGGCAAAAGTGTCGGTGACACCTTTATTACGAGGCGTACGCATTTTACAAAGCTACTATATCGCCTTAATGTTTGCCATTAACTTGAATTATGAAAAATAACCATTTTAATGTCAACGCTAAATGGTTTATCTCGTTGGGACAAGTGCAACGATTATAATACAGTTTTTTTTTTAATATATATATTTTAGTTTATATTTAAAGTTTCTCTAATTAATTATAATAATTTATTTGTTTCAGGTAAGCGAACCTCCTGGCTACTTTGAATGTATGTAACTCTACTGTAACTAGATAAATAATAAATCTGTCCAAAATAATTAAATACACAGCTAATAGGGCAAATATCAAAAACCATTTCTATTTGATTAATATTCACAAAGCAAATATGACACAACACATATATCATCATCGCGACGTTCCGGTATTACGTCCTCGCTAGTCGCTACTATCGCATACGACATCCGACGCAAACTATAGATTATAGTTTAAAATGATTACCTGCGAGTCTGCGAGGGCGTCTTGTCGCGCAAATAGTGTACCTTATTTATAGACACATCGACGTCAGTGGGTGCAAGTGAACGGCTTGAGATATACATACGAATACGTTCTCGCTTTTTAAACGTGATTCTTCATGGAGCTGAGCCTAACACAGTTCTACTTGATATTCGTATGCAAATAGGACCCCGTTTTAAAATAGCTTTTCAAACAAGTTTTCAATATGAAATAGGCAATTCTGAACTTGTTTATCTAATTCTGGAAGCTGTAAGCGATGATATTAAGGATTTTCACTTATGCGCGTATGGATCTATTTTTAAGGTAACCTTTTAAAATAGATTGAATGTATACAAATAGCTCTGTCTACCATTTTATATGTTGACTGTTATGATATACAATTTAGATTTATGTTCATAAAATTCTACTAAAATTTAGGAACTCGGTGGACTTCAAATATATACAAATTTTTCCATACGCAATCATTCAAATTCTTATGCATTTCACAAGTATATTTATCATACAAATAACGTTAATTGAAGAAAATGTAAATGTTATAACATGTGGATGTTTGAAATATTTCACAACTTAATTGAAAATATATAAAATATTAAACAACATTTATTTCACAAAAGGCTTACTTATAATCCAAACTTATAAGAGAAACGATTTTAAAGTACAACTGTTCGAAGCTATGCAGTAATATTATACAAATCAAGTCACTCTAGAAATAATAAACTCGTAGCTGCAGAAGGCATGCCCATTGCTCATGATAAACACTTCCTCGCCGCAGATCATATGATATCTCAGATTTACAGCTTGCGGCGGCGCACACTGCATCGTTTAGGAATTTAGGGTTATCGGCGAGATTATACGGTAAAAAGTATAATACTGAGGATATCGTGACGCAGTGGAACGGCGTCTGACTGTAAATACGATTGGTCGTGGTTTCTATTCCCACTCGGGGAAATGATTATATTCAAATTATTTTCATTTCTCCGCTCTAGTACCAAAGACAAAGTGCTATGTTGAGTTCCACCACTCAACACGCAATGTCTCGAACTCGGGCGGAGAACGGAGTGTCATAACACTAATTTCTGTATACAGGACACAGCATATAGCTGAAAAAAAGCTATAATTCTTTTAAATACCCGTAAGATAAATAGCCTTTGAAGATAATGGCCTCTTATTATTATAAACACTTAAGAAAAACCGAACAAAAGGCGAAGTTTAAATTTTATATGTTTATAATTTTCCTAATACACCCGAGTCGTAAAGATGAAAATACCTGACTGTTATTTGCTGAATTTAAATTAATGACTAATTAAATCTAATGGAAGTTTTCGAGTAATATGTTTAACATAAAGCAAGTATCAGAAAGCAAGAGGGAAGTAAGATATCTTGGGATGCAAGTAGCCATTGACATTTTAGTTTAATATTTTTCCCTGTATACTCATGGAGTATAATAATGCTATAAATAAAGCCTGCGATGTTTATTTATCTTTACAAGTATATAAAATTTAAGAATATCGCGATCGTGATAATATTTACTTGTGGTGTCTCGCCGATTCTCCTTTTCCGTGACTTGAAAGCGCGTGAAGCTGTCAAATTAGCTTGCGGTGAATGTTTCGATGTAAAATGGAGATTGTATACTTCACTTTAAATTTACTTGAGGCGGACAGAATATTTTTTCTAAAGGGATATGACAGTGTCTTCGACCGATTTGTTTTGGTCACTGTTATTTGTTGCGAACAATAAAGCTAATTACTAAAGCTATTTCCCTATAGCTGTATATATAATTAACTTATATAGAAGTTTAAATAAGAACCCCTTAATTTCCTTAAACGTTTGCAAATTAATGCAACTATATAGTATTGAAAATATCATAGCATTTAGATCTCGTCTTTCTTGCGTATAATATACTCTATTAAATTCTTTTGGTGGCACTGTTTTTTTTCGTAGCTACCTACGCAAGACTAGGCTACTTTAAAATGCGAATTAATTCAATTGATTAACGATTAACACACAAATATATAAAAACAGAGCGAGATGATTAAAAAAAACCAATTTAATAACATGGAACTACTAATATGTTCTTTGATTTTCGCGATTATTACACATTTTGAAATGAAACTATTTGAAACGGATTAATCGCATATACTTTTGGTATATGAAAATACATTTTTAGAACCCGACGTTTTGAACACTTTACAGTAGTCCGTGGTCACAGGTAGACAGAAAGACCACGGATCCGTTCAAAATAGTTTCATTTTAAAATTGAACTACTATCTCTCACTTAATGAATTTATAGTATGGAATTGCTCGCATCAGTTGAAAGTTGCATGCTTACATTACATACTGCGGATATTACAAAAAAACGAAATCACGAAAACTAGATATGTATGAGGAGTGAAGGCTTCCTCTAATCTATTTTGTAAGTTTTCGTTTAATCAGATGGCGGTAATTAGTGCGAATCGTTTGTAATTAATTAATAATGATGTAGAGCTGGTCTGATTTAGAGGCTGACTATACATTACAAGGTCAAGGTTCTCGGTGAAATAAATGGGTGCCGCACACGAAAGTTCAATCAAGAAGGCGATTGGATGATACTGTTTAAAATTAAAAACTTAATTAACTTTTATTTTATTTATGCTGATGCATGAGAAAGTGGAAAGTTAAAATCTTATTGCATGCATGTATATAATACAATACATAATATATGAATATATATTATGTATTATTCATATATTATGTATTGTATTATATATATATATATATATTTGAGTATTTGTACTTGCTTAAAAATTGACTATCCCTTGGTGAAGTTAGTCTAAGAAAGGCGGTGAGTTCCGTCACATAATTGTGCTCTAACAAATTTTGATTAAAAAACTTTGAAGTCTGAATCCAACCACACCAGAGAGCAACATACAGCCAGCTCATTCTGCAAGAATCCAGGGCACTAACTAAGAAATCGTTGGCGGTAGCTTGATATAATAATTGTATCAACTGACCGACGAATGCCACCAAAGTCTACCTGCCACCACGAACTACTGTAAAGTGTTCGAAATGTCGGGTTTCTAAAATGT
The DNA here is from genome assembly GCA_038994665.1 of Podotricha telesiphe. Taxonomy (NCBI): domain Eukaryota; kingdom Metazoa; phylum Arthropoda; class Insecta; order Lepidoptera; family Nymphalidae; genus Podotricha; species Podotricha telesiphe. Next base: position 1,015,759 of record JAOYRR010000161.1, on the reverse strand, counting down.
ATTTTCGAATACCAATGATATACGCGATTAATCCAGTTAAAAATTGTTTCATTTCAAAATGTGTAGTAATCGCCAAAATCAAAGATCTTATTCAATTTTGATTAGATTTTTAAACATATATTGTTTATTATTTAAACACTGCACACACAATGCTTTTCGAACATAATTTCGAAGTGTAAATTTACCTAAAGCGTTTATCTGTACTTTATCATATTTAATAACATATTTTTTTCAAGGTACCGCAATAAGGGTACCCACTCGTGACCTTGGCCCAATTTATTCTTACTCTGTCAAATACTTTAGATTTTTCGTACCTATATTTATAATCTTTACGACATTTAAACAATGTTAGTCGGAGGAAAGATTGAGAAACCCGAATTCTTAGTCGGGCTTGATTTGTGACAGCTTTCATGTGTTGCTAAAGTTGTTGAACGTTTAGTCACACTCGTAGATGATTTGGAAAAGGTGTGCAATAAGTTCTTTAGTATATACAAATAAAAAGGTACCTTTGCAAGAAACTTTAATTTTATACTCGTAATATGTATTAAAAATGAAACATTAAAAGCTTAATTAACTAGTAACATGTAAAAGTATTCGAAAATATTTTTTTTTTTTATTATAATTTCTTATTATTACATACTATAACTTTAAATTTTTGGTCATCAAAAGTGAACACATCAAAAACGGACTGTGGCAAGTGTTTAGATGAGATATCACAGTTACAACATTGATTATGTTGACGCGACACCAATATCAGACCGTGGGCAAAGTAAGCCTACTTTAGTCGCGCATCTGTTTAGGGCGGGCGTAGCTTTCCCGGTCGGTGGAAAACAGGACCGACACTTACTGTGGAAGCGGCGTCGCGAACGCACGCACGCCTAACGCCTCTTACGTTACGCCAAGCATAACATTTGTAACTTAATTTTGCATTTAATTGAAATTTAAGTGAATCGTACTAGGATTTTAATGTGCTTGTGAACTATGACTTTGGACAGAGTAGACAGTTTTAGTGGAAAAATTCAAGCTGCTGCATCTGTTTCTTGCCTGTCACAGTGTCAAAACATTTTCGGAAAAAGGCTTAAGCGCTGGGGCTCCACAGGATCGTGGGTAAGCAACTGTGTATGAAAATATATTTTATGGTATATTTTAATATAAGTTCACAGTGAATTTGGCCCAAAAGCCTACTTTGATATTGAAAGTTCATAAAAAGGCAAGTTCGTTGTTACCTAACTTTTGTTGCGTGCAACATTTTGAATGAATTCGATTTAATTACATGTTATTAAAGTATGAACAAATGAAATAAAATATCGTGCATAATAGATTTGGACCCACAAACTAAAATTAAAATAATTACTATGCGAGTTACTTTATAAGAATTCATAAATTCAACTTCCTGTGCAGTCACATGCTGCAACAAAATTTACGACTTGTTTGATCTGAAACAAGGAGACATAAAAAATTATACGAGACGGTAGTAAAATAGTGGCAGTGTCTAGTAGATATAATTTACTCCGAAAGAACACTATTTTTATTATGGTTTTGTAAATTTTAAAACGTATACTATATTCATTGATGAAATATATGCCTGGCTATATTTATTTCATGTACATAACACACTTGTTATCCACAAGATAACACTATCTATATTATCATTGCGGCGCAGTGGAGTAAGACCAGGTTGTACGCGCATTGGTTGTGGGTTCGATGTTGAAACAATTTTATTTACCCGATAAGAAAATGCGCGGTGTTGAACTCCGCCACCCAACTCTTAGTGTCGTTAAATTGGGCGAAAGTAAAACCCTAACTGTCTTAGGGTTAGGCTGACCTAACTTATATGCCAATAAGCAGCATAACGTGACTCCTTAATAAAAATCTAAATTATTGGTTTTTCGTGAGGCCATCGTGGTCCAGTAGGACAGCGCCTGACTGTAAAGGTGTTTAGTTGTGGATTCGATTCCCACTCGGAGAAATGTTGAGCGGAGAAATAAATTTATTTTCTTTTCTCCTTTTCCGCTAAGATACCTAAGATAAAGGCGGCATTGAGTTCCGCCGCTCAACACGCAATATTTCTATTTTGGGCGGAAGTCTAAGTGAAGAGCGAATTGTCATCAAACTAGGTTCTTTCTGACTACCCTGCTATGCGAAGACAAGCGTGAAGCTGAAAAAAATTACATTTGTATACCCATAAATAAGATTGATTCCTATCTGTGTACAAATTGTACCTATAAAATTCGATCAGTTTACTTAAACCACGAAACTCGTATAATCAAGATTATTGTGTAGAAAACATATAAAGGACAAATTGCTAAGGGTGGCGGTCGCGTGTCGACCGCGTGAATATCGCGTGACTTGCGTCCACAAGCAAATAAAGCTTTTGTATTAAACTTTGTAAGGGTGATTGTATCAAGAGTTAACATTTTTTCAGAACTTCGAGTGGTACTTTAAAAAAATCATGATTGGCAACGGAAAAGGATAATCGACGTTGAAAATACCCATAATTGCATATTGTGCTAACTGCATGTTTTTTAAATGCAATTTGCTACTGCTTAATAGGAACATGCTATGACATAATTATTTGAAATACATAGTTATGAACAAAATTACTACATATTAAATTTTAATAAAAACTTATGATAAATAAGCCCTATAATATAGGCCATCGTGGCGTAGTGGCTCTGGGTCTCTGACTGGAAGTGCGATTGGTTGTAGGTTTGATGCACACACGATGGAATGATCATAATTTTAATTTCCCCGTTCTTATGAACAAGACAAAGCGCAGAGTGGAGCTCCGCCATTCAACACACAATGTCTCCAACTAGGGCGGAAAATGTAAAACGGAGTGGCTTGACACTAGATTTTCTCTGACTTTCCCTGCCATAACGTATTTTGAACCAAGGACATTCCAATCATGGGCCTTAGGGTCAAGCTCTTTAGTTCACATTGCACATCCTGCCACGGAAAAATATAATAACCACACACCACAGTTTTTGGGAGACCACAATTTTGATAGTAACACTTCTGTTAGATAATTTTTACAAAGCGTCACTGCCTAAAGATAATACAAGTAAGACTCCGTGAAAGCGTAAACGTTGTTTTCATACTTTTATAATATTTGGCTACACATGGCTTATAAATATAGAAAAATGCAATTTTCTTTATAACTAACTAACGGAACTTAAAGATATATGCCTATGATAAGGAAGTGTGCGCCGAAAAGTGATAAAATAAATATATTTTTTCTGTCCTTTGAATAACCTACTTATTTCTGTTCAAATATTTATTTCTAACATTAATTAATTTCTGACATTTTATTTTTCTACTTAATATAGCGTATTAATAACCTTGGTTTAACCTCAATTTCATTTAATGCCTGACTAAATGGCTATCTTCATTTCGTAGGTAGCATTGCTTAGTATATAAATTTATTATATTTTTAAAGCAAATGCACGCATACCGAAGCATTTATTTATTTACAAGCAAATTCCAATACAAATTCGATTGCACCATTACCATCTGTTACATTTTGCATACAAAAATAATAAACGTGTTCCAAAGGGTATCGCTCCCCAGCCCTGTGACTGGGTCTATGGCGAGACCTTGCTCGGAGCTAAACTGGTCGTGTACACTCTCCCACTAATATAAAACACTTAACCTTCACAAAATAGAGACTATATTTCAGTATAACAGATACATTCGTCGCCAACTGTATACGAACTGGTTTCCAGACAAGTGCTGCAAGCTCCTTTACGTAATTCGCAACACTAATATGGACTTATAAAGTCATTGTCGATATTAAAACACTTTTGTGTCGTCGGGAAAATTGTTCTCCAATTTAAAAAGCGAGGCTATCAATCATTCAAAAAAAGTAGCCTGACCTTGTAATCTTAAAATGGTACTATACAATATTTAACTTTGACATGACGTATTGTTTTAAAATGAAAGAAATAACGAAACAAGTGTCATTTAAATTTATTAACATTTTTTTAAAGTGTTATTTGCACACTTAGGCAATTAAAATAGACATATTTAGAAAACGTAAAAATTCCGCTGCGTTCAAATTTGTATACGTTTTCTAAATATGTCTTTTTTGAGTGTAATTTGTAATATAATTCATTGCACATAATAAAATATTTATTTTTAGTACAGAAATATGGCCGACTTATTTTGAAACCAGCAGATTACAATTAGCTCCTACACAGCTAAACATTAATATTAGCCAAGGTTTGTTTCAGAATAATATTATTTGCCTATAACTTGTATAATTGAACGATTTTAAATTAAGTAATCGAATTTTATATAACCAATACTTTTACACATATTATAATGTAATGTAAATGCTAGCAACTGTGAGTGACGCAATTGTAATGTGCTCGGTAAGCTGAAGTTCACGGCTTTGAATCCCTCTTTTGGAATAGTTAATATTATCAAATAGTAATTTTTAGGTATAATATGCATTTTTCATAGTAAAACGATATATCAATATCGTTTTAGCAGCTACTGGAAATAAATCAATATTTTGTATATTTTTTTAATATATTTGTTATCACAATATTGACACATAGTCCGTACCTTTTGTTTAAATATTGTTTCTTTTTTATTAAATTACAATTTTTTTTTAGTACTTAAAACATAGGCTTATAAGATACATAGATAACTAAGTGCCTCCACGGTATACCCTAAGATAATCAATATTTGGTTTCAATGCATACAATTTCCACGCGGAACTTTTGCCCACGCTCATCTCTGCTTGCAACAATCAATGTTTATTAGACACGTGACCACTTTGTGATTGGCCAACGGTGTCAACATGTCAAGTAAGTTATATAATAAATATTTAATGTAGCGATACGATGGCGTTTAAAGCTGTCCTAACCGAATTAGATAACATTATTGTTTGTAAACATAACCAATGTTAAAAACTACAAACGTATATGGACACATTTAAAAGTTCAAAAATCCATATCTAAAATCTTCTAAGAGACTGTATCTCCTTATTACTAATCTCCTTAGAACTTATTATGTATCTCCTTCTTCATTTTTTTGTTAGATATGCTAAAAGGACATTGAGAAATACATAGATAAAAAAAAGAGTGGTACATTCTACTCATTTAAAGACATGTAATTTCCGCATTCGGTATAAATAGTACAGCAAAAGCCTATATTATAACTAAAAACATTTTAAAGTTGGTTTTGAAGTCACTACCATTGCGCAATAAAACTCGTTTCTAATGTGATATAGCAAAGTCGTGTTAAATAATTTATGCATATGATCACTATCAATAGTTTTAACCACGCGTCTACTCACCGTACATTACACTGCTCCAGGTGTCCTTTTTTAATATATATCCATATGAGAAGTCAACGGCTGGAACAAGACGTTGAATATTCATATACGGGCGCATGCGGGTGTGTTATGTTCAGTGCGGATTTTTAGAAATGTATTTATTATTATGGTTATTAATTGTTATATATTTTTTACCTAGTGAGTGATAAAAACAGCTTTATGCTTTTTTCCCGCATGCCAGAGTAGTCGGAGAAAACTTAGTTTCTAGACGCCGTTCTTAATTCTACAAATGATTATATAAAAATAATGTTTATTTCTTATTACGCTCTGCTGTTGTACAAGACAGAGCGCGACGCTGAGTTCCGCCACTCAACGCGCAATGTCTCAAATTAGGGCGCAAATTCGGATGGAGTGAATAAACACATTTTTATGTATAACCTTGTTTTACTTTTTTGAATTTTTAACATATATTGATTACTTAATGTCCTATTGTCGTGTCAAGAATAAAGACATTTAGCTTTTTTAGTACTTTAAATCTTAGACCACAGTATGCTGATTTCTATTATTTATGAGTATACAAGCACTTAAAAAGCAACGTACAGTACATTAACTTCTTTATTATATAATTACACGCTTTGTGTATACACTGTATTTAGAATCAAATCTAGACTTTTTACATAACTAGATTTTATACGAAATTTCGACCTACTTGTTACAAATATTGTATATTGCTTGTCATCTCTTAAGTTGTTAACATGCGAAAGTAACACATCTACAATTTTTATTTTATATAATCAGCTAAGGTCCGACCAGTCAATCGTATTACTTGCATCTACTAAATATACTCGTATATCTGTTATGCTTACTTGAAGTAAGTTTTATTTTACTGTCACTTTCTTAAAGTAGGAATTTTTTGGGGAAGCTTTTTTTCGATAGCGGAAATTCCCAATTTATCTAACCTTTTTTTTGTCGCTGTGAATTGCAATTTATGCAGATCATCCGCGCGCAAGGTACTCATCCGTGAACCCAATACTACCCACTAAAACCCAGCGGTAACCCTCTACCATCATGAGACGTCGCAGGAACGTTTGCGCATGCTACTACGACACCTCGATAGACGGCCAGCCCAATTTATCTAGCCATATACTTTGCCTGGGACTTGAAACCGCAACCATCGTTCGTTTACTGACTCTTCTGAAATGCAGCACAATACCGTTGAAATCAGTTTAATTACTAATAACCGACGTTCAAAAGCAATAATTAGAAGAAATTGAACATTATAAATTTTTTATATATATGATAATATTATTTTTCAACCTAATAATTTATTTGCCCCTAACCGACTTAGTTGCTTCGTTACACAACATCGTAGATGAAGGCTTGCACGATTATCACGGCCTACTTAACGCACGTGTCTCGCAAACTTCATTTCACTCAAGAGGGAACTAATTTCATACAAATAAGATTCCTTTTTCATTGATCCATTGCGCTAGTCTGAATACTAAATTATAATTGAATACAAACGTTCTTCATTATTATAACCCTTAAGTTGTAGGAAATAAGATATTGTTATGATCCGGAGTAAACACTTTGCAATTATGCGGCTTCGGTCTAAATATGCGTCAATAATGTAGTTTTCACACCTTCAACTTAGTTTGTATATTTAACATTTACTTTAATTAGCTCTTTGTAGGCAGCTCGTTGTTGGTACGGAAATAATAATTATGATATAGTTTCTTTGTAAATATATACATAATTGTGATTTTATGGAGTAATTCAACTCAACATAACTAGAATTATGATTAAGACGGGCGAGAACGGGTACACTGTTACACTTCATACAAAATTTTATGCACGGTATAAAAATGTATTGTAGTGTATTTTATATCTTTGTCTTTTAAATAAAATACTCATTTTGTGTTTGTAAATTATTATATTGTGATAAAATAATAATAATTTCCATTACACAAAATATTCTATAAATTCATTTTATTATTTTGCAATCGTGTAATAGCATTGTTTTCCATGACAAATTTCAAAATATTGCTTTACCATTGTTCATAAATCCAAAGGAAAATTTCTAAGTTTTTTTTTAAATTAATCAATTCATTCTTTGGGGCAACGTCCGTTGCGTCCATTGAAAATTCCAACAATAATAACTAAATTAACTTTATACCAACAACCGCTTCTAAAGTATTTCCATAAAATGCGAATTCATCGCTAATAACAATCATAAAGAACTTTCAAATTCTAAACGCTTGTAAAATAAGTTAAAGTATACAATTAAAGGAGTCAACAACCTCGGTGTTTAAATATTTATTGATATACGATACATTTATTACAGATATTTGTAAATATAAACAAACGAATGAAAATTATATAGTTAAAATTAAAAATGTTATGTATTTAAATTATTTTAATTTCTCTGCTCTGACAGAAAAAGCGTGACGTTGAGTTCCGCCACTCAACACGCAATGTCTCAATTTCAGGCTGAAAGTGGGGAAGGTAGTGTTTTGTCACTGGGATAAAGCGTAAAGCTGCAAAAAATAAATTAATTAAATATTACACACATGTTGCTATGGCAACGCGTATTTTACGCGTCAACAAGTCTACTAGTCATTTAAAGAGGACGCACGAGTATAATTTTGCTCCGATAAAATTCGAGGCAAATATCATTCCGTTAAATATTTGATCCCATATTTTTCAAATAATTGGTAAAAGAAAAAGGATGGCTATATTTTAATTTGTTACAAATACCTATCCACTCATTGTTATTCATAATTATAGTTTCTCTTATAGTGAAAGCTATTGACTACTGACAGTGTACCTTACATTTTAATGAATATAATTTCTTCAGGCATTATGTATTGCCCTAAGGATGCTATTAGATCAATTTAGATCTAAGAAAATTAATAATGCCATAGCGGTACAGTGGTACAGAGCGTAGGTAACTGTAAACGCGTAAATTGGTTGTGAGTTCGATCACAACCCGGAGGTAATGATTATACTTAAATTATTTTCATTTCGCCGCTCTCGTAAGACAAAACGCAGTTCCGCCACCCCTTACACAATGTCTTAAGTTCTTGCAGTAAGTGATGAACGGAGTGTCTTTTTTACTATTTTCTCCATATCTATCGTAAAACTAAAAAAATATAAGAGACATTACGTTTTAAATAACTTTAATAAACAACGAAAATTCTTGTGTGAAATAATCACAATCATCACATAATTTTAGCTTTACGTTGACCATTTATTTATATGTTCATATTAATTATACTATACCAAATAGTTGTTTCGTTTTCCTGTTGATATCAGATTTGAGATTTCCGATGACTCTAGGAAAAGTTGATGATCAAAATAATGTCTTACCAGTTCAAGTTACTTAATTAAAAACGTTTACAAATTCTTTGTCTGTAAATACAGTATTTATGAAATTTTCTCTAAGATTTTTTTTAAGTGTTATGACACACTTAAAATATTTTAAAAATATTTTCTCGAAGCTTGTTTTTATTTTCAAAACTTTTATTAATTTTCTTTAATAGACTTCAAATTAATAAGCCTTTATCTGCCTTTTGACATATTACTAGATAGTATCCTATCACAATACATTGCTGCAAAAATAAACATTCAGTAAAGAATATTTCTATCTGCAACCATCGCGTATATTCATATAACATGTTTGGTATTTCCCTTCCTAGAGCTAAATTAAGTACATTTTTGAATGTTTTTTATATTTTTCCTGACAATAATTCCTTTGTCGCAAAATCAAATTAATACTTTAGTTACAATCAATTCATTCAACTGAAGTACTTGCGGCAGCTCCCACAAAATTGTCATGTAAGCAAGTCATCAGTGAATCACAACCTTGGACGTTCTTCTTTTGGTGTGTTAATATAAAAAGTATGAATAAAACAATATCTGTCGTCACTTAATAAGATGTTCCGTAATTTATAGTACTTAATACAAAAAATTGGCAGGTGATACAACCGGAAATATGTAATTTATTAATAGGTGTATTTCCGGAAATTTAAAAAATGCTAACTTAATATATGCATACATATTTAAAACTCTCAATGTATAACAGCTTTGTTGCGTTTCTATTTTAGTCTGGACGCTTTTTTATCGGATTGAGGAATATAGCACAAAGAAAGCCATGGAAACTTTCACTTTTTATTTTGTTGTTCTTATACAAAGTGCATTTTGTAGGTGAGAAGTATATTTAGTGCTGTGTTAGTCAAATTCAAATACTTAATATACGGTATAAATAGTTTTTGTAAAATAGCATGTTAGATACTCGAAGTGACTCATAACTTCCTTTTCAACTTTTTCCCCAAATCGTAACAATGCGAGCAAAGCAATTTTAATTAAACATATATTGGTTTTAGTTTAATATAAATATGCAATTGTTATATTTAAAAAACGAGATTATATTTTATATGGCGTAGCCCACTAACGTCTGACTGCGGAAGTTTTCATGTGTGAGATATAAGCTTACAGCCGTCGTTCATAAGTATGTACTTCGCGGTTTATAAATCATAACTTTGTATACACAATATTGTCGTTAGCGTGCTGGCGACTGCAGTTTATCTTACGGACATTGATCCGAATTTGTGAAATTATATAATCTTAATATAATATATTCTTTATAAATATCGTAAATGCAAGCGATTTACTGCATGTCGAAATTTGTATGTTCTAAAATATGTTTTGTAAATCGTATAAAAAATTAAAGGAACTGGAGCCTGCGTTTCATGGGAATAGTCCAAACACTAACCAATTAAGCTATATATTTTTGTACGCTTATTACACAAATTTCCTTTGACAAGAGAATTCACAAAACAAAGCTATTTATTAAATTCTTGTTTTTCTGAAAACCGCGTTTGGAACTTCCAGTTCAGCTACGTTCAAATTATTATACGTTTCGATTAAAAAAAATAAATATTTTCCTTATCCCAAGTGTGTGAATAATACCAAAAAAAATATTAAAACAATATGTTATATGACATACGACTAATAAATCAATTATGAATAAGTAATTAAAAAAAAAAAATACTGTGTATTTTACAATTGTCAGCATAACATTTAAATAGCTGTAATATTCTCCATCTAGTAATTTATCTTCCACTGTCAATACATTGAATACCCATTCAATTCAATATATCTATAAAACAATTATGACGGGGTCTTAGCCCATCGATATTCAATATGAAAAGTTAAGAATGCACGCAGCCTTGCAACAACCTGCTGAGGTCACTTGTCTATTCTCAGCGCATAATGGGCGAGAAATGACAGCTGATCCCTGACAAGCCTAGATGTGAAGGCGCATCAAAAATCATACAGCAGAATGCGTTTTAACATTACAAAAAATATGAAGTAAACGTTTACAACCACGTCTCGCTTGATATTTCACAATCTCTTTGTCATATATCATATTGACTAGATAGTTATTTTAGAAAGAGTTTAAAGTATCGCTAACATCTGGTAAATAGCTGGCAAAGAGAACTCATGTTCCACTCGTTACTATTGTTTATTATGAGAATCTTTAAAGCTCTACTGATATTTGTAGGAAAGCGATGAATCATCCACATTTTCTGTATTCTTCAATCCACGATCTGGCTTCAATCGTTAGTGCAAGTTTTTGTCACAGAACAGTTCTTCATCGAGAACGCCAACAATACGCATCAAAACGCCGACCATTACCGAACATAGTGTTGCCTTGCGCAGGCGCAATCCTTTTATTAATTATTATTGTGGCCAGTCAGGAGTGGGGATGTGACGCCATGCCGGCGGCGCACGCGCGTGACCCACCTGCAAATCGAGCCTGAAGCACGCAATCGCTATTCATCCTTGAATGCTCTAACTCGAAATCATATTATTATTTGTGGACGCGTGCCATCATCAATGGCCGCCCATTTGGTCCTTAGCGTACAATGCTTAGCATTTAATCAGAGTATAATCCTACCTTTTACGATATAGTGTTACCTATTCTGGCTCTGCAGGTGTAATTGGAAGTTATAAAAAAAAATTGTGTACTTAAAATATATTTTTTTTGGTTTAACGTTTAGAGAAACTAGTGGCAAGACACTCCGTTCTCCACTTTCAGCTGAAATAACAGACAACGAATGTTGAATGCCCAAAGAAATCAACGCCAGTGCTTTGCCTTTAATTATGATCATTCCACCGGTTGGGAATCGAACCCATAACCAATGGCGATTACAGTCAGACACTGCCCTTCTGACCTCTTATTTCCTCTGTAGTACTATTGATAATTATTATGAGAAGAACCGGCGATAGATACTCGGCGGGAGTTCTATTTCTTTTTTTTTCCAATACAATAATTTTGTGGATTTGTAACCTACAACCATCAATTTTAGACAGACACATCACCACTTTACTACGACATGGTTAATTAAAATTAGAATTTATAAACAATTTTGTCTCATATATTCAATGTCAGAGCATTTTGTTTACGCCTCAATAGCAATAACAAATCATAAAATTACGTGATATAACTGAGTTAAAAAATTAACTAATTTTCCTTACAACACTTCCGTGTTACAGAAAATAGCTTTGCTTTGAAAAATGATGGTCTTATGGTAACCTTTACCTTGTAAAAATCAACAAGTGACAAGTTTATTAGAAAAGACATTGGACTGTCCAATTTTAAATATCATCGAAAACCATGATTTTTGATAGCGTTTTTTGACCTCGTATGAAAACAGCATACATGATTTATTTATGTATACAAATAACTGTTTGATTGACTGCTTCGAGTGGATTCCTAGGTAATATTTTTTTAATTAGTTAAATCATTTAGATATAAACATAGATAAAATTCTTTATATAAATTCTTAAAACATAAATAATTATATTTTGTATGCAAAGGCATATTAGTCGTTAAATTTTAAGAAAAAGTTAACGACGGCCTGAGAACTAGACTAGGATTTTACAATTTTTGTATCTATACATATTGTACGTGCTTAACCGTACAAACTAGTAAATTTAAGTACATAATAACATAAGAGGATAAAAATGTATAAAAACTAATAATGCTTGATGATTCATATAAACAGACGAACAATAACATTAGTAAGTGCTATGGCGAACGTGGATTTCAACACGGGCGCGTAGTCGAAAATTAAATCTTTCGCAACGAAGCGCCGCTCTGTAAACAAAATGTGTCTGCGCAATGTATCAGAAAACTCACTAGAGTCACGATGACCGATATTCTTTAAGTTCATACAACAAAAAGTTTGAAATGTTGTTATAATAGTGATTCAGTTTTATAACTTCAAGACAAGAGTATCTTAAGTTTTATTTTTCTTTTTTAGTATATAAAAAAGTAATTCTACTAGTTGTAAATTGTAATATATAAAAAAATAACACTCATTTTAATCTACATACATATATTCTTAATAGCAATATCTTATTACAATTTTGCTCAAAACCAAAATAATCTTGTGTTTTAATTATTACACTACTTAGATATGATTTTTCCCTTAATTTTCTTCCAAATTTAGCACTACTTAGTTGCTGGGCGTTGTAGAGCCACCGAGATCGATAGAATTTTATTGCACGTGATAAGGGAATCTAGTCACGTTGCGGTCGCCTACACTCCGACAGTATCATACTTCCGACACATCTGACCACTAGTTACTTTATTTTATATTTTAAAGCCATCTATCTGTCATATTTGCTTCTAGAAAAACATTGTTATCTTCAGAAATATTCGTCATTACCTAAAACGATAGTTGAGATACGCTTGAATAGACTGTGGATTAAAACATAACAATGGCAAATAACTATATTTACTAAAGTACACTTCTTTGAATTGTGTAATAGTTTTAATAATCGCAATTGCATAAGATTTTAAAACTATATTTTATGCTTAACACAATTTTACAAGAGCACATTTAGGTATATTACTTCAGCTTAATTGCCAATGCATAAATCACAAGTAATACAAATAAGAATGAAGAGCACGTTGAAAACAAACAATAGTACTCCCTCGATAACTAACTGAACAAAGCAAATGGTAACAAATTGCAATTACTGTTCCGTACTGTAAGCGAATACAAATGATGAATGTCCATTTAACCACCAATAGCCATTTATGTCCACGCTCCCTACACTCTCCGGGGACCCTATAGTAATAATTAAGAGTTAAAATTAGGCCTACATTTAAATACCCAAAATGCAAAAATCAATTTTACTTAAGTGAAACCATATGACAATTCAATTAGAATTTTATTTAGTACTTTTATTGTTGTATATTTATTAGTATATTATTTAGTAGTATATTATTTAGTAGTTGTTTATCCCTTATGAGCTCAACAAGTAGTTTATCCATAGTACAGAAATAAAACAATGAGGAGGCCCGTCTGATCAAATGAAGGCAAACAATATATCTCGTGTATCAAAACATCTCAAGCGAAATGATTTAATAGGCTCTTTCTAGATCGTTAGTTGAGCACCCTAAGTTGTGTGTACGCTGCGTAATGCAACGGCCACATGGCCGCATCACTTGCGCTTGCGCAGGCAGACCGAGTGTCTGGCTTCTGCGAAATACGCGTGCGCTTATTATACACATGTCGTTGACTCTTCAAGGAAATAGATTATAATAATTCCTTTCTTTTTTATATGTTTTAATATAGGAAATTTTATATATTAGTTCTTAATCACGATTTTTTTCAGCATAAAATTTAAACGATCAGATTTGTCTACATGAAAATGGAGTCTTAATTTAACATGTTCGACTTATTACAAATTACCTGACATAGAAAAGTAATCCAATTCAAATTCAAAATATCCTTTATTCAAATAGACTTTTGCAAGCACTTTTGAATTGTCGAGGGATCATAAAGCTCCCGCCGGCTCGGAAGGCAGTTAGGCTGCTGTGAAGAAAAATGCCTGCGAAAAAGTCAACAGTTGCTCTTTTCAAATACGAAAGTTACAATTTTATTATTTAATACATTGGTAGCTAACCTGCGCCAAACTCAAATCATATTACTTACACACATTTTTATCTTTTAAATATTCTTCTACAAAGTAATAAGCTTTACTCGGAGTTTAAAACTCAATAAATAATAGACAATTTTTGGAAAGTTAATATTGCTCATGCAAAATATACACATATTTATTATGTTCTTCCTCCTTATCCTACAATCGCATCTTGATGTGCATACGCACGTTGCAATTCACGTCCATCCGCTGCCGGGGTTAACGACCTTCTGCATACATTGCCAATAACCAGACACAAAATTACTAGAAATTACATGCTAACGTGCCAATTTGCTTATTGAAAATTTGATTTATAATAATTTGACATGCTCACACTGTAAAATTTTATTGACAGTAATTAGGTACTAGATTACAACGTCGATATTAAAGTAATTTTTATATAACGATTGAGGAACGTAGCAACCATTACAAATTGATGCTTGCATGATTATAATATAAGAAATTTGTATAATAAATGTCTTGTTATGTCTTACCATAATTATTTGCAAGAAATCATTACACACAAAATAGTAGCTTTATCATAAAAACCTACTCTTAAATGTATTTATTTATTTTAAATGTGAACAAACATTTTACATGTTATTTTTTAATATGTAACAAAAATATAATTTTAACAAAAATAATGGCTATAGATGTGACGTAGTATATAAATAATGAAAAATAAATTATAATCCAGTTGTGTATTCACACATAAAAGCAACTATAACTACATTCAAGTGTTTATGTTTAGGGAGAGAAGTGTTATTTTGTATGTAACCATCGTTTGACATTTATAAAGTGAGTGAGTAAATGCATCATCCTATCATCATAATAGAAACTTAGCGCCGATGACTTAATTTATTATAATTAAAAATTAATTCATTATTTAAGACATTGTATCTATCTGGTTCCGCAGTCCGCCAACGCAACGCATCCAGGAGCTCTCTATTTCCGCGTCAATACACTCGCTCAATAGACGTGGGTTGACGGACGGTCGCCAATTATAATGGTTTACTTTCTATGGCTAATTGCACATTTTGCTCGAAAGCGTACCGTGATTCACAGTCAAAGTCTTAGTTGCCTAAATCGATTTTCTATTGTCTATATACACGCGACGCTTATGTATGGGGCTTAAACTGATAATTTTTTATACAAACTACTTGTGGTCGTTCTGTTATCTAATACTGAGTGACTAACGCAACGTATTGTGTAATGTAATACCATAAGATTTTTATTTATTTTTTTATCTGATGCGTTTATATTATTATTTAAAACGAGCGAGCCGCGGCTTCGACTGCGTAAACACCGCGACTTTAACTATTTCTTTATTATACCGCTTTCCCACTTAAATCGCAAATACTTTACTTAAATTTAAATTGTTGTAGCATTTTATTAAAAAACCGACTGAAATAAAATAGACACTAAATGTTAACGGAAGTTTGCCAAATTACAATAATCGGTCATTTAAATCGGTGTAGCGATTTAGATAAGCGTGCACGAACGCACCGACGATCAGACACAAATAAACAGGGAAAAAAAAATAAAAACCATTATTTTAGATTATTACATTGATAAATGATCCCAGTATTATTTTTTCTTATATGTATATCTCCATATATAGGAGGCGATCAGTAACATTTTTATAATATGTATAGATAATATATTTTATTTGCTATTTTATTTTGCATTGTTAAGCATAACGTATTCAATTTTTATAAAAGAACGAAAACAACAGTATTCAATTAAACACCTTATCGGAAATAGTCTCCCGGTATTGAAGCCTCCCAATTCTGATTATGAATATGGGTGAGGTCTAGGGTTGACTCATAATAATTTTTTTTTAAGAAAAACATATTTTATAATTGTGTCTTTATAGGTTTAATAATTATTTAAAAGTAAATGCTCGTACCTTAATTTCGTAATTTTTTGCAATAAATAACAAAAAACAAACGCGACAAATTCTATTATATACTGGATAATTACAGCGTAGACATACAATCACTTTAAAAAAAGATAAATTAAGCTCTACTAGCTCTAGCTTTTGTCCAATACATTTGCGGGTGCTACATCATTATTTCTTCACAATTTATTACAACAACAATTTGACAACGTCAAGTTAATTTCTCACGTATGTACATACAAATCTAAGCAATGATAATTACTTCGATAATGGTATACCTAACGGTCACGCTTACGCACCATTTAGTGTAGAAATTGAGCTCAGCTTTCATTGTTTATTTTTGTTCTTTTAATCAACACTAAATTAGGCTTACTCCATAGATATACCCAACCAGCAAATATCGAAGTGGATTACATTAAACCCAACTATTAAACTGTTGTAATCGTTTATTTTGGTACTTTAGTAGTAAGCTTTACACAAATATTGCAACTTTTAACGTACTTATGTTATGATGTCTTTAATTCATCTGAAGAGGTTAGTGGCTTAGTTGCATTTGGGTCGAGGTCGGAATCATAATCAACTTCAAAGAGGAACAATTTTTCCAGCACACGCGTATCGAGTTAACAATCGTGCTGAATGAAAATTCTGCAAGTTCGACAATATATCTTCGTTACTTTTCTGCATCGACATAAATAGATTTAAATAGGCTGTAAACACGAATGTATTAATAATCTGACCTAAATGTCGTTATGACGTCCGTACCTGACGTAATATAGCCACATGTATATCTTACATGAAACGAGCCCATTTCGTTAGTTCTATTTAACTGATCTGATTTCTGTTACGATATATTCGCGTAATACTAATCTCATCCTCAATTAACTGTTCGGTCGATAGTCTGTAATATAAACAACGAAGTGCAATGTGCGGACAAAACATCTTAATGTTGCATTTATGTCGCATACGTTAGGCGTCTTTTTCATTTAGGTAATAAAGATTTCGTTTCACTTTAAATATTCACTTTATATATAATAATTCGTCTATAATAATAAACTGTTCGTAAAGAATTTTTACATGTATACAAAAGTAATTTAAGTGTTCATAGACAGAGGTCCATAGACAGAGGTTTACAGAGGTAACAAAACTCGCATGAGGTAGTGCCTTCTGCTTAAGAGATAGTAATATATTATTAAGTGGAACTTCCATATCACAAATTACGTTAGAAGTTTAGATGTTAATTAGGTTTAAGGCTAAGGCATAAGTACAATTTTTTCGAAATTCTTACATTCTATAATAATGTATTATAATAAAAATGTAGTAATGTAGACATATCGTTATCGCGTCGTGAAATTATTATTATTTTTATTTCATATAAATCAACTTAATGAACTAACAATATTGAGTAGTTGGCTTCATAAACCCAACGTTTATTACGTTTTTTGCTGTTCAGGCAAAATATAGTTATTGTGTATTGAATCATCACATCGGTCAAGCTTTCATTGTTTATTCGTCACTTGATTGTGATAATAACATTTGGTACAGGCAATTTGATTGTAAAGTGCTACAAATATACGGAAAGTGAATAGTAAGTGCTAGTAAAACTATTAGATTTCACAGATTGCATTGATCATGTAAAAAAAATAGCATCTCGTCTTTTTCCGCATAGCATAGTCAAAAAGAACTCAGTGTCAAGACTCTCCGTTCCCCACTCAACGCCACAGTTTGTCTCAACAGAGTGGAGAAATGAAAATAATTAACATATACTCATTCTCCGAGTGCGAATCGCACCCACAACCAATTCCACTTCGCCAAGATGACCTCAGAGGATGCTAGCTGACTTTGCATAATATCTTAGCTAGCTTAGACATTGATCATGTTGATGATTTTAAAATATATTTTAGAAACGTGTAAATAAATATAATTTGGAACGATTTCACTTTTTTTGTATCCAAAAAGTAAGTCACTTGTTTTTCTTTTCTTCTTGATATTTATTACTCATCAGGTATTTACTCAATTGTGTCGTCTGTACCGATGCTTGCCTTCTAATACCTCTAGTTTTTAAATACTTATATTTAGCATAAAGATGTCTATGACCTAAATTAGTAGATGTGATAGATGCGAGTGACAGGTTATTGCACTTATTGTTCCATTGAGTGAACGATTTATAATGCTCCAATTTCATTGTAGAGCATAAAAATGCAAAAACTGCAGAAATTAATTAGCAGAATCTTTATTTCAAAAAAAATAATAACTATGTTATTTATTTCTTCATTTTCGTACATTATCCACCGTACATTTTTATTATTTTATGAATAAAATAATGCAATAATTCAATATATGAACGAGTATATAAATTTTGTTGTTGTCTCTAAAGAAAGATTTATCAGGAACCTCTTTAAGTTCTTAAATCCGTAACGAATGAAAAGAAAGTAAATAATAATTATAAATTCCTCGAAATTGTTGGCAAGATGAATGTTCTCGACAAAACGAGGATGCAAAAGTGTCATTTGCCACATTTTTACTAACATCGGACTCACACGCCCCAAAACTGACGTCCGAATTCTAATAGACTTCATTAATATAGCATTCTTAGAAAAGATTTAAAGGATAAAATACGAATATGGAACGGATGTCATGTGTGTCAGATATTGGAACTTCGTTGAAGTCGTAAAGTTCTTATCCCTCCGGCCTCCACTAGTTCTTAAAACATAGTTTTATTTAAAAAAAATAATTAAATTAATAGGCCTTGAACGTAGAAATATGAAACTTTAACTTCTATATTCAAACTTCATTAAACAAAATAAGCCATTTTCATAATAAAAATGCAAAATATATCTTTCTACACCGTGAAGGGCAAAAGAAAGTATGACGAATCAATATTGTAACGCTCGACTTGTTGACGCAGTAAATACTTACAAGTCAGTACATTTTACATGATTTCCATTCAACCAATAATAATCAGTGACGAGTATTCCAAATTACTTAAGAAAAACATACGTCGGCGTCGTAATCGTTCAAAACAGTTATTTTACGTTACGTATTTATAGTCATGTTGTACAGGACCAAACATTAACTTATGTCATCAACACTCACATTATCTCGTCTTGATATCTTCTAGTTCAGTTCATTCTGAGAAATCATTGTGAAAGATACCTATATTAAGCCGGCTAAGAGGCTACAGTTAATTTCTGAGTAAAATGACAATAAATCATTTCCATTTGTCTATTTTCATTAAAATACAAAAGAAAGTGGCGCCGAAACGGCCCCATTGTACCGAGCGTGTACTTTGGAAAAGACTATCAATTTTCGAACCGTGAAAACGTCGATTTGGCAGACGCCTCGGAGTCTGCGCGGGAGCACTTTCTCTGCGCGCACGCATTCGCCGTCATAGTCCTTCAGGCGAGCGTGAGCGCCGCCCGCCCGCCACCACGCTGTGCGCTCTTACATCTTAGTTTTTTTAATAAATACTTAGGACGTCGTTTTACGAATTCAAGATAAAGCTTTGTATCATTGTCACTAAAAGCTTTTGTCTAAAACAAAAACCATAACCATCGACCCAACACCATCGCTTCGTTATCAATTATTTTTCTAATAAAGAGTATACAAATTTGAACAAGTGAATTAAACAGTGAGTGTTTTAAATAGTTTCGAAGTACTTATATCGTTGTGCTATCGCTAATGCCAAGCGTTGACAATGACCAAGACGCGTCGGGTTTGGCTTTGATACGAATGGACTCCAGCCAAACCATGACGCTCTGGTACACCGACATACTGGTAAGCTTTATTCGTACTTCGTTCATTGCAGAGTAAACATACTCTTATTTCCCAGTGATATTTTTAACAGTGCCAAAGAATTTTACGGCTATGTAGTGCGGTTGCCATCGTGGGTTAGCCACCGCCTCAATTATTCAGAGTAAATTGTTTCGATTGTGATCTCAGCCGCTGCCATTACGATTACAATGTTTATTATACAGGTAATTTTGTGTTTCACTTTTATATTATCATGACATAATTTTATTGTTTAGAGTAATGATGCATAACCGCAAATATCTTTGGCAGTATGAGTGTTTAAATTTCATAAACGTATACGAATGTGTTGTGTAAAAAAAATTACCAAGTTACCGAAGTGTTGCCAAATTTAATCGTAGTATAAAGTACTAAACGCATTCGAAACTTAAATGCCAAATGGTCATGACCATCTTCAATATAGAAAAGTGGATCTGAGAATTTATGAATCGCATGTTACTAATTAGAATCAGACTTAATTATAATCGATTCAATTTTTGTTAATGAACTTTTCAATCAGTGCGTCAATAAACCGGTAGCTGGCAAGAATATAACTATCACAATTTGTAACATATTTCATCGAGACTGTAATTAATTCATCAAAATCGTAAAGCCATATTGGTGCACGATTCGATGTGGTCATCAATACATCTCATCTTATGATTATTGGTAGCACACGATTGACCTAGAAATATATTACTATCCGTAGCTAGAGGCTGTTCATTTAAGTAATTGGGGTCAATTAATTTGCATGTAATTTGAAAATTTTAGTTGACTTTCTTCATAATTGCGAAGGCAAATGAAAATGTGAAATCAGATCAATTTGCATATGTCGATGTGTGTATGTTAAGATTTGGACTTGTTTAACATACATTTATTCGTTATCTCAACAAACATTTTCACATATAGCGTGCAATCGCACCTCTTAAGTATATGTAAATTTCTTACCAGTATGTTATATCATCGAACCACTTTGGTTTGTTCATGGTCCCCTGACCATCTAATTACAGTCGTCTGATAGGTCAAGAACGAAATGTTCATAATATTTATTAAAAAAGTGTGTCAGACGCTATAAATCCTCAGTCTCTTATCGCGACCAGTAATTTCGGAGACTATCGAATTTCGAATCTTTTTTTCTCATATAATTAACACTAGAGGCATCGCCTCAAATCATTCATCACAAGCACGCGCGAAGTAATTCCTATTATGTTTTATATGGTGGTAACTCATGTTTACCGTATTTTCTTTGTATGTAGTTTAGTAAATCAATATTTATAATTCATTTAACATTACTAGAAGTCCTTTTCGTACCAGGCAATTTGTTTTCCTGATAGTGAAATCTAAGCATGCTACTTTCTGCGTACTGCTTTTATTATAGCAATCTCCGTAAAGATGCATATAAGCAACCACAAAAGCACGTGTGGGCTGGAACGCAAACAAACCACACACTTTCGATTTCATCTCAATATCTATCGAATTAAGAGCCTAATTAAAGCTCACAGTAGTATTGGAAAAGAAAAATAAAAATTCTTACGCATTTCACGATATGAAAGAAGAACCAAAGAAAAGTTATTGATGAATCCATCCGCAATGATTCTTTTTTTAATTCACTTCTTCGGCTGTTTGGAAAATGCTGCCGCAAACCTACGCTTCACATTGTATGACTAGAACTGGAAACCTTCGTATTTTTAATTATGCAAATAGATAATAATATTATTAAGGAAAAAAATTAAATGAAAGGAATACATAAATGTACTACAAAAGTGTTCTTTTTAACTTGATATACCTAATTTAAAGTAATAATTCACATGCTGTAACTCTTAAAAAGATATCAAAAAGAAAGTGAACGCGAGATGGCCCCAAGTGCAAGTTATTTAGATGTTATTTTCGACCGGTAACCCACTTGTGCAGCTCATTTGATTAATGCCGCTTCGAGATAATGAACGCAAAAAGCCGCCATAGGGTTGGCATTTATTTTTATGGTATAAATTAATGTTTTGTTACTTTATATACGCTAGCAAATTAAACAAGTTGAAAAACGTTATTAATTTCGATCTAAAACAATTGATTTCTATTGCTTTCTTTGCGGAATCCTCGTTTTATATCTCACCGGCAGGCACGCGGTTGCAGGTTTATGTAAACAGCAAAATATTTTACATCTTTAATCTAAATTGAATATGATATTTAATGTAAGTTGTATCACACTTCCGAAAGTGACTAGGAAACGATCCTGTCATCACTTTAATTCCGTGGACGTTACCGGTTAATCCGAAAGTTGAAATACCGAATAGAAATTATGTAATATCTACAAAATGTTGTTAACTGAAGAAATGCTTTCGTTTACAAAAATATGTTTGAATTTTATTATGTGCTTAATACGATAATATGTAAAATAAACAATTACGTATTGTAACATTATATTTAGATAAGTTATAACAATAAATTTTGAAAGACGTGACCCTAGCGTGCCCACGTTCATATAAATTGCCTTATTCATCTATTCCGTTTGGAGACATAATGCCTGTAATTAGGCGAAAGCACTATCATGTCATCACGTCCGTGAGCGACACGACTCGTCTGCATATTGTTAGATTCAAGTGCCTGGTCACTAATTAGACGAGAACATTTGGGGTTCTCTTTGTGTTTAAATAATATATTGTTGATACGTTATATTTGTATGTTTTAATTTATTTAAATACTAGCGACTTAGCGACCCGCTAATTAAATTATGACTGTTTCGTATAAAGTAGTTAGTTCTCCATATAAAATTTCATCACAATCGGTTCAGCGGTATGGCCGTGATGACTTGACAGACAGAATTACTTTCACATTTATAATATTAAGTAAAGGATGTTATATATATTTTGTTAATATAGAGAATGCTAGCGGATGAATGTAAAAATTGGCTAAACTAAGAATACTAGGCTTAATATACCCTAAAGACATCTGCGATATTCTTGATTATTGGCTTAATTGATTATATCGATGTACAAAATAACTTTCAACCAAGTCAATTCAGTACTTGTTGTATTCACATGCAATGCTCATTAAAACATAAGCGAGATGTCACTTTTGACATGATTCAGATGAGCTTTAGAAGATAGTAAGTGAGATAAAATACTCTTCGACCTTCACGTCTACCTATTCGAAGTTCTTAGAACATTAATATTTCTGGCCCATATTGTGCGCTTTGAACTTTGAACTTTGAAAAAATTGTCTCAGCATGTCGGTGTCGCATGTGATGTCCCGAAGGTTGTGCGATAAATTTCAATTTCAAACACGTCCAACCGTTTAAAAATCTAGACACCGGTCCTTGCCTCGCTGCTATATATATAAATCATAATTCGAGTTTAATTCTTAAACGAACAGTTAACTCCACACCGAACAAATTGACGCATATGCTTGCCAATAACACTTATGGAATTTTTCGATTTATGATCTCATTATTATTTTCAATTTTAATTTAAAGTAAAGTGAAATGTATTTAAGGCGGAGGAATATTCAACTTAACATAGACTGAGATGGTAACCTCCTTCGATCACAATGAATAGCTTTAAGACATATCGCGTGTTAGTCGTATACTATTAAAATACCCAATTTACTCCATTAATACTTTTAAATAAAATAGATGATTTGAGATGATTGAGAGATTACATCTCATATTTTATATGCTAGATTAGTTTAGTACAAGATTTTACTTTTATTATTATCTCTAGTCAGAGTCACATCTACTATACAAACACATTTATTCTTGCCAAAACAGATTTAAAATAATAATATAACATTTAAATATAATTATTAACCGATGTTATAATGCCATTGTTGAAAGATTATGATAAATCGTTTCTTTTGTAGTTTTGCTCTCGTCTCAACTGCTCTTTTCCTGCTTTTCGCCAATTTTACATTCACCTTGGTTGTATTTGCGTCCAATTTTATTGCCGTCGTAATGCAAATAATGTCATTGAATAAAATCAGCTTTTCTCTTATCAATGTGAAAAATTGTTGTACAAAATAAGCTTGTTTTAAATTTATTTTGGTTATATATGTTTTCAAGATCATATTGATGAAGGAATTGTCATTCTTGCAATTATAAAATGTCATTCTTGCAATAATTTTAAATCATAATTCATATTATTGCAAGAGTAAATTGATGATTACACATAACTATATATTGTATAGTACACATATAAAGGTTATTTTATTCGAATATTAAAAGTTATTTTATCCGAATGTACTCGCTCATCTAATACTTGGCATTCGTAGCTTACAATTATTCCTTAAAAACATTTGGTCTCTTTTGTTACAGAGTCCCGGTGCTATAAGCGGGAACACGACGGGTGCGGAGAGCGGTTCACGCGACGCGCTTGACGTCCGCTACTCGCTCGCCGCTCTCGCTGACGATTATACCAAGCGCAAGCATGTCGTACGTGTTACAACTGCTGCTGGTGCTGAACTTTTACTACAGGTGAGTTAACTCAACATTCTTATCAACAGTCTACTACCAGTAGGCCACCAGGCCACCTTGATGCGTAAAATATACGTTGCCCTAGAAACGTGTATGCCACTTTATATGAGCTTTACAATCACACGGTAGTGTATGTACTGTGTAATGTGTATTTTATTATTTTCCTATTTGTAATGCAATTATTATGAAAAATAGTAGATTCTTCATTTCTTTTGCCTAAAAAAACCTCAAATTACATGTTATAATTAAAGTAAGTATGCTCTTATAAAACAATGTTGTGTAAAATGTTGAATATATGACGAGAAATATGCTCGAATTTATCTTAATTCGCTGGACTAGACCTCTAATCTTATATATAGAAATATTTTTTGTTGTATAAATTTCAAATACTTAACTTCGCACTTTCAATTGCCTAAAGCAGCCAAAGTAAATGATATAGCTACCGTACTTCATTTGTACAAAGGAAGATTGTAGTGTTAACTAAATTACACATCGTAACCTCATTTCATTTTCGAGAAGCGTGCCTACATAACACAGATGCGGCCACTGCATAATGTGGTTAGCGTAATGTGTAAAGAAATATTTTTATGATATATGAAATACGGAACTGTTTAGTTTTAGAAAAGTTTACGTAATGCAAAGCCATTGAATACATTATAATACGCATTGTAAGTAGAAATATATCTAAATTAAAAAAAAACCTATTTAGAAATCGTTTAAAAATTTGAATGGAGAATTATTTCGAACCGGTGCCTCTTAGAAATCGTCCAAGCACTCTGACCGCTAAGCCATGAGTTCTACATCCAGCTGCGTCGAAATTCTGATACGCTTATTACAACTTATATTTGTTGTTAGCATCTCTGTAGAGAGATTTTTACAAATTTTCCTACCCAAAGATTATTCTACTAATAATCGTTTGGAAAGAGAGAATGTTATTTATTAAATATTTTTAACACATTTAAAGGGAAATTGAAAAACATATTTAGAAAACGAATAAAAATTGAACTCAGCGGCAGCCGCTAAAAATGTTCAAAATATATCGAAATTAATTTACTATTCCTCGATTGCCATCAATCATTTGCTCTTGTTCCAAGTAGATAAGTTTATATTTATTTTTATTTGACGCAATCTAGTAAGAAAATTTCCGTCATTTAGACGCAATTTTTATAAAATAAGCGGATAGTACAAAACTGAAACGTCTTAACAATTTCAATTTGTCGTATTTTCAGGCGGATGGTGCAGCAGACGCTCAAAGATGGTTAGCAGCTCTCAGAAGACATTCAGCGGAGCCTCCGCCTAGTGAGCCCGCGCCGCTACCCCCTGCTCCTGCGTCCGCCCCGCCCACCACCACCACTGCGCCTGCTGTGGATTGCCCCTCGCCGCTACCGCCGCAACGTGCTAAGAAGATCGGTAGGAACAGGTCGCCTACCGGTAAGCTTTTATAAATGCAAAATTTTAAATAAAAAGCCCGTTTTATTATGAAAACATAATCATTTATTAATAGAATTGAGCTGTAATTTTGACTGACATATTAAAAAAATAAAACCAAAGTTATATTAAACCATTTTCTAGTTGATTTGAATATTATTACAAAACTGAAATCACAAAAGGTTGTGTCTACCGTCCCAAAAGAGAAGAAATAATTTATAATCGTATATTCGTTGTTAGGTCCCCCGACACCAACGCTCCCATCGTCCCCTAAGAACAAGACGTGGAAAGGCGCGGGCACAGCCGGGTGGCGCATGCACGGCGGCGCGGCAGGCAGCACTGCACCGACCGTCACCGGCTGGCTCGGCGCGCCGCTCGAGCGCTGCCCCGCTGATGCGGAGCACCCTAATGTACCGGAAGGGCTGTTACGCTGCCGGCTCAGGCAGTTGAGGTACTGAGATTTAAACACATTCGAATCGTCGATTGGCACAAAATGACAGTATTTCCAGTCCCACCGGAAGTTACCACCGGCTCGGAAGGCAGTACTGCTGCCAAGACCCGGCAAGCTCAACAGTTGAAATTCTTAATATAATAGTTTTTATTTACTTTATAATGTTAATCAATATTTATTTTGGATTATGGAACGTAATATTTTGTAACGTATTGCTTTTTATGGCATAGTACAAATCACTAGTAACTCGACATGGGTTAGACGTGACCCTGCAAATAAGTTTTGATTGAGATTAGTGCCAAACATTTGTATTCATTCATCATTATTGATATTAGTTCCAATCAGATTAGTGTACTTAATTATAAAACTAAGAAAAAAACCATACAATGAAAGGGCTATACTTTCAAAAGTAGAAAATTATGTTTATAAAACTTATATTTTTATTAGATTAATTCAGTAAAAAAATAAAGTTAAGAATTAAACGCTGAAAGGCGTTCTTATTAGTACTCACTCACTCATTTCTATTCTCTGCCTTCATTCTTTTTGGCCAACGTTTCTTATTATTTATTCAGTTATTTCTCATTTCCTTAAAAACTAATTTTCGGTAATGCATAGATCTCTTCCAAACTCAGTAGTCAGTTATTTCACCAGATTGTAACCGATTCACATTTTTCGTCCACTTTTCTCTATAAACTGTTATATCACAAAAATTTACATAAACCGATAATATAGCAAATTTCTCTTCAATTCTTCTATAGCCACGATAACCTTAATCCACAGACATACGGCCTCAGAACAGTGGGCGTGTACCGCGTGCCCGGCAACGCGGCGGGCGTGGCGGCGCTGGCGGCGGCGCTGGACCGCGGCGAGCCCCCGCCCGCCGACCCGCGCTGGGCGGACGTGCACGTCGCCTCCAGCCTGCTCAAGATAAAAGCGTATCTACGGCGATTACCTGATCCTATATTAACCAAACACCTATATCCTGCTTTTATTGGTAAGATTTTAATATATTTTAGCTTGTTACGACTGATTATATAAAAACAATTTTTTTTAAATATTTAGTTTCTATCTTAAATATTAATTTTTTTTTTAAATATTATTAAGATTACAAATGAATATTTATAAAATTGTTATCATGTTTTTGCATTTTTTTAAATGTACATAATATTATTAAAGAATAAGTATAAGTAAAGAGTAACGAAGATATGGAAACATGAGAAGTCACGATGGTTTAATGAGACAGGGTCATTGTGTGTCAATGACACTGTCTCATACCATCTCACCGTAAATGCAATGTTTGTGGGTTTGTTGTTCTGGTAAAAGAAAACGCGACGTTGAGTCTCGCCACTAAATACACAATGTCTCAAATTCAATCAAAGAGCGGACTAAGGAATGTCCATGATATGAGACCACCTCATCTCACACTTCTCTGCTGCATAAAGCGTAGAAATAAATAATCAACTATAAGAGCGGTAATATTAAATTGAAAATGTGCTTCCAGCGGCAGACAGGTCTCCGGAAAGAGCGCGCGAGCTCCGTCGCCTGGTCCAGGCGCTGCCCGCCGCGCACTACGCCACGCTGCGCTACCTGGTGCAGCACCTGCGCCGCGTGGTGGCCCACGCCGCCTGCAACAAGATGGAGGCGCGCAACCTCGCCATAGTGTTCGGCCCCACGCTCGTGCGCGCCGCAGGAGACGACATGCTGGCTATGGTCAATGACATGTCCAGCCAGTGTCGGATTATAGAGTCTTTTCTTACGCATGTGAGTTGTTATGTAGCTGTATTTACTTTTTAATATTTTTAAAGTGTTAGTCACACACTTAGGAAATCGAAGAATATTTCCAGAGAACTTATAAAAAGTTTAATGCAGAAATAACGTAAAAATCTCTACAGTGATGATAACAAGAAAAATAAATTGTATTAAGCGTTTATGTATTTCGACGTAGCCGGATGTAGAACGCATGACTTATCGGTCAGACCGCTTGGCCTGCTTCCCAGAGGCGCGGGTTCGAATCCTGCTCCGCGAAAATTAAAGTCAAAGTAAATCGAAAATATTTTTAAATATGAATGGAAATGAAAGTGAGAAGGAATGGAACCTAAATAAGCTATAATATTATAATATAGTCGGATTTATAGCTAATGTCTGCCGTATTGTTAACTAATCAAAGTAAGGCTAAGGTATAGCTTGCTTTACTTCATTTTGTTATACTATAATGGTCTATGCAAGAACCGGTCTTAAAAGTACGAAAAGGCCATCGTGGCGCAGTGAGACAGCATCTGACGGTAAATGTGATTATTTGTGGGTTCGGTTCCCTCTCGGTGAATGGTTTTATTTAAATTATTTTAATTTCTCCAGTCTGGTTAGACAAAAGCGCGAAGTTCATTTCCACCACTCAATACCCAATGTCCCGAACTCGGACGAAAAGTAAAGAACGAAGTGTCATGCCACTAAGTTTTCACAGCCTACACTGCTATGCGAGAAAAAGCATGAAGTTGGAAAAGAATGTATTAATTATTAAAAGTTAAGCTATAATTTGTTGAAGCTCACTGTTTCATGTACAACGTAGGTACTACAATTCTCTACGTAATAACCGTTTTTGAAGTATGAACTATTTTCTCGATTATTTATTATTTTACTGTAGGTATGTTTATAATAAAGGTAATAACAACATAAATTTACAGTATGAATGGTACTTCGAGGAGGAGGAAGGCTCGCCGCCTGCGGAGCCGCCTGTCGCGGAGCCGCCCGCCCCCGCCTCGCGCGACCTGCTCATACACAACGTTAAGAAGATCGAAGGTAAAATTAATTTATTTTATATATCCGTGAATGTTATTGTACATGTGTTTAGATATGTATATAAACTTAGTTGGTTTACCTAAAACACCTTTTGAATATATTTATAACATTTTTAAACTGTTTACACACTTAGGTAGGAAAAATATTTTTTTTAAACATATAAAGTTTTTGACGTAGCTGGAACACACGCTTGTTATAACTTGCTGACAATAAAAATGAGTTGAAACAAACCTATAAGAATCTCATAATGGCTGGATAGAACGTACGGCTTAGCGGTCAGCGCGCGACAGTTTTCAGAGGCGCTGGTTCGAGTTCGCTACTATCAATTTTTTATACGTCAATTATTGTAATAAATATTCATTCTCAAAATGATTTAGAATATAACGGATAAAAGTCAAATAATTTTATTTGAAATAAATGTTACATGTTTCAATTAATACCGTGCCATAAAAAAATATAATAATTCCACCAGGCAAAGACGTATCAACCCGCGACATAGTATCCTCAATCATATCGGCCGCCAATCGCAAGATCCAGCGCAAGCCACGAAAGAGCGACAAGAAGTGGGACGACAAGCCGCGCTCGCCGGCTGCGTCGCCGCCGCGCTCCCCGCTTGCGTCGCCGCCCTCGCCCGCGCACGCCGCCCACGCCGCCCGCCCCGCGCACGCCGCACCGCCCGCCCACGTCACCACGCTGGCGCATTACGACGGGCTTTCGCATTTTATGGATGAACATGATAATGCTGACAAGTTAGTACAGGCATATACATTTCAGCTTTTTCCCGCATAGTATGGTAGATCTAGTGTCATGACTCTCCGTTCTCCGCATTCCGCCCGAATTCGGAATCGTGTTGAGTGGCGGAACTTAATGCCGCTTTGCTTTACTATAGCAGGGATATGAAAATAATTTTAATATAATCATTCCCTCGAGTGCGAATTGAAGACATAACCATCGCGATAACGTTCAGATGCTGTCACACTGCGGCACGATTGTAGTGAATTTATGAGCTGTACCTTTTTTATATTTTCCTATATGTAAAAAAATAGTGATAACTATGAAAAAACTTATTAACGAAGTTGGCGAATTAGTCAAACGAATAAACTTACATAATGACATAAATTTAAAAACATTATATATTTATATTTGTTGAATATTTCAGAGTCGTCGATATATCGTCAGCGTCTTTGGGGCGACGGCAGGAGATATCTCGACACACACTCAACAACTTCTCTATCGATGGTTCGTATCACTTTTAGTTATTCCCTTAAGCTATTCAATTCAAATAAATAAAAAAAATATTTAATAATAAATACCACGTTTCTTGTTATATACAATTTTGTATTAAGTTTTACCACGTTGGACATTAAATTTGAACTTCCCCGCCATTGAGATCATGCCCGCATGTAATTTATATAATTAGTAAATATTTTTTAATCAGTAAATATTTTAATAAGGTTTTCACTACTTAATGTTATCGGCTATCGCTTATATCGTGTACGTTTTTATCATCTGTTCGAAGTTTATGTAAACGTGTATATTATTTGCTCTATTAGGTATGCGGTTCTGACGTCAGAGAGTAGATACAGCAATCCATTTCTTTTATCCACATTTAAAGGTATAGGAATGTGAGCGTGTTGCAAGTGTGTGTGTTCGGCGTCCTCGTTAACACCGATGTTGTTTTATGTTCACTTTGGCTCAATAAATTTTACTTATATAATAATTCATATTAAACGTTACTGTTTTTAAAATATCGACTGATGAAAAAAGTCACCTATATATTTTTAAGAGTGAATGTAGACAACGCCCGACGTCTCTCATTATAACTAACTAATGCTTCAAGCGACGACTGCTGACAGCACGGCTTGTTAGCGCGACGCCTCGACCTCGCCTCGCTGTACATATTCATACCTTCATAGACTTGCGTCATCTTGCGTCAGCTCTAACTCGCTTCCGAATGTTTTCACGCCTCCCTGTTGCCGCCCACTAACGACTCGCTTTACCACAGGGGCCGGTGACCTCGTGACGTCCTTGACGAGCACGTTCGACCAGAAGC
Organism: Podotricha telesiphe; assembly: GCA_038994665.1. Taxonomy (NCBI): domain Eukaryota; kingdom Metazoa; phylum Arthropoda; class Insecta; order Lepidoptera; family Nymphalidae; genus Podotricha; species Podotricha telesiphe. The sequence continues at coordinate 984,596 of JAOYRR010000161.1, read as the reverse complement.
TGCGCACTCTCAACAACTCGTCGCCGCTCGACGACGGCAGCATCCCCTACGCCGACGAGTGCCAGGACGACGACGAGGGCAAGTCCAGCTCGTCGCCGTCCGACGCCGGCTCCGTGCGGGGCGCCTCGCCGCCGCGCGCCCGCGCCGACCAGCTCAAGGCGGCCTGGCTGCGCTCCGCCTCCTCCTCCTCCGACGAGCCCGACGCGCGCTGGCCGCCGCGCCACGCCGCCCCCGCGCACCCGCCGCCCGCCCCGCCCGCGCCGCCAGCCGACACCGACGACTCCGAGAAGGAGAACTGCGGCGGGCCCGAGCGCCTCGACGACGAGAAGGACGTGGACACGCGCTCGCAGACGTCGGGCGGCGACACGCTGCCCGACAACGACAAGGGCCTCGACCGCGCTCTGCTCGCGCGCAACGCCGACAGGCCGCCGGGCCGCCTGCAGCGCTCCGAGTCGCTGAGCAAGGGCGAGCGCCTCAGCAAGCTGGAGAAGGGCGAGTGGAACGTAGTGCGGCGGCGCGAGGCCGGCGCGTGGCGCTCCACCAAGCTCAAGCGCAAGAACGGCATGCCCGAGCGAGGCATCAAGCGGCGCCACACCGTGGGCGGCACCAAGGACTTCGACAAGGACGGCTGGGCGGCGCGCCACACGCGCACTTCCTCGCCCGACCTGTCCGCGGCCGCGTGGCGGGCCACGCCGCCCGCCGCCGCCGCCGCCTGGCGCGCGCCGCTCGAGTCGCACGTGTAGTGGCCGCGCCGCGACCCCCGAGAGAGGCTATTGTTTGATTCGATTCATTTGACTGAATAGATTAAGTCACAAACCTTTATATAACTTAATAACGAAAATAATACTCAAAAAACCTCCGCTACTTCTCGTGTTCGTATTTTACGCATTTACGATTTTTCCTCAATTCTTGATTTGATCGCAATCTTAGATAGTGACCGATACTACCGCGGTAGGGGGTGACAGTGATTTATTGCAATTTTATCTATTGAATTGTGCAATACACGTATGATTAATTAAATGTTATGTTAAATTTAACAGAGCATAGATGTTGAACATTAAATGAATTAGTACGAGCATCAAAAACTTAGCTCACTAAATAATGCCAAAGAGAAGCCGCTGCCGTGGCCGTCGGCCGAGGCGGGCGCTGGCGCAGGGAGCGCCGCGAGGGACGTTTCACCAGATACAAAGCGACGAGCCGCTATCATGAATATGGACATAATATTTGCTATAGTAATAAATTGTGCGTTAGCTTTACACTATGTATATCGAAACCATTTGAGTCTATAACGTGTTTAAGAAGGACTCCCGCAGTAGGTTCTAAACTACTATTAATGGAGTCGGTGGTATTATGACTAAGAGTTAAAAATAAACAGCATAATATAGGTAAAGTAAGTGCTAATAGTATGTAATTAGTATGAAAATATATTAAGTAGGCTTCTTGTAGAGTCATAGTTAAGACCGGAAATATAACACCATAATAAATATTAAGGGCTGTTCTCATATAAAGTAGATTTTAAACTCGTGGAGTTTAAATTTTTTAAAATATAATATGTTTACATACATACGCATCACCTACTTGCCTTCGCCGCTATGAGATCATATTTTAAGCACAATTCTCGATTATTAGTAAGTTTATGATTAAACAACGTTACCATCTAGTGGTTCATTTGGCGAGAATTGTAAAGCTACAGATGTATATTTCGCAGTTTTAAATTTTGAACGATATATCATATAAGTACCTTCGAATATATTGTAAATAATAAGGCAGGAACTAACGCGAGGTGCGAGGTGCGAGGTGCGAGGTGCAGCGAGCAGTGTCCGCAATACTTCAGTGATAATGTTTGAGTGATCCCCTTAGACTTTGTAAAAATGTACATGTTCTTTTATCATTAATTTATATTAAATTTGTTATCGTAGCTTTGTTGAATGCGATTATTTTTTTATTGTTTTGTTTATACAAAAGTATTTTTAGGCTAAATTCGATTGTTATTTATTTTGAAAATATGTAAAACGTGATTCGGCTTTTAGACGACGACTAGTGTAAATATTGCGCTTTTAAATGTTTTAGATTTCCGTTCATTAATTTTAAAAAAAATTTAATACCATCTTTAAGTTAAGACGATCTCAAGTTTGTTGAATGTTTGCAAAGCGTTCCTTTTAAAGTTTTATTTGTAAATATGTCATAAACGTAGGGACAATGGATTTTACAAGTAATTTACGTCGTAGATGCGACGGGGGGTGTTAATGGCCCCCGTCAATATAAGTCAATGTAATGAAGAAGTTCTATTGAAAATAAATGTATTCATGCTCTTCGTGTATCCGCTATGAAATTCAATAAACACTATTAAAGACATTTAGCAAATGTGGCTCTGCCCAGATTTACATTGTCATTGTGTATATTTTGGAGTAAAATAATTGAAAATAAAATATTGAAACAAATTAATAGTTTTCCATACTTATCCCTTTTCCTTTCCGTGGCGTTCTTAGAACATCATTTTAGGAATCCTCGTATATACTCAGTCGGACTTGCCCGAAAATGGAAACGAAGTGCCTTTTTTAGATATTATGTTTATATCAAATGTAATAAGGATAAAATTAAAAAACGACACGTGTAAACTTCTGTAAATAGTCATTTATAAAAATTGATAATAATTTAGTATTCTGGTTTATTTACATCTGGCTCAATTCTAAAAAAATATTAAAAATATTTCTAGTTATACAGTTTTAGCGTAAGATAAGTTTTTATGAAAAATACAGTTCAGTTTTTTTTTTAATTCTGCATGTGTCCTGACTTCAAGGATAATCAGATGGAACCTGGTGTTAAACACTCCGTCCTTCTCCTTCCGCCTTAATTCGAGACATTGCGTGTCGAGTGGCAGAAATAAACGCCATGCTTTGTCTAGTTTACCAGAGCGGAGAAATTAATTATTTATTAAATTTTTCTACGTTCTTTCTACCTAAGTAAAATATGGGATATGAAAAAAACAACATTAAAGCTGTTATTCAGGGTCCTTAAATAAATTAATTTTCTGAAATTATTAAAAAGCAAACTAATAGATACATACCTACTAGCTCTTCGAATTTATTTTTATTTATTTATTTACGCGGGTCTCCAACGGTTACACATATTTCTTTATGTTTACAAATTTTCATACTGTACTTAGTAACTATGTACAATAAGTTATAAAAGAACAGTTCACAATTTATAACAGTGTATATATGTATATATTACACTCACTATGCTAATTAATCTACATGACTAATTATATAAAAATGTGGTTACATTTTTTCATGACGAGGGAGGCTATCGTAAATCGAGGTCTAGTGTTAGTCTTTTTTAAACATTCATTGTAAGAATTTTGATATGCGTATTATTGATCATTATTTTCAAGTTCGGTTCGCGAGATTGACGTCAGTCTGGAAGAAAAGACACGTGTTACGAGGGCATCTCCGAGGTATATTAACATTAAACCAACTCCTAACAGTTCTCTATCATCATTTTCTCCGTTAAATATATAATGTAAAAAATTCATATCTATAAACGACCTACAGGCTGCCCTGTTTTCAATTTAAAGCTATTCAGTTTGTCTCCGTAACTTTCGATACAGTTTGAAGCCGATATTTATATATTTTATGAGTCTAAACCGATATTTATATATTTTATGAGTCTCTTTTGACACTTTCGAGCCTTTTTATGTAATTTATGTAAGCAGGAAGACCATATTTGGCAACAATATTCAAGCAATATTTAAAATTTGCCGTTATTATAGAGTTAAGTCTGCTGCAGTTTTTTACCTAAAACTATAAACTCATAAAGGGATTTTTTTTGAAATTTGGTAAATTTACATTTGCTTGGATTGAGAAGCATACGATTTGTTTCACACCATTCAACAAGTCTATCGCAAAGATCCTGCTCCATAAGTCCAAAACGGCAGGTTCTTGTGTTATAACTTTGGCTATTTTTAAGTCGTCCGCAAATATGCTTGACAATTGTTAAAAATATTTGGCAAATCATTTATATACAACACAAAGAATAGCCCTAAATTGGAGCCCTGTGGTACCCCTGAAGTAGCCCTAAAGGAGTCTGAACTTTCGCAATCAATTAATACTCTAGCCTTACAATTTGAGAAATAACACTCACACCAGCTTAGGTATGTACCGGATATGCCAAAATTTGATATTTTTCTAATTAGTATTCCATGGACTACCGACATAAATATTACTAAATGCCCTGGCGAAGTCAGTGTAGATTAAGCATCTTCTTGTTGTCAGGCCTAGAACTCTGTTTTATGTCAACAAGTCTCTTTATTTTATTTATAATGCTTTTTTGTAATATGATATAATGTTGCATATTTCGGGAATGTAATATATATATATATATATATATATATATATATTTTATATATATATATATATATATTGTGTTGTATAGACAATCAAAAAGTGCTCAGCGAATAGATTACAAGTTTCTTTTAAGTCATTTGATTGCTTATCATTCAAACACATTGATGGTGGGTTGGACCTTTTAGCGTTTATGCTTTTATTAGAAATAAAGGTCTAAAAATATTATATTATATATATGTATATTTATATATATGTATTGATCATAACATGTTGTTAAAAGAATTTCAACACTCATGACGGAGTATTGAAATTCTAATAGGTCTAGGGGATTATTATAAATCTTGTATCTGGTATTAAACGTGCCTTAATAGATATAACATATGAGTTGATCCATACCGGATGGTTATTGTTATATTTTTTACTCTTATGGACCGATTTATGTTCATCCGAGTTTACGGACACTGGTATTTTATTTCTCAGTTAACTCACATTACCCTTACACATAGAACAACGCGGAGGGGAGTAGCCATAGTGATCTTTTCTCATACAAAATTGTACATGCAAATAAAAAGGATACACTAAAATATATATGTATAAAATGATTTTATTTGTACAAAAAATAATAGTTTGTGTCATTGGTTTTAAAAATGTTTTTTCCTTATATATCCCTTAGGCCCGGATGTTATGGAAACCTCCAAAAATTATATAAATAAATGAAACATCCGAATTAAAAACATAGTATTTATATCATTATGCGGGACTAGAAAACGACACGGGATCCCGCAATATCGAGATCTCGAATCAAAATATTTAATTACTCTTTTTCTCTTTTTAAATATTGTCCCACTATACTCCATTTATAAAAAATGCAAACACTTAGTTAAGTACCTGCACAAATTGCTTTAAAAGTAGGCTATTCTACTCATTAGAAAATATTTTTTTCGCTAATGACTTATGTGCATTTTTTAATAAAATGTTGTAAAGCTATCCAAATAAAATTTTCTGTGGTTATTCTACATATTTACGAGTAGTTTTTCAGATTGTTTGTAAATTAAAATCAAATTATATTTTTTCGTTTGACAGCCTCTGGACGATTTTTACGCTTAATTTTCTAAAAACACTACTTTCATTATTTTTAATATTATTTAGAACTTTGTGAAGTCGTGATTCAGAACAGCTGCATGATACGGAAGGCCTACTCTTGAGCTACTTTGAGGAAAATACTCACGAGTATTTTGCAGTTCACTTTTAACAATCTGAGTTTTCCCAATCTTATCTGCAGAACAACTGAAAATTGTTGGACATATCTGATGGTTAAATGTATGGATATCTGCGGTTCGGTACACGTGGATCACCGTTGATTCGGCATTTGAAATACACTCTGTATAATTTGTTATTGAAGTTAGGATATTTAAACAAAGTTAACAGATTTTTTAAAGAATGGGAATGTAAATATATTTAAGAATCATTGTACGTAATCAATATTATGAGTGTTACATTTAACATTTAATTAAAGAATATAAAAATACAAATCCCCAATCGTAAATAGTAATATGAATTACATTTACAGCGTATGAACGCTGTCACAACAAAAATGACAAATATGATAGAGTAAATTCGTTTATTATCTGTAACCAAACAGTGTCATAGACATAAGAGAGCAAAGCGCAAACGCCCGCCATTCTTGTTTGCTGTCAAAAACCGTAATATTGTAATGTCGTGAATTCGTTAATATTTTTTTTTTCATTTTAAATCGTTTATACGCCAACTTACATGAGTAATTAGAATTATAATTATTTTTCACCATGTCTAATATATCTCTTGATAAGGAAACATTTTTTAGACGTATGAAAAGACTGTACGCGGCGTGGAAGGTTGGTTACAATAGCCACGATATTTCTTCTGCCAGTTTATAGACGTTTTTCACCTAATATAAACTTAAATTTGCAGGCTGCAGCTGCTGATTCTAAAAGCGATGATGTGTTAGCCAAGATTGATTGCTTAGTTTCTTGTGTAGGGGTTGACGAGGAGACACTTTATAGTAAATCAACTGCATTACAGGTTCGTTCTTGTTACTAATGCATGGCATAAACACGTTATTTAAATTTATTTACCTATTTTTCTCATCTTATAATTTTATTAGTCTTATTTATTTTTATTTATTGAAAAACAAGCATATACATTTAAATACTTAAATTGTGCACTTACATGATTTATTGTATTCACTTCAACAGACTTGGCTATTTGGATATGAGCTGCCAGATACTATAACAGTTCTTACAGAACAATCTATGTGTTTTTTGGCAAGTAAAAAGAAAATAGAATTTTTGAAACAAATTGAAAATGGCAAAGACGAAACAGATTTACCTCCTGTCAAACTACTTATCAGAGACAGAGTAAGTATAAATGAATACTAACATTTGATTACACATTGATACATTTAATATACCTTTCATGTTAATAATGTCTCATGTTTAGAATGACCATGACAAGGAAAACTATAATAAACTTATACAAGAGATTAAAAAATCAAAATCAGGAAAGACACTTGGAGTATTTGCGAAAGATAACTACCCTGGGGAATTTTGTGAGAGTTGGAAAGCTGCAATGAAAGCTGAGAAATTTGAAAATGTTGATATTAGCTCATCAGTAGCTGTACTAATGGCACCAAAAGAAGATTCTGAGGTTATAACCATAAAGAAAGCTTGCTTGGTCACAGTAGATGTCTTCACAAAGTACTTAAAAGATCAAATTATGGAAATTATTGATTCTGATAAGGTAATTTTTTTTTTTTATAATTATTGTTTATATTATTGTATTTTTTTCCATTTTGTTTAATAGATTTTAATTGCCAAAGTTAACTCTGTCCATAACACAAAATTAAATTTTTTCTGCAAAGTTTATGAACCACTTTCTCTGTTTTTATTTTTTCTTCAGTATTACAATTTTTCCTGTGTAGCAGGGTACACAAAGTCTACTGTCAAGACACTTTGTTCTCTACCTTTGCCTTATTCCACGACATCTCGTGCTCAGTGGCAGATCTAAATAACTTACCACCAGAGTGGAAAAATGACGATAATATAAATAAGTTCTTTATGTATTGTCTGAGTGGGAATTGGACCCATAATCATTACATATATAGTCAGAAACTGCTGCACTGTGCACGATGGCCTCTTGGCTTCTACATTTTTTTTAAAGTTATATAAAATAATATATGTATACAAGAATACCTTTACTGTATATAAAAAAAATTACACATCATACAATTGTCATATATTGTGTTAATAATACAGTTTTTTATGCCATAATTTGTTTAACTATTATTTAATTATAAAATAAAGACTTTTTTTAGAAAGTAAAACACTCAAAATTAGCTGAAGGAGTGGAAGCTGCAATATCAGATAAGAAATATGTAACAGGTGTCGACACAAGCCAAGTTGATATGTGCTATCCACCCATCATACAATCTGGAGGAAGTTACTCATTAAAATTTAGTGCCGTATCAGACAAAAATCACCTACATTTTGGTGCCATTGTTTGTTCACTTGGTGCTAGATACAAATCTTACTGTTCGAACATTGTTCGCACTTTGCTTGTCAATCCTACGGATGAAGTCCAGAGCAATTATAATTTTTTACTTAATATAGAAGAAGAAGTAATGAAAAAGTTAGTGGCTGGAGCTAAATTGTCCTCAGTCTATGAAGCTGGGTTGGAATTGGCTAAGAAAGAAAAGCCTGAATTAGTTGATAGCCTAACAAAAACATTTGGGTTAGTGATCTTTTGCTTTAAAGTTTTATTAAAATGAAATTTAATGAAAATAAATATGAAATTGAGGACATCATGGTGCAGTACAGTGGTGAAGTGAACCACTGTGAACATTATGGTTATGGGTTTGATCTTGGCTTTGTGAAATTATTATATTTAAATTATTTTAATTTCTCCGCTCTGGCTCTGAAATTGGCAGTTATACTTAAGGGGCTATCCAAGTATTACGTAAGTAATAGAGGGGGCGGGGATCCGACATCTGCTTGCTGGTATTAACATGAGGGAGGAGGGGTAAAAACAGTAAAAAAATTGCTTACGTAATACTTTAATATTACACAACTTTTAAATATATGATGCAATAAAACTATTCAGTTGCATATAAAGTATTAATGTACATATTGTTAAGTTAATCTAGTAGAAAATGCAAATAATAACGACAGGCGACAATATATGATTAGATATATTACAATAATATGTGTACCATCTCAATTAATCAACTTATAACTTTAATTATCAATATCTCTATAATATCTAAATAACTTAAAATTGACACGTGTCGCGTCCTCATACACAAATACAAATGATTGAGGTTAAAAATCCTGCCGTTTTGCCACTGTAGAAAATGTGCCTCTACTGCCACAAAATTTAGCATTGGTAATGGCAGCATCTTAACAATATGGACATTTCTTATATATCCTAATACTTATTTTGTTTATTCTTTTCTTTTCTCAGATTTGCCATGGGTATAGAATTTCGAGAAAGTTCTATAGTGATTGGTCCTAAAACGTCACAAGTTGCTCGGAAAGGCATGGTATTTAACATTAACATTGGCTTAGGAAATTTAAGTAATAGTGCAGCAACTGATAAAGAAGGCAAGGTGAGTTTCAGATGCTAATTTATTAAATTTGCTTGATTTCTATTTTGAGAACATTATGGCACAGTGGGACAGTTTCTGGCTGTAAACACTATTAGTTGTGGGTTCAATTTTACCTAGGGCAAATGATTATGCTTAAATTAATTTCATTTCTCTGCTCTAGTAAGACAAAAAAGGGCGATGAATTTCGCCTCAACATGCAACGTGTCGAGAATGGGTTCTTTTGACACTAGTTTGTCCCAGACTACCTGTCTGTCCCTGCTATAAAGAAAGCTTAAAAAACCCCAATCAATAATACTTCAGTAGAAACTGTAAACACATTTTTTTTTGCTATATTGCATAATTTAATAAAAAATAAAAAAGTTTGTACAAATCATACTTAACATATATTACAATATGTTATAATCAAAGAACATCATTATGTATAACTAAACTACATTATGTATAACTAAAATTAAATTCATCTGGTCATTTGCTTTTCCTCAAATGAAATGACATAAAAATATGTATATAGAAATTTTAAATGAAATGGATTGAGAATGGATCGTGTATATTCTGGTATTAGAAAAGCCGACGTTTCGAATAGATTACAGTAGTCGGTGGTCACAGGGAGATGACACTTCAGTATACCCGCGACCACAGCCTACTTTAAAGTACTAGCTGTATACGCCATTAATCCGTTTTAAAATGTGTAAAAATCGCGAAACCCAGAGATCTTATTATATTTCGAATTTTCAAAATTATTGTTGTTACAGACATATGCCCTATTTATTGGTGATACAGTATTAGTAAATGAAGAACAACCAGCCTCACTTCTCACACAATCTAAAAAAAAAATCAAAAATATTGGTATTTTCCTCAAAGATGATGACGAAGAAGAAGAAGAGGAAAAGGAAAATAAAACTGAAATACTCGGTGAGTATATATGCTAAGGATTTACTGTGTCTAGAAATTTTAATGAGTTTTTTCTTTCAAATATTAATTAATAATTAAGCTTAATCGAATTACAATTAAATAAAAGATGTATATAATTTTGATTTTAAATAAAGCGTTGTGAGTGTTTTGGTATTTATTAATATTAAATTGTCGTGTTTTATGAACAGATAGCTAGACTACTATAAAAATATATGTTATCGAACAAAACTTTTGCTAATATTCTTAAATAGATGAACAAGCATGTTTGTATAAAATTTGTTTCACAAATTAAAAACTTGTTCAGATTGCTTTTTTATGAAACTTTATGAATAGTATGTTAACATATTACGGGAGATATGACACACTGACAGATATGTGTACGGCCTTTTTTATAATTAGAAATTGCATTTATGAACAATATTTGTTTTCTAGATGGAATTATTGAGTTGATAATAAATAGTCAAAAGAACGTTAACTGCATCATTTAAATATTGCAACAAAATACTTTTCATACTTTTATCATTTAGAGTCTTACACACTTGGTAAATGATAAGCATTTAGATCAAACGTATAGAAATGTGACTCATGCCTTAGCGCCTGTTGGCAAAATTTGCCAAACGACCTGTTTCTTAGTAATAATCTTTAAAGTAGCAAAAATTTGTAAAAAAAATCTCTACAAATATGCTAACAACAAAAATAAATTGGTAAAAAGCGTGTAAGAATTCCTTGACGCTGCTGGATGGTAGACCGCATAATAACTTTACTATGTTTTCTTTTTATGCTCTTCGAAACTACTAACTTTTAATGTGACATTATTTTTTAATATTTTATCTCCATGCAATCGTGTGGATGGATAGAAAATGGAAAGGTGAGTTTTTGGTTTTAAACTGAAAAATATTATTGCATGACCGTTAAATATAGTAAATAATTATTTTTTTCCTTTTTTGTATATCTATTGTTTTTTATGTGTGATTAAGAATCTTTAAAAAATAACGTATATTACAAAATAATAATGTCGCATATTTAAAACAATGTTATTTACAAAAATATTATTGTAATACATATTAACAAATAGTAGCTTTTACCTATTTATATATTAATTGTTAACTAAAAATGTAGATTTATGTTTATTTTACTGCTATATTCCTATACCGCCCATGTCCTAGCACAATTCTATTGTATTAGTAGTGCCTTGTATATTGTAATCTGGTTTATTATTTTGTATTGAACATGCACATTAGGTAAGCTATTTTATTTATACACATATAACTACAGTATTTTGTAGTAATAGTTATATAATAGTAATAGTAACAGAAAACATGTATGGATGAAGGCGATATATTTAATACTTGGGATCCGCTCGGCTTAGCCTGCGTAAACAACACGACAAAACTATTTCGTTATTTCGCCCGCCCGCGTTCTCACTTAATTCACAAACTTTGCTTAAATTTATAATATAAATAGTTGTAACTTTTTTATTTATGAACCGATTAAAATAAATAAATGCTAAATTTTAAAGGTAGTTTACCGATATAAAATAGTCAACACTGCATTTAAATCGGTTAAGTCGTTTCTGAGATTATCGTGCACAGAGAAACTGAAAAGAAAATTAAAAATTGTTGCCCCCCAATAAATATATTTTTTCATATATCTTTCACGTACAGACAGCGATTAGTTACATTATTATTATATGTATAGATTATGCATTTTCGCAAATTTAAAAGTAATGATAAACCTTACAATCTAAGTTTGTTCCTTGTAATAATTGGATGCGCCTTTTTAAATTTTGAATTTAAACTTTTGATTATATAGATTTTGCGACATTGAACCTTCATCTATGAATGTCTTCACATAGTAGTATTAGCGTTCAAAGCCGTGCTATATTATATGTGGTACTTAATTCTATTACAATTTTAGGCCGAGGTAAAAGAACAGCGGTTATCGAGTCCAAGCTTAGAACAGAGCATTCGTCAGAGGAAAAAAGGAAGGAGCATCAACGAGAACTTGCCATAGCGCTAAATGAAAAGGCTAAGGAGCGTCTCGCAAAGCAATCTGGTGGCAAGGACTGTGAGAAGATTCGCAAAAGTACAGTATCCTATAAAAGTGTGGGACAAATGCCCAGAGATCGCGATGAGGTTAAAGAACTCAAGCTGTATGTCGGTATGTTTGTCTTTTTTTTTCGTTATATGTACTTATACTGAACTACTAATTTAATTCGAAAGTACTTGTAATAGCCTATTTGAATAAAAAATATTTAGATTTTTAATATAAAAGTAGCTGTTGTCCTCCTAGTAGTGGACTTATGAGAGTCCTTAAACCTCCTTAATACGGCCCTGTCGCAATCCGTCCTTAGCGGCCGTCTACTGAGAAAAGTTTTCGATATTTTGTGATGAGTTACCTCTCACTTTTAAATATTATATATATTGATAATTTAATGAAATATTATATATATATATATATATATATATATAATAAAAAGTTATTTTGGAATAATATGACAACATGTTGTGAAGATATTTACAATATTATAGTATAGAAATTGAAAACTTCTATACAATTCATAATTTGAAGCAAAAATATATATTTGAGTATTGAACTTAGACTTTTTAAGTTAATAAAAGAGAAGGCAAACAATTTTCATAAAAACAGCGAAATAATATTTCAGATCGCAAATACGAAACAGTAATTTTACCAATATTCGGTGTGCCCGTTCCATTCCACATATCCACGATAAAGAATATATCGCAGTCCGTGGAGGGCGACTACACCTACTTGAGAATCAACTTCTTCCACCCCGGAGCCACTATGGGGAGGAACGAGGGTGGCAATTATGCTCAGCCTGACGCTACATTTGTCAAGGAAGTGTGAGTATAACGATGTTTAGATAAAATTGGAGTTTCCGTTTACCAAATGCATATATATGTATACACAGTATATATACCAAAATAACATTTTTTACAATTTATGCCTGTCGATCTGTCTGTCCGTTTGTTCCGGTTAATCTCTGGTACGGCAGGACTGCACCGATTTTGACGAGACTTACACTGGCAGATAGCTAATGTAATAAGGAGTAACTTAGGCTTTTATTTTAGAATGCCACGCGGACGAAGTCGCGGACACAGCTAGTGTATATAAAAAGCTCTTGTGTTATTGACTGATTGACAGACAGACAACCCACAGCCGAAACTACTGGGACTGTTGACAGCTGAAATTTAGCACGTAGGTTTCTTAGGGAGTGTACGGGAGCACTTATTTACATTTTGTAGTCCACGCAAACATAGTTGCGAGCTACAACTGGTTTATATATAAAATGGAGCTATAATAACAGAGATTATCGTGGCATAGCGTCTGATTTGTGGACGCGATCGGTCGTGGGTTCGATCCCCACTTGTAGGAATGATTATATTTTTATTATTTTTATTTTTGCGCTCTGGTAACAAGACAAAGCGCGGTTGTTGAGTTCTAGCAGAACATGCTTATGCAATGACCTGAATTCGGAGGGAACGCAGTGTATTGACACTAGATTCTCTCGGACAACTTGGTATGTGGGAAAATTGGTAAAAGAACTTAGTATTTTAGTTGCATAAGATATTCTATATTTATTTTAAATGTATTTGGTCCAAAAAAGTGAGTGGCTTATAAATACGTTTGTTTCTAGTACATACCGAAGTACAAATACAAAAGAGCCAGGAGAAATATCACCACCCTCGTCAAACTTGAACACAGGATTCAGACTTATAAAGGAAGTGCAGAAGAAGTTCAAAACGAGAGAAGCGGAAGAAAGGGAAAAAGAAGATCTGGTCAAACAAGACACGTTGGTTATGTCACAGAGCAAAGGCAACCCTAAATTAAAAGATCTATATATAAGGCCGAATATTGTTACTAAGAGAATGAGTGGGTCGCTGGAAGCTCACACAAATGGCTTTAGATTTACTTCAGTGAGAGGGGACAAAGTGGATATTTTATATAATAATATTAAAAATGCATTCTTCCAGCCTTGCGATGGAGAAATGATTATACTTTTACATTTCCATTTGAAACACGCTATTATGTTTGGTTAGTATTCGAATACGAAGACTTATATTTATTCGAATATAAGTAATTTATATTATCGTCTGATTGTACACGACACGACGGATATAGGTTCGATTTCCCACTAGGAGAAACTCAATTTCGAACGGAAAGTGGAGAAAGGAGTTTTGTCCATTAGGTTCTCTCTAACTACCCAGCTATGCGGGAAAAAGCGTGAAGCTGCAAAAAATAGTTACATTATATTTCAATAGTCAGTTTATATATACTATATGTACTGTTTTCGCGAAAACACGCGTTACTTTATCAACAATATGCCACTTTATACCAACGTGTACTCCAATGTCAAAATACAAAAGTGTTTGTCATATTTAATTAACTTAATGCATTATTTAAAAAAATATTTTTCTGTATTAATTATAACTGTGCCAAATTTTATACTCATTCTGTCCGCCGAATTTTCGTAAAAAGCAATACAAAGGTTTTGTATATCATAGATAATGATGATGATGATATTTAAATGTCCATTTGAACATATTACGCGTTGCAATACTTTGGTGTAAATATAATTGAACTCTCTACTGTCACAATTATTGAAACACGCCCTAAATGTGGCACAATAGTACGTAACGGTGTATGTCTGTGTATGCAAACAGGCAAAAAGAAGCACGTGGACGTCCAGTTCTACACGGAAGTGGGCGAAATAACGACGGACCTCGGCAAGCACCAGCACATGCACGACCGCGACGACCTGGCGGCGGAGCAGAGCGAGCGCGAGCTGCGCCACAAGCTCAAGGTGGCCTTCAAGAGCTTCTGCGAGCGCGTCGAGAACATGACCAAGCAGGAGGTGGAGTTCGACACGCCCTTCAGGTGCGCCAAAACTACTGCATATTTTCTATTTTATTTGTAGTAATAAAATTACAATATATATTGTTCTTTATTTTATTTATGAATGACTTATCAACTTTCAGAGAGCTAGGCTTCCCCGGAGCGCCGTTCCGGAGCACGGTCCTCTTGCAACCCACTTCCGGAGCTCTAGTGAACCTCACGGAATGGCCGCCATTCGTCATCGCACTAGAAGATGTTGAATTAGTGCACTTCGAGAGAGTGCAGTTTCATTTGAAAAACTTCGACATGGTATTCGTTTTTAAAGATTATGCGAAGAAAGTTGCGATGGTCAACGCTGTGCCTATGAACATGCTGGACCATGTCAAGGAATGGCTCAAGTGAGTACTCATTATTATTTTTTGTTACATGTAATAAAAATGTAACTAACTGGTCGCTGTCTGTGTATGGAAGATATATGAAAAAAACATATTACAGGGTCATTTATCTATTTAATAGTTCACAAAACAGTGATTTTTATTTTATTTTCTGTTTGTCTATTTTATTTCAATTAGTTCATAATGTTACAATCATTTGAATTATAAATTTAAACAAAAAATGTTTGTGATTCAAGTGAGAATGCTGGCGAACGACAGTACGAAATAGCTTAGTGGTGTTCTAGTACTATAATAAAACAGTAAAACCAGTATATTTATTTATACGCCCACATCTTCTAAACTATTGGGCGGATCGATGCCTTTTTTGTTTTTTTGCGTTTAACCTTAGGCAGGACTTACGAACCAATTAACTTTGCACACTGCAATATAATCTACCTATACTAAAAGATATGCAGTGGCGGAAGATAGAGTGATAGTTTTAAATCAAAAGATATATAAAAAACATGTATTCATTTTTAATATAAATTCTTACTTAAATACTTCATACTCACTCTCAGCCTAGGTATAGAGAACGATTGTTAATTGTATTTTAGAGCGTAACTAACTACATCCTAAGTCAATTTGTTACTTTTTTTAAACTTTTTACCGCATAGCAGGGTTAGGCTCTTTGCCTAGTGTGAAGACACCTCGTTCTTCACTTTTCGCCCAAATGTCTTGGACGTTACGTGTAACTTAACGCCGCTCTTTGTCTGTCACCAGAGCGCTGAAATGAAAATAATTTAAATGTAGAAATTCCGAACCCACAATTATCGTATGAAATAATCGAACCTACAACTATCGCGTATACAGTCAGACATCGTCGCACTGTGCCACGATAGCCTTGTTAGTTTATAAAACATATTTTCTGCATAGTCAAATATACCGTCATATTACAGTTCGTGTGATATCCGTTACTCCGAGGGTATTCAGTCATTGAATTGGACCAAAGTCATGAAGACCATCACCGACGATATCGAAGGTTTCTTCGACAACGGCGGCTGGTCCTTCTTAGATCCTGAATCAGATGCGGAGAATGAGCAACAGGTTCGTTTACAATATATTAATTACAAATATTATGATTGAAGAAATCTTGATTTTGAAAGTATTTTAAAAGTAAATTTTGTTTTATTAAGATAAATACTTAAAATTGTTTGAGTTGCTGTAGTTTTTTTATTTACTCATTTATATGGCATAAATAATTAATATTGACTTATTAACTTATTATGCTTGGTACGGATATATAAATATTTTGAAATATTGTATTTTGTGCTTATTAAAAACACTCCACTTCTCCTATACATCTCCCGTGGGAGACGTTTTGGACGTTTCCAAATGTTGTTTGGAAGACTTAGCTATGATTATAGCTAAGTCTTCCAAACATATAATTGATTAATAAGGCTTAATTATTTCTTGTTGGAAATGACGCACTTAAGCGCGAGTTAATGAATAGTGCTTAATACATACGTTTAATAATATATATTTTTCTTTTAACAAGGACGATGAATCCGAAGAGGAGGACGACGCGTACGAGCCCACCGACGCGGAGACCGAGGAGGAGTCCGAGGACGACTCGGAGTACGACTCTGAAGCCTCCGACGTTTCGGAGTGCTCCGGGGATAGTGAAGGTGAGTAACTTTGTTCAAAGTCATTGTCAAATATTTTAATTCAAAATAATAAGTTACATGGTTCATTGTTCACTTAAGTTAATGCCTCAGCGTGAGAAGAACTCAGACCGGCGCTAGATACGGGCGGGACTTCTATTTCTTTCTTTTTTTCCAAAACAATATTTTTTTTATTAACATATATAGTGACACTGATAGTGATATTTTATATTGCCACATAGTTCATACGTACATTTTAGGCCGTAATGGCGCAACGATTACTACTCGAGTCAATGATTGTATTTACATTATAAATTTGCCCGCTCTGATAAGCCTCTGGTGAAGTTCCGCTCCTTAATAAGTAATTTGTCGATTTCCTTTTTAATTTCCTAAACTAATGCAATAATACCTCTCTTTTAAAGGAAACTCTAGTAATATATAATCACTGGACATTTAAAGATCTGTTTACTTATATTACCCTTTCTGCTCTACAGAACAAGACGAAGAATCCGGCAAAGATTGGTCAGATCTAGAAAGAGAAGCGGCCGAAGAAGACAAAAAAGAACGTATCTACGATAGAGACGATTTCGACCGCAAGCGTAAGGGCGGGCTCGATAGACCGCGCTTCGAAGAAGAGGGGCGAAGTAAGAAGAGCAAACACGACAAGAGCTCAAGCCACAAAAGCTCCAGTTCAAACCACAAAAGTTCAAGTTCAAACCATAAAAGTTCAAGTTCGAACCATAAAAGTTCAAGTCACAAAAGCTCTCATAAAAGTCCGTCGAAACATAGTAATAGCAGGTGGGTCTATTATTGTCTAAATAACAATTGGTTTGTTGAAATTATATTTAGTGTCATCAGAAATACCAGTTTGGTTTACAAATAAAATATATATATCGCTTCTTTGCAATGACAACGTGACATCTCAAAATCGTTTCTCATTACTTCATATTTAAAACCACGATGGTTAGCTTTACCTGCTGTAAGAAAAGCGGTATTTTTTAGGGAACGATTACTGATACCTATAATAAAAGTACCGCGTTTTTGTATAAAATGAAACCCAAGACAGTAGCCTAGACTATCTTTAAGAAAAACTTAAAAAACTATTTTAACGAGAGGTTACATTGTTATTGCAAAGAAGCGTTATGCGCATATTTCTACTAGTACGCCATTATTGCATCGTTGCAGATTATTTTCTGGTATTACAAAATATAATATTTATTGTGTCTGAAAAAGGTCAATAATAATAATAATGTAAGGTAAATTTTATAATTTACAATAGTTGTCATCAAATTAATTTAAAAGGCCATAGGCGCGATGGGACTGTCAACACGATTGGATAAGTGGGTTTCGGTTCCCACTCGGTGAGATGTGATAATATAGAAAATTATTTTAATTTTTGGGCAGATGAGACAAACGGATTTATATGTGCCACATGCCATTCAACCAGCAACTTGCATTGCCAGTGGATATGGAGTACAGAGTGTCCTCGGACACTAGGTTATCTTTGAATACTCTGCTATGGTAAAAGGCGCGTGAAGCTGCAAAATAAATTAGTTAAGAAATTGATTGAAATTATAATGTATATCGTCCTCAGTCCATCTAAAAACCGCGACAAGCACCACAAGTCGTCGCGCGACCACGAGCGTTCGCGCGACCGCAAGTCGCACAGCAAGTCCAACGGCGACCACCGCAAGCACGACCACAAGTCGCAGAAGCGCTCGCGCGACGACAGCCGCGACCAAGAACGCACGCCCAAGAAACACAAGTCCGTATATATTTCATTTTTAATATTTTAAAGTGATATTTACATGCTTAGGAAATTGAAAACATTTTGCGATTTCATTTCGAACCCGTCCTTCCCAATTATTCCCTCTTGGAAGTCAGTACTATTTAACTTTATACAAAAGTATATGTCAAACACATAGTAGTGTGCGAAATATTTATTTTATTTGTGATGAAAATGGTTGTCTTTACAGCTCTATATATCTGCTATGCAAGTCTAAATGAAGTCGGAAGAAGCTTTTCTATTTTATTTTATGCTCTATAATTATAATAATAAAAAACTTACACAGGAATATTATAACATACTTCTTCTTTACTGTATTCTGTTTATTCCAATTTCTCTATCCTACCTTAAAGAAAGTTCACATCTCCAATCTCTTTGGTCTAAACATAACCTTATCTTAAATATTCTGTTTATACATGTTATAGTAACACATTATAATGCACTGATATTTTTGTAATTTGTGTACATGCTTCTTTAATTATTCCTTCAATAATGTAAGCTTTCTTCTTTCAGGAAATAATGATGCACGAAAAAAGAAAACCTGCCTCAACTGTGAAGATATGAGTGATGGCCGAGAATGGCTCATGTTAATTACACTTTTGTTTTATTTGTTATTTGCCCATTTACATCGGTCCATGTCTCGTGTTCGAATGTCTGAATGTTTTGTATGTAGATTGTTTGTACCTTTAATTCCAACAGTGATTGTAATTTAAATGATACCAACAAAAACAAAATAAATATAAGGATTTATTATTTGTCTATTTCATTCATGTGAGGTCAGATTTAACAAATCAAAATTATTATAACAACATAAAAAATCTTGCATAAAATGATTTACTATCTTACAAGTTTATAAATAAATCACAAATCAATCAATAGTACACATTATTTACAGAAATATCTAGAGTAGGTATAACTTAATCTCTAAACTATGAGTCCTGTGCTGCAACTACAGGGCCTCGGGGCAATACTGTGATTCTCTTAGTCTCTGGATGTTTTAAATCCTGAGTCTTTACAATAACTTCTTGTTCTATTTTTTCAGTGTTAGCAGAACTCCATAATTTTTTATTGACTAGCATTAATAACATAAGCGCTGGCAAATGTATTAGAGAGAATCTGAACAGTTTCCGTGAACTTTGACTGTCCGATTTCTTATAAAACTCCCACGCTGAAACAAAACAATGTGTTATGGTAATATTGAAAATAATTAAATTATAATATTTTAGCATTTCCACTATGGTGCAACTTGAAACTTAATAAGCGACAGTTAAGAATAGAAAGCCTAGACTTAATACCAGATTATTGTAATTTGCATATTACACTATTAGTTTATATTTTCTGCAACAAAGATAAATTTAGATTCTGTTAAAAAAAGTACAGCATATTATTTAAATGGAACTTTATTATAATATTTTCTTATCATACATTTGGGTGAACACTCGTCATTTAAAAAAAATGACAAGAAAAGCAGCTTCGCGCTTTTTACCGCATTGTAGTCGGAAAAAAGCCTAGTGTCAAGACACTCCGTTCTCCACTTACCGCCCGAATTTGAGACATTTCATATTGTGTGGCAGAACTCAACGCCGTTATTTGTCTTATGAGAGCGGAGAAATTAATATAATTTAATTCCTCCCGAGTTCGGTCGGACTCACAGTCAATCAAAACTGGACTCTCAGGGTATACATGGATACGGATCATATGGCCGTAGTGTGTTAAAAAAAAAAACTACAACCAATAGCGTTTGCAGTCAGACGCTGTACCATTGCGCCATAAGGGCCTCACAAATAATTTTAAAATATACAAAATAAACATTTAAATTTATATTTAATGATTTATAATAAAATATAAACAATCTCACCTAAGTACGTAAAATATAGATTAAGAGGCAGCGACTCCAGCGCGAACCACGCGTTGGTGACGCCGAGGTAGGGCGCCGCCGCACACGTGACCGTGATCACGCCCGTATGGCGCAGTGCCACGCGGCGGCAGAGACCTGAATATATAGTTACCATTATATTAATACGTGAAGAAAAAAACTTAGTAACCCTTTTTAGAAAATAATGCAGACATGTAAGAGTATGTAATTTGGGATAGTGAAATTATGGCATTATATAGAGAAGAAGAATGCCAATGTATTTCATAATAAGGCACTAAAAATATATTTAACTAATAAAACAAAAGTTACATCCACCACCATATGTTTGTCATACATTTTTGTATAAACACACACACGTTGCTAAGGCAAGTGTATAAAATGTTTAACGTAGCGGGACTCGAACCCGCGGCTCTTGGAAACCATCCCCACGCGGTCTGACCAGTGAACCTAAGTTATTAAGGGTTATTTTTACGCTTGTTACTACACACAAAACAAGATCAGAGCAAAAACAGTACACAACATGTCATTTTGTATTAAAAATGAAAAAAAAATAAAATGGCTAAGTTAAAATAGGAACTTCTTAATTACAATATTAACTTAACGAGGAAAATGCCCCATGCGTTTTCCTCCTCTTATTATTATAAAGACACTTACCAATAATAATAAATACATTACTTCTATATAAAAAATAAACATTACAGCATTAAATCTTTCTTACGACCACGTACCGTTACGACCAGTTCAATATAAAATACATCAAAAACACATTTACCATTACCTCAATATATTTAATTTATACCCAAGAACAAAAACCTACCTGGATCAGTAACAGCCATCATTCTATAACCAGCGCGCGAATAATCGGGTCGCAGGTTCCAAGACAAGGCGTTAAAATGTGGAAACTGCCACGAGTAGAGCAACGCGCTGAGCACCAGCGCGCCCGCGTCGAGTCCCCCCGCGCACCCCGCCCACCCCATTAGAGGGGGAATGGCCCCAACTAAAAGAAAATATATATATTTTTATATGTAACTTGAGAGAGTGTCAAAACTATTGAACAAAATATATGAAACAGATTGTATTAGTAGAGAAGTTTGATTTAATAACAAACATTACCTTGGCATAATCTTATTTAACACCAGTCAATCAAAAAAATATATATATTAAAAAAAGCCTGTGGTGTTAAGGTGTTAGATCTACATTCACAAATAATAATTTTTAAAAGAAACATTATTTCGGTATTATTACTAAATATCAAATAAGACATATTTAGAAAATGTCTAAAAATTTCCAATTTCCTAAGTGTGTGAATAAAACTTTTAAAAAAAATGTTAAAAACAAATATAATTACCAGCTGAGCCCAGCCAAGTATTAGTTATTGATATTCTCTTCAGGGGTGTATAAATTGATGTATATAAAATAAGGTTTCCAGCACCCAGTGCTGCGGTGAGTGGGTTGACTCCAAAGTATAGTACACTGAGACCAGTAATGCTGGTCGCTGCTGCAAACCCTATTGCGTGCAGTGGTCTGAACACATGTAATAATTACTAAACTAAATATCCAATGTATAATAACAAATATATTTTTTTAATATATTTTTATTAGCAACTTCCCTTTTACATTGTTTCAATATTAACAAAGATGTCAGGATTAACTATAGAGACGAGAGAGTCTGTGTCTAGCTGTGAATGTGATGGTTTTTGGGTTTGATCCTCACTCGGGGAATTAATTATATTTAAGTTATGCATATTTCTTCTGTGGCAAGTTAAGTTCCACTATTTCAGGAGGAAAGTGGAGAAATAGTGTTTCAACAGTAGGTTCTCTGTGACTGGCCCTGCTATATGGGCAAAAGCATAAGCTTTAAAAATATATAATTATAATCATAAAACTATATTATACTCACTCTAACAAACCCTTTACAAGCACTCTATTCTTAGTTCTGGACATCTGAGCATCAAATGGCACTTCATGATACTGGTTTATGGAATTAGCGGCAGAACTGACTAGGCCTGTGCCGACTGCACATAATGCAAATGTTGTTAAATCAAATGGAGCTGGTGCTAGGGCATAGCCGGCCATTGATGTCATTACTACTAGGGCTGTAAAAATACATGTATTTTAAAATAAAATTAAAAATATATGTATATATATATCAGATATTTAATTAAATTTTATATTTCTACTATACAAGTAGTGTAAACTCCAACTAAAGAGAGAACTCAATATTAAATATTCCATTCTACACTACACTTTTCAGCCAATTTAAAAATATTACAAGTTGCGAGTTCAATAATAATATTGGCACTTTCTCTTTCTAGAATTAGAAAATGTAATCTTTACCCTAGGTGAGGATAGAACCAACAACTATCCCACATACAGTCATACTGCTCACAGCTACAGGCAGACAGAGCACTTTTGATATATTTTAATATAATATTATGAAACAGGAAATTTCTACTTACATGTTAGTCTAAACTTTGAAAGCAACATACAATAACTGACTAAATTATTCTTAACATCATGAGTGGGAGTTTCTTTCCATACTCTAGTATCCTGAGGACCATTTTTAGTTTTCTTGTTTGTAGGTGTTATGTTTTGGGTGGTTATAGGTAAGTTAGCTTTTAAATAACTGGTTGTGGATAGTCTTGCAAGATGCTGTATTGGTTTATAGTTCTGGAAAAAGGTTGTATGTAATATGTATAAGGTAGTATATGAATAAATTACTTTTTACATTGTTTAATGTCCTATAAGAAAAGAAATACAGAAAAAATAATTT
This sequence comes from Podotricha telesiphe, assembly GCA_038994665.1. Lineage (NCBI taxonomy): Eukaryota > Metazoa > Arthropoda > Insecta > Lepidoptera > Nymphalidae > Podotricha > Podotricha telesiphe. The sequence goes on along the minus strand of JAOYRR010000161.1, from coordinate 961,369 downwards.
TAATACTTACAACTTTAAATAACATTGACTTAACAGACAAATTAAAGGTCCCATGCTTAATGCATAGAGCACAATGAACTACCTTTAGGTAGGACATATTAGGAGCATAAATATGGTAAGCCTTCTATGTCAACATTCTGAAAATTTTAAATATTCATTTAATATCCAAACATATAACTTTATCATTTTTAAAGTGTTAATTACATACTTAGATAATCGAAAAATATTTTAAGTGAACATATAAATATTGGAATGCTTGGACAGTTTCCAAGAGGCACGGGTTCAAAACTCGCAGCATTCAAATGTTTTATATAATACCCAGTTCACTTATATTTTTTTCGAAATGAATAAAGTGAAATAAAAATATTTTATAGTGTTTGTAAATTTTTTTTCTAAAAATAACTTTACAATAGTACAATAAATATTACATTCGAAATTCATCAAATTTATTTTTATGTTGTTAAGGAAATAAAATAACGTTACTAAAGCCATATTATTATCTATACTAAGCTTACTTAGCCATTAATTGAAATAAAGGTTTCTTTTGTTTACGTTTTCAGCAAATCGGCGAAAACAGTTATTAGAGAATAATTAACATTAGTTACGTATTTATTATTAGAATAAGTATTTGGCAATTGATATGGAATTAAAATCAGAAAACAACAAAATCAAGATAATATTTTAAAAGTAATGAAAAATAATATTCAAGAGGAACTTTACTCACTTATATTGTACATATTTTGAGTAGAGTTAAACTACGCACATCAACAATACTTAGTGTCTAAGAACATGTAATAACTTTTTTCAAAACAAATTTTGTGTAGGTTATACAGGTAACTTGACATAACCGTGAAGGACATTTCCTTCTATGTTACGTCATTTTTCTTGTGATAATAGTTCGGAAATATATATTATTAAAATAATAATTATTTACAATCCACTAATACATTTTGTATATTTTTAAAATAAACTTTACACTGTTATTATTTAAAATAATAAAATTAGGCTTACATATACTGATATGTCTGATTTTGACATTATTTTTGCTATTAAATTAATACTAAATTTTGCTGTTGGCAATATTCAACATTGACATTTAGACAAATCAATACTTGAAAATACTTAGCACACATAATGTATTTTCCCACTTGTGGGGTAAATTTTGTTCTACTTGAACGGTATAATAATTAAAATGTACAGTTAGTATTCAGTTAATCAACCGTGAAGTGCTTTCGTATTTATTTAAAGAACGTTTTAAAATAATAAGGCTAAAATGCTGTAATATAGTATAATTTTTATAAAATAATTATTAAAATATTATTAATTAAATATGTTTCCTGGGAAGTTTTAATTATTTATGTAGCAACTCATTTTTTTTTGTTTTTATTTTGATTTCGATCGAGATTCGAACACGGAAGTGGTTGGTTTTTGGTTGTTGATGATCGCATTGCGAAACATGTTCTATTGTTCTTTTAGAAATATATAAAAATGTCTAAATTATGGTGAACGTTACATCCACCCAAACATACGAAAAGCGTAGCTAAGATATGGCCGCGAGAGGAGAAAAAACTAATGGAAATGGCGAGGAGCAGATTGTCGAGGTAAATCGATTTGCCCTACTTTCTGTTGACAGATAAACTTGACCTAAGTACTATGGCGATCGATTATTATGGAATTTACAGACATTGGCAGAGGTGTTCCGATGCTTCATCTGTATGGAGAAGCTTGTGGACGCCCACCTGTGTCCTCACTGTTCCAAACTCTGCTGTTACGGCTGCGTGCGGCGATGGCTTACAGAGCAAAGATCTCAGTGCCCCCATTGCCGTGCAGCTCTCCACCTTCATGAACTGGTGAACTGTCGCTGGGTAGAAGAAGTCACTCAACAAATAGAAACCATGCAGCAGACTAATTCTGTTTGTCAAAGAGAGAACTTTCGGGACAGGTAGACTTAAAAATTAATATAAACAAAAGAAAAAAATCAAATAAGATAGTCATTATTTATATTTCTACATTGGGCAGCTTAAATGTTATTAGCTTAGCTTTATAGCTATAGATTATACATTGGACTAATAAAAAAAGGTATAGATTGGATTAAAAAAAAATGTTTAAACAGTTTGTTAACCAAATTTAAAATTAAAAATATTTTTTTTTAAATATAGGCAAAATAATTTGTATACTTATTTATTTTACAATTAGATGTCCCACTCATCAAGAAAGATTAACTGTATATTGCTGGACATGCCGCCGGTGCATATGCCACCAGTGTGCACTTTGGGGTGGTACACATTCCGGACATACATTTAAACCTTTAGAAGAAGTTTATGAACAACATGTCACTCAAATAAGGGATGAAGTATCTCAGTTGAGGAGACGATTAATGGAACTGATAAGTTTAGTGCAGGATGTGGTATGTAATTTTCATATTTTCAAGTATATTCTACATTTATTTGCAATATAGGTATAGAAATTATTGCATTAAGACAATAACTTGTCAATTTTGTTGTCATTTTAGGAAACACACAGGCACATAGAGTTATATATCTTATTAGGTTTTTTTTCTTTAAAACAAGGAAAAAATGTTTAATGAAAGACCAATTTAAGTTTGAGTGATGGTTGACCTAAATTTCAGCTTTTACAATGTATCTATTTATATATAGAGCTAATCATCTAACTTTGTTTAGACTAATAAAATATTAATTATTATGATTTTGGGTATTTTATTGAGTATTCTTCTTTTGTTTATGAAAGATTGTAGCATTTTTAAATTTAGTAATTATATAGGCAAATTATGATCACTTAAATCTTGTTAACCCTCAAAATGACGGAGATATGGAACAATATGTGTTAAAAGAAATAGTATTATACTTTTTGTTGGAACAAACTAAATTAGAAAGAAATTGTAACAATTATTTATATGTCAAAAGCAACCTGAAAAACGTGAAGCTGCATAATAAAATTGTCATTTAAAAAATTCAATTTCTCACTTAATTAACAGGAACGTAACGTCGAATCCGTACGCGCTGCAAAAGATGAGCGTGTTCGTGAGATTCGTAATGCGGTGGAACTGATGATCTCAAGGCTCGACTCTGCATTGAAAGCCAAATTATTAACTTTAATGGGCCAAAAAAATAGCCTTACCCAAGAGACTGAGCAACTGGAACATTTATTACAGGAAATTGAACATCAGCTACATGCTAGCACTAGGTAGATGTAATATCTTTTTTATCGTAAATAATTTTTATACATTATTATTTTTTATCTTATTACCACACGTGTCTTTTTTACATAGCTGAAAATAGTGATGAACAGAGTGTCTTGTAATTTAAGTAAAAACTCGGGTGGGCAATAAAACTAAAATAGTTTAAACATGTTATTTATGCAGGCTAAGCCTAGGTCTAGGTATGGTGGAAATGTAGCTGCAGGCGATCCACTGGAACCAATTAAATTTGGAAAGTGGTTTATGAGAACGATGTCTGGGGACCTCAGGCTTAGCCTGCTGATTGTTTGTATACTAAACTAAAAATTGTTGAAACCCAATATACTTTAATGTTTCTCTAACCCATTGAGTGTATAAGCCATATATATATATATAACAGGTCGGAACTGATAGCTAAAAGTGGCGAGCTGTCTAAAATGATCCATCAAGTGAGAAAAAAACCAATGGCCAGCTTCGTCACCGCGCCGGTACCGGCTGATTTTCACAGGCGAGTGTCACTTTCCCATTTTATATGCATACCTGATACCTATGTAGATAGTGTTCGCCATTTTGTGATGGGAATGTTAAATATATATATTTGGTGAAAGTAGGATAGAAATACATTGTTTGTTGTAAACGTGTCCAAAAGGTAGGTGTATGTAGTTATATATATAGTATGATGTTAATTCGTTTTTACAGATATGATATAATTGACTAGTGATGTCAGATTTTCTTACGGATTTTTAAAGTTATGTTACAAAGACATGATGAATGTTGAGGTTCTTTTGTAATAAAGCATTAGATATGATGTTATTCCTTGCATTTTATAATATATTAAACAATTTTTTTTTCTTCTAACATTAATATTGAAAATCGAATCCTGAAATTGTGGTATACCACTTTCTTCGTTTATATCTTCGTAAACACACTACGTTACGTTATTTAAATAGCTACAGTTGAACGTATTGCACTTATTCAAACATCTGAATGGTCTCATCTATACATATAATAAAATGTAACTGATCACTGTCTGTACATGGAAGATTTCGTCTGTGCGTTTATGCATGCTAATCTCAGAAATGGCTAAACCAATCTAAATGCAGTTTTCATTGTTGTATTTTGGTAAACCTCCGTTAATATTTTGTGTTTATTTTATTTCAATCCGTTTATACATAATAAAGTCACAATCATTTTAATTATAAATTTAAGTAAAGTTCTTCATTTAAATGGGGACGTGGGCGGATAACGAAACAGTTATAGTCGTGTAGTTTACGCAGGCGAAGCCGCCAGTGGGTCGTTAGTTATATATAAGTCACATCGAAATTCCTTAATAATTAATTAGAACCTGGAGCGCAATGCTGAAATTTTGCTATCAAACACAATTTTCTAAAAAGTAAATATAGGTGTTTCCTAGAATTAACAAAATAATTAACTGCTACATTATCCTTTTATAGTATAAAGATATTACGCTACAATCCAGCTAACATTGACGTTCACAGTGAAATTGTACCGAGCTACGACAGCAGCACGTTCCCGTTGAGCAACTTCACGCAGCTACAACACGCTGCGGCGCCGGTGTACTCCGCGCCGCTACACGTCAACGGCCTCTGCTGGCGCCTGAAGGTGTATCCCGACGGGAACGGAGTAGTGAGGGGGAATTACTTATCTGTGTTCTTGGAGCTTAGTGCTGGCCTACCGGAGACGTCCAAGTGAGTTATGATTTCCTAGTACTTTTAAATTTATTATGAAATTTTTAAGAAGTTGGGAATTATTGATGTTTATATAACATAAAAAGGTTATTTATTTTTAAAAAAAAATTACATGTTCTTAAACATATATTTGAGAACTGTTTATAATCTGTAAAACTTTTTTTTTTTTATGATTTTTGTGTAATTAGCATAAAGACACGAGCGAGACGACAAGATTATTGTACAGCCAAGTTTTAGCTTTATATTATATAAGTGGTCGCCCGTAATTTTGTTTATGTCAGAATTTATGACATATATTATTGTCATTTCTATCTTCTATAGTTTCAACTGTAAAACGTTAAACCCCATTTTGCCGTTTCCGTAGGATTGGGAAATCATCTCTTGGTTACTCCTTTTACACCCCAAGAATGTTAAAATGCTGAATGCTAAGGAAATATTCATATTCGTACTACTTTAAGTTGTCTGTCAGTCACTTAGTAATGTAAGAGTTATATATATATATAGGATATATTGATTTATACCACATCATTATAAGATTATTTAAAAACTTACATGTCTTATTTTTTATTTATATGTATTATAGTCTCATTAAGACTATGAACTAATCTCCTTAAATTAAATTTCAAATGACACACTTGAAAGCCTTAAATAACGAACTAAGCTGAAGTGATTATGATTATGGGACGTTTTTGATTGTTGTTGATGTTTTTTATTTTTTAAGCATTTTTATGCACCAGGATTCGTACCCGCGTACCCTTTTGGAGACCGTCCAAGCGCTCTAAGCCATACGTTCGATCTGCGATCTGGCGCGCGGATGAGAGTCCCGTCACGTTAAAAAAATTATGTTTTCTAAAAATGTGGTTTTTATATTCTAAGCGTATGAAGAACACTAAAAAAATATTAAAATAATTCTGAGTTATTTGTTGCTAGGCAGTTATCATATCAAAAAAATATATATATATTAAAGAGCTCGAGATTACTGGCATCATATATCTTATAATATAGAGAATGCCATACAATATTAAAAAAAAACACCTATATTTGCGCGACTTATTATATATACGTGTAGTAACAAAGTGTTTCGTGATTACAAGCGCTACTGTATTCAGGGTAGGCAAGAGGTGAGTGCTAGTCTAGTGACAAATGTGTGTGCAGCATGCTGGTTTCTACTGACTTCAAGTTGCCACAACTGAACTCTTCCGAACTGAATATACACTAGGTGCCATTTTTAGATTTAGATTTTTAGATTGACTAAACATTTCACTTATATGAATTACAATAGTTATTCCAATCCTTCAGTATACTCTACATATAATAATAGTTTTTAACATTATTTGAAAATATAATTTTCTTTAAACATAAGTTTACAAATAATTTAGAATAGATAAAATAATAACATTTTCAATATATAAACCCGTAGTTAACTTCAGTTGTGGCAGCATTATAGAGAAACGAGGACAAGGCTTATCATTGTATAATCATGTACATACATGTTTAAAATATATACAAATCATAATATATATTAAAAAAAAAACTCATACATAGCAATCTCGCTTCAGTAATAATTTACTTGTTCAATGTTTTAAATTACTCTCTGACATACTGTTGGCTGTTTAATCATTTAGGCCTCTATGCTTGCGCTTCAATGTATGGAAGTTTCTTCTGGCTGGAGCTGAGTAGCTGAACTGACTGTTCTTTATAAATCTTACTAGAACTCTTGCCATTCAGATTCAAATTTTCAATGATTAACATATTATACTTAGGATATCTATAATTTTTTTTTATACGATCGGTGCTATACTGAACTAAACTAACATTTTTCTATTATACATATTAACTTACATAATATTTTAAAAAATAACTTATTTGAAATTATATCTAAATTTCGTCCTATATACAGAATATAAAATATAATAAAGTCAGTCAGTCATATTATTTTAGTATTTGAATAATCTATGTCAGTCACATTGAACAGGTACGAGTACCGCGTGGAGATGCTACACCAGGTATCACGTGACCCCTCGAAGAACATTGTGCGGGAATTTGCGTCGGACTTCGAAGTGGGCGAGTGTTGGGGGTACAATAGGTTCTTCAGACTAGATCTCTTGGCCAGCGAGGGGTATCTTAATCCTGATACGGATACGTTGATATTAAGGTAAGTTTGATGCTTATTGAATATATTTTTGTTTAGTGGAAGCAGCGTCCGAGACTGTATATGTATTGTAGGTCCGATTTCACTCGAGGAAATAATTATATTAAAATAACTTGAATGTCTCGAATTCGGGAAGAAAGGGAGGAGAACGGAGTGTCTTGACACTAGGTTCTCTAAGTCTATAACTTACTATGCGATGAAAAGCATAAAGCTGCAAAAGATAAAAAAATATGTATATTTATTAGCCGTTGTAAGGGGATAAGAATAGTTTGACCGACATTTCTCCGTCTAGGGTAGATATGTCCATAAAGACATTTAAAATTTGCTAAAATATTAACATGACTGACATTAATATGGGAGTGATATAATTTTACGAACCTTTTCTATCTCTACATGAAGGTCACGAGTTTAAAACTGCTACTGGTGGAATGGATATTAATTAACTTTCATCTTCTTACCAGATTTCTAAGATTGAAATATAATATTAAAATACATTACATATATTTTATTTCTTTTATATGATAGATTCCAAGTGCGTCCACCGACTTTCTACCAGCGCTGCCGCGACCAGCAGTGGTACATCAATCAACTTATCACTATGCAGAACCAGCATATTGTACAGATTAATGATCTCAAAGAGGTATTTTTTTTTCATTTAGTACTAGTATTAAAAGCTGTTTACGACTTAACCTAAATAATTAATATAAAACATGTTAAATTGAACATTGGAAATTTAAGAGATGAATAATGACATTAATTATTTATAACATATTTTTAGAAAGCGTATTAATTTTTTATGCAACGGGATTCGAGCCCGCGCCTCTTGGAAACCGTCCAAGCGCTCTGACCGCTAAGCCATGGGTTCAACATCCAGCTGCGTCGAAGTTCTTATACGCTTATAACGACTTATTTTTGTTGTTAGCATCTCTGTCGAATCTCTTTCTAAAAATACGTTTTTCAATTTCCTAAGTGTGTGCACGCTTTAACAAATGTAAAAAAATAAATATCATTCAAATTTTTTTTTAATATGAATTAAAAAAAAATATTCATGCTGTTCTCAGCAAGCCTTTTTTTGATAGCCATATTGTAGAAGTGCATTAAAAATGATTAGACTGTCATCTTGGACACTCCGCTCTCTACTTTCCGCTTGAATTTCAGACATTACACGTTTTATTTTGCATTTATATAATTGTATAAAATTAGATGTAAAGCTATTTAATGACATTTGATTCCCCAGCGTCTAACGCTGGAGATGTCCCGCAACTCGCTGACGGCGACGCGCGCGGGCGCCTCGCCGGGCGACGCCGCCGACGCCGCGCACGACAACCCCGTGGACGCCGACGCGCTCTACGCCAACAACGCCAGCTGGAAGTTCAAAGCGCCTCACGCCATTGCAAATGGACAGAGGTTGAACAGTCCAGGTTTGTTGCCAGAGACTAGTTTTTCATGTATGATGCGAGAGTCCTACTGTAGTACTCCTTAATTCGGCCCTGTCTCGAAATCCGTTTTAGGCAGATGTCTATTTACTGTAAACTACCACCCTGACACGTTTCATGTTTGTAAGTTTTAAGCAATTGAAAAATTCATATCTAGAAAACGTACAAAAATTTGAACGCAGCGGGATTTGAACCCGCGCCTCTTTAAAATCGTTCAAGCGCGCTGCCTGCTAAGCAATGCGTTCAAATTTTTATACGTTTTCTAAATATATCTTTTTCAATTTCCTAAGTGTGCGATTAACATTTTAAAAAATGTTTTAAGCAGTTTTCCATATTTCGGGGTGAGTGAGTAACTTTTTTTATCATATTTATATTATTTTTTGTCTAAAATCACAGTAAGGGAGTTATAGTGTTCACAACCCTTACATATTGTTTTTAATATATTATAATATTTTAATTCCTCTCCTGTTATTCCAAAACTAATTGTAGCCCGCAATTATTTTTGCGTCGAGTCTAAAACGTAAAATCTTCGTAGAAATTTCAGAAAATCTTATCTTAGTGCTCGCTTAAACTCTCTAAGGAACCAAACAAAACGAGCTTAACTTCAGGCTGTACGTTGTATGTACTCGTACATACATCTTTTAAAAACTTGAAGCTCTGTATTTTTTTATCAAACGAAATGTTTTGCGACAGTATCTTTAGGTATACAATTTTTTTTTCCAGGTATTTTGAACACAGCCATGTTCGACGAGTCCTGCAACAGCACAGTGTGTCGCGGCGCTATGAATGTGAGCGGGGCGGGCGGGGGCTGTTACGGCGAGTTTGGCGAACGGCGCACGTCCGCGCAGCACGCGCTGGATAACTACAACTTGCCTTCTACGTCTAGGTATGGGCTTGCAATTTGTATGTGTTCATATAGCACGATTCCCATCAACTAACCTTTTGTGAATTATACTAAATAAATAAATGAAATTTAATTAGTTAAAAAACGTCAAACTGTACGGATTATTTACATTATAGTCCAGGGCGACCCCAGATTTTTATAATTTTTTTAACGCCGACTTAACTCTACATAAGGTTGGTCCACTGGAGTCTAGTGTGTTTGTTGATGATGTTTTTTCTGTTATTGTTGTTTTTGAGGTTAGTAATGATTTTAGTAAATTAAATCAAATCATGAACGCGATTTCTTGTGAGTACGATACTCATACGGAGGAATGATTGTATTTAAATTGTTTTCATTTCTTCATTAAAGTAATACAAAGTGCAGCGTTAAGCTTCGCCACTCAACATCCAATATCTAGATTTTGGGCGGAAAGTGGAGAACGGTGTTTCTAACTACTTTGCTTTACACTTAAAAGTAGTTATCTTTTGAAGTGTTAAATGAATGACACTTAGGCATCTAAACACAAATAATGTGCTTTTATTTGTTAAGATTATTATAAAAAAAGCTAGATAGTAAATTAGTTTTCGAGTCAAGTACAGTGTGATGCATATGATATATGAAAGTAGTAATTGGTGACCACAGATCAGCAAACTCTCTCCAAACGGGTGGGGCCGACAACCTGGCGCTGGTAAGCTTGCACACGCTGCTCAGTGCGGCGGGAGCGCCCGCGCGCGCCGCACGCACGCGCGCCCGCCCCGACAAGCAGACTGCTGAGTCTCCTTTGACTGGTTGGTATATTCGTTACTAGAGCATGTTGCAAATGTTACATACAGGGATATAGAGAGAATATTATACCAGTTTTGGTTACGGATATAAAATTATTTCTGATTATCTTTTACTTTCGGAGACGGATATTAAATTTTGGGGGAATCTTAAGTAAAGCTACTAATTTATCATTTGATTTTTGTATGATATTACTTTTATACCTGCCTTTATATAAAATTATGTCAAAAGGCGTAAACCATCTAATGATACTTGAGGCTTAACCCTTTAATTTAATGTTATTATTTACAGCTGTAGCCAGCACTCCCATAACGGAAGCAAACACAACTATTACAAATGTTTTATGTTCGTCGATGTCATCACCGGAGCTCAATGCAAGTGCCGCTACAGACGGACCGAAGCCCGAGGACTCCGCCGACCCCACCAGCCCTGAGCCGGCAACACAGCCGGTTTCTGAATCTAGTAGTGATACTGGGGTAGGTGGTTGTTGTCGTTTACTTATGAGTTGGGTTAGTACAATTTTGATATAGAAATGTTGATTAGTTTTTCGATTAAATATCTCTTTTTATATCTATTAATCTTCCTTTTAGAAGTATAGTCAAGGACGTCTAAATGTGAACGCGATTGATTGTAGGTTCGATCTCCATTTGGGGGATTGATTATATTTAAATTTGCATTGAGTTCCACCACTCGACTCGCAATGTCTCCGTTTCAGGCCAAAAGTCGAGAACAGAGCGATTTCAGACACACAGATTCTGTCTGACTACCCTGCTATGTGGAAAAAGCATGATGCTGTAAAAAAACAAAAAAAATCAAGTAAAAACATAGCGGGATTCGAATGTACCGCCGCGCCTAAGCGAAGCGCTTAGTGTGTGAATAACACTATAAAAATGTTAAAGAAAGAAAAACGTACATATTCATAGTACAATATTATTTGTTTTGTTTTCAGGACTTTTTATTCAGTGAATTATATGGTTTCGTAGACGACAACAATCCTAGTCACATTGATGAGAATTCAAACGAAGAAAACGACGTCGATGAGGAGACTATGTCGGGTGAGTCACTTCTAAAATGTATAATTTTTTATTACCATCCCCTCCTTAATTAAACATCCCTGCTCCGTGACATTTACCCATCCCTCCTCACCGTCCCGACGTGGTGTCCGGCAGAGGGCTCAACGGCGAGTGGGTGCTCGTGGTGCGCGCTGGCCGAGCGCGCCCCGTCCCCCCCGCGCGCGCCGTCCCCGCCGTCGCCCTGCTCGGAGGAAGGGCCCCCCGCCCGCCGCCGCCTGCGCCGCGCCCGCCCCTACCGCCTACGCGCCCATAACGTACCCTGCGCAGCGTACAGAAATACACACACGCATTGACACTTTGTTACATTGTTTATATTCATTTATGTTTTTGATTACACTAACTTATCTTTTCTTTTTTTATGACATATTTGCAATAAAGACAGTAAGTTTTTCTAATTTTGGTTTATCTATTGTAAATTGTAATATGTACTTGTTTGATAATTGAAAACATATTAGAAAACGCATTTTTTGTAAGTTCCGTTTATTTCAAATTTGAATATTTAACTTGCTTTAGTTGACACACAAATATTAGTAAAACTTTTGTATGTTTAATAAAAAATATAAATCTCACACATGAATTGTCTTACGTGATATTAATAATAAAGAATTAAAACGCAGTTTATATGTAAGTCGACGTAAATTACAAGAAGTTAAATTTCTACATTTTATTATATTATAACGTAAATAAAATGTTTAATACACAGGTGAAAATGACATCGAAGGTGCTTGCGGTGGACGGTCTAACGACGCTGGAGATATCCTCAGCCGCCTTTTATGTGCTGTACATGGGCGCAGAGTGACACCAGCTAGTACCGACACACGGGGCGTCTCCCTCGCATCTACCGACTCTCGGGGCGTGACCCTCGCTGGTACGGACTCGCGGGGCGTCACCCTTGCTGGTACCGACGGTTCGTCGTCGGTGCCCTATCTACCGTATTTGCATAGTACTATGGCCAACGTAGCGGTGCCGCCCCCAGCGAGACACGATGACCCCCAGTTCTCGACAGCAGCTCATACAGACATGTTATTACTGAACTTAATGAGAATTAATGGATTAACACCTAAATGTCCGCGTAGCGCTAAACATGGTGAGTTTGTTTTTCATTTTATTATTTGAATTTTTTTGTACTCTCTTGTGGATATGATTGAAGATTGGGATTGAGTTATAATAACTTATGTTATTTGAATAACTTTATTGGTGCCTGTGATAGCTTATGTCAAAGCAAAAAAAAATGTTACAAGATTTTCTGTTAAAAACACAATTGACACACTTGAAAACTTACAATTTAGAAGCTGTTATATCAAGTTATAGGTTCGATTCCCACTCGGGGGAATGATTATACATATTTGCATTATTTTCATTTCTCCGCTCTGGGAAAACAATTCGCAGCATTGAGTTCCGCCACTCAACGCTCATTATCTGGGAGTGTCTAGACACTAGGTTATCTCGTGAAGCTGGAATAGAAACATTTTCTCTCACAGGTCCCAAACGCAACTGGTCGACGTGCTCGCAGAGCGACTCGATGCCGTCGCGTAGCAACGGCGCCCTGCCGCGTCCGCGCCCCACTCCCCCGCGCCCGCGACGTCCCCAGCGCTCTCCGCGCGCCGCGCCCCTCTCCCCCGGACAGCTACGAGATACTAGCGGTAGGTGTGAAAAGCTATAAATATTTTACAAAAGGAGTTATGGTTTTTGACTATATAAGACAAGTTTGTTACGGGAAAATATTGTTAATATTCGGGAAATTTTTTTAGGTATTATTATCACACTAGTTGTGCCCTTGACTTCATTCGTGTGAAATTCTAAAATAAAAGGACCATAGGTTACTCGTTATTGCATCACCTATCTGCTAGTGAAAGTCCCGTCAAAGCGAAATGGTTTGAACCGACGTTATATTATTGATTGTAATGTTATTTGTAATATGGTGACTTAAGTAATGCAAATAATATTCTAAATATTTTGCGGAAGACACTGTCAATGATAGGACAATGACTTTGTTAAGTTAACCTTACAATTTTTATTGAAATACATTTATATTTCTCTTGAGTCAGTCGTAAGACAGACGTTCGGGTGATGTCGTGTCCGAAAGCTTGTCTTATTATATTCTCACATTAGCTAGCTCGACAAACGTTGTCCTGTATTAACTATGAATAATCAATTCAAACCAAACCAAATTAATAATTTTTTAGATGACCTTCTACTAAGTATTAAGAAACTTGAGAAAAAAAATGAATGATATCGGTACAGTCGTGCTCAGTATACGTCAACATTTACACATATATTTTCTCACATAGAAATCCCTAATAGGTATTGTTATTATTTATATATTACAGGTGGATGGACCGCCACAAGTCCACCAAATGCAAGTACCATGAACGGGGCTGCCTCTTGTGTGGGGGCTGGGGGGCCGGGGCAGAGCACCCTGCGCGACTACTGGCCCTCCGCCTCCTCGCTAAGTGACACGGATGACGTCGAGGTCATACTTGACTACAACGTAATGAGCTTTACTAACTTTATTGTTTACCAAGGTTTTTGTTTTTGTTACTAACAAATTTTAAATTGTGAATATAAGTGTACATTTTTGTAATAATGGTTGAATATATAGTGCTTTTAACAATATCTTCCTTTTCATAATGTAGTCAATTAAATTAATATAATATTATCGGCTTATGATACAATTAATTAGACTGAAATCAAGACTCTTCTTTTAATATAATATTTACAATGAAAAAAAGTAATAACTAATATATTTTTATTACAGGACACACTTTTCGACATTCTCCTCAACAGTCTTTCTCTCGAAGGCAGTAACGTAGCAGAATGCGATGACGCACCGCCCGCGCCGCCGGTACAGCCCTGGAGCCCTGCACGTGACCCTCGTGAACCCCGAGAATCCCGTGAACCCCGTGAACCTCGCACAGACTGACCCTCGCGACGCCCGCCACGCCACTCGCTCTCCTCACGTCACTTACGCTCTTCCCGTTACCCGCCCTCCCCAACCTATGACCATTTCGAGCATTACCGCAGGGAATATTACCACTGAGCCCGTTTGTACTTGTGTAGATATCTGGGTGCTAAATTTGAATTAGTTTTTCAACTAATGGGGTAAAAATGTTTAAAAATGTTGGGGTAAATATTCATTGATAATAAAAAAAAAATTACTAAATAATGTTCTATATAAATATATATATTTATATATCTACAATTTAATTATTTTATTACAATTATTGAACTGGCTATATTATATTTTTTTTCTAAAATTTCAGTTTGGATCTTTATTATAATGTAATTTACCTGTATTTCAACTTAATAAAAGTTGTGTGGTGTGTGGCGTGATAATTTTTTATTTTCGGCATGTGGCGAGGTGTTCGCGTTGATAGCTATTTACACACATTATAGCTTTGTATTTATGTAACGCATTTTAACGTAAGCCATTGTCAGTGTTGTAATCTCAGCATAATTTTATTGTACTCATTATTATTGATATTGTAGAGATACAGACTTGCATCGACTCGAACTCGGGCTTAATTTTATACTCTTTCACTTTTAATAAGATATTATTGTTACTATTGGGCATTTTGTGTACTCAAAATTGATCTCGTACATTGCTGTCTCTTAAACCTGCCCATGACAGTCTAAATAAGTTACTTCCGCCTCCGAATATCGCTGCATTGTTAGAGAAACTATTTGGATATGCGCTTTAAATAATTTGATTATTAATGTTAGAATAAGATATGTTACAATTGAATTGTCGAAATTTATAATTTTAAAGAATTATTCTATTGGTCATTAGTTGACATTAAAGTCAATAACATTATGTTTAAGTAAATATTGTGAGTTACGACGCTTTCATCTTTAATCTACATGGTTCATTAGTTGCCCTACTTCACCTGCTTTTAGTTAATTTGTAAATTAATTGTTGAGAAAAAAATACTAATAAGAATATTAATTATATAATAATTTTAGACTCATTTAGTACATACAATATGATCACAGAGAAACAAATGAGAAGTAAACAGTACAATTGTTTTTTATATATATATATATATATATATATATATATATAATAGCCACTCCATTCTGTTGTAAAACTATAATTTAACGTTTTGGTAGTGACATGACAAGTTCAATTGTTATATTCTTTTAGATAGCTGATTAGTGTGTTGACTGAAAGTTCAAAATAGTATAAGAATTTGATAGCTAAGTGTTTGTGTTGAAGCTTATATTTGTGCCACAGCTGTGTTTTTATTGTTTGCTAACGCTGATTTAAAATTTATAGTGTCAAGGATTCATTCTAATATTAAAACTATTTTTTTGTCGAGAAAATAAATGAAATTTTAATGGGCATTATAAAATTTTGTATGTATATTTATGTAAACCAAATTTGTTACTGTGATACAAAGAAATCAAATAAGCGTTTGCACACAAATAGTTATTTATAATAAGTACCTACTCAAAGCTGGCAATGTAAATTATATTTTTTATTTATGTAATATGTTAAATACGATTGATGGGTACAATACTAAGTTTTAGAATCTGCTCTGACAAATTATAATTATTATAAACTAAAATATATTTTTGATTGTCTAGAATGTTGTTGTATTGATGTTCTTGAATGAATGTAATAAAGCATTATATTGCTGTTTTATTTACCCATGAAATAATTAAGTTTGTTCTGAACTGGCCTATGTACACCTATTATTGCAATCCCCACCGGATAAGGAAGTTAGAGAAATCAGAGGCCCAAGTGCTATGATCACATGCGGCACCTTTTTATTTTAATATTATTAAATTCTAACAAAAAAAAATCAAATTGGAAAATTGTCTCGGCTTATCTAGCTCCTCATTATTATTTAACATGAGGGATTTTTTACGGATACCCCGTTTGATCGAGGATTTGGACTGGCCGATGTAGGCAGTCCATATACTCACTAAAACTTCACGGTGCTCCTCAACTGCCACTATTCAGCGGAAAACCCCACCCCAAAGCCCCAAAAATCACCCGAAATTAAGTGAACCTCGGCGGTGGCAGCCTGCAGGGGTCAACGCGGAGTCAAGGGTGATGCACAATCAACTGCCTGCCTGCTCAGTAGCGCGTGCCTACTCCAGTCCAGTGACAAGGCGACCACCAACCTAACCGCCCAGCTTGACCAACCCTGATGTAGAGTACATCATTTAACAATGTAAGTGGTAACGTACATAAAGAAATGGTATCATCGTTAAAAAGTTAATTGTTGCTTGCATGCTTATTATTTAGCTAGGAAAAGTATAGTAATAGTCTTCAACACAGGAAGTGTTTAATTCAAAATCGTTCCAACATAAAAATCTACGGCGTCAAACTTTTGCTTGTATAAAAAGAATAATATGAGTTAATTTATATTGTCACACTATAAAATCAAGTGTCAAACGTCAGCGGTTAGAGTCAGACAAAAGCATAATAAAAGCCTGGAGCGCCAACATTAAAAAGAAAAATATTTTTTACATTGTAAAATAAACATTGCGTATATACTACGTACAATTTATCGTCTGATAAAGCTAAAGCTGTTATGAATAGAATAAAACTGCAAGATCATGATTACTTTACTGGTGATATTTCAAAAATTCTCGCCCAAAATCGTATAATAACTATCCTAGATTTTATACAAGAAGATGCAGAAAAAATTACAGTATTAACTAAATTAAGCTTGGCACGAATTTTGGAAATAAGAAATGATATTTTTTGTCATTATTCTGCGCCATTAATCAGTGGTTCAACACTTTTTGCAAAAAGCTTAACATGTAGAAAATATATACCTACTGGTATTGCGAGGTAGAAAATGTTTTATTTATTTATTTGGTATATTGGTATATTGCTGTTGAAAATTTAGAATATTTGAAGAGAAAAACAAATGTATGAAAAATGATGCTTGCTTCTACATAATATAGGCAGTATCTTTTAGTAACAGTAATATTTCAATATTATGTTTCTTTTTTTTCAGTCTAGACTTAATTTTGAATGGGGGAATTTCTATAGGGAAAATAACCGAAATATATGGGCTGGCTGGCTGTGGGAAATCTCAATTATGTATGCAGCTAGCTATAAACAGTGTAAAAGATTTAAATAAGAGTACAGTTGTCTATATTGACACTAAAGGAGACTTTTCAGCAATCAGAATACAAAAAATTTTAGATGCAAGCAGTTTATCACATGAGGTATGTAATATAAAAATATAATAACAATTTTTTAATAATTAGCTATTCCTTTATGGTGTTATTTTATTTTAGGATATGGCTCTTATTATGACAAAAATAAGAGTTGTACGGATTTGGTACATGGAAGACTTAATAAAATTTTTTGAAAGCATAAAGTCACTAGATTCAAATATTGAAAATTTAACATTGATAATTATAGATTCTTTACCAAGTCTCCTGTTACAACATTTTGGTGACAATAATAAATATGGTATGAATTTAATTATTTTATTAACTAACAGAATAAATGCATATAATATAATATTTTATTCAATTTAGAATTTATTTACAGGCTTAATATATTTAAATAAAATTGTAAACCTTAGCAGATACATTTGTAAGGAATTAAGTGTTGGCCTTGTGTGTGTTAACATACAAACAAGATGGATCGACATGGATATTCGAGACACAGATGGTAAAGTGTAAACCAATTTATACAATAGTAAAAGGATATATATTGTTACATCCATTTTTTAAATATTTCAGCAGAAGAAGAAGCAACTACATCTGTCAGTAATTGTGTGACTGTTGAGAAAAGAAACAGGGGCCTGGGAAAATATTGGCATCACATTCCTGCTGTGCTAATTTTAGTAGAAAAGAAAAATGACCCTACAAAAAATAGTGGTGGTTGTTCTAACATAAACATTTCAGTCATTAAAAATAATTTACCTGTTTTTGCTCAAAGTTGTAACTTGGAAATAAGTTCTCTAGGAGTGACATAATAAATACTTTATTAATTTAGAAGTTAAACTTTATTGTTTTATGTTCAATTTTACTTTTAGTCAACGTAGTTAATGTTTCTCAAATAAATATACACAAGTTTTAATGATTAGGTACATGTATAAATAGTTATCTATAGAATATTTTTGACCTTTACTAAGTAGACTCATATACTGTTAAAATAACTTATTGGACATAAACGAAAAACTATATTTTTTTTTCCTTGTGATTCAATCAAAATTTGGTCGACCAGTAATGTGGAGATATTTTTTTTTACCTTTATTTTTTCCGGGAAAAAACCTACGTGTGCTACAGTAGGTAATAATTCTCAATTTATTATTACATTTGGAAAATCATACTGGCTTATTGTAATTCTTGTAGTTGTAACTTTCCTGTCATAATTTTGATCTCTTTGGACTTCATAAATTTATTAATTTAAATTTAAAAGTCTAACATCAAATAATGAAATATACATTAGATTTTAAGGATATCTGACAAAACGTCAGGTAAACCAATTCTGTTACTGCATTATAGTTTAGCCAAATAAATCATAATAAATAATCTTTACATCCATTTTATATTTCGAGTTGGCAACATTAGTTCGATTGACAATTCTTTCAATTCTATTTTTTAATTCGTCTTTCATTTCTTCGTGCGCCTGTTGGGCGATGCGCAGCTTGCTGTGATGGCTCTTTATAATACTTTCGTATATTTCACTTTTTTATGATATTCCCGTTCCTTGCAATTCTTCTAGTTTAATTTAGTTCTAATTTATATTTATGCGTCTAAATGCGTTTAAATAAAATGGCGAATCAATCCCAGAAAATTGTGTATAAGCTGGTACTGACTGGAGGTGAGTTATATTTTTATTGTCATTATAAATACAAATATTGTAAGTAATGCCTTAATTATATCCTCATTTTGCCTTAAAAAATTTAAGACATTTTTAGAAATATTGTACAGAAACTGAAACGTACAATAATAATAAACTTTGCACGTGGAGACTTGGCACTGTTTCATACAGGACATAATTTTACACTCTTTAACCTAACCAGGGCCTTGCGGCGGAAAAACCACGGGACAATCCCGACTTAGCACATTCTTCGAAAACTTGGGATGGAAGGTAAATAAAAAATATTTTTTATTAACTTGAAATACTCAATTTTATTTTAAGAGACTTCCAAATCTCCCTTTAGCTATTAATTGTGAAATAAATAGATAAAGTGTTACAAATTAATTTCTATTATATTTAATAAAAGAAAACTATCTAATGGAACCTTATACTCATGACTTAATATCTTAAAATGACATTTCAAAACATGAATTACTTGTGGTGCACATTTGGTATGGTGTCTCCGAAAGGAGATCCAATAAAACATTGTTCCACATTGTGTTTATTTACAGGTGTTCCGGGTGCCGGAAACGGCTACCGTCCTCTTAAGGTATGAATGCAGCGTACACACTCACCTGTGTCGGTTGCATATCAATCATTTGAAAAAAACATGATTTAGATTAATTACAAACTATTCATTCATTTTGCTATAAATAAATTAATCTGTGTGCTGTGTCTCATACAATATGACAAATAAACTTAATTTTACATATGTTTAGTTAGATTTTTATTCTTTCAAAATTTAATTTAAAAACAACATTTTTACTAAATATTTTTTTATACTTTAGTAATAATTTTATAAAAATGTAGTGTTGTGTATTAAAAAAAAACTATAATTCAATAAAGCTCTTATATCAAATAATTATCTTTTTTTTTCAATAAGATTAAAGATAATTTGATCAATAAGATTGTTTTTTTTTATTACAGTGGTGGCATCAAGTTTGCAGATCTCAGCCCAGATGAAGGTAAGCAATTTTTTTTATTTCTAATATTAAAAAAAAAAATTAAGAATTAAAAAAAAATTCCAAATAATATATTTCAAAATATAAAAATAACTATAAATGATATTTGGAAATATAAATTTTCTAAATGACTTATTCCAATTTTCATAGAGATAGGTAAATGACATTGCTGCAGACTTATCCCAATGGAGCTTGCCAACAATACAATCGTGAGAATTCATACGGGTTTTGTGCTGTAAGAATAGTTTTGTTTATTTTTCTTTCTATATCTCACAAGGTTAGGTATAAATTTAATTTCATTTTGATTATTTAAATACCCATAAATTTCTTTTATTTGCTTATAACAATGAAAATTTATCGTTAAATTGGTTATGCTTTATTGTATTTTTATTGCAATTAGTTAAATACGTATTCGATGTATTTTGCATCGTAGTTTTAAATATAATCATATACCTTTGTTTTACCGTGAATGATATTGCATAATAACATAAAATATATATTATTTATTTTAGTTGCCATTAAAATAGTTGTGAAAAGTATCTTGTAACATGCACAGATATACAATATTTCATATAACTTTAGTATAAATGTTTTTTATATTACATATTATAATGACTTAGTAAATTCGAAAAAAGGAACTAATTATACATTGTACAAACGTCTTATAGACACGCCCATCAAATCACCCATTTGAATCGCGTAGGGTAGGTCAATAAGGTTTTTCACTGCCAAGTTCGAGTAGCTATATATCAAGTAATTCTTGGCGGATAGATTTTGTATTAATTACCTAACAGTACATAAATATTTAAATAATTTATATAACGTGTTATGTAAAACGACGAAGTTGAAATATTATGATGTAAAGTACTTCTGACGAGGAGTAATAATCATAAATTGTATAATACTTATAATATGCCAGCGGGGACGTCGGGGTATTCCTTGCGACCGACGACACCCTCTCAAGCAGTCTCGTAGTGCTTGTATTTTCGCAGGGACTGAGTATCCTTTTCTCTTAACTTGCTAAGAGCAAGTGTCGACAAAATAATTCTCAAATTTAAAAAAATAATAATATTAACAGATTATAGTCGAGTTTCTTCAGCCTCAATTATCTTTGAATTGTTATTTTAATCTTGTAGATTTGTTATATATCTTTGTCGTCACTATTTACGAGGCTTTGCCCCGGTCCGCTGCGTCACGTGCAACGTTTATTTTCGTTTCAGTAGCTTTCTGTTACTGCTAACTAATGAAGCTTTATCGTTGCGTGTATCTTTTTATAGTTATAGGGGGCCGACGTTGTCTTTGCAATGCTAATTATTATAACATTAAAATTTGCAAAACGTTTATAAGAAACTTTAACTTTACTTTTTCAAGCACCATTTACTATATTAAAATGATATGTAATATAGAACATATAAAAATATTGCAGCAAAATAAATATAGCTCTACGGTAGAAGGCAACCGTAAAATAAAATAAATGTGATTTTCGGTAAATAACACATTATTTTTGTGTAAATTGAGATGACAAAGAAGTAGAATGGCATTAGTATTACAGCATTTGGCATCCGATCTTAGTTGCATACAAACATTGTCCTCCTTTCTCTTTGTTTTTGCCTTTTTTATTTAAGAAACACAGATATATACCGTTGGTTCTTCTCGCTATGCAATGTATGTGGTTTAAAAATAGATATTTACCAACGTGTTCAACTCGAAATTTAATTCAAGTAATGCTATAGTCGGTATCGTCGTGTAAGTTTAGACTTTTTGAAGTAACTAAATTGTTTACATTAAATAAGTCTTAAACTAACTTACTGACTAACCACATTAGCTATTTAATCAAGCACATATTGCGCTAGGCCCGTAATCTCTGAAACCTGTCCAATCCATTAGACGCAAGGACAGTTACATGTATCCCATTGAATTATATATTTCGTATTTACATTGTTTATAAATAGAAATTCTTGATATATGGAAGGTACTTTTATGGGGCTTCACGGTTGGCCACATGAGCTGCTCTTTGACGCAATCGGCAATCGCCTCACGGTCACGTTCATGGCTCGCTTGAAAATAGTTTTAGCAGATAAAATATACAAACACTAGCGTATGATTCAGATGCATTGTTATGCAAAATTCTAAACAGAAGCGACTTAGACAACCCATTGCTAGAAACGTGGTAAAATAATGTCCTTGTATTTACTCAATTTAAAATTAATTTTAAGATAACCTGACTTATGAGAATTATATGCTAATAATTTCCACTATGTCTTCGCCGTGGTGGCGAAATGAGTCGTTAAACGATGAATTAAAATGTTTCCAGTAACAACTTTCATAGTGTCGAAAATACTCGAATGAACTGATTATAACTTGAATTATTCGTTACTGTTCGTTGTATCATCGTCTAATTTCAACCGGTGTCTAATGTCCTTTATCACATAGCTATCATTGTACTGGCGCACCGAATGCATCTTGTGTACACCGGACTCGAGCAGTTTTTGTAATATATGTTTTTATGAACTATTCCTAATAATTTATACACTCGTGATAAAAGCCAACTGTTTTGATGAAAAGTACATTATAGTTACGTCAGTCGTTGTAGGTAATAAATATTGCGCTATAGTTTTTAGGTATACTTAAAGCATGTCTGTGTTATGTATCTGTTATAGTTTGTTTGTTTAAATTACGTATTATTAAAATATTAACGACTATGCATTGAAACTTATTATATTTCAAAATACTTATGGGTGACCCTGTATTTATTTCTTTATACAATAATTTCACCTCACAATACAATTGTTCAAATATAGTTCAAGTCTATGAAGTGACTGCATTTGTATCGGTGTGACGCAAAATTACGTTGTTATAGCAAAAAGACCAATAATTGTCCCCGACGATAAATGTCGGGGTCACTGCAAAAGGTGCACCGCCGCCGCTTTGGCTCGAGCGAGGCAAGGTGACTCTGGTGAGTTCCCACCGTAGACTCGCTAAATGGAAAATCGATTAGTGCTAATACATTTACACGACGACATATTATTTTGACCCTCATTTGTACTATCATCCGCCCATCATCATTAGCCACGTTGTGATGAGAATAGATAAAAGTTCTTTAACCTTTTTTTAATTGTCATAATGGCTAGTCTTATTACTCAAATGGATACATTTCATAAAAATATGTTTTTATACAAGTAGATTTATGGTGCAAACAATTAAGCTTAATTTGATGTTTCATTGGACATTATATTTATTAGACGCTGCTACAAATGTTGAACATTGGTTATATCGTAACTCGTAATATAGATTTTTCTAGCAAACTTCACGTTCTTATGACACGGCGTGGTCAATGTCCACTTAAGCATTGCCAATATTTTTTCATAATATGCGGTTGACAAGTTTTCAATGAACCTAAAAGTGTGAAAGTAGATTTGTGGATTACTTTAAATAAGCGTGTTTCCAAACAAATCTGATCAGCAAATCGTTTATTCTATAGATGTTCTCTCAGTTTACGTTAAAAGAAATAGGCATCACATCGGAAATGCCTAATTACATAAAAAAATATACCGTCACTATAAATTTACTTATGCAAATTTAAAAAATAATAAAACTTTTGACTTATTGTTTTGGAATTTGTCCTCTAACTAAAAGGAAATGAAAGACAATAAGAAACCCATAACTGTCACGCGATATGTAAATTAAGAGAAAAGTACATTTTCCTAAATTGCCTCGCCGAAATTATATTTGTTCAGTAATTTCAAATAAAGGGGAAAGGAACTGACGTTAGAGATATTTTTAAACAGCGATACATGATATGATACTTTGCTTTGTTGTCTTAAGAATACGTGAAAAATCTTACTTGTAAACAATAAACAAATAAATGAATGGATAGCATGACGTACTTCATTGTAAGAAATTAAATCTAGATTCTATTTTGAGATTGAAATATAAAATTTTCACTCATCTCCTGTTTTCTGATACGTAAGTAGAAAGTTCTCTATTTTCTCCAGCATCTCTCTCTCTCTCTCTCTCTCTCTCTTTCTCCCTCTCTTATCGGATTATGTTAACGTAAAACTTGCCAACGGGCAGAAAATGCGATATGAGCACATGCTGTAGCTCATAATAATTATTAACATAATATATTTTTTTATTTCCCGTTTCTTGGCAGATAACATGTGACCTATTCATAATGTTATGCGTATTCTCATTTCGTATAATTAGATATAACCAGTTACTTGAGAAGACCGCTGATAATTATCGCCCAAAACGAGTGTGGTCGTTCCAAACAATACTGACTTTAAACAAAATGAAAAAAAAAAATTACCGATATACATTTATTATTTATAATGTGATAGGTAAACACTTTAAATATTTAAATATAAGTGTTAGTTAACTAATTTAAAAATCTTTTTAGTTGTTAATAAATACTAAAATTAATTTGTATACAGTAGAAGTTGGCGCGAGAGGTATAACGGCGAAATCTCTCTAAAATGTACGAAAATATCTCGGCCTGTCTATAACTATCATTAGCCTGTTCTAGTACGTAATTCGAAAGCGGCATTAATAAGATCTTTTCAAATTTTGTTAGGTAGAGAGGAGTTCGGATAGTGGACGAGCGTAAATGCATTTTAAAGAGGACGCTTAAGCCCTACACTTGGGTTGCAAGTCGGAACTGCTCATTCTGCAATGCGATGTGACCATCACCCGCACAGGGAATCCATAGAGTGCTGAGGTGTTTAGTCTCTTGTATTAGATTTGAATAAATCTTCGAATAATCTTTCTGAATCCAATCTCTATTTAGGCCCTTTATGCTTTTATTCATGGATAATCCTGTTAAACTTTAATAGCGCCACGTCCTCGATTTGAAAGTAATGTCTTTGCCCTACAGAATTAAATTGTAATAAGTAATGAGCTACTATCGAAAAGGTCCGATCGATATCAAGTTCAATATACTTTGACGGAAGTTATTACTTTCCGCAAATCTTTTTTTGTATGTAAGCACCTGTTTTTTAGGATGATAAGTTATTTCGGAGTACATACCTACACTTTTATCTATATCCATTATACGTATGTGAAAACGGTATATTGAATACCAAAAACAAGAATTTCCTTTCGGTTTGCCGGAGTCAATTAAAAAATATACGTTTGTAAAGAAAATATAATTCATTTTATTAATTTATTATATGCTTACTAACAACATATTTTATTAGGATTTATGTAACGAATTGATCTCACACTATGCATCGCTTACATAACACTATATATCTAATATCTAGTCGCTAGAGTTAAACCCGCAATTATAACAATAGTGTCTTATCAAGTTCACGGTTAACCATTCTTATCGTCCGCCGTCAGCCATGGAAAAATTACAATATACACAACTGTATACATTTTTGTGTTGCCCAATATGCCAATATTCTAGTGAAATACACTTAGCTTGTCAAGTCTGGTTTTGATCTGCTTAGACCAGTCTCTTTAAACATGTAAGAGAGACGTTAATAATGATATTACGCGGTAGGTAGGCAGAACCTTATTGGAATTCGAACCAAGAACCACTATGTTAAGTCTAGGCATAAATTTAATTTAATAATAGTTTCCTTTAATACGATTGACAAATTGCAGACATTAAAATTATTTGGATAATATCATAGTTGATAACCTCATAATTGAAGTGACATATCAAGAGGGCCTTAGCCCTCAATTCAATTTATTCGTAATAAGCTCATACGTATCGCAGTATGATATATTATTTAGCGTGATTTTCATAATGTATGTATATCAATAACAGATCATACGTCATACTATAAAGCAGCCACGAGCTGTTATATAACAATAGAAGAAGCCGTAAAACTGGTTTAGTGGTGGTTTTATTACGTTTGTACGTAGTGATGGGCAGCAAATGTAAACGAGGGCCTTCATGAAATGAATTTGCTAATGCTACTCGAGTTTGAATCGATTTTTCTTCTTCGAATATTAAATTGATTGATTGAAAATAAGAACTTGTTAAATTTTACTTTATTACATTTTTAATAATATTTTTTATGATTTTTGCTAAATTATTACTATGTTGAGAAATTGATACTATGTTAGAACTAAATATTTAGGTAATGAATATAATTTGTTCACGAGAAAATGTTAAACATTTTACAAGCTTTCTGTGGCCGTGATTGTTACCAGTAGACTTTGGCAATGTTTTTGCGCATATGGTTTCATTTCAATTTATTTTTTGCCTGTCCTAGTTTTCGCGGTGACAGGTTTCCTTCCTCGAATCTTAAAATGCGAAAAGCTATGCTCAGTACTGTGGTCATTGGCACTCTGAAAATAAAAATTGTGACGCCATGGTAAACGCGCAGTACGCATATATATATATTACGGCCTACCTATTTATGTTTAATATAAATAGACAAGATCCCTCCATAATAGCTTTGATGTATATATTTTTTTAAATTACGTATTTTTTACAATTCCTTTTAACTTCTAAAGGGTTTCGAATTCGCTGCTACAAGATATTATTGTTGACGCTAAAACAATAATAGTATCAACTTACTGTAACAAGATAAGTCTAGAATGGTAATAAGTAATATTAGTAATGCAATTTAATTTGCAATTCTCCTTTTGTAACAATTTGCAACAATTATTGTAAATTAACTTAATGAAATTGCAATTGTTAATTTAATTAAAGTTTTTGTATATATCATATTATACTTTTTTATAATAATCGTATTATACTTTTTATAATAATAAAAACTAATGGTTTAATATAAACTTATCTTTTAGTTTGCTAAAAAAACCTTGTCTAGTTTTAATTTGGAACACGAAATACTTCTGTCATCTCCGACCTTTGTCTCGTGTACCGAGATAAATTTATTTTGTAGTTAAAAACTAATATATCATATATTTATTTAAGTAGCTTTTTTAGCCACATTAGGCGGCTTTTTTGAATATTAGACTTATTTATTTAAAAAAACACAGATTTAAAAGAAGTTTGTTATTTATTCATTTATATACTTACAATTTTTAATCAAACTTTACTGTACTTAAATTTTATAAATTTGGCACATTATTGTCTAAAATTAATTTATTATAATAAGTTATCGGGATAAAAATATATTAGTAATCAAAATGTCCGTTGGCTTTGCTCCAAAACGGTGGATATTGAGAAAATAAGTTGAGTTCATTATTCTCGCGGAGTAGATTAGTTTTAGTGCTCGCTGAATCGCCAAATATGGTGCAAGTCTGTCATTTTATATAACACTTAAATTTATTAATTCATTATACCTTATGCATGCTTATAACCATTTATATTATGATGACTTCATCGTGGCGTAGTTGAGAAGCGTCTGACTTAAGACGCGATGGTTGCGGGTTCGATCCTATTGTGAGAATGTTTATATATGAAATGCATAGCTTCTCTGTCCTCTATATAGAATTTAAAAACAGAGAGAGTCCTCTATGTGGTACTTAGCTCCATATATCTAACCAAGATGTTCTCTTTGACTACCTCTTAAGAAAAGTTGGTTATGATAGATATAAAAAATATGTATATGTAAAAATAATATATACTTCCTTACTGGTCACTCCAAGAATGCTTTTTGTATAAAAAAATCTACATTTAATCAATTTTATTGTTGCAGCGATGAAATTCCAGGAGAACTTACTGAAAACCATGATTCAGATAGAAAACACGTTCTTTGAGCTGGGGCGAACTTGCCAACGGAATTGCCTCATTATATGCGACCGAGGAGCCATGGACGCTAGTGCATGTGAGTTTATAGCATATTAAAAAGTTTATTTTTATATAAAAGATGATTTTAACGTCAACACCTAATAATTGTTTAAAGATAAATAGAAATGTTGACGTAAATCGGATTCTCAATATTTAATATCTAACTTTATATAGCAGATAGGAAATATGACGAGATAAAGATAAGCAAATGTTTGTAATACGAAACGTGTCTTTAGTTTTTCGTGTCGAACAGAACAATAGGTGTTTATGTCAAAAAGACAGCGCGGCATTGAATTACGGCATTGAAAAATGAAGTGTCTTGATACTGATTCTCTCTGACTACTTCGTCTGTTCTCTCTCTCGAAAAAAAGTTTCATTTTGAACTAATTAAAAGGCAAAACTTATTTGTTTATAACACACTGTTGTAAAATATTATTCAGAACAAAGAATCTATATCGATGTGTAAAAGTGTTTTCGAAATCTTTGCATCATAGATTAATGTAATTTGTAAACAAGTAACTTTCCACGAAGAATACTCGTAAAAACTCCATATTACGATAATGTCATACAATATTAAATTTCCTTTTTTTAGAAATCGTGTAAATTTTTTTATATGATTTCTTAAAATATATTTTTCAATTTTCTGAGTGTGTGAATAACACTTTAAAATGCTAAAAATAGTATTGAAATTTTTTTTGGCCACCGCATAGAATTTAGTCAACTACAATTAAGAGAAAATTGATTTACAGCTTAGTCTACATTACCTGTAGTAGTTAACTAAACATTAGAGACAACTGATACACAGTCGACTTTATATTACTTATTAAAATTATAAAAATATATATATAATTGCCGTCGAAACTATAGTGTAAGGCAAAAAGTCATCAGACCGACATTTCTTAGGGATGTTTCCTTAGATATTTTATAAACATTTATTCGATGTCAAACAGGATGGAACTAGGTATTGTGCGTTTCTGTTTAGTGACTGCAATCGCTTGGTAGAAAAATAACTTCCTCATTGAAGAAGGTTACAAAAAAAACAATGCTTTCAAACATGTAATATCTAATGGCAATCAAGATTTTTAAGTTAAGTATCGCTAGGGATAAAAGCGTAAAGCAAAAAAAAAAACTAAGTTTTATTTCCCACTTGGTTTTATGCTGCGTAAAAGAAAGGGCAGGGAAAACTTGTGTCATGGCACTCCTTTCTCTGACATATTGCATGTTGAGTAACGCTTCGCTCTGTCTTATCAGAGCAAAGAAGTTAAAATAATTCAAATATAATTATCCCCCCCGAGTTAAGATCGAATCCACAACCATTGAGCAGTATAGTCAGAAGCTGTTACACTGCACCATGATGGCTTTTAGGTTTTTTAGCTTTGATATTAACACAAAACCTTTTAAGATGATTATACAATGCTATTAACTAAATAGCTCGAGCGATAAAGTTGTTTTCTATTGAGACCAGCAACAAAATAGTGTAATAACGCTAAAGTGTTTTTGCAGTTACGGAAATAAGTGAATATAATTTTAATGGAGCCAAATTAATTCTATTACAGCCGTGTTTTTATGATATTTTAAAAA
This sequence comes from Podotricha telesiphe, assembly GCA_038994665.1. Classification (NCBI taxonomy): domain Eukaryota; kingdom Metazoa; phylum Arthropoda; class Insecta; order Lepidoptera; family Nymphalidae; genus Podotricha; species Podotricha telesiphe. The sequence goes on along the minus strand of JAOYRR010000161.1, from coordinate 932,043 downwards.
AAAATTTGCGATTTCAATCGAACGGGTATTAATCATTCGTCTATGCTGCGGTAGAACGTAATTTTTTCCACTAACTTATCTACTGATATGATATTATAAGTATATTTTTCATACACTTATTCGCAAATACCGAAGTTGAATTTCCGAAGTACACGGATGTAGAATGCATGGGCTTAGCTGTCAGAGCGCTTGGACGGTTTCCTATAGACGAGAACTCGGATCCCGCTGCGTTCCAATTTTTTTTAAGCTTTTTCTTAAAATGTTTTTTACTTAAGAAATAACTAATAAGTTAATATTGAAATAATATTATTAAAATTGTTACAAGATGCAGATGAATTCCACAAAAAGATAATTAATGTTCATAATTATAGTTATATCTAAGGAGAAGTGGGAGTCGATGCTGCTCGCCAATAACTGGAACAGCGTGGAGCTGCGCGACAACAGATACAACCATATCGTGCATATGGTGTCCGCTGCTAACGGAGCTGAGGACTTTTACTCTACTGAAGTATGCTTTATTATTTATTTTTATTTATTGATTTATATTATAAGTATACAAAGTTACAGTATCTATACAAATAAAATTGTGATTGTCTGTTTGGTAATATTAAAATAACCGCTTTTTACTTAATGCAAATGTATGTACACCCGGTACATATAACAAATATTTATTTTTACATTTTTTGTCTATTTGTCTGTCTCTTTGTTCTGGTTAATCTCTGGAACGGCAAGATCGATTTTGACGGGACTTCAACTGGCAGATAGTTGGATGTGTGATTCAAAACGGCTATTTCTAAGATAATTACGATATAATTATTTTATGCAACGATAACCTCTTTAGGTACAGTTGATATGCAGTAGATATAAATTTACTAGAAATTAAACTTGTTTCTAGGCGTTATGATAATGACAGGTTTTTAAAGACCAAAATAAGAGATTCAATCTTGGCAATTTCAAAGTTATTATAGAAACTTCAGGAAAATCCTGTTGTTACAAGTCCTATGAGGACTTTAATGGAAAATACCAAAACAATTACCGCATTTACTACTTTGCGGTTTTCATTATTATCATTTTTAATTACTTAAAGTAAATATTTAAGTCAGTTGTAAACTACATAACAATAAAGATCAAAATAAAAATATAGTTTAATATTATTAAAAAAATATATTTAATTAAAATCAAAATATGGGCGCCTCAAATTCATATTGTCAATAAGACGTATTATGACGTCTTAAGAATTACATGCCTATAACGTATGCATAAAAAAATCATAAAATATTGTAGTGAGCAATCAAACCATAAAAATATTCATTGTCTGATATAAACAAAATGGTAGCTATGTACCTACCTACCTGCTTATAATACACAAAGATGCTGCGTAAGTCTGTATGACGCATTTATCACTAATCACACATACGCTCTTCATTACTTTGTTTAATAATTTATACTATACATTCATATTTCATATCTTAAATCTGTATAAAACTTGTCATTAATATAAATAGCTCATTTACATATATATTTGCTAGCAAATTACGTATTAAAATTTAAATATCTGTGTCTACCTCATATGAATATTTACGTGGAGCTATTGGGGAATCCTCGACGCGATTATAGGTTCAACTTATACTTCAGTTGTTTCTTTTTTAATATTTTCATATTAGGCCCTGACAATGTGTTTCCTTGTGTAGTAAAATCAATCTGAAATATAAACAATTGAGTAACTTTTTATACGCATAGTTAGTAATGTATTACTATATAAAAAAATATTACAAGTACATATTAGAACGAAAAACTTTATACTACTATGTTGTACGAATGATGTATGTAATTTGAAATGTTTGAAGTGTAGAGTTGGCAAGCTTATTAACATAGCTTCCGTCCAGTATATTTTAAAGACCGTCTATATGTTACAATTATAGCCGTTGTATTAAAATGTCATATAAATACGCTGCATGGTGTTGAGAAAACATAGTGAAAAGTTTATTAATATTTTTGCGGTAAACAACTAACTTCTATACTCCCGTCCATCAAATACGAAAACAATTAAATACAGGTGATAAACATAATTGACCTTACAAATTTATTAGAGGCTTTATATCATCAAGAAGACGATATATATAATTATTTTTGGAGTAGGTAATTAAATTAAGGTATTTTATCATGAAAGTCATCATTATATTCTCGACGAGGGTTTATCAAACTTTTGGCTCCACGAACACATGTAAAGGTTCCAAGGGGATAGCGAAACCCTTAAGAAACTAAATAAATTTTTAAACAATATATCTTTCGTATTGACACTGACTATCTGTCATTCGAAGTCATTACCGGATGTCACTATTATTCTCCGTCTAGCGGTGCATTAAATTGACGCCTCAAACTGCTACCGCTGACATCTGTTTGGCGTATGTTCAATTTGTGAAGTGTCATTCTAAAAGGTTTTCTTATAAACTAGAGCTCCCGCTTTCGGCTTCGTAATCTACACGACTACTACCGAACTTTAGTTATTTCGTCTGCGTTCTCGCTTATATCACAAACTTACAAATTTAAATTATAAATTTAGGGAAATAAATATATAATTTTCTTTTTTGTAATTTAGCCGTTTCTGAGATTAGCGCGCACAAACGCACAGACAAACAAAAAAAAATTCTGAAAACAAACATCACAACATACTTCTATTACATTGATAAATGTCCCCATCATTGTTTTTTTTTTAATATATATCTTACATGTATGTATGTATGTGTATATATATATATATATATATATATATATATATATATATATATATATATAATCCGAAAACAATGTATTCTTCGTTCTAACGTGACTAAGCTGTACGATTATATCTCCATTAATGGTAGGTGGTGATTGCTATGTTGCGTTTACATAATTAATACGACTGTATGAGGAATGAAAGAAGAGGAATTAATATACATTATATACTAGCTGTGCCCGCGATTTCGTCCGCGTAGAATTCTAAAATAAAAGTAGCCTAAGTGACTATCTCCTAATTTAAAGTCCCGTCAAAATCAGTTTAGCCTATCCAGATATTAGCTGGAACAGACAGACAGACTAAAATTGTGAAAAACGTTATTTTGATGTATGTACCGTGTACACATATGCATTTAGTAAAAAGCTGTTATTTGAATTCCATTGTTATTTTAAGCACAGTTGCAGTGTAATGCTAAATTTGAGGAAATGTTTATTCTTAATACGCCTATTGTATTACGGCATTTGGTTTCGCTTAGATTTTAAATTTGTGTATAATTTCTGAAATTACGAGAAATGCGAAGACATCACAAAGTAGGCAATGTTATGTGTAATAAAAAAAAAACAGCCGATTTAAAAATAAAATATGTTATAACCCCGATCTGCTTTTTAACTGTTTTATTAAAAGATATATCAAAGCGCGATATTGCGAAGATGGATATATTTATAGGACTTAGTACTATCTAGAAGCTCACTTAACGCGCTGGCTGAATGCCAGTCTAATATACAATATTATTATCGGACACGTGACAATCAACGTATGATTGATGCGTGGGTTTATGTTTTCATATATTTTGAGATTTCCTTTCTTATCTTGCATAATAAAAGATAAAACAATACAGTCGTAATGTGGGAAAACAGTGATAAGGTTAGCAGCGGGTTATGATATATTATGAAGATAACTAGACTTTTTTTTTTTAAATTGAAATATATGAATATGTAGATTTTTATTCAATTTCGCGCTTTTCACCGCATAACTGCGTGAGTCGAGCGGCGGGACTCGAATCTTTCATCTGAGTGACAATCGAAACCCACAAGCAATCATGTTTACAAAAATGACATGTAGAAAACTTATAAAAATTTGAACCCGCGCCTTTCCAAAATTGTTCAAGGGGCGTGGGTTCCAATTCCGCTGCGATAAAAAAATTATACGTTTTCAATTTCCTAAGTGTGCGAATAACACTTTAAATAATGTTTAAAAACTCGCGTTTACGACGTCAGACGCTGACCCACTGCGCCACAATAGCCTTATAAATGTACTTAATATAAAAAAATATCTAAGAAATAAAATCACGAATGTCAGATTAGCCGTCTTACTAGCCACCAAAGCAAGAGGCCTACCAAGTTAAATATATAAAATATTTAAATTTTTATTTTAATTTTCAGGACCACGCGTGTCGCTCAGAAGGCGTCGAAATGGCGCGCGAGCTGGACTACAACGCAGCCGCCGCTTGGATCGGACACCCGTACTTCGACGTGATTGACAATTCTACGGACTTCGACAAGAAAATGAACCGTCTGATAGCTTGTGTGTGCCAACGCGTCGGCCTCGACACCGGGGACCGGCTCAACGTGAATTCCAAGAAGAGGAAGTTCCTAATCAAATCTCCCCTCCTCCCCGATACTGACTTTCCACCGTTTCAAGACTTCGACGTGGTGCACAACTACTTGCAAAGTGATTTCCGTAAAGCGCAGGTTAGATTGCGTAAGCGCGGACAGAAGGGACACTGGTCGTATATACACACTGTGCGCAAGTTTCATCCCACTAATGGACAGTCGGTGGAGGTTCGCACCCAGCTCACTCACCGCGACTATCTCAACATGCTCCCACAACGCGACGATGCCCACTTCACCATATTCAAGAAGCGCCGTTGTTTCATACATAACAATCAGTACTACCAGCTCGATATTTACAGGCAGCCCACGCATCCCAGGTGATTTTCATATCTTTATATAATTATATGTGTGTATATATATATATATATATATATATATATATATATATATATATATATATATATATATTAAATTACAATTACAGTCAATGAATTTTTTGGTATTTATTTTGAACCTAACATATGAGTATGTATTATGGTGGTGGGATATTTATTATATTATTAGATTATATTAGAGGATTATTCTTATACACTAATAATGCAATGTGAATATTTTTTATGCTAATTTCGCACGTTTCAGGTGTCGTGGCTTAGTGTTGCTTGAGACGTACAGTGCCGCGTACGATCAGGACGCATTGTTAGCTTCCTTGCCAAAGTTCCTAGCCATTGAGAAGGAGGTGACTGGCGATCCTGCTTATTCTATGTACAATTTGTCTTTGAAAGAAGATTGGAAGACCTCCACTAAGTATTATGCAGGCTCGGATAACAATGGTAAGCAATGGTATTTTTTGTTTTCATTTCACTATATGCCAGCACTTAACCTAAGCCTTGTAAAGTTTATTTATATATTCAAATTTACATTTAAATTTCTCTTCTTGCTATTCTTTCCTTAAAAAATATCATATGAATTAAAAATATTGAAATTACTTATTTATGCCCTAAGATTTTGAACAAGTAATAATTAAAAACAAAATTTTAAATTTTCAAATTAAACTTATGCATGAAATAATATATTTATGTAAATGCAAAAATATTATGAAACTTTGCAAAGCAAATACAATTTCCCTGTCTTTGTGCATGTATGTTTTATTGTTTACTGTTCTGTACTACTGGCGTAATTGTGTTCGAGACTAGAATAAACAAATTCTCCCTATTAGTTGTAGAGGATTTCGCTAATTATGATTAGTTGTATTATTTTAGAATGTGTTAGTGTTGTGTTAGTGCCACACCGGTGTTCTGCACTCATCTGTGTGTAAATGTTACAAGCTCCTTCCCGTAGCGGCCCGTTGTCGGGACTCGTTCAGACAAATTCTTCAAGGATTAAAAGTAAAATAACTTTCCAGATACGAAAGCTATCATGCTGGGACATTCGTACTCTGATATAGTTACAACTGACACTTCCAGCAGTAGCAACTAATCTCGTCAAGATTCTCGGACTAACACAGTAGTTTATTCTAGTGACTAACACTATTACGCCAGAGTCGGTCCGCACGCACTCGCGTCGTATATGATATATACGTCTGTTTTCGTTTGTCAGGGCCGGTAAAGTGTTTAAGTAACGGTCACAGTGAGAAAATGAACGGTCACTCCAATAAGATAAACGGCCACGCCGAAAAGTTGAACGGCCACGACGGCGACAAGGTGAACGCGCACGGCGGCGTCAAGCTGCCGGCCGCCTGCCGCCCGCGCGCCGCGCACCCCGCGCTCGCCCCCCACGCGCACGCCGCCCTGCCGCGCTCGCCAAAGATACCCAAGAAAGAAGCTCTGAAAGTGTGAACGAACGGTGGCAGACAGTCTACACGTAAGATTTAATATTTATGAGATTCCATTTTGTAACATTTCAATATACACCAAGTCGGAAATTATATTAGTGACGTGACGATCTGCGATCTCACGCTCTTAACTCCTTTGTATTTATTTAATACTGTATCGCCACATAGAGCCACTATTTTTATAATATTTCTTGACTAAATATTTTCGTATTAGATCACACGTGCACGAGGCGACGTACGCGTTGGAATTTCTATTGGAATACAACAATAGCATGGTTAATGTTAATATTGTTTGTGCCTTTTTATATATTCATACAGTGTTGTAATGAATTATGAAATACGTTTACTTATGTAGTACTTAATAGATTGCATTATTATTATTGTAAATTAATGATCGCCGCATGCGCATAGATTCACGTAGCGACGTATGTAAGAAATCATTATGAGGCATTTGTTATAGGATATATTTTAATTATAAAAATGTTAAATTAAATATTGAACATGGAATTATATAATATCTTGATGTTGTGTCGTGACTTTGTGATTCCTCACACTGTCTTCATAAAAAAAAATTTGTAAAGCTATATTTACTTTGTAGAGTAGTGGGCTTTGTGTGAATTACGAACACATTACACATGAATTACAAATTTTATATAGAAATTGTAAGTTTCATAATAGCTATGTACTTATAAGTAAAGTTTCTTATAATTCACAAGGATATCTGTCTACACCAGTATAAATTGTATTAGGGGATCTGCGGAAGAAAGCTACAGACTTTTAGAGAAGAAGTCACAGGTAGTAACATTGTTTAATGGCTGTGCTATATGAAGTTATTTCAAATTATTGAGATAATTCAACTAGCTAATTTTGGTAAAATAATTTCATTTTAAAAGGTTGCATTCAATAAGATTACAAATTGCAAATATAATGCAAATAAAATGTGCTGAAGCTTACATAGTAACTTCAATGCTAAGATATTTTTAGACGAAAATGAATTTTGTGCAACCTTAATTTTTCGGATAAAATCTCAAAATTGCATGTTTTGTACCTATTAGCACTAATTCTCGAATAAAGATAATGTGCGTCTGAAACAGTATTTTTTTTCTCCACATACTTTTTTTTTGGCAACTTGACTATAAAATATTAAAAGCAACAATTTTTTTTTAACCATTTGCAATTAAAAGGTGCTTTATAAGAACACAGCGATGACGCTTAACGTGGACATAATTTTACAGTTTTATTCTAACTAGGGTCTATGTAGTCATAGCATGATAAAAAATGCGAAAAGAGCGTGGAGCCAGCCGCTTAATAGTTTAGCTTGTCTATTATGATTACACATCAGATGTTCCAATCCTCAAAATTAATTATAAACCCTTAGTTTTAAGCTATACAAAAATAAAGTTTTATTCAAATCCGTTTAGTAATTCCAAAGATGGGTGGGTGCGCGTCACAGACGTGTTTGTTTGTTGTTGTTTCGATAAAATTACAAAAATCATATATTCATGTTCAATTACTGTTATTTCATTCTCCTAAATTAGTTTCCGTAAACATATTTTACGTACAGACACCATAAAAATACGGATAAAACATTTTGTATAAAACTACATTCAACAAGAAAACAGATAATTAATATCATTACAGCTTATTACGGTAGTTGGTAATGGCATTGACAATATTGGTTGACACGTGTAAGTGAGAGTTTCTTATTTCAGTGGTATTTTTCTCAGTGATTTTTTTTATTATTTGTTTAAAGGAGATAAATTTAAAAAGATCTACATATTAACAAGGTGATTGGTGTAGGTTGTTAAGTACATTTAAGTAGGTTAGATTGTTAGAAATGGACGCTGGTCCTCCTGATCCTGGAGGTGGGAGAAGTGCTTTGCAACTGTCATCCAGAAAGAGGCAAAGTGAAAATTCACCTTCTAGTAACGATGTTGCTAAAAAAACTATTATAGGTAGTAGGGCCACCGCAACACCTTTAATCAAAAATGTATATGTGCATCCTAACTTTACCGAAAACCCGACATTTACGAAATCCTACATATATTCTGATAAAGGCTCTTTCATCGTGTATCAAGGGAGAAAGACTGTTATTAATAGATAATAGAATAATCTATTACAAAATAATAACAGTCTTTCTTCCACATCTTTTCCTATTCAACGTAGATATAACTTAAAAAAAATCAACTGGAATAAGTACGCCGACTTGGTGGATTGCATGCTGGATAACCTTCTTGAATCTGCTAATTATGAGAATATCATTAGTTGTTACGATCAGTTTGTTTCTGTCATTTTATCCGCAACTGACTTACATATTCCCAAAAAACACTCCATTCAAAACCGGATGCATTTAATCCCTTGATGGGCTCAGGAATGTACTGATTTTGTCAATCGGCGTACATCTGCCGAGGCATCATAAACGGCCTTTATGACGATGGAGAATTACATTGAGTACAAAGGCAGTGAAGCCAAATTTAGAAAACTAGTTTGGAAGAGGAAAAAGCTTATGAGTCCCTCAATCCTGGTTCCACTTCTTCTCTTGGCTGGACAAATATTAAGAGATTTTGCCGGTTACTTGACAATATCGTCATTCCTAATTATAATAATCCTTCAATTTGGCTTAACGATTACGAACCTCCATTTGTACCATACCATGATTTATTCGTATACCCACGACGAATGAAAAGTCTAAACGCCACTGCTTAAATCTAGTAAACAATAAAAAAAATTCAAACAGCAAAGATCCCCAATTCATGGAAATTTCAAATTATTATTCCTATGCTTAAATGTTCTTCTGATCCAAATTCTTATAGACCCTTGCCCTATCATCAACCCTATCAAAAAAATGTTGAACGTCTTTTAAAAAACCGCCTGGAGTGGATAGTGGAAAGCAGAAATATCTGAGTGTCTTCGCAGTTTGGCTTTAAATAGGGGATAGTCATAGTGCTTTTACTTCAGACATTCGACGAGCTTTTGCTAAATGAGAGTATCTAAGGTGTTTTTCTGGATATTGCATCTGCGTATGATGATGTTCTTCTGATACTCAGGCAGAAATTGCAGCAGCTGAGTATTCTGCTGAGGAAGACTCACTTCATGTATAAGTTGCTAACCGGTATCTGTTAAACAAGGAGCGGATCCTTACTGTAGCTCCCAAATAAGTCTTCCTCAAGGTTCAGCCCTCAGTCTTCTATTGTATTATATATACACTCATGACATCGAATTGTCTGTCAATAGCTTTTGTAATATCCTTCAATATGCTGACGACTCACTAAAAAGAGAGTAACTTCAAATTTTATTATTTGATAACATTCATTTCACAGAAAGTGTAAATTTTTTAAGGCATGATTCTCGATAATGCTTTATTCATAGTCATATCGACTACGGCTTATTTATATTAGACCCCTTTAATAAAGTAGCCACTGATAAACTTAATCGCATATAGGATAAATGCCTACGAATTATTCTATGCGAATTAATTATGCAATGAAGTCTACTCCCACTAATGCATAGATCCGCGTCGCGTAAGTGGAATGTGTAGATCCACCTTTGTTGGCAAAATGTTACAGTTGTTTTCGCAACTTTTGTGGTCTGGGCTATCTGAGTTGGCCGACCTCATTCTTTGTGATAAACCGTTACCATATTTGATTAGTAGTTACCTCAAATTCACTCAGCTCCCTTATCAAGTTACCCATCTAACCCACTGTACCTATACTGCACGCCATACAAAGCTTTAGTGCATTCTCCCTCTATTATCACAGATCTTGGCTTGATCAAAGTAGATCCTGATACCAACACAAAATTTCTGAACATAGTTAATCAAAATTGGTACAATCATCTCATCTTTACTGATACATCAAAGCTCTCAAAAGAGAGTTGTGTGGTGCAGCTTGCTGGATCCCAAAGTTCAAAATTATTTTACAATTGAAATGTCCTCCAGAATCATCCGTGTTTACAGGAGAGGCTGTTGCTTTATTAGAAGCAATCCTGTTCACACTCACCCACGACTTTAAACAGACGGTTATATTAAGCTGCTTAATGGCCTTAAAGGGAAATCATTTTATTTTTAATTACGATCTTTTAAATTTTAAGGATTCGCGAAGAATTGTACGTATGTCATTTAAAAGGTTTGGGTGTTACTTTGGCGTGGAATCCAGGTAATTCTGGAATTCGTGGGACTGAATCTGCAGACTTGCACTAAAGTAGCTGTTCAGTGTGGCACTTTAGATCATTTTTCCAACTCGGCCCAGAAATTATTGTCTCTTGCAAATACTCATCTGGATGAGTCTGGAATAACTATTGGAAGGTGTCAATTTCTCATAAGGCTAAGTATTATGCTTCTGTCCAGCCTAAGCCTAGTATCCCAAGGCGATCATGGTTTTATAATCAAAAACATACTGAACAGAGGATTATTTCAACTATCTGTCGCTTGCGCCCTGGACATGCATATGGTCAAGATCAGGGTCAAAGACCACTCTCAGTGTGATTGTGCTCTCGACGAAAGCTCCGCTTCCCACGTCCTTTTCTCCTGCCCCAAATTAATTCGTCTTTTCTATGATGTCCTTCAGTTTAGTGTTTGTTAATGTTTATGTTTAATCCTTTTTGTAAATTTTTATGTAAATATATTAAATGTAATAATATAAAAATGTAAAATTATAAAGTAACCCTTTTGTAAAATATTATTTATTACGAACTTACTTTGTTTATTGTAAATATTTGCCCGTTTTGTTATAGCTGAAATTTGCTGTATTTTTACTGATCTCCTTTCAACTTATAATCTTTAATAGTGTAACTTTGTCTCTTTTTTACCTATCAATGTCCTTTGTGTATTCTCCATACAATAGGACATTGGCAAAGTGGCTAAAGAACTAAACTGATAATTTTGCACTTAAGCATTGATATATATAACTTAGGACAATTTCATTATATCCAGGACCGATACCATAACAAGTGTGCAAATTTCCTGTATGTTTTTCTTATATATCAGAGACAGTGCAGCTAATAAGTGTAATAATAAACACTGAATGTTTGTATCCATGCCACTTTGCTGAAAAGATTTGAATGGATTTTATTCTTCTTATACAACAAATAACAGTGTGTCAATTAGAATTAATTCTGTAAACTGTAACACCTGATGTAGAAAGTTGATGGACACTTTTTGAACATATCAAAATCAAAGTTTTAGGAAATCTTCAATGAAATGTGAAGGAGTAACATTGTTCAGTACCTATCTCTATATAATGACATAAGCAGGTGAACTCATATAATGTTAATAATAATAACAAGGCTCATAAAGTCCCTGCAAATGAAGTTGTGGACACCACCTAGTTACCACAATTATTGAGAAGTTATCAATTATATTTTTTTTAAGCAAATTAATAAAAATACAACTCAATGACACTAATGTAGAAAATTTTACTCACATAACAATATTTAAATTTGGTCAAGACTGTTATGAAAACTGAATTTTAATTAAAGAAATTAATAATAATTATAAAATTCAAACCATAAAGTTCTTAAAAAAATAAAATTAATAGAAAGAAAAGGCAATACACCTCTTTAATTGTTTTTAATAATACTATCTTTAATTTTTTGTTCTTGATACATTTTGAGGACTTTTTTTCCTGGAACTAGACCTTGAGATAAGCCTGGCCTTCTTTTCTTCTTGCCTACTTTTTCATCCCAGTTCTCTTCATTATTTGGTAAAGATGTTTCAATTATAACTTGAGGAGGTGGTGCAGATGTCATAGTACCAGCTCCTTCACATACTACATTGATTAATTTCTGAAAATAGAAAATAGTCATATTTAACATGTTTTTTGCAATATCTATTATTTACTGAAGTCCAACAAATTTACCTGTTTTTCAGCATCTAATTCCTCATTAGATTTTTGGATATCAGAATCATGAGCAAATTTGCAGTTGTGACCAAACCGACACTTGCCTTTTCTATAATTCCAGCATATTTTCTTGCCATTGATCATCTGAGTATTGCCTTTACCTGGAACCTATACATTCAAGGCCTATGTACTTGACGATAATATATAATATTGGATTTAATATAGTGCAAATAATATTTTCATTCATATTTAAAGCCAAACTAAAGAATACATGTATGAAAGGTCTAACAACTAAATTCTATCTAATATTAAATGTAAAATAGAAAGTCAACATATACCATTTTTACATGTTTTTCTAATATCGCAGCTTTTGCTAGCTCTGCTTGGACAAATGGATTTGAAAACACTGATGTATTGAGAATGTTTTCTCCTAAAGCAGGCTTCGGTAATTTTGGTTTATCATCATCCTTTTGGTCTTCCACTTTTTCTCTACGAAAATGTTATAATAATTACATAAAAATAATTATTTATAAAGTGACATTTCGTTATAAAATAAATTACATTTCTTCATCACTGCTGTCTCCTTCTGTGCTTGACGATGAACCGTAATCCAATAGAGCGTTCATGGTTACGTTAGATTATTGAGAATGAGAAAACAGGAAAATTCTTAAATCACTATATTGTTTGTTGTGTCTTAATTTACTCTATGTACTTGTATAAATCATTAATGAAAATAAAGTACTATTGTTAAGAATCCACTCTGATATTCTAATTACTTGTCAAATGTCAATAAATAGTCAACTGTCATATATGTTTCATGCATGTCTGTCCACAGACGAAATATATGACTTTGTCCTTGCCTTATTAACCTATGGTAACATAATGCATTTTAACTACACAAGTATTTTATAGCTGAAAAATTACTAAAATGTTTTACATACTTAAATAAATGAGTACGACATACGGTACCAGCAAACGTGACTATGAAAATTCAAATCAAAGATTATAGATAATAGATATATATTAAAAGTGAAATAAAATTTAATAATATTATCACTAAAGTATGGTTTCGGAAAACGTATCTCATGTAAGGGGGTATCAATTGTTTTACATATTTATAATTCAAGTGCTTCCTCGCACTTGTCACAAATGTTAAAATATAGATATTAATTATCTCAGACTAAAATTTGTTCTAAGTAATCAAGTATATAAAAGATTAAAAGAAATCATAAAAATATTTTTAATTACAAAATAAAATTTATATTAACTACTTCATAACTTAATTTCAATATTCAGATAGTCTTATTCGTATTCTAGGTATCTTTTTTACAATATTTATTAAAGTCCAACAGTCTCTTGGGCGTGGAATGATTTTTTCAACCGGGCACCCAATATCTTTTGTCTTCGTTCTTTTATCTGTGTTTTGATGTATGAAAGAGAAAGAGATTGTGCCCGTTACTCTTGCTCACTAGTTCTTCGTAGTGACGGCGGCATCAATTTCAGAATTAATTACCATTTGTCGCAAAAACTGCGCGTCCTTTACCTTTTCTAGACTAAAATCTTTCAATTGTCTTTAGGTTGTGATAAATCGTTATCTAAATGGCATCTGATGATGAAGTAGATGGATCTTTCGCAGGTAAAGGTTCAATTTAGTTCCTAGCATGTCATAGGTAAGCCGCGAATAGCGGTATCATATGTTTACTTGCGGTAAGCAATTAAAATTTTGAAAAAAATCGGCATTCATAGTGAAACTTATTTATTTTGTAATGATATAAATTGAAGTGCTATAAAGTGTTGTGATGATAAGTGATACAGTGGTATATTTGTTATGATTTAGTTGTAAATATTTTTATGTGGCAGTTTGTGACAGAAAAGAACATGCATTATCCCCTCATTACTACTTAACAAAATGGACGCCGCCAAACAAAGGGATTAGTGACCTTATAGCTTGGAGTGCGCGTGTAGTGCAAAAAGTGATGATCCTCATGTGCTTGTTAAGGTGTGCAGGTGAAAACCATGCAGACTGGTTTGACCACTTTAATGTAAATATTTCTTGCAGGTGACGAAGACGTGGAGGAAGGTGAGGGTCAAAATGATAACTCTGGAGAAAGTGACGAAGCCCCACCAAAAGTAAGGACATTAAAAAAAAATTGTTTGGTTTTTGGTGCAATAAAATTCAAAACAATAAATATATTATATTTATAAACAAATGCTTGTAGTTAATTAAAATATAAATGATGATCTTGATATAAATAATAAAAAAAAGCAAATTTGTAGCATAAATTTATTGAGCAAAATAAAGTGGTCTTATATTTCAAATTTGAGGTACTGTAGAGTACTTTTCATTTAAAGTAAGAAAGGAAACTTACTATTAATAACTTACTTTATATTAATGTTATAAGAACAAAATAAATATTTTCTTAAATGTGTATTCTTACCATAATAATATTTAATTGTAATTCTATGATAAAAATTACTTTTTCTTACATTTTTTAATTCTATAGGAAGATGATGATTATTCTCCAGAAGATGGAAGGAAGAAAAAGAAAGGAAAGAAAAGAAAAGCTAGAGGAGAAGAAAAGAAGGGAAGGAAGAAAAAGAAGAAGCGCAAAAATGAAAGTGAAGAGGTACACATTTTATAAATTTTATTATACTATAGCCTCCATATTTATGGAACTTCATTTAACTTTTGACTGTTAGATGAAGATTTGATGATCCAACTTACATTATCTAGTTGTGCCTATATGTATTTATTATATATATAACAATATTTCTTAGTTAGCATATTAATCTTCATATTTATATGAATGATAATTTGATTATAAAAAAATATTAAAGTATAGACTTGAGTAATCAAGATATGACAATTGAAGACACGGTTGGATTAATTCAATTTTTTTCATTAAAATGTTAAACAAGTTTTTAAGTGAAAACATTTAAATGTTTTTATAATAAGACAAACTGCATAATTCATAAAAAAATTAACATGTTGCATTTCACATTGGTTCTTAGCAAAATTGCATTTATGTTTAATCAACGTTGCAAAAAAGTGCTGTCCAAAATTCATTTGAATAAATCATATTTTGAAGTTGTTACACTTTGAAACTTGATCAGATAAATAAAAATCTTTAAATATGTGACATGTTTAAATACTTTCTTAATTACACCATCATTGTACTTATATAAGTTATTAGGCCACTGTTGTACTGTGGGACAACACTTATTCTAAACATCATGGTTGAGCGTTTGATCCCCACTTGAAGGAATGATTATATTTAAATTATTTATATTTCCCCAACAATATTTTTACTTTCATAGACAAAGTGCAGTATTCAATTTCACCACTCAACAAGTAATGTCTCAAATTGGGTACAATATCTGCCTAAAATTGGCTGAAAAGCTGAACGCCGGCGCTTTATCTTACCAAAGCAAAGAAATGAAAATAATCATTCCTCCTTATGGAAATCGAACCGAAAACCAATCGCGTGTGCAGCAGTGAGATACAAAAAAAAGGCGTGAAGCTTGCTTTTTTATATAAGTAACTCTAATAATAATAAACAGGAAGACGACTTCGGTCTGGAGATCGAAGCGGAGGGCGACAGTGACTACGCGTTGAGCGCGGTCTCGTCCAGCAAGAAGTCGCGCAAAGGGCGCGGCAGCAAGCACAACACGTCGACGCCAGTCGCGTCTGACTCTGGATCTGGTATGTTGATGTTATTATGTGGATAATTGTTACTGTATAAGGCAAATAGAATTGTTTTAATATCAATAGTCCTTAAGATTTGTTATATATATATAGATAAGAGGACTAACTGGCTAAGTCAAGCAATTTCGCATAAAAAAGTATTTAAGCAACATAAAATAAGAATTGTGAAACCTTCTTTGAAAAGTATGCTTTTTCGATTCATCAGCTTATTTAAAGAAAAATTGTTTATAATATTAATTTTATTAGTAGAAAGTGGAAAAGTATTTTTAAAACTGTATTTTTTTTGGTAAATTTATTTGTTGTATTTTTTGTTAAATTTATTTGTTGTATTTTTTTTTTTTTGTTAAATTTATTTGTTGTATTTTTTGTTAAATTTATTTGTTGTATTTTTTGTTAAATTTATGAAATATTTAAAATTTTACAACAATAGTACATTTGTTAATGTATTTTGTCAGATATTTTTTCTGTTTTCCCATCAAGATACAATGATCCGTATACAGTTTTAAAGCATTCAATTGCATTGATAATATATATTTTTGAAAACATTTTCGAAATTACTTATTATTTTCTCTATTTTTGTATAAATTGTGCGTGTTTTAATTATTGATTTACAAGCAATACTTATTGTCGAATTCTTTAGAGAATAAAATAAATTTGACAATAATGTAATAAATTTTATATAAACTTAAACTTATCCTTATGTAATGTACAATTACTTCAAATACGATGATGTTATCTCGTTCGTCTCGTGAAAATACGAAATAACATTGTATTTGGTTGTCTACCTTGACATATATAATTATCTTTTATTTACAAATTAATAAGAACTTTGAAGTCAAAAACTAGTTTTTAATGTGAAATTCAAAATAGCAGAAAAATATTTATTAAAGCTTTTTAGTAACATTTGAAAGTGTATTTAGCACATTAAGATTTATAAAAAATGTTTAGAAAACGTATAAAAAAATTTGAACGCAGTAGGAATCGAACCCGCGTCTCTTAGAAACCGTCCAAACGATCATCTGACCCCTAAGCCATACATTCTATATCCGGCTATGTACTTGGAACGCTTGGACGTTTTTCTAAAGGTGTAGGTTTGAGTCCCACTCAAGTTTTCTAAAAACTTATTAAGTTAGTGTAAAATTCAAGATGATTTACAGATTATTATCATAATTTTAAAAAGGGTGTTAAGCTACTAAATGTTAAATATTGTTTCAATATGCGATTCATTAAATTAAAGCATTATTTTTTTTTATTTTATATAGTATAGTATCTTTTTTGACAGTGAAAATTTGAAAATGCCTATTTTATAAATGCATATACTTTCTTCTTATAGGATTTCAACCCACAACTAGTGTCACGACAGTGTTATTTAAGCTGCTCCTCCGTTTTCAGCTATGCCTATTTTTCTATATTTGAACTTGTATTTTCAATTCCTCCTTTGGTATAGCAAGACGCGCCATTAGCTTTCATCGTTCCATACACAATGTTTTGTCGTTAAGTTGGGCGGAAAGTAGAGAATGTTATTAGGTACACTCGGTACTTTACTGTCAAAAAATTATTAAAAAATATGAAAATAGTGATATTTTTGAGTTTGTGCAGGTATGCCCACAGTGGAAGAGGTATGCTCGTCGTTCGGGCTCACTGACGTCGACATTCAGTATTCTGATGCTGATCTCGAAAACTTGACAAGTTATAAGCTTTTCCAACAACACGTCCGCCCGCTCATTGTGAAGGAAAATCCAAAGGTATGATTTATAGTTGTTTTTATATTTTTTTGGTAATAAATAATGACATATATATATATATATGTATAACGTAAAGAATAGAGTAAATTATAAAATTATTGAAGTTATTTTGAACTGAGCTTTTTTATTTAAGCATGGAATATGTTAAACTAATGTTGCAAAGATAAATATGTCAAGGTGTACTAATACACATAGATTTTCACTGACTATCCTGCTATGCGATATCCTGCTATGTGAGATATATATATATATTTTATTTTAGGTACCAGTATCAAAACTAATGATGCTCGTAGCAGCCAAGTGGCGACTTTTCTGTGAAACAAATCCGCATCTGGACGGCAGTAGCGGTGGCGCAGTCGGCAACCCGAATATGGGCTCGGAGGACAATACTAATACTTCAACTGCATCTGATTATGTGCCCAAGCGTCCCGGACGTGCACCCAAAGAGAATAAGGTACATTGGTCATTTAATTGGGTTGAATATGCTTTTTACGTTCATTTCTAAAAAGTATTTTCTTATGACTCGAGAAATCATTGTGTTAAGACAATTAATTATTTATTGAATATAAAATATTTGTAATTATTATATGTTTTCAACTCAAACATATTTTTCTTATCTTATAAAATGTGAATAGCACTATAAATGTTAAAAATAAAAAAAAGTTTATAAGCATTCGTCGGCATAGCGATTAAGCCTTTAACTATCGAGCGAGCAGCCAGAGTTGACTCAGCTACTCGAGAGTAAACATAAATAGTAATAAATGAAACGTGAACAGATCGAAGACTCGATAGAGGAGCCGGAGGGAGAGGAGGAGGAGGAGGGCGTGAGCGACGAGGGCGCGCCCGTGCCCCGCAAGCGCGGCCGCAAGCCCAAGCAGCCCGGCGCGCCGCGCGGCAAGCCCGGCCGCAAGCCCAAGGTGCCCACGCTCAAGATCAAGTTCAGCAAACGCAAGCGCACCAGCAGCGTGAGTGCAGCATATAATACTTAGTCTTGCCATTTATATTGTAACATGTAAAAAGCTTATTTTAAATATATAAAGCTTAGTCGAAATGGTCTGCATTGGTTGCAATACAGTACTCTAAAACATTGAGGTCAGTTATCGATAGCAGCACGCGCTATTTCGGACGGATTCAAAATTATCGTGGCGTTTAGAACAAAGCCTTATTCTCTATAACGTACCATAAATCATAATCCCGTTGATTAAGATCAGTATTAAATGACAGCCAGTCTTAAGCTCCCCTATTCTAACCAAGATTGGGTGGATCGAGCTTTATGACCCGGCGCTGAGTCTTGCTGAAACAACCGTTATTGGTTATTGAACATGGTGTTATTGTGGGACTTTACTACCTTCTCAAGAATGGTACCTTGATACACTTATACCAATGTTTTGATACCTTTTACACAAATATATAACACCCCACCAAACCATCACTGATAAAAGTCGGATAATGCCCACGTTGTACTCTGTTGACTAATTGGGAAGCTTTTTTAGAACTTTCACCATAATCACGGTCATTTTGTTTGTTTACAATATTGCTAAATTGTTAAAATTTTCTCATCCGTTAACAGAATTTTTCTGTATCCTCCGCTCCGGTCCGCTTAAGTAATTGTTTTGATTTTACCACTCTTGTCTTTTTTAAATTATCAGTAAAAAAATGACGCACAAAAATGACGACCAGTGACGCGTCTCTTATAGGCTGCAAGACCTAAGTGATATTTTTAAATACGCCACAAGGTTCTAGGTGCTACCTTCGTCTCCCGAGATAAAATCTTTTGCTTTCTGGACAGGATTTTTTCGAATTCGTTTCCTTTACGGCTTTGATCACCTTATTCGTACGACCACTACGTGAACTGCCAGGTCTTTTTCTTTCGGTTAGGTTTCATTATACCTATCCAATATTCCGGTACACAAACATTTGATTAATATATTCCGTATTCGCGTTTACGTTCCGCCCTTATATTGTAATACAGAACCGATGAATGTAGAACGGTATTTGTATAGGATTAAAGTAGATATGTACCCAGGTACAAGAAAAAAACAATTTAAAACAATATTAATCAATTAAAAGCCTTTCATCATCAATACAATTATAAGTTATAAATTTTTGTCATCACATTTAGTTTTTTAATCACATTTAGTTAAGTGTTTAAGGTGTAATTGTGTAATTATTTCGCATTTTCGCCCGGCCCGCGTGCTCACTTAAGTCACAAACATTATTTATGAACTAATTTAAATTAAATAAACACTAAATGTTACGGGTAGTTTACTAAAATACAATAGTCAAAACTCCATTAAAATAGGTTAAGCCGTTTTTGAGGTTAGCGTGCACACACGCACAGACAATCATAAAATATACAAAAAAAACTCTGTTTTGGTTATATTACATTGACAAATGCTTCCATGTACAAACAGCGAACAGATACATTTTTATTGTATGTATAGATTACATCTGCTAATAAAGATTTTTTGCCTGCGAACACAAGAAAATTGTTACTGTATTTTAACCTAATATTGAAAACTTGAATAAAAATCTTTTACTGTAAAAAATCATCTTCAACAACCTACGATAAACAATCTTGCAATTAATAGACGAGAAGCATTTCTAAGCCATTTACGATATAATAATATTATCTGAGACAAGTTCTCAACTACAGCCTATGCTCGAAACTTTGCAAACAACTAGTGCCAGTTTAATACTTGAAATCAATCCCACTAACGATTATGACAAATAGCTATAGAAAACAAATAATCGTGAACGGTAATAAACTTGAATATGCAAAAAGTACATATATTTGGTTAAAACAATAAGATAGAAGTGCTCTTCTGTCTGATTGTGCAAACATGGAATAAAATAAATTTTCAATAGTAACATGCCAACTAGAATGATGTTTTCATTCTCAAAGCCATGAATTCTGACCTCTTATTGCCAATTGCCGTGATTGACCTATAGTTGCCAAACATAGAAGTTCACGGCAAAAGCCAAACACAAAATCAGCTGCCAAAGAGGGGTCCAGAGAAGCATGCTCGATATAAAAAAGCAAGACAAGACACAAAAATAAGAGAAATAACAAATTCTACCGATACCTTCTTAAGCTTCGCACTGAAGTTAAAATGGAAACGGGCAGGTTACGAAGCAAGGCTTAGAGACAACAGTTGGACCTACAACACCACGATATGGCTTCTCCAGGGACTTCCTCTGCGACTTTTTCCTCAAGGAAAAAGAAGCAGAGGAATAGGTGGGATTAAGTTATTAAAAAAGTCACCGGCACCAATTGGAGGCACAGGAAAGAGAGTGGACATATTTGGAGGAGGCCTTTACCCAGTCTGGGTACCATGCATAATTAACTACTAAAAATATAAATTTGCTACTACGAGGGCGGTTCGGAAACTTCTTAGCCTAGCACAAAAAGCGCGGTTTAAACAGAAAAAAGTTAAGTGTTTTGGAAACTTCCATCTCTGCTAGGAATACATGTTAAATTTTTGTTCGATCTGGCAACTCCTTCATATAGAAACAGGTGTTCACAAAAGACGCATCCGCATTTTATTACAATGGAAAAATTAGAAATGCGTGGTGTCATTAAATATTTACATAAAAAAGGTTTATCGGGACAAGAAATTCATAATGATATGGTGAATGTGTTAGGTGAAAGTGCTCCTTCATATGCAACAGTAAAAAATTGGGTTGCTGAGTTTAAACGTGGTCGTACAAGCATTGAAGATGAACCACGTAGTGGACGTTCAAAAACAGCAACACCAACAGAAATTGTAGCCAAAGTGCATGATATGGTATTAAATCATCGACGAATGAAAGTGCGTGAAATAGCTAATATCATCAAATGATCGAGTCCATTTAATTTTGCATGAAGAACTACAGATGAAAAAGCTTTCTGCAAGATGGGTGCCGCATTTGTTAACAGTCGACCAAAAACGCATAAGAATGAACATTTCTAAAGCTTGTTTGGATCGTTTTAAGCAAAATAAAATGGATTTTAAGCGTCGTTTCATAACTGTTGATGAGACATGGATCCACCACTATACCCCAGAGACAAAAGAACAATCCAAACAATGGACTGAAGCTGGAGGAAGTGCCCCAAAGAAGGCAAAAACAATTCAATCGGCTGGTAAGATTATGGCAACGGTTTTTTGGGACTTCAAAGGTATTTTATTGATTGACTATCTGCAAAAGGGTAAAACAATAAATTTAGAGTACTATTGCAACGTTTTGGATCAATTAAATGTAAAAATTCGAGAAAAACGTCCTGGCTTACAACGCAAAAAAAAATATTTTTCATCAAGACAACGCACCAGCGCACAAGAGTGTTTTAACAATGGCTAAAATCAACGAATTAAAGTACGAGTTGCTTGACCACCCACCTTATTCTCCTGATTTAGCTCCCAGTGACTTTTACCTGTTCCCAAATCTAAAAAAATTCCTTGCTGGCAAGCGTTTTACCTCAAATGAAGATGCAATTACAGTTGTAAACCACTATTTTGAAGACCTTGAGGAAAACTATTTTAATCAAGGGATAGAATTGCTAGAAAAGCGTTGGACTGAGTGTATTGAAGTTTCAGGAGATTATATTGAAAAATAAAAATATTTTTGAAAAACTAACTACTCTCTTTTATTGATAGGCTAAGAAGTTTCCGAACCGCCCTCGTATTAAAATGCAATGCAAGAACGGTTAATAAATACTTTTTAGCAGAAATTGCACCTGTGTATCTCGGAATTTGTCCAGGTGCACTTGTTGTCGTTGTTTAAGGCTCATCATATGTTGATATAACTACATATTTATACATACTTAATGATAGTGTGGAATTAACGTCTCTTACTATGTTTGGTTGCGTTTATAAAAAGCAGCTTCATACTTAGCAAATCTTAGTGTCGAAACACTCCGTTCTCCACTTTTCGCCTGAATGTTCATTCAAGACGGAACTTATGATGGAACTCTTAAGTGAAGAAACTCAACGCCGCACTTTGTCTTACCAGAGCAGAGAAATGAAAATAATTTAAATATAATTATTTCCCCCGAATGGGAATTGAACCCACAATTAATCGCATTTAGAGTAAGGCGACAGTCAGTCACATGAGCCACGATGGCCTGGTCTTACTTTTGTAAATGTTTTATATAATTGTAAAAAGTAGCAGTTTATACTGCTACTTTTAAGAAATAAACAATGTTTAATAACTGTTGTTCTTTTGTAAATATTGTGTAATAGTTTAAATCTTTCCAATACAGATGTATATCCATTTTAAGTGTAATCAATATATTGTGATTAGTAGTATATTTAATACTTTCTATTTTAAACTACAACATTAAATGATTCCGTGCTTACTAAGTAAATCGTATTAGGACAATTGCTTAGGCAACGATTCTAAATAAGGAATAATTATATTTTAGTATTATATTAATTATAATTTAATATATATTATTAATAACTTGAAGACAAGATAATAGAATATCACTATACCAATTGTCAAGGCTTTAAAAGGATTTAAACATTTTCTCATTTATTTATTTTAGCTTTACGATTTATTGCGAGGTAGAAGCAGAGAACAGTCCCTGCATACTTCTTTCGTCTCGTCCACTGTCATTAACTTCCTCATACAATCCCTCTGGGGGGCCCTCATCAAGCGAGGTCTCCCCCCTACCCCTATTCATTATGTTATTTTTTTTTTGTAATTATAATATAACATATGTTAATAACATACTTTATTATAGTAGTATTATCTTGACTATAGGAGGAAGATCCAGAAGGTAGTGCAGGGGCGAACACAGATTCAGATGCAGAATTTGAACAGATGCTAGCTGAAGCGGAACCCAAGCCAGCGACCAGCAATGCCGATGAAACACCGCCGCCAAAGGAGGAAGATCCCAATGTCCCTGTAAGAGTTGTTATTAGTATTATTATTATTTTATAGCTTCACACTTTCTACTGCATAGCAGGGTAGTGAAAGAAAACCTAGTGTCAAGACATTGCGCTCCTTACTTTCCGCTCGAAATCGAGACACTGCATGTTGAATGGCGGAACTCAACGCCGTGGGTTGTGTTAGTTACCAGAGTGTAGAAATGACAATAATTTTTATTATTATAATTAACAAAAATATACGTGTGTTCTCATTATTATTGTACTATATAGGAAGTGCTGCAATATAATTGAACAAGTGTTTTTCATATTGAAAGATGAGTTTGAAATTTTAAATTAATTATCATAAAAATATAACAGCCACTGCCAAAGAAGAAAGCTAAAACAAAAATTGGAAATAAAAGTAAGAAGAAGAAGAAAATGCGTACGACAAACAAGTTTCCTGATGGTGCCGAAGGTGAACAGGAACATCAAGACTATTGTGAGGTGAGCTATTTTTACTAAAAAAAAATTATTACACGGCTTCACAAATCTTTTTATTTAGTGAGACTGAAATAAATAATATGGATGAAGCTTACATGTCACAAAAATCTATATTAAAGAACATTTTAATTAAAATATTGCGCCCACATTTTAAAAGCGTCTGCTTTTTTATCGATTGAGTGCTAAATACTGTTTATTTCATAATTATGCATTATATACATTTATTTATTTTTGTATTTTTTATACAAAGGAACTATATATGTAATTTCGGTTTTGACAATGAAAATATGAATCAACTTTTATAATACACCTATATTAATAAACCAATACCAATAAAAACTAATATTAATAAATAATACCAATTTTTAATAAATACATTACATTAATATAAATTTTATGGTTTTATATTATTTATATGCACTTAAAATTACGGCATTTATTAAATTATTTTCCATCTATAGGTCTGCCAACAAGGAGGTGAGATTATCCTTTGTGATACTTGTCCAAGGGCTTATCACTTGGTATGTTTGGATCCGGACTTGGAAGAGACTCCAGAGGGGAGATGGTCGTGTCCTCATTGCGAGACTGAAGGCAACCAGGACCAAGAGGAAGATGATGAGCATCAGGAGTTCTGCAGGTCAGTTAGATATTATTAGTGTTATTGTAGTATTTTTAATTTCACATATCTCTTGCAAATGATGTATAGCTGAGTAATAATTAAAGATTATAATTATTTATGACCTAATTTGTTTTCTTTTTAAGAAAAAATATATATGTATATTTTTTTAATTTCTTATACTAGATAATGATGTATGGTTACTATGATGAAAAAGGTTTATTTATTTATTATAAAAATTATTATTAAACATCGAAATATTTGTTTTCGTTAATATACATTTTATTAACAGGATTTGTAAGGATGGTGGAGAATTACTTTGCTGTGATTCTTGTCCATCTGCCTACCATCGCTTCTGTTTGAATCCACCACTGGAGGAGGTGCCTGATGGAGAATGGAAATGTCCACGATGTAGTGTGAGTTACTAATTAGTTTTAACTTAATTTGGAATATTATAATGTATGAACAATAATGGTAGCCGTCTATTGATTCAAGTAACTTAGTATTAGTATCATTTATCAACTTATTTTAAATAAAATTTAATGTTAATATATATCATACATAATTGCCATTTTAATAAATAAAAAAAATCTAATCTAATCAAAGTTAATAAATGAATTTCTTTTGTTCTTTCTAGTGTCCACCACTGGACGGCAAGGTGTCGAAGATATTGACATGGCGTTGGAAGGAATTGTCTTCGAAATCGAAAACGCCACGAACCAGGGAGTTCTTTGTCAAGTGGCACGAGAGATCATATTGGCATTGTAGCTGGATTTCGGAAATACAGGTACAATGGTTTTTAAGTTTAAAATATGCTGTAATTTGACAGTTCTATTTACTTGTGTTAATTAATTATAGTGTTTATTTTTTTCATTATGGTGCAAATTTGAGAACAATTGATCTTCTTAATATTTTTTTATAACACAAATAATAAGAATATTGATAATTATAGTGTATGAAGTCTACAATCGATTTGCCTTTTCTACAATTTACATTATTTATCTTTAAAATTTTATCATAGAAAACTGAGCTTTATGATGTTTTAATTTTTTATTACACTTAAAATTCCATCCATGATTTAAAATTTTATGTTTATAATTATATTTTCAGTTGGACGTGTTTCATCCATTAATGTATCGCTACTACATGCGCAAATCCGATCCAGAGGAGCCGCCCAAGCTAGACGATGCGCTGGAAGAGCGCGAGAGCCGTAAACGTATGAAGCACAAGCAGAACCGAGAGCAGCAGGACTCTGATGAGAAAATGTTGGAGGAGAAGTATTATAGGTAATTTTTTTAAAAAAAATTTGAATTGATTAATATTTGAAAAAGACTCATTTGGACCGTTCTAAGAAAATTACGCAGACTGTTAAGTATTAAATATTATTGATATTATTGTTGTTTAAATGGAGAAGAAGAGTCAATATTTTTTCTATTATATATAATGAATTAGTAATACGTTAAATTAGTGAAATAAATATTACACCTACTTCTATGTGCTAGACTTACATTTTTATATTTGCAAATAATTAAATATTTTACACAACAATGAGTTTACAAGCTTGATTTACTTTAGTTATTTATATTTTATTTAATACAATTCACAGGTATGGCGTTAAACCAGAATGGCTGATTGTGCATAGAGTAATAAATCACAGAACATCCCGTGACGGCACTACATACTTTCTAGTGAAGTGGCGCGACTTGTCCTACGATCAGGCCACATGGGAGTCTGAACATGAAGACATTGCTGGTCTTAAGTCAGCTATGGATTATTATCAGGTAAATGTTTTAAATATAATCAAATAAAAAAAAAGTATATATTGTTATTATGAGGAGTATAGTAAAGTTTTTTTTTTTACTATTTGTAGTTCTATGTTGATTTTATTAAGATTACTCTAAAGATTTTTTATAAATAATATATTATTTTTAATTTTTCTTAGGACATGCGCGCCTTTATCACTTCTGAAGGAAAAACTAAAGGAAGTAAGGGCAAGAAAGCGGGGCGTAAAAGCAAGAACAAGGATAACATTGACGACGATGAGAGCAGCAGTGGTTTGCAAATTAAGTGTAAAAAATACAACCCTCCACCCGATCGTCCCACTACAAACCTTAATAAAAAATATGAAGATCAACCACCCTTTGTCTATGAAACTGGAATGCAACTCCATCCCTACCAGCTCGAAGGTATCAACTGGCTGCGATACTCCTGGGGACAAGGGATTGATACTATCCTCGCCGACGAGATGGGTCTAGGCAAAACTATTCAAACTGTAACTTTCCTAAATTCGCTATTCAAAGAGGGTCACTGCAAAGGCCCCTTCCTTGTGTCGGTGCCACTGTCAACTATTATTAACTGGGAAAGAGAGTTTGAATTGTGGGCTCCGGACTTATACTGCATTACATATGTCGGTGATAAAGATTCCAGGGCGGTTATAAGAGAAAATGAACTCACATTTGATGACGGCGGCAATAGAGGCGGGAGGCCTTCTAAAATTAAATCTCAAGTCAAATTTAATGTTCTTCTGACGTCATATGAACTTATTTCCATTGACTCAACCTGCCTTGGTTCTATCGACTGGGCTGTATTAGTCGTGGACGAAGCTCACAGGCTAAAGAGTAATCAGTCCAAGTTCTTCAGGCTTTTGGCTGGTTATCACATCAATTATAAACTTCTGCTGACAGGAACTCCTTTACAGAACAATCTAGAAGAATTGTTCCATCTACTTAACTTTTTAAATAAGGACAAGTTTAATGATCTAGCTGCTTTCCAAAACGAGTTTGCTGATGTTTCCAAAGAGGAGCAAGTGAAGAGGCTTCACGAAATGCTCGGCCCTCATATGTTGCGACGTCTGAAAGCAGACGTACTGAAAAATATGCCTGCCAAATCTGAATTTATTGTGCGTGTAGAATTGTCGCCAATGCAAAAGAAATATTATAAGTATATCTTGACTAGGAATTACGAGGCTTTAAATCCAAAGAGTGGAGGACAGACAGTTTCCCTACTTAATGTTATGATGGATTTGAAAAAATGTTGTAACCATCCATACTTGTTCCCCGTGGCAGCTGAAGAAGCACCTCTCGGCCCTCATGGAAATTATGATACTCAAGCATTAGTTAAGGCATCGGGTAAATTAGTCCTTATGTCCAAAATGTTGAAACAGCTCAAGGAGCAAGGTCACAGAGTGCTCATTTTCTCTCAAATGACAAAAATGTTGGATATCCTCGAGGATTTCTTGGAAGGCGAGGGTTATAAGTATGAGAGAATTGATGGTGGTATTACAGGAACGATCAGACAAGAAGCCATTGATAGGTTCAATGCCCCCGGCGCACAGCAGTTCGTCTTCCTTCTCTCAACAAGGGCCGGTGGTCTAGGTATTAATTTGGCTACAGCTGATACCGTAATTATTTATGATTCCGATTGGAATCCCCACAACGATATCCAGGCGTTCTCTCGCGCCCATCGTATCGGTCAAGCCAACAAAGTTATGATATACCGATTTGTAACTCGCAACAGTGTAGAGGAGAGAGTTACTCAAGTAGCCAAGAGAAAAATGATGTTGACTCACTTGGTTGTACGACCCGGTATGGGTGGCAAAGGTGCTAACTTCACCAAGCAGGAATTAGATGATATCCTAAGATTTGGTACAGAGGAGCTCTTCAAAGAAGATGAAGGCAAGGAAGAAGCCATTCACTATGATGATAGAGCCGTAGGAGAGTTACTCGATCGTTCTAAAGAAGGTATTGAACAAAAAGAATCTTGGGCTAACGAGTACCTTAGCTCTTTCAAAGTGGCTAGCTATTCTACCAAAGAAGGCGACGGCGAGGAGGAAGTCGATACTGAGATTATTAAACAGGAAGCCGAAAATACTGATCCTGCCTACTGGATAAAACTGCTCAGACATCATTATGAACAGCATCAAGAAGATCAAGCAAGAACTCTTGGTAAGGGTAAGAGAGTGCGCAAACAAGTCAACTACAACGACGGCAGTGTCGCCCAAACGGAAAATAGAGAGGATTCAACCTGGCAAGAGAACGGCTCGGATTATAACTCAGACTTTTCTCAAGGAAGCGAGGATGATAAAGAGGATGACGACTTTGATGAAAAGAATGACAACGGTGATTTACTTAGTCGCCGCAGCAAGAGACGTCTGGAGAGGCGAGAGGAAAGGGACAGGCCTTTGCCGCCGTTGCTCGCTCGTGTTGGTGGCAACATGGAAGTGCTCGGGTTTAATGCTCGACAGAGAAAGTCATTCCTTAACGCCATCATGCGGTATGGCATGCCGCCGCAAGACGCGTTTAACTCACAGTGGTTAGTCAGAGATCTCAGAGGAAAGTCGGAACGTAACTTCAAAGCGTACGTGTCGCTGTTTATGCGGCACCTGTGCGAGCCCGGCGCAGATAACGCGGAAACGTTTGCTGATGGTGTTCCCCGAGAAGGCCTATCCAGACAGCACGTTCTCACGAGAATCGGCGTCATGAGCCTCATAAGGAAGAAAGTGCAAGAGTTCGAACATATCAATGGATATTACAGTATGCCTGAACTTATTCGCAAACCAGTAGAGCCAGTGAAAATCGCAGGCGCCGAGAGTGCTGCGCCCAGCCCCGCCCCTTCCACCGCCACGCCCATCACCTCCGCCGCACCCTCGCCCGCGCCCACGCAACCCGCGCCCGTCGCGGGGCAGGCGCCCACGCCCGCCGGCTCCGACAAGGACGACAAAGAAGAGACTAAGGACGAGAAACCAGAGCCCAAAGATAGCAAAGACAAGGACGAGCCGATGGACACTAGCGATATAAAGGAAGAAAAGGACAAAGATGAAAAGGACATTCCGAAGGAGATTAAAGAAGATGTCAAGGAAGAACGACGCATGTCGGTGGACGAGGAACCCAAGGAGGACGACAAATCAGATAAGAAAGACGATGAAAAAGACGAAAAAATCAAAGAGGAGGCCAAAGATGACGATAAAAAAGAGGACGCAAAGAGCGACAAGGCTGATTCGGAAGGCTCCGACAAGCCGAAGGACGAGAAGAAGGACGAGGACGACGATGACGTGGTGCTCGTGAAGGAGGAGGAGGACCTGAAGGTGGAGCGGCGCAAGTTCATGTTCAACATCGCGGACGGTGGGTTCACGGAGCTGCACACGCTGTGGCTTAACGAGGAGCGCGCGGCGGCGCCCGGACGCGAGTACGAGATCTGGCACCGGCGGCACGACTACTGGCTCCTAGCCGGCATCGTCACGCACGGCTACGGCCGCTGGCAGGACATTCAGAACGACCTGCGCTTCGCCATCATCAACGAGCCTTTCAAGATGGACGTCGGCAAGGGCAACTTCCTCGAGATCAAGAACAAGTTTTTGGCGAGGCGGTTTAAGGTAACCTTCCGTTTTCTGTTTTATATTTTGTGTTTATTATCTGAAGCAATATTTAACGAAAATGTTTGTTGTACGGTTAATTTAGGTACACATGAAACTTTTGAGAAAAGAACGTTAAAAAGTCATTTATGTTTTTTGATATATTTTTAGTTGTTGGAGCAAGCACTGGTGATCGAGGAGCAGCTTCGGCGCGCGGCGTACCTGAACCTGACGCAGGACCCCAACCACCCCGCCATGTCGCTGAACGCGCGCTTCGCGGAGGTGGAGTGCCTCGCCGAGTCTCACCAGCACCTCAGCAAGGAGTCGCTGGCCGGCAACAAGCCCGCCAACGCCGTTCTCCACAAGGTCACTACTACACCACATACCCCATGCTATATTAGATTCAAACTAACTAAATTAGGTTATAAAAGGTGGAACTGACAATACTGACATTTATATTTTTATTGCCTATTCGAAAGTGCCCTTTATGTTATTTCAATTGCGTGTGCAGTATCAATATATATATATATATATAAAAACAATGTATATTTTGATATTGCACATGCACTAAAACAAATGGAGAATGTGCATTTTAGAGGTTGAATCGTAAGATCTAACGCTAAGGAGTTTTCTTCCCCGCAGGTGCTGAACCAGCTGGAGGAGCTGTTGTCGGACATGAAATCGGACGTGTCGCGGCTGCCGGCCACGCTGGCGCGCATCCCGCCGGTGGCTCAGCGCCTGCAGATGTCGGAGCGCTCCATACTGTCCCGCCTCGCCGCCACCGCCGGCAACCCCGTGCCCTCGGGTAAGCATCTTCATACTCTCTTGCCAAACGATTATTCCTAATAATAATTTTAGGCAGAAGTAGCAGCAATTTTAAAAATCTCGCTACAGAGACGCTAACAACAAAACTAAATAGTAATATAACAAGAATTTCTATATAACCGGATGTAGAACGCATTGCTTAGCTGTCTTGATCGCTTGGATGGTTTCCAAGAGGCACAGGATCGAGTCCTGTGTTACATCCGGCTGCGTAGAAATTCTTATACGCTTATTATTACTTATTTTTGTTGTTAACCTTTCCTAAGTGTGTGAATAACACTTTAAAATGTTAAGAAAACTAGTTTATTTTATTTAGCTGTATTTTGATTGTAATAAAGATTCCCATATACTTTTATATACTAGAAAAAAATTTCAAGAGGGTTCAAATCCCGCTGCGTTCAAATTTTTATACGTTTTCTAAATATGTCTTTTTTAAGATTTCCATAATTGTTGTTACTTACATAATTATAATTGAGGCGATTATATGTTTTGTTTAACTTGTAAATAAATATATAACGACGAGCACAAACGACGGTGAGTGAGATATGCGATGTGTTCTGCAGCGCAAATGGCGCAGTTCCCGGCCGGGTTCGGCGCAGGCGGCGCGCTTCCAGGCTTCTCCCCCGCTGCGGCCGCCGCCAACTTTACCAACTTCCGCCCGCAGTACTCCGTGCCCGGACAGCCCGCCACGCCCTCCTCCAATGTATGAACTTACTTTATATCTTTATATACACTATAATATAGTATAAAACTAAATAGTATAATATAGTGCATTCGGTATTATTTTTTTGTTACTTAGTTATTGACTTGATGATCTTCATATATATTGTTGTGTAAACTTAAACATTATTTGTACATTGTTGAAAAATAAAAAATTTCTTTTTTTACATATTTTTTTATGCTTCTGTTAATTATTATTTGTTTCAGAAATCATAAGCCTGCGGAAATTATAAATCGTCAAAATATTGACAAGTATGCAGGTAGAAAATATATTTATTTTATTATAGATTGATTCTATTATCGTCAATATAACTTCAAAATGCGGTTCTTTAAGAAGACACCCCCACTTTTTGTCTTAAACATATCCATATTCAATTGATATATTTGTAGATAAATAATTATAAATTGATACTTTGTTTTAATAATGTGTAACAAAATTACCACATATATAAATTCAAAAGACTAGTGGGACAGCATCCCACTATAAACAAACTTGGTGTGGGTTCGATCCCCACTAAGGCAAATGCTTATACAGCTAAAAAGCTGTACAGATTACGCGGTGAACAAGTAAATAAACTTAAATCATGAATTGTTTAAAATAAATAATTTTAATTTCTTATGCCAATCCTTAGAGCTGCTTTTATATGTTCTAAAATTAAACAATTTCTTTGAGCAATAGACCACATTGTTGCGCAGTAGTACAGCGACAGACTGTAAACGCGATTACTTGCGGCAAAGATTCTCCTTCGAGGGAATTATTATATTTCCATTTTCCCTCTGTGGTAGGACAAAGTGCGACGTTGAGTTCCGCCACAAGACGCAATGTCTCGTATTCATGCTTAAGGCAGAGATCGGAGTGTCTGACTCATGGATAGGATGCAGGATAAAGTGTGAAGCTAAAAAAAGGTATTAAAACAATATATGGATTGCATTGTTCAAGAATGTCTAGTTAAGAGTACAATATATGTCTGTATATAGATACTTCTCGCTGTTTATTCACTTATTATGCGATGTAGACTACAGTTGTGTGTACTAATTTATGTAATTTGTTTCAGTGAGCGGTGACAACACCGCATTTAGAAGAATAATTTAGATGTAAGCTTTCTAAGATTCCTGTTCCACGTTGGGTTTGAAGTGATATAATTAGTGGTTAGTGCGGTTATGTTAGGTAACATAATATTACGTCATACTAGAACAGAACTCTCACAATATTATTTATTTCATCTTGATCTGTATGAATCTTGTTTTATCGCCTAAGTGATTGTCGACTTATGAAATCTTTATTTTTAATTTACCAAAAATGAAAATTGAATAAATCATACAATTACGTAAAAAAAAATACTTGTTTTATTTTCAAACCATTACAATACAAAATATTTTGGTGATTTCGTTCTTTGGAATTATTATACATAATATTTTTAATTTGATTCAGTTATTTACAATATTCATTTAGTGTTGATTTAAATTGTAACTGAATCTAATTAAATATAGAAGAACTCAATTTCAATGTCACCAAGTATAAGTATCATCTTCTGGGTTATATTTGACACTGTCCAAGGATTGCACAATTCCTGGATCAGTTGAACAGAATAAATCCAGAACATCTTTATTTATGCCGCAGTCTGATAAGTTTTCTTTGTTGAATGCTTGCCCAAAATCATTAGCTTCCTTTTCTTTTGTTAATTCCTCTGTAACAATATAAAATAATTAAAAAATTATACTTGATATTATTTAATGTGTGTAATTGTATTTAAATTATGTTATGAGCAAAATATGTGTAAAATGTAATTTACTTCCATTAATGTTATCATTTTCATTGTGTTTCGAAAATTATTTATAATAATAAATTAATGAAAATTAATGTCTGCATTTAAATGTGAAGCTCAACATGTATATAACACCCATCGCTAATGGTTGTACAACATACAAACACATACATTAAACATGCACTTGCATTGTTTACTACAAATTAATTGTAAACTAAATATAATTGTGATCTATTGTCAAGCATTTTTATTTAATAACCAATTTGATCCTGCAGCTTCATTATTGTGAAATATAATTTCTCAAAATTTAAATATAAATTTTTAAATTTTGAGAAATTCTTTAGTCTCCATTCTACACATTTCAAGGAACTTGTATCCCAAATTTAACTGTCTGTTAGTCGGTTATATATGCATAATAAGCCTCTCGCCTTGTGCAAGTTTCCGTGCGGCCCACGTGAAGGCGAGCGTGGGCGCGTGGTGCGCGAGCGTGGCGCTGCAGTGCGCGGGCGCGGCGGCGCGCACCGCGCCCAGCACCGCGTGCACGGCCGACGGCAGTATGGGCCCGCGCAACTCTATCGAGTAGTACTTGCTGCTCTCCGCGTGGATAATGTTTTCGCGCATCTGTTTTGTAAATTAAATTTCAATCATTTTTAATCTAAAATAGATTATCACACGCATTTCGCATTGTTAGTTAATATTAAAATATTAGTAATGTTAGTCCTATGCACAACTCTTCCCGCATAGAATAGTGTCAGGGAGAAGCTAGTGACCGCACACTGTTTTTTAATTATTATTTGATCGAGTGGGAATGAACCCACAAGAAATATTCAGTCCGACGCTGTCAAAAATTATACAAACTACAAGAGACAAAAATTTAAAAAAATATTTTATACCATGTATATGTCGTGGTTATATCGTTGAATTGGCGATTTCATGAAATGGCCGCAGGTCATGAAATAACCAACTGAATTTGACCATATTGTTGAATCGTCAACGTTTGAACGATTTCGTTTAGTTTGGTCATATTGTAAAATAAGATGTTTTAATATAAATCCAGATTGTGTTAAATACGAACTTGTTTATATATTGGCGAAGTTTTTAAATTAGAACACATTTTTTACGTAAAGTAGACGATAATTTCTTCCTATTTTAGCATAAAATTTTAAATTTAAGCTAGCTTCTAGCGCCTCTAGCGGTAATTAAAGTAATTATTTTACGATTAGGTCAAGTAATATCGACGATTATAGTAAGTAGCAGCGCGTTTAGTTGATATATTGTTAAACGTTAAGTTATTATTTATCTGGTCTACACACATCATGACCAATAGACAATTACAGCATATATGCATTTAGTAAAACAGGTTATTTTAATGTAACAAATAGACGATATCTGAAAGGAGCAATTGTTGAGAGTCCCAGCTCTTCTCAGCAGGAGTCCTTTCCAAGGTAGGCTTAAAAGCATAGGAACGGTGCGCACCTTGAGCGCGTGCAGCGTGCCGCCGGCGAAGGCAGCGGGCGCGAGCAGCGTGGGCGGCACGGCGGCGCAGGGCCCGGCCGCGCTCACCGCCGAGCGGCAGTTGAGCAGGAAGTTGAACAGCGCCTGCGCGTCCGCTCCGCGCACCGCCACCAGCGACTCCGCCGCGCTGTCCACGCTGCTCTCCGACACCGCCTGCGCGCGCGCCTGCACACATATATATATTAGTTCTATATTCATAAAACATAGAAATGTGAATATATGATTCATAAAAACAATAAAAAGAACAAAATATCTTAAGGAAAGCAAGTTTGCGACCTCGATGTCGTGTTAACATTATTTTTTATATAAAGCAAACGCAGTGCCGGTTTTAGCACTACCAGCGCCCTAGGCGACATTTTTCGACTTCTCTTTTTTATTGGGCAATTTAAATTCGTACGTTAAAACAAAAAAAGAACAATCCGGAAAAACTTATGCTCCATTAACAGAGCCGTCATAGGTATTTTCCTATTGCTCTTCATAACAATTAAAGATCTGGAAAATCTGAGAAGAACCATGATAGACCAGCTAAACTATAAGAAATATGTAGATGCCGCAATCGTAAATGTTTATCAGTGCGATATACAAACTTACACAACAAGTGTTTTAACGTAAACTTCTAAATTATTTTGTTACACACCTGCGCGTTACTTATTTTCTTAATCTCCTCATCTCCCAAACCCATTTGTGACAGAATCTGGTCAGGATCCTCTTCATCACCAGAACAGCCTTGTTCTTTCGTGTCATCCATTGTGTCGTAGCAACTATCAAAAGATGTATTCTTACGATCTTCATCGGAATTGTTAAGCTTCTTTTTGACGTCCGGTCGAAGTGGCATTGTGAATTCAACATCTAGAGTTAATTGTTAGATGAGATTTATTTTTATTTTCAGCTTCACGCTGTTTCCCGGTTAGCAGGTAGTCAGAGAGAACCTAGCGTCAAGACACTCCGTTCTCCACTTACCGCCCACATTCGAGACATTGCGAGTTGAGCGGCGGAACTCAACGCCTCAACGTTTGTCTTGTCACCACAGCGGAGAAATAAAAATTATTTAAATATATTTATACCTCCGAGTGGGAATCGAACTCACAACCAGCACGTATACAATAATATGCTGGCACTGCGCCACGACGGCCTTAGATTTTTTATTTTAAAAATCTATGTGCAATGGTGACCACCAAGTAAGCTCAGTTCAGATCCATCCTCAATCCGCGACACTCTACTGAATTTTCTTTATTAAATATTAATTATATTAAATATATAAATCAATATAACTCTTAAAATAAACTTTAGTCATATATGATAATTATATCTTTTTTTTAAAACGCCTAAACCCTGGCGCGTCTTAACAGCACGTATTCTTTAATCTTAGTAAAAAAAACTAAAAATAAGGTTATAAGGCAATTTATAATATTAAGTAATTTTCTTAAATAAGAAAGACATTTTATTCAAATTGATATATTCCTCTTTTTTATACTGAAAGTTAGTTAACGAAAGAACGTTGTTTTACACTCTTTAAACAAGGCAAAAAGAAAGGAAATAATCTTTCTTGATGTAATGTAAAGAATTTCGGTGTAGTGTAAAAGTAAAGCAAAGTGATCTCACCCTCTTGGCGCAGCGCGTTTCGAAACCCGCTCGTAGTAGGCGCTATAAACGCGCTGGGCTCCGGCCCGCAAATGCCGGCCGCGTGGAACACGCACGTGAACGTGTTCGCGCACACGTAGAAGTACGGGCAGTGGAGTGCACGGAGTAACTAGCGGGAAAACTTTAAGTTATTTTAAAGGAAATTATCTCAATAGTTTTTATTATTTTAGGATAGGCTTTTCTTTTCGGCTTTCTTAATTTTTAAATAGCGGCCCCGCTGTTGTAACGTGCACAGACAAGCAAAATAGAAAATTGAAAATAATAGTTTTAGGTTCTATTACATTGATAAATGCCACCAATAATATTTTTTCTCATATATCTTCCATGTACAGACAGCGATTAGTTAAATTTCTTAACTTAAGTTAAAATTCTTGTTTAAGTAAAGACTATGGTTCATATGTATCAATCTACAATACAATAAAACAGTAACTTATACTTGACGGCTTTTAAGACTGGTCCTGACCCTGGCTTAGACTATAATTTATTGTAAAGACTGGAATATATGTTGAATAAACATAATAGCTCAGCTATCCTTTAAGAAATAAAGAAATGCTGTCTTACGTAAAAAACATCTGAATGTTAAAAGTATAAAGATAATTAAATCAGTGTTGGTGGGTCACTAAATCCACACAAAACATGTTGCGGAGAGCTATTAGTTTAAAATGTTTTTCTTTATATTAAGATATGGTTATACAAAATACCACCATTATATAGAACGGAACATCATTTCGGAAGTCAATGACTACTTCCTCTCTGGCTCTCTGGTATAAAGAAACTAAATGTTTTTTTTAACAAAACAAGGATTTTTTAAATTATATATACATATTTAATATTTATATATGTAAAACTAGAAATAAAAATACCTGAAACAAAGATCTGAAGCTTTCAGTCCATTCAGTAAACAACGCTTGTTTCACTTCCTCATTGGTGGCCATAAAATTAGTTGCCGCTACTTTTCCAGTAGACCTTGGAAATAAATTAATCCAAGGCAAGTGTGGATGTTGCCAATACAAGCAGACCTGGTGAAAACGCGCCCGTGGGGAGGTGTCCAGGGTCGATGATGAAGAGGTATCAAGACAACGAACGAAACTGGAAAAAATATTTTTTTTTACCACTAAATTCCTGTAACAGCTATCGTGGCGCAGTGGCACAGCGTCTGAATGTAAACGCGATAGTTCGCTCGTGCGATCGGTTCGATGCCCACTCAGGGTAGCCAAATTTATTCTAAATTATTTTCATTTCGTGACTACCCTGCCTATGCGTGAAAAAGCATGAAAAGAAAAACGTTAAGTAGTTTTTTTACTAATTACCATTATATACGCCATTTATTTTGCTATGCTTCCTTTTAATGTAAGCGATAAAAAATGTTAAATTAATTAATTTTATAGATTAGAATTTGAATGCTAACAGAATAAAAGAACAATAGATACACGACAAAACAAGTATTTGGCAATATAAAAAATCAGGTAAATTCTTGTAAACAAATAAATATTAATAAAAATCTAGATACACCTGTACGATGTTATAA
Organism: Podotricha telesiphe; assembly: GCA_038994665.1. NCBI lineage: Eukaryota > Metazoa > Arthropoda > Insecta > Lepidoptera > Nymphalidae > Podotricha > Podotricha telesiphe. Next base: position 894,287 of record JAOYRR010000161.1, on the reverse strand, counting down.
ACATTCCGTTTAATTTCACGTCGAAATTGTATTGTGTCAATTTAAATAGATTTTTGTAGTGCGTTTGTTAGATTATTAAATTATTATATTTATCAATAACTTATTTATTTATTATAATAATAATTTACAAAAGGTAAACCGGCGGGAATCGTGTTATATGGACAATTCGCCACTGATACACACTGCTGTAAAAATTTGGGTAATCAGAAGAATAATAAGACATCACTATATTAATATGTGAAGGCAAAACTGAAAAATACTAGAGTTGTGCAGATGCAGGAGTTTAGCATAGTCAAACTTTATATGGAGCAGGAGTGCAGAAGTTAATAATGCATTAGAAATATATTAAATCTATACAAGTATATAATATGGGGGTTTTTTACTAAACACATATGTTGCTTATTTTTTTACAAATGATGCTGTCTGTCTGTTTGTTCTGGCTAATCCCTGGAATGGCTAGACTGATTTTCACGGGTATTTCAATGGTAGATAGTAATATTAGAAAAAACATCTGTGTGATCTACTTTTATAATAAGACTAACTTAAGCTACTTTTGTTTTAGACAAAGACAGAAGAAGTTGCGGGCGCAGCCAGTTAATAAAATAAATATTACACACACACTACCATACTGATACCATTGATATATAGGACTGTTTAAAACTTTATTTGTAACTACATACACATGGGCAAACACATGTTTAACACTTCAAGGAGGCTTGAATGACACAACAGAGAACCACAATTCCATGTCAATATTTTAGATATGATATGTATTACTGCGAATATATATGAAATATTAGATAAAATATATGAATTATGCAAATAAAGCTTAGAAACAGTTTCTGAGTTTACAGTTGGGATGTGACTGGACAATGCAGGTTGTTAAACTTATCCATACTATAATAAAATACTAAAAATGTTGTGTCTGTACATATAATATTTTAAAGAAAAAATTACTTAAGAGAATGAAATGTCAGTTATAGAACAAGGAGTGTATGCACATCTCTTTGTAGTTACTGGATGGATTTAAATGTTTTTTTTTATTTTATAGCTTTTAACCCTAGGCAAGACTTTTTAAAAAGATGTTAGAAAAAATGTGGTGTTTGGGATACACCACTCGAAAAAAAGTTTGAAATTGAACCAAAAATCAAGTATATGGTGTAGAAAAAAAGTATGTAGATGAGCTGTGTTAAGACACTGCTCTTCTTTCTGCCTATCCAGCTAGCTTAGCACCTAGAAGATATGTAAAGCTAAAAAATATATGCATAAATATACAATATGGACATTTTACATTGATTATAAATTTGAAAGTACATGTCATAGCCTATTAGAATAAAGAATACAGAATAGACAACACAATAAATTATACCTAATAATGTGTATTCATTTAAAATTGTTTTGAGTAATGTGTGGTGCTCTTATAATATTATATAAAATATATAACTACGCCCAGTTATACCTGAAAGCTTCTTCACTAGCTTTTAATTTAGACGACCAAGGAAATGGTTTGTGGACATTAGCTTACTCAATTTTGTTTTAAAAGGCCCGGTCTACTTTGTGAGGTGTTTAGATTTTTTCTCTATTATTTGCTAAAACAAAAAAAAACTATATTTCTTAGATTTTTAGGTATATTTATTTCACTCTTAATGATATAATTATTGTACATTGATATAACTTTAATGTATAATCGAAAAATAGTGAGTAAAGACTAAAAATGTAATAGGTTTTCCTTTTCATTTGATTAATAAGTAAAATGAATTTTTAGAGGTAGTATGAAAGTATTAGCCACAACAAATAAATATGGTAAATAAATAATAATTAAATACAATGTATACTTACAGTTTCTACTGTATGTTCAGCTGTAAACTTTTGTAATAAATTAGAAAATGTTGATAGTTTTTCTGTGTCCACTTCTTGTGCAGGTTTTTCAATTATTTTACTAGGCATCTTTAATAATGCAAATAAGGTTTTGTCATTTGATTCATCTAACTGTGGACTCTTTTGAAGTTTAACTTTTTTGTTTTGTTCTTCATTATTTCTTAAATCAAACAACAACATTATACTTATAAAAATATCATAAAATGTATTACTATTACTAGCAAGTAAGTTCAAAATAATACTAATATTTTAACATAAGCTTATAATATAAACAAAAAATTACTTTGAAAATGGATTTTTTCTCTTATCACCATTTAGAATTCTTGAGAAAAATTTAAGTCAATAGTAGACTTCTGACTAGACGTTTCTTCGATAGTCGAAGTGGAAGGTTGTCGCATTCTTTCCTGGAAGATATATAGTAATTATCTTAGGTAACATGATTATAAAACTATTTAAGGTTTTCTTGAAAAATTGGTACATTTATATTCCGATTTTTTAAATATAGTTATTAAAATGGTAATAAAAAATAATAAATAAATTTAAAAACTAAATAAATATTCAATTTACCTGCAACACTTTTTTGCGTTTTTTTAACTTGTGAAGTTGCATTACTTGATTTGGTGTTTTCCATGGCGATGGAGGATCCATTGTTACGTAAATATTTATTAAACAGAATTGGAAACTTAATATAATGTAATAATTTAATTAATAAAAGCTAGATTTCATTGAACTAATTTATTAAACATTGATAAACGTGTTGTAAACAACGATTCATACCAAATCAACGTTATTTGTAAATTCACTTACAACTTTGAAGTTTGAAGTTTGACGGTTTCTGATTTTTTCGTTCAGTAATTCTTTGCTCGTGTATCAAATATTACTGAAATTTGAAATTAATATTTTTAAGGAACCAAAAAAAGTAAATAAAGTATTATTAATTCTTAGAAAACTTTTTGGAAGATATAAATTATTATTTTACAGGCAAGTCAATTTTCGATATACCATGTCCACAAGTTGAAACTTGACAAAGTTAAATAGAAAGACTTTTTTTAACTACTTATATATTTCAATGTTAAAGAAACATATTTAGTGAGCTTTAAGAAGTTATATTTAATTTATACATATTAAAGAGTCGTATAGCAATTAATGTCACCTACATTAAAAGATTAAAATATATATAATTAATATAATATAAACTGAAGTCAGTGGCGTAGCTAGTGATATTTGCTGCCTGGTGCAGCTTGGCACTTGATGCCCTTTAAAATGGTCAAAATAATTTGAGATTTCAGAACACAGTAGAGTAGATATATATTTATTTATTGCTTCAAAATTATAATAACTATATATAAGGAATAATATTAGATCTTGGTAAAATTTATTGCAAAAATTTAAAAACGAACATTACGCGCTTTTTGACCAGCAAAGTCATTAATCACATTTTCAAAATCAATAGTATCGACTAGTTCATGTTCGATTGACATGATAGCGAGATTATTTAACCTAGTATGTGACATTGTTGATCTTATGTAGTTTTTAATCAATTTAAGTTTTGAGAAATTTCTTTCTTAAGGTGCTACACTCACTCCGAGGATTAAAAAAAATCCTGAGCAGGAACATTTTCACTTTTTGTACAAGTAAACTGATGTCCTTGAACAACCCATTAAAAAAATTAAATGCTATAACTATTGTTATTCGTAACAGTTTACCTTCTTCTCTAATGTTCATCTGTCTTGGCTCTTTACTCTACCACAAAAGCTCATAGAAAATCAATATTTCACTTAATTTTATATGCCTCTAGATTGTATTTTTCATTTTCATTCTCTCATTTTTCTTGAACATTTCTTGATTCTTGACTGAAAAAAAATTAGAAGAATTGATTGACTTTGATGCTCAATCTCTCGCTCAAAATCAAAGATCAAAGCTCGCTCGCACCACCCATACTGGCTGAAAGTATTTAAAAAACAACGGTATATTTTTCTCCAGGATAGAGGGACATATAAAAGAAAAAAAGGACATATCACTTCTGTAAGGTTTATTAATATAGATGTTATAAAATGTAGCGTGGAAATCTGTTAAAAGGAAAGAGGATTTATGGAGAAATTTTTTAAAGTACAAGCAGACTAGGAAATACTCACTATTAAATAAATTTTACAATAATACTTAATCTTCTAGTAGTAGTGTGATAGTTTTAAAATTATGGAAAATACAGAAATTACGAGAAAAAATAATATTAGAAATATTTTATTTACAAAACTTAAATAACTCGACTGAATTAAGAGTGCTGAGCTTCCTTCCTTAATCCTTCCAACATAAACGGTGAAAACCTAAACCACTCATAAATAATTGAAACAATTAAAATTCTAAAAAAACAGATTTAATAATGTCATGTAGATGGAAAGCTAGCCTTAAAATAGTTAATTGATGTTCTGTACGAACTACGATAACGTGCAAAAATTGGCAAATGGCCTAAATAGTTTTATATATATATATATTTATTTCTTTCTATTCATTAAATTCATAGGAAACATTGAAACAATCGCTGCGGTTTTTAAATATACCTAATGTATTAAACTGTTCTAAATATCAAAAATTATAGAATTATTATCGCTATATCCTTGAATAGAATAATAAACTTTGCTCTACAATATGTTTTTAGTCATAATTTTAAATAGTTCGAGTTCAAGTTGACATTTTATTTTATTAGTAGTAGGCATTTTATTTTATTAATACCCATTACTACGCTAGTATTTTAGGTTTTCATTTTTATTTGGTTATCTCATCAAATAACTTCGACATTGAGAATTCACCTTGAGCCTAAAATATAACTGATTAATAATTTGTAAATTTTTGTTAAAATAATTCACTAAATTTAATTTGCTAGGTACCTTTTATTTATCATTTGCACCATTTAATTCAAAATAACATATACAAAATGGTTATCGGTAAAAATATAGGTTAAAAAAACACTATAAATCAATGTAGATATATGCAGAAAGAGCTCTAGTTTTCCTCTTTCAAATAATAAATATGAAATAAAAGCAAAAGATAAAAAAAAATATAGCATTAGTATATATTAAAATTATTCAGTTAAAAAATAAGTACTTGATATAATTATAAATTCAAGAAATTGTTTGTTTTAAAATTATTGGTTCTCGTAATCAGCAGCCCACACCGTAGCTACGACAATACTGTGTATTGTATGTACATAAATAGATGGTAGTGACATCTATAAAATAAATATGAATCATTTCTACTATATAGGAAGATTGTAATGAAATGGCCAAAAATTATTTGTGATGGATTTTACTTTGATTAGTTTTGTTAATTTCCTTTAAATCGAAAAAAAAAAAAATATATTTTTAATAAGTTAATAACTTCCCTTTATCCCGAATTTCGAAAAAATTACTACACTTCAACGAACACATGTATAAGAAGTTTCTGCTGTTCCTTGTGTTTTGTCTGTTAGTAATGAAGAAGATTTATGTACATAAAACAAGTTTCAATATTTTTATATATATATATATATATATATATATATATATATTTCGATTAAAGTACACGAGATTATACTTATGTTTAATTTTTATTAGCTTTATTTAGATTATATATTATAATTTAAGCAGGAAGACAATGAATATTTATATTTATATATATTCAACGTTATAGGACGTCGTCAAACAGGTTTTTCAGCTCTGACTACAGAACAGCTGGACTATAGCAGGGAGTGAAGCGATGACCTGTCAAATCTCGGCTTATTACTCCCGCGTTCGGACGCGTCATAACGGGCAGCGGCAGTCGTACACCACGCACGCTCATACACGCTATGGGTAAAATAGAAGTTTACCTTAGTTCACAATTCCGTTGCGAATAAAAAAAAAAAAAAGGGCGTGAATTTTTTTATCATGTACAAATAATGTCAAAGTTTTATAAAATGACTGAAATATTTTATTTGACTTGAAAGTAAAATCTTATGTAATTAATGTATTTATATTTTATACGTTTAATAATATGCCGCGTTACATATGTGATTTTTGTGCATTATTAAAAAGACGCATCTATTTGGTGAGTACTTTTCACTGCTTGAATTTATTTTTTAATTTAAAATTGACTTAGTATAAAACAAAAAATTGGAAATGCAGTGTAAGAATTTTCAAACACTTTGCATACCTACAAAAAAACATGTTTACCGTGACCTGAAAGGTTTAAATTGTTTCACTGAAGGAGTAGAAGCGCACCAATTTTACTTTTTAGGCCGTACAAACAAAAGAAGACTTTACTTTTTTTTTTTTGCTCACGCTAAAATTGCACTTCCGTTTCCTAAAAACAAAGGTTGATTACTTCGAAAAGTATTAAAATATTCTTATGCTGACACGCTCTTTGCTGCTCTTCTAAGACATATTGGATAAGCTAAGACATATTGGATAAGCTAGTACACGGTTGACATCAACCGTGTACTAACAATAGTTGTATAAGATAGATAACATTACGTCGTACCGTACAAGAAAAATATTCATTTTACTAAAATGCAGCAATGTATACCCTAAACTCGGTTAACGCTGGCAGCCTCGGTTGTAATCGCAAATCGTGAATCACTTTTATTGCATTCTTTACAAAAGGAAACTAGAAGAACTCCTTGGTTGCATCGTGAAATAATAAATGTAAGGTTTAAAATGTTTTTAATATGTAAATTTTCTAAATAATTTCTTGAATATCAAATTCTATTACAAAAATAGTAGTAATAATACTTTATTTTACCTTTTTTGGGTAAAAATCATAAACGTTATCAGCATTATCTAATCTGTTGCTTTGCTAAAATAATTATAATTGGACAAGCGTGCTTTACATAAGCCAAAGGCAAACATTTAGACAGTTACACTATAGGTTACTTGAATAATTAATTAGCGGATGAATATTAAATGATAACATATCTCTCCATATTTTAGTGGGACAGTATTGCTCACGTAAGTCTTTGAAGTCAACGTCTTCACGACTTAAGAATTTTAATTATTAACATTTAAAATACTTATAATAACACTTGCTATTTACGAAGAAAGTTAATTGAAATGTATTATTGCTAATAAAAATTAACAGTGTCTTGACTCGAAAAAAAGGCCATGCGTGATAATGAAAAAAAAATTATTCAATCAATCAAAGAGTAGAATGTATTATTAAACATATTTTAATAATTTTATTATAATAATGTTATTGTTCAAATTAAATGACTTGGTTAGTTTAAAGCTATGTAACTATGCACTTAAGTAAGTAGTAGAGACTAATGAAAATAAATTAAATTTGTACCAGGATATTAATAATGAGGAAATTATTTTCGTCATAAATTTTAACACTCATATTTTTATGATTTATATGGTTATTAGGTAAATATCTATAGTTATAAATAAATTAGCATTGTTAAAAAATAAACAAGAATACTATGAACAGTTACAATATTTATGGGACAATAGTAATAATTTAATTAAAGTATAACATATAATTGAAATGGTATTCAAAAATATACTGCCTCTTGAATACGATTTGATTACTCAGCTAATTGGCAATCATTTTAGCACCGTTACTTTTACCTATATATGACACTCGTTATCACTATACATATATCAGAACTATATAATGTTATGTAATCCTTATTGTTCAGCGTCAGCTTTATGCTTTTTCCCGCATAGCAGGGTAGAGAGCACCTAGTATCAAGACAATCCGTTGTCCACTTTCCGCCTGAATCTGACACTTTAGATGTTGAGTGAAAGAGTGAAACTCAACGCTGCGCTTTCACTTTTTCTTGTCACTAGAGCGGAGAAATGAAAATACTTAAAATATAATCACTCCCCTGAGTTATAATCGAACCCACGACACCATATGCAGTCCCACTGCGCCATGATACTAATCTATTTTTAATACTTATTTTTAAGACAATGTTTGTATCTATGAAAAGTTTTTCAATGTATACATTTTCTGTTTATTTCAAAAAAACCTAGTATTTTCCTAAGAAAATAATTACCACCTAAAAAGGAAATATTCTTGACGAAGAGAAACACTTACCTCTTCCTTCTCGAGATTTTAAAAAACGCATATCGGAGCCAAACGTCTCTATTTTAAATCAATACTTGCAAAATATTTACAATTTTGCAAAACATTGTCCTGATTGGTATTTAATTATCTTTATAATTTATTTAATTTAAAAACTTTACTTTTAAAAATGTATAGTCTAACAATCATCAGTCATCGTTACATGGTCACAATTTGCCACTTCAGCATATTCCTTATAATATTGTAATAAATCATTTAATTCGGACTTACTGCAAGATTACACGCACGGAAACTGCGTAGCGCTAGTCAGATTCAAATGAGAATTTGATAATCACTTCGACATGTATTAATTAATGCGAGACCACACTCCAACTCGCCGTCATCGGTTCCATTCAGATGTTCAATGGAGGTGGGCTGTCAAAGCGTTGTATAGGCTGCTGTCGTTACGCATAAGATTTGAATAGAGTCTGCACTGAAGTGGCTAGCTGTGCCAGTTAAACTTCCGACGCATGTCGTGCCGTTTGCTAGGACTTGTGTCCTTTTTGAGACTTGATATCTAAATGAAAACTGTCTTTAAGAAACTGGTTCGTACCAGTATACGTACGTTAGTTCATGTAGCTTCCTTTCTTTGACCAATGGTAACGTGTCTAATTATGTATATCCTTGTCTTTTTCATCATTTGTAACGCTTAATGTTAGTTGCATGGTTACATAAAAACAAAGAGCTATGCTAAAGCAATCTACTTTTTGCAAATTATAATGGCGAAACTCACTGTTTAATGTGTATATTACCTTTAGCTATGTAAATATTAAAATGCACATCGTACCCACTACTATCGCGTGAAAAGTGAGACTACCAAACGGTGGTAACATAGCCTATTGAGTTACATTGGCAAATTTTTCACAATGCAGTGCAAAACCTTCTGTTTAATGTTATTCTAAATGTGTAACATCTTACATAAACTATTTTCATATACATCCATGCAGTAAATAAACAATGGCTAAACCAATGCACACTTATTGATTTATTTACAATATTCTAAAGTAATGCTTAGTTAAAAGCTGAACAGATTACGCTGTGAACATGTATTTACATGTTTATTTAAACTAAAATAATTAATTGTTTAAAATAAAAGTTTAAAATGATTTTTATTTCTCATGCCAAATTTTTAGAACTGCTTTTTAATGTTCTAAAATTAAACAATTACTTTGAGGCCATTGTAGCGCAGTAGTGCAGCGACCGACTGTAAACGTAATTAGTCGCGGCTACGATTGTCATTCGAGGGAATGATTGTATTTAGATTATTTCCATTTTCCCTCTGTGGTAGTACAAAGTGCGAAGTTGAGTTCCGCTACAACACGCAATGTCTCGAATTCACGCTGAAAGCAGAGAACGGAGTGTCTGACACTCCGTTTAGAGCACCTGCTCTATGCGAAAAAAGCTTTAAGCTAAAAAATATATCGATAAATGAATTTTACTTGTTATATAGTAATTTTAGTAGTAGTATATTTATTTACAAAGTTAGCAATCCTACGTGGTCGGTGACAGCTTATTTAATGATTTGCATGAATGTGAGTCACATGCTAGGCATTTTGTCGAATCTCCCAATAATAGCGATGAGCTATAAACTAATTTAGTCTTATAATAAATGCCGTCGGAAGCTATTGTTTAATAATTAGTAATTACAAATATTAGTCATCATAAATGGTTTTAAATTATTTGACGTCCAAAAAATGAAGAATGTAACTTCATATTTTGATTAAAATGAGTCATATATATAAACTATCAATATTGAAAAAAAGAAGATAATGCGGATAATTAAGTGTCGTATCCCTCACTATGCTGGATAAAACACAAAGCGGCTTTATTTTTAAATTCTTATGATTACGGTCTTATGTTGCAATACCATTCTTAGAAAATAATTATTTATGGATATATATACAAATAAATAATCTTGAGTGTCTGTTGTAATAATAAGATAACCGGTTTTTACTAAATGCATAAAATGTATTTATAGACGATACATACTCGTATACTAAAATAACAATCTTAACAATTTATGTCTGTTTGTTTGTTCCGGCTAATCTCTGTAACGTCTTGACCGATTTTCACTTTCACGTGCATATTTCGGCGAACACAAAGCCTCAGGCACAGCTAGTAAAGAAATAAAATTAATAGATACTTAAAACATATTTTTTACGAATATGTCTATACAATTATTATATATTTAAAATGTTTAACAATTTTTCGCACATTGCTTGTTTTTCGCTATTTCTACTCTTTAAGAGACTGTGTTCCGTATATCGGAAACCGATCTAATTATATTTGAATGTATTATTTTCTATAACTATTATAGAAAGGAATTTGAAGAAACCTATTGGATGAATTTCAGCTTTTCGTCAATTTTAAACTATTTTTTGTTCAACACAAATACAAAATAGTGTTGTTGAATACAAAATATTTTCATTTCCCCGCTTTGGTACATAAGAAAAAGAACGGCGTTGAGTTCCGCCACTCAACACTCAATGTCTCGATTCAGGCTGAAGGTGGAGAGGGGAATGTCTCCATACTATATTCTCTCTGACTGCCCCACTTTGTGTGAAAAAGCGTAAAGCTGCTAAACTATTTGATATTCAGAAAAATACATTTGTATACTCTTGTTTCAGGTACTATGGATCTCATTAGTTATTTATCTTTTTTACAAGTCTTTTACATTTTATTTAAATGGTCGCCAATTCTTCTATTTGAGGCGAATGTTAGGGGTGAGTTTTAATAATGATTAAATATAAGCTATTTATGATTAAATTGTTATTCAGTAATAATAAAAAAAACTACTAGAAGAAAATCTATTTTATAACAAAGTACATTTTTTTTATTGCAGTTAGGACTGTGCAAAAGTCTCGCGTGGGCACAAGCAACGGTCCTCAACCTCTGTTGTGCTCTAGTCCTACTTCCACTATGTAAAAAACTGTAAACCAATTAGGCTCTATAGAATTCTCTATCTAAGCTTTTGTCCAGGATTATTTTTCTTTTGGCTCAAAAGTGCTAAAAGTTTTCATATGACTGTGGCCATAACTCTCGTAACATTTGGTGGTAAGTATTAAATATTTTACTTTTTAATATATATTTCCATTTTATATTAAATGTTAAAAAAAAGTCCTCGTCAATTTTAAAGATATTCTATTCCAGCAGTTATTTACGTAACTTTCCCCCATGGTATTGTTATAAGATCCTAGCTTCCACTCTTGAGACGGACTATTAATTCGGGTGAAGTAGTAAAAATTAGCAACAGTTGTAACTTACAAAAGCAGTTCCAAATTCGCTTATACTCCTAAACGCCTCTTGCACGCCATTAATATGTTCTTCAGACAGCGCTAATGACTACGACACCATTCTAACTTCTAGACTACAAGCGTAGTGCGTAAGATCAACGCACGATTAGCCCAGAAAACAAAACAATTCCTTTTTTTATTTTCTCCTCGAGATGACTCGAGTTATGGTTGTGATTTTGAATTAAAAACTTTATATTTACTATATAAAAAAAGATTCCGATTTAAATTAAGTAAGGCTGTGGCTTCCTCTCTATCCACTAGGTAATATATGTATATAAATGGTTAGGAAGAGTGTTGGAAGATTGTTGGTAGAGTGTTTGAAGATTGTTTGAGAGTTGGAACGAGTGACTGATCATCAAATTCTGACAGCGATATGACAATTGCGTGAGGTAAAAAAAATACACTTTAAAAAAATATGTCTTCTCAGCTTAGTTGACTTTATCAGATTATGCTATGCAACATGTAGTGTTTCAATTAAATCGCAATAGACTGCACGCAATGATTAAGTCACTTGTAGGCTTTATCTGTTAACATCGTTGACAACTAGATACAGAATTGCAAAAAAAAAAAAATATCACTTATTCATTTAAATTTTTGAAATGGACCCTTATATCGATCAATGCTGGTTTGCACGCTCGCGTGTTTGTTGCATATAAAATTAAGAATATCAAGCTTACAAATCACAGAGTAATTTATTTATGGACTACTCAAACCAATTCATATTTCGTATTTGAATTCAAGTGAATTTATCGTCATTATCTAATTACATACCTTATATCTATTTTTCTCGGAGAGAATAGTAATATGTAGGTATCGTTCGTTTGAGAGTTATTGAGTATTCCGTGCTAGATAACAGAACTCAACACAGCACTTTGTCTAATCAGGTCCATGAAACAAAAGTACTTTAAATATATTGTTTTAGGTGGGGGTCGAACCCACAAGCATCTCAGAATATATAATAACTATCTACGTAGTCATATAAGTCTCCATGTGTCCATAGTGTATGAAGTAAAAACCTAAAAGAAATTATAAAGGCCTCAAAATGATATTTATACACTAAAAAGTTAGTCCTTTATATCGAAAAATCTTATAGGTAAAAATCCTTTTTCTAAAACGTATAAAAATTTGGACGCGGGATTGGAATCCAGGCCTTGGAAACACCGTCCAGTCCAGTCGAGGTGTTCAAGAGGCGCCGGTTTTATAGCGCTGCGTTTAAATTTTATGTTTTCTAAAAAAATGATTTGTTAATTTCTTGAGTGTGTGTGAATAAATAAATTTAAAAATGGTAGGTATATCATAAAAAAAAATCATAAATTTATTAGATAATCTTGGTGTTAAATATCACTAGCGAGGCATTAAGCCGTCTTATCTTTAAGGTTTCCCCTAAACTTTTGTATTTGTTTTTAGTAATACATTCCGTATCACATTTCGTGAACTTGTGGAATTTCTCCCGTAACTACGATGAAGAAATAGCGGAAATCAACTTGGCAAGATACAAGAACGAGGTAAGTTTTTAAAAGCTTTGTCAAAGTAAGTGTAAAGTTGTGAAAAGTACTAGTATACAGAATCCTCTAAAGCTTTTATATCTTCTGACGTCATCATCTTCTTTTATACAAATAGAATATCGTACAAATATTTATTTCATCTATATGTATTTTAAACTACTATACGATCAAGTAGCCACACACACACACAGTATGAATCCACAGTATGAATAGTTGATTGAAGTACTATTTACATTTTACATTTTTTTTGTGCGAAATAAAATAGCTATATTTATTTATAAGAAAACTAAAATTAAAAAACTATTTAGAGTGGGGTCCACGAAATGCGTTTTGAAAGTCTGCAAAACTAGACGGTGAATATAGAAAGGGAAAATTATGCTAAAAGCCTTTTAAATATTTAAAAAGTTTGCGCACACAAGGATGCAGACTGATTTCATATCTGAAATGACGGAGGGTTGTGAAATTAATGCGAGACAAGTCAAGGGTATGCAAACACTTGTCGCACGTTCCAGGTGTTTGAAACATATTGTCAGAAAGAGATCCCCTGACTAAGAAAAAAAATGTTATATTATATTAGTAAAGATTGTTAAATCTTTAATTTTTCAAAATCTAAGTCAAGATCATATACATAGGTAGTGGTTTTAATAAAACATATAGTAAATGCTATTTAAGCAAAACATCCATTAAAATGAGCATAATGGAGGCGTTTGCTTTAATAAATAATGGAATAAGTGCTAATGGGTGTCTGTATTTCATACACATACACTGCACGGTCATTACAATTTATTCATTGCTGCACACCAGTGATAAGCAGCAAATATTACCAATTTACGTAAAATTTATGTTCTTAAAATACTGTTATGTAACATGTTAAGCTTTCATATAGAGTTTAAATGGGTTTTACCAATTTCACATACAAAATATGAATACGAATGTTACGTTCAAATAAAGCAAAGATTATGTACAATTTTAAATAATTGCACAGCTAAAATATCTGAAATCAATATCGTTAAAACGATTAAATATCGATAATTTTTTGGAGCTTAACACGAACTAATCGATATTTAATGTTTTGACAGAAGTTTTATAATAGCTTACAAGTATAGATTGATAGGTTAAAAATATATATCGGTCGATTATATATTATAATCGACCGATATATATTTTTAATTAATTGATATCGATATGATATATATATTTAATATCATTTACTATAGAAAGTTATTCGTAACTTATATCATGTACTAGTATATAATACGCGCATCACATCCTGAACCGTTAAAGCTCGAGACGCGTACTTGTGACCCACTGTACCGTACTTACGAGTGACTGCCGTTGACGCGACGGTATCCTGCAGACTCTTTTATTTCATTAATGAAGCAGAGGCTCACTTTTGAATGCTTTTCATATCTCATATGAGTTACATAAATGTTAAACTTTATTTTTCACATACCCATATATTGTAGCACTTCGTCATTATGGCACTCGCGTGGTAGCTTTTGTACTGAGTGTACCATTAACTAGGTTTGAAAAATAAATGATAATTCTATTATCTCTGGCGGAATTGTTTGGAGTATAAAGAGTTGTTATGTATTTTTTAATTGTTATTTTAATTTTTCACAATAGAGAAAGTTACGTCTACTTAAAAGTATATTAAGTAGAGTGTTTATATTGTAATATACATTATATTGAAAGAAAATATAAACTACATACTTACATGTTTTTTAACATTTTCTGAAGTGTTTATCGCACGCACACTTAGGAAATTGAAAAATACATATTTATATATATTATATATTCCGGTTTTCAAGAGGCGCGGGTTCAAATCCTGCTGCGTTCAAAAAATTTTATACGTTTTCTAAATATGTGTTTTACATACTTACATGTCAAAAAGATTTTTTTTTACTTTTCACATAAAATAAGCACTAGACGCCCCAGATTACAATAATGTTAAATATATCTCTAATAGCATTTGAATTTCAACACACAATGTTCAGTCACACACATCCCTACAAGAGAAATGAGTGACTCGTGGATAAAAAATTTGCTTACAATCAATAATAATTGATACTACTTTATAGGGCTCTCACTGCAGACCGTGTCCGCTTATTGTGGGAACTTATAACGCTCATCCGCCTTTATTATTTTGTATTATATTATTTTAAAAAATGATATTTCTTAGGTTTTTAATTAGGTGTGTTAGTTAATATGTTTATTGAATAAGAAATTTTGTTTTATAAGACCAATAACAAATGATATAGTTATTATATATTTGTTATAAAAAACAATGTTGAATATTTTTATATTAATTACTAGCGTAAATGCTCAGGTTTCGCGTGAACTTTTAGCTGTTTCAGCTTTTTGAAGTGGTCTTTTCGGAAAACAATGAAATTCATGGAAAAACTAGAAAAAATGGGAGGAAAAACTAATGTTCATTTCAAGACCGAGAGCATCTCTATATAAAATTTCATCGTAATTGGTTCAGCAGTTTGGCCGTGATGACGTCACCGGCAGATTGTTAAGCCTTGAAAACACAGCATTTAGAAAACGTATAAAAATTTGAACGCAACGGGATTTGTAATTTTTTAACGTTTTCTAAATATATGTTTTTTAATTTCCTAAGTGTGTGAATAACACTGTTGAGTGTTGGAAAGTGGAGAACGGAGTGTGACACTGGTTTCACTCTATGTGATACCATGCTAAGCGGGAAAAGCGTGAAGTGCGGCCGTCCAAGGCCGTGCTTAGAAATATAATTACAGGATAAATTAATTACATTTTCAGAGTCCTTTCTTCCTTTTGATGAGTTTGGCAGGAGTTACTGGGGTGTCCATGCTTCTTATAGTAATTAGTATGGAATTAACGTCTACAAGGATCGTGAGACGAAAAGTGTACAATGCATTCTGGTACACCCATCAACTTTATCTCCCTTTTATGATATTGCTGATGATACATCCATTAAGGTATAGCTATAGTATTTTATAAAAGAAATTAATAGATAAGAATTTTCGGTAATATTATTGCAAGCTACTTTATTTATTTTTACAGTGGAGTGTTAAAAGCCGAAATTTTAAATGAAAAAACGTTTGATATACCTGCAATAAATGACAGTTATCGAAACATGACATTTGGCTCACCTAAGTTTGCTGCAATACAATCTATGGTAAGTTGAGTGCATGGTAAGAAAAGTGATGTGTAAAGTACGCGTTGGCTTAGCAATGTGTAAGGTTTTGTAAGTACACTTTAGTGTACACTTTCAATTTTGCTCAATTTGTATGGCAAACACATGATGATATTTATTTTAATAATTTTGTATATTTCTAATTCTAATCTATAATAAACTTTAACGAAATTCCTTTAATTTCAAACTCCTCTGTTGGCATAGTTTTCCTAAAAAGACAGAGATATAGACAAAGAAAACCCGACAGACACAAATTCAAAGTATAATGTACCTACATAGCAAAGAAAATTCATGAATCTTCTTCTATTTCTTCTATATTGGGTACTACATATAATATTAGTAGTTTTAAAATTTAATTTAAACTAATGTCAAGTATTACTTACATATAATAATTTCTAAACGATGTTAAACGTAGACAGGTTCCATCAGGAGGCACTTAAGAGCGACTTAATTGAGTGCTACGAGAGCGATTGTTTTAGATGGACCACTTTGTGCTAATAGAGTGCTGGTTCTAAGTGCTGTTATATTTCATATTCACAAACAAAAGTAAAATTAATGATACTCATTTAAATATATATCTTCGATATTTATTTCTTAAAATACGTGTTTTTTATATTTTTGTGTTCGCACTTCGCGTTAAAATTCACACACTTTGGGAGATTGAAAATATTTTTAGAATGCATACAAAAATTTGAACAAAAAACGATTCAAAATTTGTAAAAATCGTCCTACGGAGATGTGAACAACAAAAATATATTGTAATAAGCGTATAAGAATTTCGACACTATCGGATGTAGAAAGCATGGCTTAGCGGTCAGAGCGCTTGGACGCTTTCCAAGAGCCGCTTGGTCGAATCGCGCTGTGGTCAATTTTTAATACCTTTTATATAGAAGCGTTCAGAGATATCTATCTCTTGTCTAATTTTTTTATATATTTCTTTTTTCCATATTTCGCATATCCTAAGTACCCACCGACCATACCGTCACCGACCGTCTCGTCTCTTATTTACTATCCATTTAAGAGACATTGCGTATTGTGGTAGACCGCATCTCCGCCCTTTGTCTAACTAGATAAGACATATAATATTTTAAATGTAATTCTAACTTTAGTGAAATTTTGTTCTTCAACCATGGTATTGTGCTATTTATAGTATTCTGGTATGTTGCTGTTGCGCCCCCGTAAATATTTTTTATATAAAAATCATCCTATTTGAACCAGCTTCAATACGCAAAGCACTTTGAGTCTTGATAGGCAAGTTGCTAAAAAAGGCTGCTCATCCCAGCCTTACGCTCATTAAATGCAGGGCATCCCATTATGACAATATCACTCCTATAACCTAATAACAAAGTTTCTAAATATTGATTCACCGAGTGAATCTTTGGGCCTGTATCTGATTCATAATCATTCTCATATTATGTAGTTCTCATTGAAAGCGTTTTATTCAGCAGCTGTTGGAGCATTCATAAAAGAATTTATGCGCCATCACAGACGCGCCTACCAAATTTATAGATTGTGACCTTCGTTAATGTCTAGTTTTACATATGAATAATGGTATTACAATTGCTTTGATGCTGATGAAAATTTGTTAAGCTCAGTTATATTTATAGAGCACGTAGAAAAGAGACCTGGTACAATTGTTAAGAAAAACGTTTCACGCTTTTTTCCACTAGACTAGAGTACTTAGAGATAACCAAGTGTTAAGTTGAGACCCCCTTATCCGCGTTCTGCCAGAACTCTAGCGATAAGTGGTGGAAGTTGACGTCGTGCTTTGTTTTACTAGAGTGGAGAAATAAACAGAATTTAAATGTAATTCATTCTCTCGACTGGATATCGAGCCTGCGAATACATCGCAGTCACAGTCAGATGCTGTAGTCAATATTATCTTGTTGCCTCTTATCTTAAACATATCTTAAATACTTGACACATATTTTTTTTATATTTAGGTGTTTTGTAAGTTGTCTTATTTTATGCATTACAATGCTCTATATTAATAAAATAAGAAAATCCATACATTGTTTAATCCACAAGTGTAGCATTATACATCTAATTTTAAATACTATATTTATAGATAGATAGAAACACATTATTGCAAAGCAATCACAAAGTACAGTACACAAAAATTTATAAATTAGTACAGAGTGCAAAGGTGGTTTTATTGCAGGTAGCAATCTCTGCCAGAAAGAACTCTGGAGAAAGGAGTTTTATAACAACGTATGATTTGTAGTGATAATAGAGACGGCTTATTTTTACAGTGTATTTTCTAAAACATTTAATTTCCTATTTAAATACAGGTAATAAATACTTCAGCTTAATTAATTAAGGCTATAGTTTCGCAGAGTAGGGCAGCTTCTGACTGTAAAAGCGATTGGTAGCGGATTCGATTCCCACTTTGGGAGTGATTGTTTTTAAAATATTTTCATTGCTCCGCTCTGGTACTTATAAGGCAAAGCGCGGCGTTCCGCCACTCAACACTGGATTATACTCACCACTCAATATCTCGATTTCGGGTGGAATATCAATAACGGACTGTCTAGTCTGACTAGGGTTCCTCTGACTATGTGGAAAAAAAAACGTAAAGCAGCATTTTTATTTATATGTATTTATATTTACATAATAGGTACAAAATTTTGTGTTACAATGCTGCTCTAGGTAAGTAAAGCCAGTAATCCTGGCTAAGCGCTTCGATACTGATTGTATTGTCCATCAATCTTACAATGTCATGAACGTTCGACATAATCTATGTTCAATGACCATTGTTTTGGGTTCACTAAAGTGCATGTAATTTAAGATGCTATATATGCTTAGTTTATAAATAGTAGCGATTAGTACTTATTAATTTATTTTTTAGGAGACTAGGAGAACTTATTATTAAGACACTATTCTCCGTTTGATACACATTTTATTATAATATTTATAATTATTAATTGACATTGTTGTAGCTTTTTTATTTATGAATAGGTTGAAATAATATAAATACTAAATGTTAACGGAGGTTTAAAAAATACAATACGCAAAAATGGATTTAAATTGCTTTAGTTATTTCTGAGGTAAGCGTACACAAACGTACTGACAAACAAATAACTTAAAAAATATTATTTTGGAAAGCATTATATTTATATTTATATATTTTCCATGTACAGATAGTAATCAGTTACATTTTTATTATATGTATAGATATAGATTGTTTGTTTATCGTAAGCCCTGTAAACTTCGGGGCAGATTTATGTTTTTATTATATAATAGCGACCCGCTCGCGGCTTCGCACGAACTGTATCAGTTTCGCATTTTCAACGGCCTTTTCGTAAAACAATGGAATTTATGTAAAAGCTAAAAGAATGGTCGAAATAAGTAGACCCCCAAATATCTGTATATAAAATTTCATAGTATATACAATAGTAAAAATGATATAGTAAAAATGATATACGTATCTCTTACTGGTCTTAATTAGTCCTTATACTTTTGTAAACATAGTAGTGCGATAAATATTTTTAATTAGAAATTTCGAGCATTCCTCCGCCTATACCTATATACTACTGCGCGCGTAATTATTTTACCGCCCGAATATTTTTATTTTGCGATATCCTCCAAGATATTTGTTTAAACTGTTTAGTGTTAAGGGCACAAATGTTCTATATTAAATTTGAGTTCTCACAAACACATTTATTTAAATATAGATTAATACCATATGATTAAATAAGCTTCGCAAAAATCCATGCCTCTTTATCTAAAATTTTACTAATAAAAGCAGTTATTATGCTATCTGTCGGATCAGTGCAAATGTAGCTTTCTCATTGTAAAAGAACTTTTAAAATCTGTCATCGGTTAAGTGAAACGATTTGTTTGTTTGTTGCAAGTAATTTTATATATAAGTAATTGTAAAATACAAGTATTTTTGAGTTTAATCCAAGCAAACATACAAACAAACAAACAATTCGTTTCTCTTTACAATATTTGTATAGATTTATGTATTTTATTCTTAATTACGACGGAACGGAGAAGGTACTCGTATATGCCTTTAAGCTGAGATGTTGTTTGTGCACTTTTAAAAAAAAAAAAAAAAATATTTTTTCTTCACAACAGGTTCTTCGATTTAGAAATAGGTTTTTGTAAAAAAGGTTATAGCTTATTAGCGGTAGTTCTTAGGTTTCTAATAAATGTAAAATGTATGTAAAGTGTATATTTTATGAACTTAACTCATCACGGGACACTGCAATCAAAGTTTTAAATTATTAAGAATGTTATCATTTATCTACATTTGACTATTATTTTGATTGAAACAAATAAAAAGATTACTAAAAATTTAAAAAAAAGTAAATAAAAGCATAAATCCAAGAATTGTTGCTTCTACCGTTGACTTTACTTATCTGTTTACAATTTCATCTAATAAAAAAATTACAAATTTCAAACGGCGCATTTGACGTAGTGAACTCAAGCCCGCGCTCTCTTGGAAGCGCTCACAGAGCCACACTTTTTACGGCTACAGTCGAAGTTCTTGCTACCCTTATTTTTTCTATATCTTATAAGATACCTTCAGAGGAATCAAAAATTGTAAAAGCTGCATTTTTTAATAAATATTTTTATTTATATGGCTCCAATTATATTTAAACGTTTGTAATTGTTAAGCTAGCTAGGATTTTGTTACCCAAACACTGCATTTCACTCAGGCATATCTCAACTTGAAATTTTTATGAAATTCGGAAATAGCTTTTCTTTGCTGTGTTGGACTTAAATCTCATAGCAAAATTAAAGTGTGGCAACATATTATATTTTCGCTAAAATAATTATTTTTGATATTGTTTTATCTAAACCATACGACGACGTTATTAATTTAAATTTATTTTTAAAATTTACATTTTATACTGTCTCCGGCGCCGCTGTTTTACCTCGTCTAGTAAAACAAAGCGTGACGTTCAGTTCTGCCAGTCAATACGCTTAATAACTTTAGAGGAAATTGGAGAACGAAGTCCAAACCTAAGGATTCTGGTCCCATAGCTGCTGCCAAAGCAGTCCACTTCTTCCTCCACATCCCTCGTCCCTTACGGGACACCTCCATATTCGTTGCATATGGTCCACCCCAATGAACGGCCCATATTTATGCAGCAGATTCTTACTCTTATACAAAAAAGACTTAAGAAAAATATTATTACATTTTTAGACCTGGCTGTGGATGGTGTTTCCCTTATGTTGTTTCTTTATGGATCTACTTTGGAGGGTATTTACAAGAAATCTTGCAAGAACTCATATTTTGAAAGTAAGTTTGCTTTTTTATTTACATCAAAATTTCATTATATCAGTGGTGAATCTGTAAATATATACATATGTAAATACCCAAGATTCAACCGAGGAAATAATCATATTTTGATTTGAACCAGCAACTATTATTTACTCGATACTCTTGGTTACACAAAAAGCCGTATAAGTAACTTAGCAGAAAACAAAAGTTGACAATTGATTATATTTTAATATTAACACATTTTAATATTAACACTTAATATGTTTTATTTGAATAATAGTTACAAGTTTTAGAAAAAATTTAAAACTAAAATAAAGAAAATGATTTAAATATGTATATGAAAGCCTTTAATATTTAAAAAAAAAAATTATTTATAAAAAAAAATAGATAAATTAATAAAAAAGTAACAATATCTTTATAGTATGAATATACCTTTTTATCTCTTTAATTTGGTAATACTCATAAAATACAGATAAATATATTAAAAATAACATCATATGTACTCAAATTGGTAAAACCTTGATCCTTCAAATTAAAACTTTATATTATTTCAATTATATGGTAGAACGAAAGGGAATTAACTGAGTGCGATTAAGTCCACTAGCCGATTAAACTTTGCATAATTCGCTTATGCAGGTAGCGTCCGCAAAAATAGCTCTTTTTCCCGAAACGTTTAGGTATTTGTGTTTGTAATTTTTATTTATAAAAGTATCTATAGTGATTATATATCATATTATTTTTATATCAAATAGATTTTATTAATAATTGTAAAAATTAGTATAAGGGAAACAAGATGGAAGTTAAGAGTTGTCAGGACTGCGTGATATATAAAAAAAAATAAAACGTATAAATTAGTCGTTGAGTGATAATAAAAATATATATATCACATAAACTTAATTGATCGGTATATTTTAAAGCAATTTAAATTACAGCAATTATTTAGCTGAATATACATATGTAGATTAGATAAGTATTAAGTGGTTAAAAACTAATTTTACAACATTTTACAGGACCTTATTTTATAACAATATTGTTTTAATCTTTATATATTTACGAATTAATATATAATGTATATAAAAACAATATTAAGAATCTCTTCATTCATAATTTAAGCTTTTGCTTTGAAAGTATTAAAAACTCGCGTTCTCTCTCAATTGCCGTTAATTTTTTCAAGATATTTGTAATTGGAATTGATATAAACTTCAGGTAAATCACATGGCGGGTCGCACAATAAGTCTGACATTGAGCGCTCCTCCCAAGTTTGGGTGCAGGTTGGGACAGTACGTGCTGATGCAGTGCTTGGACGTTTCTGTGATAGAGTGGCATCCTTTTACGGTTGTTGAGGTAAATATATATTAAAAAAAAACATATATTTAGAAAACGTATTAAATTTGAAAAAAAAGGAACACAGCGAGGTTTGAACCCGCGCCTTGCAAATCGTTCAAGCACTCTGACCGCTAAGCCATGTGTTCTACATCCGGCTACGTCGAAACTCTTATATGATTATTACAACTTATTTTTGTTGTTAGCATCTCTGTAATGCGATCTTAAAAATTTCTGCTGACCAAAGATTATTCTACGAACAATCGTTTGGCAAGAGAGAATGCTATTTATTAAATATAACATTTAATCATCCCTTGCCAAGCGATTGTTAGTAAATATAACATTCAACATAACATTTATGCAGGTCAGAGCGCTTAAACGGTTTTCAAAAGCGCGGGTTCAAATCTCGCTGCGCTTAAATTTTTATACATTTTCTAAATATAAGTATGTGAATAAAACATTAAAAATTAAAATTATTAAGATTACAAATTTTAAATATAACAAATAGGTGAGTATTTAGTATGTCATGTATATTCATTAGTTAAATGGTAAATTATTTGTTGTGTTTTGCACTATAACCAATCTACATGGGACCTGTTTATGTAGAATTGTGCACATTAAAGTATAGCTTGAGACTATAGAAGTTTAAAACAAATAAGAAAAAAAATCATAAGAATTGAACATGCTATTTTCAGGTTCCTACAGAAAACCAAAGAAAATTTACAATATGGATAAAAGTTAAAGGAGACTGGACAGAGGCATTGGAACGAACGATAAAAGAGAAAGGACCAAATAATCTTAGGCAAGTTTCCTTTACTTTTTATATTATTGTATATTCAAAAGACGTCGAATTTTACGAATTATATACGATTTCGATGTTTCATATATTTCTGGTAACAAATTAAAGTGTAGTTTAAAATTGTGACAGTTATTCGATTTAAACTGATGCCTGTTGGAAAGTGAATTCACCTATTGTATGTAGGTATTTATATTCCACTATTATAAGACATATTATTTCTATATACATATGTGTTTGTTTGTCAAAAAAAAATCTTAATTTGAATTATCTTCAGAATAGAACTGAACGTCCAACGTTTTTATGATCTACTATATATATAGGACGTTTAATCATAATTCCAGTGTCCTCATAGACGGTCCATTCTCAAGTCCAATGGAGGGTATAAGCCAGTGTGATGTAGCCATATGCGTCGCCGCGGGAGTCGGGATCACACCTTTTGTTACTGTACTCAAGGATATGTTGATGTAAGTTATCATTCATTTTATATTTAAATAATTTAAATTACAGAACACACTTAGTGTTCTGAAATAGCACTGTTTTTCTTTTTTATTTGTCTTGATATCACAGTATAGCTATAGCTAGAACTTATAAGTTCTAATGATATTTTAAATTATATTAAATCACTTAAGTTAGGTTTGGTTGAATTATTGCCTCAATTTTTATATAGATTTTTACATAGACGCCTTACAAAAGCTGAGCTAAAAATGATACATTTATAATAAAAAAAAAATTTCAAAATTTAATCAAATTATATTTTAGGTATCCCAAAAGTAATTCACCAGGTAGAGTTCACCTAATATGGATAGTGAGACATGAATCAGAACTGAATTGGATTGCTAACCTAGCGACTGACGCCATCTTACAATTACGTAATAATAATCGCCTTGACAGATTACAAATAGAACTTTACGTTACTAATTCTAATGAAAATATCAAAAATTCTATTGAAAACCAAGAAAAAACGCATTTAGTTGTACTTAAGGATAATGGAAATATTATCAATATTATTAATAACCAAGATGGAAAGCTTTTAGTAAACAAAAATAATGTCCACATAGAAACTAAAATGGAGAATTTTAGTGAAATCAAAATTGCTAATGATGAAACGGAGAAGAATTATTCAGTTGATGAAAGAAAGTGTCTGCTAACGCCAGTTAATAAGAGAAATCGTTCTGGAGAAAGTCATAGCGTGGATAAAGTGGGGAATAAAATGAAGAATGTGAGTGATTGTGAATTTGAGATTGCGAGAAAGTACCCGTTGTTAGGCTGCAGAGTGCGGAGAGGGAGGCCGCATTGGGATAGAGTATTTGGTTACTGGGCTCATTTATATCCAGGGTAAGTTTGCTTAATTTAAATATGAATAAAATATAACTACTTTCATAATATAATAGTGGAAAACACTAAAAAAATTATCAATGCTTATTATAAGATTTACTGTAAAAAAGGTATATTTTTTTTAATTCGACGTAAACATCTAATATTACATTTATGTGTGTGGTATACTTTATATTTTTGACCTTTTAAAGTGTTATTCACACACTTTGGAAATTGAAACACACTTTTAAGAAAACGTATAACAATTTTAAACGCAGCGTGATTTGAACCCGCGTCTCTTGGAAACCAAGCGCGATGACCGCTAAGCCATGGGTTCATTGGTCCTTATACTTAATAATAAAAAACAGGAATGCTTTAAGGCATTATAATGTAAAAAATAAAAATTTTATTACAGATATCACATAAATTTGTATTGCTGTGGACCAAAGAAACTAGTGAAGTTACTAACTGACAAGTGCAAGTACACGTCGAGGTACACCAAAACAAAGCTCACGTTCATACACGAAGCTTTCTCCTGAACCCTATATCTATTATAAAAAATATATATTATAAATCTATTTCATTTTTTTTTTATTTCTACATCACCTAACTAGATATTATACATGTGCCTCTTTTCAAAGTTATTTAAATATGTATTAAGAAATGACTTGTAAACGTTCCATAAAACTTACGAGTTTTAACTTTGATTGGACGATTATGCTATTAAGTTAACCTTGATACGTTCTATTTGCAAAATGTATTTCTTAAAAGCAATACGTGAACAAGTGCTTCACAAGGATTTGTTTGATTTTAATTTAAAATACCTTACATTCGTCGGATTGTGGCAAAAAAACTGGAGCAGAGATAAGCTGTTCCTTTACAAGATATATGAAATTAATCTTCATATATTGTCAATAATGTTCATTGTTTTAACGGGTATAGGTACTTACCAACTTACAGACGACATAACAATATTAATGGCCAATTTGGACAAATGCCTCGCTGCTTACAATTTCGTCTTTAAAATATTCTTTTTTATATTAAAAAGGGAAAAATTGAGAACTCTTATTCTTGAGATAAGAAGTTCTAGTGACAAAGTTAGTGATGAAAGGAAAATGCTTATGGCAATTTATGTAATAGGAATCACTTTCGTGGCAACTAGCTTAGTTGGTGTGTTCTCGTTTGTCGCTCAGCTCAAAAGGGAGATGACTATCGAAGCATGGATGCCCTTCGATCAGTACGAGAGCAGGTCTCACTTGTTACTGGCAGCCCAAATATTAGCCCTTGGCTTCGTTGTCCCGTGCTTGTTCAGAGCTTACGCTATACAAGGCATTGTGTGCAGCATTATTATGTACTTCTGCGACCAATTAGTTGAGTTACAGGATGGTTTAAGTAGCTTGGAATATTCGAAGGAGTCGGATCGTTTTGTGAGGGATGAAATGAAGAAAATAATTAAAAAACACGTTCGCATAATGGGGTACGAATTATGATGGCTTACAAGCATTCTATTTCAACACACTTTGATTTTCTTATATCTATCAATAAATGAGTAGATGTAAAACAAACTTGCAACGTTATTTTGACTGATTATTTTCCGCCCGATTCACATGAATATTTACACACTTTCTCGGATCCATTGGCAATGCTAAATCTTTATCTAGAATATTTTCTACTTATACTCGTAGATGGGATTGCATTTAAGTCGTATTATATTAGTTTTTTAAAAAAATTATAATTTTATTACGTGTAATAATTTAAGTAAAGTAATTAATTAATTGCAGATATTCTAAGTCATTTACGAGTACTTTTAAAGAATTCTTTTTGATTCAAAATTTAGCCGTCACAATTGAACTTTGTCTAAACGCGCTTATGATTACCGTCGTAAGTAAAGTTGTCTTGTAAATTTAAAAAGATTGACAATTATTTATTTGTTGAATGAAGTACATTATATACCTACGAATGTAGTTTATATTTTTTAGGTAAGTCTACAAGAAAAGACACTATTGGCGAGCTTTTTAGTATATTTGGGCTTAGCTTTAGTTAACGCTTATATATTCTGCTACTTGGGAGATGAACTGATTAGCCAAGTAAGTTATTTATAATACACAGTAAATACAATTGTGTTTAATGTATATATGTTCGTATATTTCAGTTGGGAACAACAGTACCGTTATTTTTTCATACAAATGCTCCCATTAACCTACTGCGAGTTATTTTTGCACCTAAATACAAAGGTATGTTTCGGGTGCTGAGTAATGAATATGTTTGATATTAGTGACTCATTTTCAGTATGTATTTTTATACAGACATTTAAAAAATTTTTCCCGCATAGCAGGGTGGTGACAGGTAACCTAGTGTCAAGATACTCCGTTCTCCTCTTTCCAGCCGAAATTAGGACATTGCATGTTGAGTGGCGGAACTCATTGCTCCGCTTTGTGTTAGGTACCAAAGCGAAGAATTGAAAATAATTTAAATATAACCATTCCTCTTAATTCCTCCTGGGAATCGAATCCACAACCAATCGCGTTTACAGTCAGACGCTGTCCAATCGTGCAATGGCCTCTAATTTTAGCCTTATATTCATAAGGGTACAATTATACAATAAGAGGCTATCCTTATCGTCATCCAGGACGTTAAGGATAGCCTCTTATTGTATATTATATATATATATATATTTTTTGTTTAAATTTAAATTATTTATTTATATATATATATATACGTATATTATTTTATTTTAACTCTTACATGTTAACTCTCGAATTGGAAGCGGAGAACGATGTGTCACAAGAATATGTTCTCTCTGGCTATTCTGTCATCCGGTATAAAGCGTGAGGCTGAAAAAGAAAATTTATACATATCTAACAGTGTGTTTTAGTTAATTTTGTAAAAATATTAGAGCTTTCATTGTTGAAACAAATTTACAAATAGCTTCCAAATATCTTTATTTGTTGTAGAGTACAGGTATAGCGAACGCTGCTTACGAAATTGGTTGGACGTCATGGCCAAAAGATTTACAAAAAGATCTATTAATCTTGATCATAGCAGCCCAAAAACCGCTTACTTTAAGTGCTGGGGGCATGTCCATTATGTGCATACAAACGTATAGTCAGGTAAAAGAATTAAATAAATAGACGGGTAAAAACGGGAAAACCGGATTCGTACCCGCGCTTCTTGGAAACTGGTCAAGCGCTTTGACCGCTAAGCCATGCGTGTCTTCGACGGTCACGGACGCTCTCTTGTAAAGTCGTGTTTTTGCATTTGTCATTTTGTACACCAGTCTATTTAGGATATGTCGATATAGTATTAATATTTTATAGTATCATTCACATAGTAAAAAGTTACAAATAATGCATATTTGACAAGAAAAAATGGCAATATGTAGAGTAGCGTTAGGTTAAGCAAAAAAATATTCAAAAAAAATGAGAACAAAAGTTCCGAATGTAAAGAAAAGAGTGAAGATCTATGGATTTTATGTTATATTAAAATTGTTAAAACATAATCGATTTTATATACTTTTTCCATCTATGGCTATTTTATAGATTAATATATAGAAAATTTAATAATTTGGCAGTAATGCCACTATTGAGCAGTAATGAACTCTCTGACTGTGTTGATAAGACGGTTATGGATTCGATCCACACTAGGAAAAATATTTATATTCAAAGGTATTTTTCAGGTATAATTAGACTAAGCGCGGCATTATG
The DNA here is from genome assembly GCA_038994665.1 of Podotricha telesiphe. Classification (NCBI taxonomy): domain Eukaryota; kingdom Metazoa; phylum Arthropoda; class Insecta; order Lepidoptera; family Nymphalidae; genus Podotricha; species Podotricha telesiphe. The sequence continues at coordinate 865,982 of JAOYRR010000161.1, read as the reverse complement.
TTTTACTACTCAAAGCCTAATGTGTATAAAATTGGTAAAAAGTAAGTAAAGCGTGTAAACATTAAACTCCAACTAATTACCCTCACAAAATAGGAAAATGCGGGACGCTAAAAATGGCTTATGGTTTTCATCACAGATAGATAGATTTTCGTACTTTATATTTTGTTTTATACTTGTTTAAGCTTATGTTTTTATTTTTTTTCAGGCACTCTACAACGCTTATTCCATTTTTGCAGTTCTGAACGACGTTGTAGAATAGAACAATTTAATAGTTAATCTGTCGCTGTTACTAGTAATAACTAATAAGTATTTTTTAAGTTAAACTTATTTAAAGCTTTCAAATTTCAATACTAGATATAAATAAAATTCTGTCCTATAAGAGTATTTTATTTCTTTGTCGTAATTATAAAAAAATTGTAGATACTTCTTGAACTTCGCAGAAGGAAAAAAGCCTTTAAATACTTGCTTGTAAGTGATCAGTAAAGATTGTAAAATTGTTATTGAGACGATGATAAAATTTACCTTAATATAGATCAATAATACTTTAAAATGAATTTTACACTTTGTTATAGTAACTTTTGTTGTATATTTTGATATTATTTTCCTTTTAGTTGTTAGTAAAGTAAAAGTATTCTTAAAGAATTTAAGAAGTGATATAAATTTAAATTTATTTAGAATGTATAATAAATGATTTAAATATTATTACACTGTAACTTATCGTAGCTTTAAATTAAAAATATTTTCTGAACGCAAAAAAGAAAGAATAAGAAATGTCTTTTTTTACACGTTCTGTCAGAAATTATTGTCGTGAATTAAATTTTTTGTGAAATTGTCCAGAATAGAAATGAAAGTCAATAAATATTCGGACATCACGACTACAGGGATAGTATTGACGAAAATTAAATCTCCTAGAAAGCGAAAATCCAAGAACGAGGAAAAGAGCCGAGCTAAAATTTCAAAAGTAACATATGGTCTTCATAATAATAATAATTTAAAACATAATTATCTACTTTGCCTAACGCCATTATAAATATATTGCGCACTACGTGATATTTATAGCCCAATATCGATTATTCTAATCAGATTAAAATATCTCCTTATGGCAAAAAGTAGAGAACAGTAACAAGAAACTGTTTTCTCTTTAAATCGAAAAGTGATGCTTAATTTTTTTAAATAGTTAAAGTAATAAAACACCATAAACTTATACCTTAGTACTTATATATAACCTTTACCTATATAATACCTATATAAGTTTTAATAATAATATTTTATAAATTAATTAATATTATTCCTACGAACTCTATTTTTCAGAGCAAGTCGAAAAGAAAAAAGTTTTTAAGCATGAAGTGTCCAATATGTTTTAATAATTTTGACACAGAATCTGTATCGTCAACCATTTGCGGTCACGTATTTTGTACTGAGTGCCTTTTAAAAGCAACAGCATTTAGGCCTTCATGTCCAACTTGCCGAAGAAGCTTACGAGGAAACAAGGCGCACCATAAATTATTTTTAGACGATAATGCTTATGAATGGAATTATAAATGATATCTTATGTTATCATTTTTTTACAAGTACTGAAACCTAATTATGATGTGTCATAAATATACTGGTTATTGTGAATAATATAATATATAAAAGATTTCTTTTTTTCATTGTTAGTAAAATATTTATTTTTTAACTAACTTAATTTTCATATCATGGAGCAAATTTATATATTTTAATAATCAAGCTGCTAATTCACATGTCTTGAGATATTTTTAAAACTCATATTATTATCGTAAATGTTGTAATAATTAAAATTAAAAAATATTGCTCGTCCAGTAACATAGCAGCACAAAATCATTAAATCTATTTGTTGAAATTTCATACAAATAGAAAATCGTTTATATACAATACAAGTCAGTTAAGCTGCCATAGTGACCTTAACATTCAACTATAAAATATATTTGGGTGGCTATGGTCACCCCGAGTCTGCACGTTTGAAGGAAATCGTAGTATATCTTTACCATAGATAAGTAATGAATTACCCACAGATAAGTTTTATATTACCTAATGTATGATACCCTGTGACATTTATGTCATTACGTTGTCTATTGTCATTCGTCAATATTAATTTGCTTCAATTTGACATCTTCATTGCAATAAATGGTTTTTTTACTGTTTGTAACTAAAATAAGTAATTATTTTATAGGTAATCGTTATCCACCTTTTGTCTACCAATAATATATATCTCACGTACTCTGCAAAATGAATTTATCAATAGATATTCATCTGGGCATTCATCAGAGAGTGTTTTCAAAAATGGATAACTCAGATGTTACTTATCAAAACTTTGTAAAAACCTTAGCGACATACCACTTTCAAGTAAAGGCAATAATACAGGTACGTGCTGTTTTGTGTAGTGAAATTTAACAAAGAAGTATATAGTAAATTATTACTCTTCTCATTTTAGGATATTTTAGATTGTCGCAAATCAATGGAAACTTTAAATGAGTTAAACGAAAAAGGCAGAGCAAAGATCTGTTCATTAAGAGAAGAATTAGAAAACTTAGTTGCTTATGCTACTGATTCTGGGGACCAAAAGTATGTGCTTGAAGTGGTTTCGCAGAGACATTTATTATCAGGGTAAGAATGAAATAGTTAAAATTTACTAATTATACATGTTCTAAAAATCTATATTGTTCTTTTAATATGAGATATTTCTAGATTGCTTAAAGAATTCAAAGAAGCTAATATCAGCAGCATGTTTGCAATTGAAAAAGCCCAAAGGGAAGATTTACTGAAATCCCCAGATGGAGAAGAAAATATCATTAGAAATAGAAAAAAGAAAGCTGATAGGGACAGCTTATTAAAAATGTCAACAGGTTAGCAGTTTGTCAATTTATTTGAAAAATGTCAACAGGTTAGTAGGTTGGCAGTTTATTTAATGAATACTTTTTTTTTTATTAAACAATTTTAATAATAAGGTTTATTATATATGTTTAAAAAGTTCAAAATTAAATGTGTGAATATTATAGGAGTTACAGAGCAACTTTTGTCTATTAGTAGACATTTAGCAGCTACAACTCAAAGAAGTCAAGATACTTTGGATAGCTTAGTTTCTTCCAGCTCAATAGTACATGTAAGTATTTTTTTATCAATAATCAAAATTGTATTTAGCATGACTTCACATCTGAATGTTATTAATTTCTTTCTGATTGGGCACAAAGTTTATAGTGAAGTGATTTATAACCAATTCTTCTCTACTTTCTAATCTAAAGAGGGTTCTTTAGTGCGATGCCACTACTACCATACTACTAGTTAGAAGGTCAACATGTGATGTCAGACATTCATTGCCAGGTGACACACCTTGCAATTTGTGCTGAGGACTATTGCTGATGTAGCTAAGCCAGCCTTACCTTAAGCAGTTTTAGTTATCTGCTAATGCAATAGTACATGCAAGCAAAGCATTAAACTTTAAAAATAATAACAGATATAAATATTTTCTTTTAAAGTTGTAACATTGAGATAATTTTATGTTTTTTGTAGGGTACACAATCTGAACTTCAAAATACAGGAAGTACAATCACACAGTCCAGCAAGTTATTGAAGAAATATGGCAGACGAGAGTTCACAGATAAAGTGATAATGTTCTTTGCATTCCTTTTCTTTTTAGCTGTCTGTTTGTACATTGTTCAAAAAAGGTTGTTTTAATGTAGTTGTTTTATAATTTTAATTGATATAGATATTTTATTTATTTTGTATATTTTTTGTTAATTAAATGAGTACTATCTACTTTTATCTAATGCATACTGTTGATGATATATTTAAATCTCTCAATTAAATTTAAGCATAATTTTTTTTTTAATAAGAAACATTTTTGACAATTATATGTTGTTTCATTTTATATTTAAAGAAACATTATTATGAGACCATTGTGGTGCAGTGTGAGAGTGTTTGAGTGTATATACTGGATGGTTGTGGGTTCGATTCCCACTCGACAGAATGATTATGTTTAAGTTGCTTTAATTTATTGCTCTGGTTAAACGAAGCAAGCTGTGGAGTTCTGGAATTCAATTCACAATGTCTAGAATTCTGGGGGAAGCAGAAAACGGTGTTACTAGGTTCTTTTTGTATTACAAGAGAAATTTGTTATGCTGTTAATAAATTCCAATCAGCTGGAAGTATTAAATAAAAGAAAATTACCATTTTAAAAGGAGCCATTATGATTTTGGGTTCAAATTTTAATGTTAATATGATTCATATGGAACTAGCATGTCATAAAGGGCAACCAGCCGGACTTATGGGCATCAGCTTGCTGGTGGGCAGCTAATATAATTTAATCTTAATTTTTATTTAAGTTTATTATTAATGTTTATTAAATAATGTATGTAATATGTTTGAGTCCATCGTGGCACAGTGAGAGAGCGTCTGACTGTAAACGCGATTGGTTCTATTCCCACTCGGGGCAGTGATTATATTAAATTGCTTTCATTTCTCTGCTCCTATACGTAAGACCAATCGCGGCGTTGAGTTCCGCCACTCAACACGTAATGTCTCGATTTCGGACGGAAAGTGGAGAACGGAGTGTCTTGATACTAGGTTCTCTGTTGCAATTCCGTTGTTGGACGAGGCTGATTTTTGAATAACATTAATCGATTGATTATGAAATTGAGTACATTTTTTGAATATTTTTTACCTTTACATATTTCGTGAATCTTGCGGGATATCATTCTTAATTTGTGAGAGTCGTTCTGGATGGCAAAGCTCAATGTTATGAATCGTTGCCATATTTACCAGGGAAGCTTTTATTTTATAAATAGGCTTAAACATTTCGTCGGCAGGCTACAAGCTTTCAATCTAGAGCATACATCCATTTTCCTCATTTTACTTTATTCAAAGGTAAAATTGATTGATAGACTGCTATTACATTACAATAAAAAACAACACCTGGAATCATTTAGTACCTATAAATTTCCGCGCTGTCACAAACAAGTTTAACATCGTCGTGATAAATATATCCTGTTAATTTCGCACTCAGTTCATAGCAAACACTCGTAGCGGTTGATCGTTACCGCAATCAGAATCGCGAGTTGATTGACCTTACTATGACGTATTATAAGCTCGTCTTAGTTTTTGCGCTGTCGCAAATATATTTCGTTGGTGCCTTGAACGTACTAGGTATAGTGTCTCTGCCGTTAGAAAGTCATTATATGTTTTTTAAATCATTATTTAACGAGTTATCTTTAAATGGACATTCCGTTACTATTATTAATAATTATCCAGAAAACGATGCTCCAAGTAATTTGAGTTATATAAACTTAAAGGCGGAAAAAACGCACGCGACGGTGCCTATGTCTGAACATGAAAATTCTAATCCGCTGTGGAGCGCTTTTAACAATTTCTACTTACATTTTCGGGTGGGCCCTAAAGTTGTGAGAGCGGATTGTGAAAATTACTTCCTTAAGGAAGACATGAAGAACTTTCGAGAGAAAAAAGAAAAGTTTGATGTGATTTTTGTAGAACAATTTGTCAGTGATTGCGCACTTGTGTACGCCGCTGTGTTCTACGATGCGCCAATTATAGGCATAGCGTCCCATACTTTATTGCCTTGGGCCTATCCTCGACTTGGAATACCGTTTGATGTCGGATCAAACTCTTTTTACTTCTCCGATGCAGGGTCAAGTCTCTCTCTATACAAAAAAGTTGAAAGCTTTCTTATGCATTCTTATTCGATTAGTATCGGCAGATGGCATTTAAACTCACAAATAATTGAAGTTTTTACTAAATATGTTCCAAATATTGTCGTTGATGTCGAAAAGATTGCTAAGGAAAGGATGACAATGATGTTTTTAAACCAGCATCACTCAATTACTGGAGCCAGGTTGCTCCCACCGAGACTTCTCGAGATTGGCGGTATACATATTAAAAAGATAAAACCTGTGCCAGACGTGAGTATTTATGACATTGAAATATAATTTTTATTATGACTGCTTTTATTTTCATTTCGTTTCACTGTCTCACAGCGCCACAGTGCCTTATCTTTTATCATTTAAAATCAGTTAATTAGACGAAACAAGCCTTCTTGGTGCAGTGGTACAGCGTCTGACTACAAACGCGATTGGTTGTGGGTTCGATCCCTACTCAGAAGAATGATTACATATCATTTGTTCTCATTTCTTCACTATGTTACAAGACAAAGCGCGGTGTTGAGTCACATATTACATAAATACTGGTGGAAAGTTCAGAAGAGAGTGTATTGACACTAAATTTTCTCTGATTCAAAAAACGTGCATCTAGGACGAAGTATTAGGCGTTAAAACAATAGGCGAGCACACGAAACATTACTTGTTAAATGATTACATTGATATTTATGATAAAACAACATGTCATTATTATTTGTAATAAGATAAAATTTATTCAAATACGGCAAATGTTGCAAACCTAAATTAGTAAATAAAATAAATGAGTAATTGTGAAATATGTACTCAGATTTTTTTATGTTTAAGCGATTTTGTAAGAAATCTCTTCTAGTCTAGAAATTTTATTCGCTTGCATCGTTCATAGTCAAAGCAAAGAATTTTATTCAGAATAAGATGTTACATCCTTAATTTTTTGAACGTCAAATAATATCACTAAAGTTAATATCTCAGACTTGAGAAGAACCGGCGCAAGAAACTCAGAGGGACTTTCGCTTATTTATATTTTTGATAGTAGTTAAAAATTGTATAAATAACTTAAGACCTAGAATTTTTTTTTATTCTAATTAAAATTGATAAATAATAAAAAGATTATTGTACACATTCGTTATTCTCCTAATTTGAGACTATTTTCTTCAAAAGAAATCCCAACCGCAAAGGTTGTTGTGTTAAATCTGTTTTGCAAATAAAGTATTTTTATTTATTATTTTCCTTATATCTACTACGAAGTACGCAAAATGAATTCATCCTTTTTTAACTCTTCGTGCAATCACTGATAAGTTTCAAGTTTGAAGAGATACAATAATAGGTTATTAACTAATTTGAATGATATATTAAATGTTAAAAATATTTTATTTAAAAACCTACCTACTGCTATTCTAACGACTTGCATAGCGACTTTGTATGTAACAAAGTGTAAAACTATGGTATAATAATACTTCAAACCAAAGTAACAGGAAGGAAATACGTTGATATTTATCTATATGTATGTATCAACGACTTATATATTTTTTTAGTTCACGTTTTTTCTGCATATCAGGGTATTCAGAAAGAACCTAGTATACACTACGTTTTCCACTACTTACATGTTAATTTTAATATTCCAGAAAATAGAAGAATTTCTAACCAGCGCAAAGCATGGCGTAATCTATGTCAGTTTCGGTTCCAATCTAAAAGCTAGTACAATGTCAGAAAACAAAATTCAGCAATTTCTCCTCGCCTTCAAGAAAATTCCCCAGAAGGTGCTGTGGAAATCGGAGAACAACACTATACCATCTGGAAATAACAATATTTTTGTGTCGACATGGTTCCCACAGTTGGATATTTTATGCAAGTACTTAATTCCTAAGCTTATAAGTTTTTAAGAAAAAAATAAAATCACAAATCATTTTTGTTTGCTCTGAGATTTCACACTACTTCTCGCATACCAGGATAGTCAGAGAAAACCTAGTGTCAAGACACTCCCTTCTCTATTTTTCATCCGATATCAAGATATTACGTGTTGGGTAGCGGAACTTAATGCACCAATGTCTTACCAAAGCGAAGAAATAAAAATATTTAAAGTATATGTAATTTTTCCGAGTGTAAATCGAACCCACTGCTATAATGTACAGTCGCTGCCCCGCTAGTATTTAATTTAAATTGTTTTTGTGCGATTTAGACACTAACTAGCTACTGACTATAATTAACAAATAGTTAAATATACTAATTTGTTTATTGTATACTTGTAAATATACTAATAGTTCAATAATATTCTTTGATATATGTTATAGAGAGTGTAAAATAGTCACAAATTTCCATTAATAATATTGACAATAGCGACAATAGTGCCTAGGCTACATACACAATTTTATTTTTTTTATATCTGCATTAATCAGCTAGCTACGATTTTTTAAGGTGTTTCGTTTTCCACTTTCCGCCAATTCATAAGCAGCAGCAGCATGTATGTATAAGCAGTATTTGTAAAGTGTTATTCACTTAGGATATGAAAACCACTTTTGGAAAACATATGTCTAAATCTTTGAACTCCAACCCGCGCCTCGCGGAACCCGTCCAAGCGCTAAGCCATACGTTCATCCTTGGACGGTTACCAAGAGGCGCGTATACTTTCCTGCTGCGCTCACATTTTTATAAGTTTTCTAAAAATGTTTTACGCACAGGTTGGAGGAACTCAACGCTTCGTTTTTATTTACCAGAGGGTTTTTTAACAATAGATATCTATAGACAAACAAATAGCGGAATTAAAAGTAAGACGTGGGGACCTTGTACGGCCATCACCTGTCGCCTGAAGCAAGGTTGAGGTTAAGAATTATCTAATAAGTTACAGCGCTACCGCGTCCGGTCTATCTATCTGTTAGTTCAAAATAATAGACTTGGATTTTGTTAGTTCGTCTATATATTTATATAATAAATATGTATTATAAATACCACCATGGCGCAATGGCTCTTCGTCAGACTGTAAACGCTATTGGTTTCATTTTCCCGCTCTGGCAAAACATTGCCAAAATTAAATTGCGCCACTCAATCTCTCGATTTCGGACGGAAAGTGCAGTGCGAGTGTCTTTAGTCTAGTTACTAGGTTCCTTCTGGCTACCCTGCTATGCGGGAAAAAACGTGAAACTGACAAAAAATGTATTGTAATGTGTGATTACAAACAATATTTAAATAATACTATAGTATTATATCTTTTTTACTGCCTCACAAAAGTACACTATCAAATAGAAAAAGCCCATAGCCTTGAGTCTGACAGTACCTTTTTTACTTCCTTGTGGGGTATATTTCATAATGGATATAATAAGCATGTATTTGTTTGCAAATTATAGTTTCAAATATAAATAGTCTCAAATTCAGCAGAGAAGTACGGAGAAACTTGACACTAAGGTCTCTCTGCCTACCCAAGAAAAGTGAGGGAAGAAGGCAAAAACGCGTAAAATAAAAAATAAAATATTTCCATGTTACTTTTAAACCCACTACCAGTCTTGTGCCAAGACCGTATAGAGTGCATTTATATATTTTATTCAACCAATAAATAGCAGTGTTGCAGATGGCTTGCAAATTATATAGTAGCGAACGTATTTATAATTTTGTTTAACAGGAAAAATGTAAACTCAAATTTCCAAAGCATCCATTGCTTTATACCCGATATGTATTGTGTAGCGTTTCGTATTTAATAAAGAATATGCTTACTCTCATTAATTAATTGTAACGATACGTGCTATAGCGCTTTAAATTAAACAGAAATAAATAACTTAAATATGTTTCTCTTTCTCTAGGGAAAAAGCGTGAAGCTGTAAAAAAGATTATAGACACCATTGTGGGGCAGTGGTACAGTATCTGACAGTAAATGCAATGCGATTTCGATTCGATTTCCACTCAGAGGTATGATTATATTTAAATTATTTCTATTTATCTGCTCTGGTAGACCCAACAGTTTATGCCCACCACTCAACTCTCAATGTCTTGAATTCATACAGAAAACGCAGCTTAGAATGACCTTACGATGAGCTGACTAACCTTATGAACCCTTAAATTGCTACAATTTTTTTTCAGGTCACCCTAAAGTCTTAGCATTCGTTTCCCATGGCGGTATGCTTAGTATATCAGAATCGGCTCATTGTGGAAAACCAATTCTAGCTATTCCTTTCTTTGGAGATCAATTTTCGAACGTTGCGGCGGTCGTGGAAAGTGGCTTGGGATCGACTATGCATTTTCAACATATAAACGCTGATAATTTATCTAAAGCACTTCAAGAGTTAACTGGTTTGAAGTAAGTAACATCATGAATCAGAAGCAATAATTATTAATTATCTCTTGTATTTTTTAGTATAGGCATAGAGAAAGTATAGGTCCAATTTATTCGTAAATACACTATCAGCTTATTATTTCTTAAATATAATGAATGAATTGTGTGTGATGTAATTTTAAATAACAACAGAGAACATCTTTTTAATTTCTGTATTATCTCCTCATTCCTCCAAAGATAATATTCAAATATAGAAAAACTTACCACATCAACAACTACTAAAATGTATTATTAAAATGTTATACTAGGCTATGTCGTCCACTTAGGCGTAGTGTTATAGGGTGATACAGCTATATGATAATTTTATCATAAAGTGTGCTTTATCATGTCCGTAATATGTGAACGAAAAACGCTTGACTCTTTTTTACGAAAATGTAAATTTTTACGAGAAAAAGTGCAAAAAGACAGACAGACAAGTGCAGAGAATAGTTAGAATAATGCATTAGAAATATAATCAATCAAATTATTTGGACAACACTTTGGTACAAATTGATATACACGTTTGACGCGAGGATATTTTTTTTATTAAATATGTCTCTTAATTACAGAATGCAAGATAATGCCAAACGAGTTTCGGAGCTATGGCATGACCGCCCTATGAACGTAATGGACAGTGCCATCTATTGGACCGAATATGTAGCAAGGCACAAGTACTTACCAACACTGCCTGTCACCAACAAATGGTGGTTCGAAAGCTTGTTACTAGATGTCTATAGTGTGCTTCTAGTAATATTAAGCTTTATTTTCCTCATTATGTATTATGTATACAAATTAATTTATTTAATAATTATTATTTTATTAAGATACGCATTTAAAGATTATGTGCATAAAAATAAAATAGCCTAACATGTTGAGTATTCTAATATATATAAATGGTTTTTGTTAATAATTGTGGTTTTAATTTCTATTTTAATTTAACTATTACTTTGATTAAGAAAAATAAAATTCACTTCAGGTAATAAATAATAATAGAATTGATGTAAATTTAGATTATAGTAAGAATTATAATTTTAGAATCATATATACTCAATACTTATAACAGCAAAGGTAAATAATAAAATAAATTAAAAAAGCTGTCTATAAAAACCATTTTGATTTATATGTGATAAATCTGCGTAAAAAGCGTAAAAAGTATAGAATTTCTCAATGAGCGGAAAGATTCATTAGGGTAATTCTTTATACAAAGTACAGAAGTTATATGGAGAGGAAAAAATATCAAAAAGAACTCGAGTGGCGATCGAACCCACTATCATAGGTGTGGTTCTTCTCTTATAAAACGGGGCGCGCGTTAGGTACCGACATTGAACACGCAATGTCCCAAATTAGAGCGGAAATCGAACAAAGTGTTTGGACATTACATTTTCTCTCTAATCTGCTGTACGGAAAAAATGTAGAAAAACATATATTATTACCAGTGTCCCGCTCGCGGCTGCCCTCATGTAATCTTTGCCTGTATCGTATTTTTGGCGGCATTTTTGTAACACAAAGAAATTATTGGAAAAACTAAAAAAATATAGCCTATGTTATAACAAGACCATCATGTATCTCTATACAAACGTTCATCACAATCGGTTCAGCGGTTTGGCCGTGATGACGTCACAAACAGACACAGTTCCACGGTTATCATATATAAACTACGTCACTAATGACGTGAAGGCCGTCTGATTGCCGGCCCTGGCCACCGACCCCTCTATCAGCTACGTAAAGAACTTAGTACTCGACTTATAAATATGCTGGCCTTATTGGAATTTAAAATATAGTTTATGTATTGATAAGACGAAATACTAAAATATAATTTCGGCGTTTCTATAAATTTTTTTTTCGGCTTTCATCTGATTAGAAATATTGAAATTGCGTTTTTTTAACTAAAATGTTATATTTCTTCCACAATTCTGATTTTTAATAGATATTTTGTTAGGTATTCCAAGTATTTACATATAAATTCATATCAATGTCACATAATTGAAAGCATTAATTAAAATTTTCCTTATGATTTGACTTGTTATTTATATTATTTCCAAGAATTGTAATAATAATGTCAATATTTTTATAAGTTCAAGAATATTATTAATAATTACGTTACAAGAATTTTATTCTGTTAATTAATACAATTATATAATATTTAATTTATAAAATTGTAATAATAATTAATAAATATTAAAAATATTTTCATTATATCAAATTTTGTATAATAACGTACATTACACATAAATATAAATCCTCTTTAAGTTGTACATTAAATCTGGTATAAATGAACTCTAGGGCCCATTGTAAGATTTAATTTGTGTTATAGATACCATCACTCTTACATTTTTTAATAAAGGCCTTGCAAATGGTAGAAAATAACCTGAGTAGATTAGTAAGGACCAAAAATAATAACAAAAAAAGTACATAAAATATGAAGTAAATTAAGAAGTAAAACCTCATCAATAATATATTAAAAAGTTATTCGTTTGCTTATTTATTGAATAAAAATAGCTAGCAAAATAACTGTTTTATAGTCAAGCTACTAAAATTCATATGAAATACGATTCATTATTAACAGCCTTCGTTGGCAACTTATATAAAAAAAATTATAGATTTTTGATCTTCAAACATTAGCCACGTGCGATGCACAAGGCATTCCAATATAATCTTAGCTCAACTTTAGAACCGTTGCGTTTGGTGGCAGTCCCCAATGGACTAACTTTGTGCTTCTAATAAAGGAAACATCTTATATGGATGAATATTTTTTTATCTAGTGGAATTCGAATTAATTCGAACAATTTAAGTGTCATTATGATAAACATCGTTTAAAGACCATTGTTGACCATTATGTTATTAAAACAAGAAAAAATATATATTTGTGATATATACTTATATTCTTTATGTATATTATACGTTACGAAATATGATAGGATTACGTTTGACCACTACAAGCCTGATGTTAATCGTTGATGTGATCCACGATGACACACGCTTGCCTAGAAGGTACCTATTCACTCTCGATTTGAAGATCCTCAAATTGTACGACTGAGACCATACAAAGACCTGCAATAAGTTCCATTGTCATGCTGTGCAAATAAAGAATATTCTTCCCTCGACTCGAAGCGCTTTCACTGTAAATTAAGAATTTCCACCACATATACAGATGGCGTGAACCAGATTTCCTTGAAATCCTATAGTGAAATGGGGTAGTAGGAACTAAGTTATGCTTCCCCATTTTGATTTGACAAAGGTAGCTCTGGGTACTACCACCCACCTTCTAGTCTATGAATTGGTCTAAATTAGAGAACGAAGTTACTTGTCACTAGATTAGTTTTTTGTACTATGTACAATACAATATATTTGAAGATAAAAATATTTACTTATGTTATTTCGTTCTGAAAGAATGACGTAAAAAATCGGGATAGATGACTCACCAGTCACCAGTCAGGCGGCCTTAGCACGGCATTGACTCGCATTAACAACAATATTTGTCGCAATTGCAGGGTCGCGGCGTTAGAGTGAATTCGGCGATTATATCTGAGGCCGTTAAGATGATTGATGCAAAAATACGTTTGGCAATGGATGATAATGTGTTTTTCCGCTAGATTTATAACGGTATTGAGTAACAAGTTGCTTTGACTGTATTAAATTGGTTGACGCCGCTGTGACATGTATCATATCTAAAGAGTCTCATATTATTGTAAGATATATGGGTAAAAGCATTCATTGCATTCAGGCATTTCAGGCTGGTGTTTTACATAGAAACGTTGAGTAAGAATCTGTTGGTAAATGTGGACCCATAGAAGCCCCATGTATGTTGCATACACCCTACAAGAAATATATTATGGTATATACTCATCTAAGAGGGCTGACACTCCCTCCGTATAGAAAATATCAAGGCGACACCAGTACCGCGAGACGTATAGGACACTTTTACATACACTCACACTCTCTCAAGGCGACAATAAATCCTTGATTACTCAGGGATACGGTATGGAAATGGGTTCAAAGGTGCTGACGATGCACGAGGCGCAGGGTGTGACCACCACCACGGCTGGAGTAGTGAACACGAAGTCCACGAAATTGCAGCTACGTGACAGCCTCTCTCACGTAGTCGTCGCAATAATACGCCACACCAGCAACTGCTCCTACTACAGCGGAGGCAGGGACGACTCGGTTAAAAGCAACCAAAGGCATTGTGGAGTACAATTTGAAGATGGTCCTAAAAGTAAGGAACAAAGTGGTCATATCCTCTACTATAGCTGGTAATGCCTCATCCCGGTACTATCCTCAAATAAGAAATATGTTGATTATAATAATAATAAAGGTGTAATAGATTTAGGCGTAGTGTGTTAATAAAATAATTGAAAAAAAAGTTCAAAGACTACAAATATTAAACAAACGTCATAACAATCCGTCAAATTGCATTTAGATACGAGTATAAGTTTGGGACTTCAAATAAATTCTTACGCAACAAAATTCGTGTTTGCGAATGTCAAGTTCTTATTTTATTCTTTTAAATTTGTAAGATAAGAACTACTAACCGGAAGCTTTTTTAATACAAAGATGTACATAAAATCAATGATTTTGCTTAAAAAACAGTATATTGTATAATTGTTAAAATTATCAGCATATTAAACTTTTTCAGACATCATAGGCATGTAGGAAGCAATCATCATGCCATACTTCGCACCCGGAAGGTAATCTAAGGTTAAGGCGACCTGTTCAACACGTAACGACCCCACTTATCGGGATGAACCCGCGAGGTCGGATGAAATGCCTGTTTTTTTATCAAAATACAGCTGGTTATTATTTATTAAAGGAAATACAGTTTTTTAAACTTTACGCTTTTTCCAGAATAACAGGGGTTTTTTTTTAATTCTTATACCGCTGACAAAAATGAATCAGAGTTCTTCTTTGCTTATATTTTTTTGTAAAATTACTTCTCATTAATATTAAGTGTACATTATTCTACATTAAAACTCACGATTTCGGTTTCGTCACTTGCCTCCTATTCTAGGCGCGAGACTCGGTCAAAAAAAAGCAGGTATTGACCCGCTTTTGTTTTGCCGGTAAATGGACGTGGCATTTCCGCTCGCCTGCTCCATCTGTGAATAGGGTCGACTGGGTTGCGTGGCCCTTTCGAGTGCTGAGTAAAATCACAATTGCCGCAGTTGCAGAAAGACACCACACTAGGCCTGGATGATATTTTGCACAGCAGGGTTGTCAGAGAGAAACTAGTGTCAAGACACTCCGTTCTCTACGAATTGCCCGATTTTAGACATTGCGTATTGAGTGGCTGAGCTCAACCCCACGCTTCATCTTAGGTACAAGAGCGGAGAAATAAAAATAATTTTAATATAATCATTATCGGGTATACAGAGTCGCATTTACAGTCAGATGCTGTCCCACTGCGCCACGATGGCCTCACTTAATAATAAAGTTTATTGTATTGTTTTTATTTTATAATTTATACGCACTAGATTAATAATGAGGTAGAGCGTTTAGCTATTTAAAAATTCAGCTGTCCTTATACAGATTCAGATTTAAAGCTTTACATTTCATATAGGTATATAGTTGCAAGCATTCGTTTAATTTGACCTGTTCGTTTGTTAGTATAGGGGCAAATCTCTAAACAGAATTTTCAGCTAGTTAACCTCAACCGGTTAAATTGTAATTTCACATACATTCCTGGTTACGGTGACAATGCATTATATTAAATTAGTATTGTTGACGAATTAAAGCCAAAATGGCTTTCGCAATAAAATGGCGGATTAACATAGGCATAAAATAAATAAAAGCAATACCATAACCAAAAATCTATCTCTTTATCTTTTAGCTATCTAGCTATCTTCTTGAATTTATCTTTGCTAACAAAATAAATACTTAATATACAGGTACCTAAGGCAATAAGCTTTTCGGAATATCTTGAAATGGAATGTAAAACTTAAGATATAATTATTTTTCCAAAGATAAGTAATTCTCTACTTAAGCTGAGCAAACTAACAAGTTCGTTCGTTGTTCGTCTTACTCGTAGTGCATTATGCGGAAGCGCGCAACTGCTTTAAATGTGAGTAGATCATCATTACACCGCATTTTGCACACACACCTAAAGCTGCACCCCAACAAAATTCAATTGGTACAAGAATTAAAACCCCAAGGTGCCAGTCACAGGCTTAACTTCGTCAATCAGGCAATTGAGTTATTTCATACATCTTGTTTTCGAATGAAGCTCATTTTCATCTTAATTGAGACGTAAATAAGCAGATTTGCGTGCAGTTACAATTAATTCAGAGCGTTATGTGAAGATGGCAGACGATTTCTTGGTGTCTGATTGCAAAACATTGCTGGCTATAACCTAAGAACATGGTTTCAGCAGAACAAAGCAACATCACACACGCCCAATACGTCTCTGCCACGAGTTCGTTAAATTTTCTAAGACATGGAGATCAATTATCTCCAGGAGATCTGACATAAATTAGCCTCCACGCAGTCCTGATTTAACCCCTATGGACTTTTTCCTATGTGGTTATCTTTAATATAAAGTTTACGCCAATAAACCAACGTCTCTCTAGCGCATTTGACAGACAATATCCCTCACGAATTGTCATCCATCACTGAGCCCACCTGCCGAGCCGTCATAAGTAATTTTAATATTTGATTAAATGATAGCCATAATCGCATTGGCTTACGCATGGACGATATTATTTTTAAGAAACAAATTCCCAAATTGTGTACGTTAACAATTAATAAACATTTTTGCTATACACGGCTTCCTTTTTTTTAAACGATCCCATTACATATAAACTTTCTTTTGAGACACCTTGTATTAAAATAAACGCGAACCGACGGACGTGACTACGGACATTTGAAAAGTGCTTGAAACGCGGAGTTTTCAAAAGTATATTTTTGAAGACCAAAATATACGCGATTAATCTGGATAACATAGTTTCATTTAAAATAAATAATGTTATTATTTGAGCTCCCCATAAGCACTGCGTGAAGTGTGAATCCATTGAAGTATTTTACAGCGCACACAAGTCTCTCATGTGAAATGTTTATTTCGTTCATATTTTATCTTGTATTCTTCCATATTCCATAACAATTCAAAATCTCATTTATTGTCATCATTAAAAAATATATAACAAAGATAAAAAAAATGTTGGGCCTTCATGGTAAAATGGGTTAGAATTTCACTGTAAGCATGGGTTCGATCCTCACTCGAAGGAATGTTATTAGATTTAAATTATTTTCATGTATCGCTTTAGTAAAACAATGCGCAGCGTTGAGTTCCGCTACTTAAATCACAATATCCTAATGCGTGAAGCTACACAAATTTAAAGTAGTGTCTGCCACTCTCATTAATTTATAAAATTTTTTTTCAACTTCTAGCTTTTATCCGTATGACAGGGTAAACGGAGAGAAGTTACTGTACTGACAGTCCATTCTCCAAGCCAAGAAACGAAAATAATTTATATAATATCTTTTTCCCGAGTGGAAATCGAACCCGCATCCATTGCATATACAGTCAGACGCTAAAACACTGCACCACAATGGTCATTTTTATGGTAACTTATAAACAACATTAGCTGTCTCCATAAAATACTTTTATTATGAGTATTCCACTGTTCCTACAGAAAATAGTTTCTTTGTTAAATCTTAATCCTTTGTTAAACGCAAATGTTATTCGGTTTTATTAAGGAAGTGCGTGATTTAGCGCACTGTGCAGTATCAACCGGTGTTAACTTTTTATTTTGCTTATAAGAAGGTATGAAAATATAGGATAAATAATTTACAAATATATTAATAAGGAAGAAAAGCATTTGGGAGCCCATTTTACGAAAACTACGCGAAAAGTATTAGGGTATATCAGGCACGGTTAAAATTTATTTGGAGGAATGGAGTCAATATTTATTTTAATAATGCATTAGTAATAAGTTTTTAAAATAAATATTTTTCATGTCAGCGCACCCTCTAGTAAATTAATTAGTGCTTACTATATATGAGAGTATTCTGATTTGAATAAAAATAATGTTAATAATACCTATTTTCATTCGTTTTAAATGAATACTAATAATTATAATACGTAATATTATTATCAAAGTTGTATGTTCAAAATTTCGAAGTTTGAACAGTTTAATAACATAATATAAATGTGTCCCTGATCTGGCTAGCCAAGATCTGAGCTTTTGCTAACCAGGACTCAATATCGTATGAGTAAGGCTTTAAAAAAACATTGAACTTTAAACACAATTGGTTGTGCATTCGATTCCCACTCGGAGTAATTATAACCACTTAACTCACAATGTCTCGATTTCAGGCGAAGAAGCGTGAAACTAAAATAAAATGTAAATAAAAAAGATTGACTTTTCAATTTTGTATGGAGTGGCTGCATTAACGTGAAAACGATTATTACAATTGAGTATACGGAATGAGGAGCGCTAATTAAGTCACAGGAATTTAATTTTTGGCTTGTGCTATTTGCATATGATTCGAACGGAGTGGTTTCGGGTTGAATAATGCCTTCCTTCTTCATATATTCTAATGGTAATTTTTATATTGAATAGGCAAATTGTTCCGTATATTTTAGTCCATATTGTCAGCTCGTATGTTTGTAATTATAAAAGTTTTGTGAGATATTTGAACTTTTTTTTACCGCATAGCAGGGTAGTCAGAAAACATCTAGGATAGTTTGATAAAAATTGTATAAAATACAGTTGTATAAAATACAATTGTTCGTGGAATAATCTTTGGGTAGCAGAAATTTGTAAAAATCTCTCTAAAGATATGTTAACAACAAAAATAAGTTGTAATAAGCGTATAAGAATTTCGATGTAGAACGCATGTCTTAGCGGTTTGAGCGCTTGGACAGTTTCTAGAGGCACGGGTTCGACTCCCGCTATTTTCAAATTGATGTACGTTTTCTAAAAATGTTTTACATATCCCAAGTGTGTGATATGTTAATCATATCGGTACGTACGCTTTATAAATGTTAAAAAAATTAAATGATTCATCTCTATGAAAAATCATAATATAAAGACGGACACATTACGCGATAAGTATATTTCAATTCTACTCACGTAAACAGTTAATCCCAGTTACATCGTTTTGGTCTTATTTTTCTAAGGTATTTATAGAAATAAGTTTTAAGTCAGTACGTGAACAAAACTTCTCATATGTGAATTATGCAAATATTAAAAACCGCAAAAGGATCAAAGCTTATATGTATTTTTTTATCTATAAGTGTAAAATGAATATGTACATTTAGCTAGCAACCTATCTCTCGAATTCCTTGGCCCCTTCATAACTTGAAAACGACTGTACCTACTTTTTTTCACCATTTTTATAATATAATAATTTGAAAATGGCAACAGCTAGAAAATAATTTTAAAATATAATTACTATTGAAATTGTGTGACATTTCGTTATATAGTTGATGTATGACAGTTCACAGGCGTCGCGTCAATCAGTATTTATCGATTACAAATAATTATTTTAGATCCTAGTTTCTTTGTTGAAAAATGAATTATAGTCGTTTATCGAGATATAATTTTTACCACCACAAAATAGAAGTAACCAAAGCAATAAATACAATGTTTTTTATTTTCCGTTATTGGCATGTGGCGGTCGAGGAGGCCTTACGTTAAAAGAAAGAAAACCCCAGGTCAGCTAGTACGTTGCATAATTGTATTGATTCCGCTTTACTAAAAGTAAATTATAAAGTTTGTCAAATGATAATTTATCTAGAAGCAAGTTTTCTAAAAATCAGCTCCGGCAATCCTGAGGATGGCAGGATGCTAACAAAAATAATCTCAGATACTCAGTAAATTTTCTAGCTTAATTAGTTAGAGCACCTACATGTATCTTCTATTAAGAGAAGGACCTTTTTTAATTCCTCTATGTTTGGATTTTTTGTAATATCTATGCTATACAAAGTTTAAAGTGCACTTTAAAACATTGAACTGTTTCATGCAGTCAAGGTATTGTTGAGAGACCATTTGACTATACGCTATAAAGTTTGATTCCTCTGGGGAACCGTATATTGAAAATATTTTTAATTACACAAACCCCTGTATGGTTTTTCAAATAATTTATATAATATGGGATAACAATGTTCCTACGCTACCTAGCGCAGTGATTTGAATACAAGTTCTATATATACAAATTGGTTCTTTTGCCTACTGCATATCAAATAATCTCACAGTACTCACATATTTTACTTATTATTTCTTTAGACTGGAATTACGACATAGAGAAAGAAAGTTGCAAAATTGACTTTAAAACCAAGAGTTTTATTGTCACAGTTATATTATTCAGTGGATGAAAGCTAATGATTCTTATAAAAGCTGCACTTTCTAGGCTAAAATATTATTCATTATCGTTTAGACGTCATAACGCAGCCCACTCTTCTTTACGGTCCATTCGGATTGCGATACTAACAGTCTGCTAGACTCTAATATAAGAGTTCTTGGCTAGGATTTAAATTAAAAAAAAAACGTTTACCTAAGAAAACTACTACTAATGCAATTTTGAATATCTATTTCTATATAATATTAAAATATTGATGTAAGTGTAAACCCAGTTCTGCGCTTGTCTACGTGTGTACTTCATACAAAAGTGTATGCCAAGGATATTGTATTGTATGTAGTATTTATTGTATTAATGTATTTCTAATGCACTGATATAAAAAATGTTGGCTTCCTCCACAGCATCGTTCAAACTTTAACTATACCAAATTTCATACCCCTCCGCTCTCACAATTTTCGTAATAAGTGATCGAGAGAGTATAACTGCTGGGATTTTCAGTCTATATTGCTGATAAAACTGAACTAAATCTAAGCAAAGAAAAAAACATATATAGGCAAAACGTAGCGATATCGATTCCATTAGTTCCTCGCCTAAGGTGAATTTCTAGCTCGTCCTTTTCCGGAATACCGTACTTTATGAACGTTTGAATTTGCTATTTGATATCAATTTTGTTGCATGTTGAAAATAATGTATATTGAATATACTTCAAAATTTATGTGTACTGCGACCAGCTATAGTATGTGGCTTTATGCCAGGCGTGAATTTAGTACTTAAAAAAAGTTTAGTCACAGCCACCTTAAAATCGGCCAAATGCGAGCAAACACGGAGATAATTACAGTTAGGACCATTCACACCACTTCATTTTTTATTTTATTATATTACTTATTTCATAAGGTTTATACAACTCTAATGCAATGTAAATTTTACTTATTATATTACTCATTGTATTAGACGCGACAGTTATGGGTGTAATCAGGCACAAGAAAGAAAAAAAACATAACTTCTTGCGGAAAAATCGTTTCTCAAATTTAGAAACTTCGTATATTTCTATAATGTTATCTATATTTTATGTTTAGGAGTAACGACTAACTAACTACCCTCTGGAGACTAATGTCCGCTAATCCATAGCGCTATAATGTTCTTCTCTGAGTAAGCAATGCGATATATGTATGAAGATATTAGTGAAATAGTTTACTCTAGGTATATTCCTATATCTATATACCTGGTATCCAAAAAAAACTATTGATATATTAATAGGAGTATGAAATTTGGCATAGTTAAAGTTATGAGGAAGAAGCGCAGACTGCACAAATGCATAAAAAATATGAAAATTCCAGTTTCATGCATTTGCCCGCATGGAAGAGTAGTCAGAGTGAAACATATTTTTAGAAAACGTATAAAAATTTGAACGCAGTGGGATTTGAACTAGCGCCTCTTGGAAACTGTCCAATCGGCGTGTCCGTTTCTAAAATCATGTTTTTCAATTTCCTAAGTGTGTTAATAACATTTAAAAAAATGATAAAAATAGTCAAAGAGAACCTAGTGTCAAGACACTCCGTTCCCGTCTAAAAACGTGACATCGCGTGTTAAATGGCGGAACTCAACGCCGCGCGTTCATAGGTACCAGAGCGAAAACATTGACTTAATAAAATAAATACTGCGCACACTACTATGAGCATACTTAAAGTGACTCATTTTAAATAAATTCATAATTATATTCGTTGCTAAGACAACGCGTGTTTAACGTGGGGTCTGGCGGCGATGTCACTTACCATCAGATGACCCAAACGCTCGCTTGCCCTGTCGGCGCTTGTCTATGCTATAAAAAAAAACATGGGCCACATTTTTAATTTATTTGTAAAATTAAGCATCCAATCTTAATAAATTTCTTTCAAGGTATAAATATAAAATATCTAATATACTTATATATATATTATTTCCGTTAATGTACCCATATACATAAAATACAATCCGTATATTGATTAATTATTTGTGGTGAATATTGTTTTTGTTATACCTTGTCCGTTATAAATCAAAAGAATCAACTTCGTAACATAAATCATCACCGTGTTAGAGATAAATCACTGCTCCCCGTATTTGCCGTTTTTACTATATGTTTGTTTAATTATTGTATATGTGCGTAGGAGTACTGAAGTAAGTGATAACATAATATGTGTAATCTTTTTTTAAATTTTTGATTCCATAGACAAGGCTAATGAGCATTCGGGTCACCTTACCTCTTGGTAAGTGATCATCGCCGCTCACGACCCCGTGCAATACCAGAGGAGCTACAGGGATGTTGCCGGCCTTTAAGGTGGGTTTAGACGCACTTTTTGAAGGTACCCATGCCGAATCAACTTTGAAACACTGCCGCTGGTAGACCATTCCACAGTTGAGTGGCACGTGGAAGGAAGATAGTCTCACTCACTCTCCTAGTAGTAGAGTGCCACGTATTCAGATGGTGAGGATGATTTCAGTCAGTTACGTAGTGTGCGGTTGGAAAATTCAGCGGTAGGAATTAAGTCAAACAGTTCCCTAGAACACTCCCCATGATAAATGAGGTAGAGAACACACAAAGAAGAAAATCGACGCGTTGGCACCGGTGTCAACTCAGGAGTACATGTTCGGAGCACTAAAGGAGAGATGCCATCCAGCCCACTTGAATTATGAATGTCCAAAGAAAACAGAGCTCGCCGAACAGCGTTTTTGCGAACTTAACGTCAGTCATTGAGCTCTGGCACCGCGAAATGGTCAGCGGAATGGTTCCTTGGTCATACAAATTCGAGTTCGAGGCGATGAAGGACGGAGTGTCATTCTGTGCGCAACAACGGAAGCGAAGGATTGCTGAAGTTGCCAAGTGTAGCCGTGGAGAGCGCAAACGAACTGACGGGTTGCAGACGGACAGCTCTCAAGCTTCTTACCAATTTTCAAAAGAAATTTTTGGACCTTGTTCTGGCAATTTGAGGCTTAAAGTACCTAGATGCTCAGTCGTACTCCTTTTTAAGGTTTTTACCTTCGGATCCTTAGTGACCAGTGCCTCGGCCCAGGCTTGGTATGCATCATCATCATATTTATATGTACTTAGAATATACGTACAGCATGCGAGCTAAATGTTGAACCTCATTCGACTTTTTTTTTATTTTTTTTTTTATATTTTATTTTATTTTAAAAATCTAGTAGCACATCCGTTCGCTTACTGATTTGAAGGTATTGTGTGCTTGTTTGGTGAAAAACATTTATGCACTCGTCTAGTGTAGCGTCTGTAGCTATCATAACTTTAAACATTTTCCTCAGCAAGATTTAAATTCATGGAAAGTCAAACATCACATTTCGCTAGGATTGCATTTAAATAGAAAAATTAGGAATATGTAGGTATATTCAGAGATACAATGTTTCAGGATATTGGTAGAAATAAAGGTCATCAGAAATTACATATAAAAAACCGACGGTCCTCTATAAAACAGTGTTTGAATTTGTAAAATATAGATTGTTGAAAAGTTACACTTTAAAAGTACACTTTGTAGTGGAAAATCACTAAATAAAACGTTTCAAAGACTAAATATATGTTAGATAATGGTGAAAAAAGAATCTGATCTTAAAAATTTAATATTATTTAGGCAAAGCGCGGTGTTGAATTTCGCACGCTACTCAACTATGCTATGTTTAATATGGAAGGAACGAGGAACGGAGTGTTTTGACACTAGGAAAAGTGTAAAGTTCTTGATTATAGTGAATAAGATAATTCACAAGAGATAAGGTATTAAATTTATATCCCAGAATCTTTCTATAAATTAATTACAAAATACTAATACTTTTGTAATAATTTGTAGTATGAACTTCTGTACATATTTCAAACATTTTGTAAACATATATTTTTATGCATTTCAGATCCCAGCTTTATGGTAACAATTGTAGTTGCTCAATCTACGTCCCGTCATATGCAGTTTAAAATGACACAATTTAAAGTTATAAAGCATCATCTATTGTCAACTATTGTTTGTAATATTGTCATACGAAAATGAATTTCATAAAATCTTTTACAGAACTTGTTAGTGACGAAGGTTGGAACATCTAAATTTCATAATTATAGATGTATGGATATCGTAATCTCTTTTATGGTCCTTACATTTCCTTAACTACTGATAATACGTTACTATCGTGTATTTTTAAAATCGATTCGATCGATTTATATTACTAGTTTGATTGGTTAAAGCACCTGAAAACTCCAAAGGGGGAGCAGGTTCATATTCATAACCTCGATCTTTTATACAGAATTTCAATAACTTAAGAATATAATATATAGACGTCAACGTCGCGCAGCGTCTGTCTGGAAGCGTGATTGGTTGTGGGTTTGTGGGTTGTGGGATGATTATATTTAAATTATTTTATTTCCCCGCATGACAAGACAAAGTGCGCTTAATTCCGTTACTCAATACGCAATGTCTCAACTTCTGACGAGACACTCCGTTCTCCACTCTTTTGATACGTTTTTAAGAAAATTATGCCGATGGAGGAGGATATTTTTGAATAATAATGCATTAGAAACACATTAAATGCATACAATAATTATTACAAACACTAGCATGTGTCTGATATAGTAAAGTTTTGAATACAGTTAGCAGGGCTTGAAGATTGTATATAATATTAATTATAAATGCAATGATGGTATTACAGTAGCAATAACTGTAAAGGAAGTCAATGTGAGTAGGTATTAAGCATATTAACAAAGACACCTGGATTATTATGATGGCGTTGGTTCCTATGTATATAACATTTTCGAGTAGTTCTTGTATAGCTAATTTAATAAGAAAAGAATGTGTGTGTGTATATAATATTAATTTTGAAACACATGTAAGTACAAAAAACCGGCAGTTATAGAAAATTTAATTTATGTTATTTATTTATTATATAATTTGAAATGAAACTATTTTGAACCGGATTTATCGCGTATATTTTTAGTATTCAAAAATACATTTTAGAAACCCGACCTTGTGAATACTTTTTACAGTAGTCCGTAGTCACAGGTAAACTGAGGTGGCATTTGTCTGTCAGTTGATACAATTATTATATCAAACTACCGCCAACGATTTCTTAGTTGCCTCGCGGACTGCTCTGGATTCTTGCAGAATGAGCTGGCTGTATCTTGCTCTCTGGTGTGAGAGTAGGATTGAGACTTCAAAGTTTTTAGTATTGGGTCCCAGGTGGTAGAAAGTTTTAAACCCTCTCTCTATTGAAATTTAGGTTAGGTATTTCAATAGCCTTGCGCATCATCCTTGGGATATCTCTGTTCTCCCTAGCGAGAATATGAATAATATGAGGTTTGTTAAACCTGATGTAATGGTTGGATTTATCCCTTATTTGCTCATACATAACTGACTTCGATACACGCCCATTCTTGACATCGGAGATGTGTTCCTGTAGATCGGTATAAGGGTCACCTTATTCTCGGTAGGGAAAATTGAAGAAAGGAGAGAACCGAGTGTCTTGACATAAGGTTCCCTTTGACTAAGCGTAAAGTAAAGGGTGGGTCATGAATTCGTAAACATTTAAATTTAACGCCCTGTGCGAACACAAGTCCTGCGGGAAGAGGATGGGGTATAATTACTTGTTCATTTCTCAAAAATTCAGTCGCAGTAGATCGCTTTACGAGACCGCTTTGTGTAAAACAGTTTAATTTAAACTGTAATTCGCTTATTGTTGTCAGGCTCCTTATCTCGTGTTGAATACGGTTTACACGACTTGAAACAGTGTCCGAGGGCTCTTTTAATAAAGAAATAGTTAAAGATGTTCAAAGAGACCGGATCATTATAAAATGTTAAGCAAACTGGCGGTCCACAGGCATCTCGGAGCGAAGACATTGTACAGAAAGTTTCTTCTTCAGTTCAACGCCATCCAGACTTATCGACAAACAAACGTTCGGCCGAATTAGGATTGTCCCGCACATCTTATATTTAAATTTACTATTTTAGAATTAAAATTAAATTTAAACTATATAATATTCTAATAGTGCAGAAATTAAAACCTATTGATATACACATACGCCATAACAATGTTAAATCAGTTTAGTAATTATGAAAATAGTTTGTTTTCTGAATAAGCTCATTTCCGCCTCAGCGGACATGTCAACAAACAAAGTTGTAGGTTGGAGCAGTGAGAAGCCCGAAGCTATACATTCCGTGTCACTTCATTCACCTAAAGTTACTGTAGTTTCAACAAAAGGAGTCATAAACCCGTACTTTTTCGAAAATTCTCGTGGTCGTACTGTTAATTATGCTGAGAACGTGAAAATGTTACAGAACTTTCAGCACTATTACATATATATATTATTTACAACTATTAAAAATTGTTGGCAATAATCATAACACTTGGTTCCAGCAAGATGGAGCCACCTGTCCCACATCTAATGATTCTCTGCCGGTGGTAGAAGAAATGTTTCCGAAAAAAAAAGTTTTTACAAGAGATGACATCACATGGCCACCGAGGCATCATATGTTCCTTAGAGAGTGTCAATAAGCAAGAAGAGGATTTTTCAATATTTCTGCAGGAAAAGGGAAAAAATAGAATGGTATAATACAACTCAGACGAAGTTGCGGGAAATATCTAGTCCATACTATATATATATATATATATACATATAATATTGTGAATGATAAAATATCTCTGTCTATAAGTCTATGAGGACATCACGATCAAACCGTTGAACTGATTGTGATGAAATGGTATATAGTGAATTGAGGGTCATCCCAAGACCCTCAATTCACTAAAAATTGGAAGATAAAAGTAGCCTATGTTCATACATATAGGCTACTTTTATCTTCCAAGTTTTTCTAGGAATTTAATTGTTCTGCAAAAACAGTTTACTCTAGTAAATTATAACATTATCAAAAGCCATCGTGGTGCAGTAGGATAGAGTCTTATTGTAAGCACGATAGGTTGTTGGCTCGATTTCCACTCGAGGGACTGATTATATTTAAAATATTTTCGTTTCTCTGCTTTGGTGGTACCTTAGACAAAGTTATTTGAGTTTCGCTACTCAACACGCAATGCATTGATTTTGGAAAGTGCAGGAGAGAGTGTCACTAGGTTTCCTTTGATTACCGAGCTAAGAGGACAAAGCGTGAAACCTCAAAATTAATTATGTAATAAACAATATATTGCACATATTTCGAAGTAATCATAACATTTCTATTAATACAGCCTACAAGTATTTAATGAATTTAATAGGTAAGTAATAAAAATTAAGTATATCTTTACCAAGATTTAATATTAATATTATGCTCGTGACACGATTTTAAGACCTTATTTTAACTGCACGTCGCGGCAACTAATTATTGCTTGGCTTTGATATCAATCTGACTCATTTGTTACAAAATCACCGTTTGTATGCACTGGTATTGCACAGACTTTGTGAAAGCTTAAAGCTCTAAGCTATCTTATATTATATAATTATATCAAGTAAATGCTGTTATATTTAAGAATGTTCTCATTAATGAAAAATTAATATATAGTTATTTTCAATTAAGGATGTTATATTAATGAATCAAAAATGTCAAGGGACGTTTATTGAAAAACAATAGTCAAAATTGCATTTAAATCGGTTCAACCGTTTCTGAGATTAGCATGCACGAACTGAAAATTTGTCTTGTCATCAGACCGAAGAAATAAAAATAATTTAAATATAATAATTCCCCCGATTGGGAATCAAACCCACAAACACAGCAAATACATTCACACACTGCCACACTGCGCCACGATGGCCTGCTCATATATGTATTACGATATGATTTCATTTAATTTCTAACGCATTCTAAGTTCTTTCTTGACAGTCATTATAAAATACCTCTAGTCATTTTAGAGTACTAAAGCCGCAGCCAACGTTACATTACTCAATGTACTGCTATGTTGATTTATAAATGGCCAGAATTCGTTTTGACATTTACAAATGAACGCTTAGGTTAGGTTAGGTGAGTTTATACGAGGATAATGTAAAGACAGATTTACTAAAAATGCAAGTCAATTTAATTTGTTTTTTCATTTCTTGCATACATTCTGCTGACATTTTGCAAGAATAAAAAAAAACGTACACCTCCTTATTATTAACCACCCCCTTTTTATTAGATTCGTGAAAACCTTTAGATATAAAAAAAAAATCAATGTGAATTTCGGTGATATTTTTTAAAAAAATATTGTTTAATTGCAAAAATGCGTAATAATGTTTGTTTAAAAAAATATGTTTTATTTTAGACAAATGAAGAACATATCAACAATTATGTATTTTAATATTTAATTTTGTTTATACTTTTGAACTTGTGTTAACATTTACTTGTTAGTTCCCACCATATTCTTTCCTTTTTCCTGTTCCCTTACAGAATATTCCACTGTACACTCTAATTGACTTATTGGGATATCCGTCATATCTCAAGTACAGTTTGTGTAGATAGATGTCGAATGGTTAAATAGTAAATACTATTTTGTAGTTGCCATGGCACCTAATTGTCTATTGCTGGGATATTTTGTTACTGGTGAGAATTGTTTTGATGAAAAAATACAAATATATTGTAATGACTACAGTTGTAACAAGTGTAATTGTTATATGTACACACAAAAAATAATAGAGCACGCTCTCTCTGTAAGCGTGATTGGTTGTTGGTTCGATCTCAGTCGGGGGATGATAATATTTAAAATATTTGCATTTCTTCGCTTTGGTACCTAAGAAAAAGCCCGGCGTTGAGTTCCGCCGCACAAAACGCAACGTATCAATGCAATGTAATAATGATTACGAGTGGAGAGTGGCGAACGAAGTCTGGATAATGGGTTCTCCGACTATGAGGCTAAGTAATGTTAGGCTGTTGCTAGGACAGACGACCGACGATACGGTCAGACGACCGACGATACGGTCAGACGACCGACGATACGTTCAGACGACTGTCCTAGTATACGCGTTGGGTGTGAGTTTGATCAGCAATCGGGAAATTGGATTATTTTAAAATTCATTCAAATTATCCGCCCCGCTTTGGAAAGATAACGGATGGCGTTAAGTCCCATCACTCAACACGTATGTTTCGAATTTGATGAAAAATAAAGTGTGTTAACACTATTTTTGAGACCAGATATAACAATTACCTTATCTTCTATAACAAAGGCATGCCTAAGTCCATATTATTCCAAGCATTACGATTAGTCTTCTGTGAGACAACTATATGTTTATATTTAGAAAATACTTAGTTTTTCTTACGTACTAATAAAAAATAAGTGAATTCTATGATATTTTTATAAGTTTATTTAAGAAAGGAAAAGCGATATCTTTCATATGATTGCCCTTTACAAACTCATTTATGTTCAACCTATTTATTACGCTCGCTGGTGAATGTAATAGAAATCACAAGACAATAACAATGGTAGTAAAGATGTGTTTTTTTGGAATTATATTATTTTAGTTCCGACATTTTTTGAGTTTAATGTAGATAATGATTATATAATGAGTTTGTCTTTATTTCTCTGGATTGTCTTTTTGTAGTCAACTTTCTTTGGATTTTTTTTATTTAGAACTCGATGAAAAACTGATACTAAAAAGAGAAACACACATGCATGTGTCTGTAAGAATAAGTTTTAAGATGTGGAAGAGACAATAAAAAATAAGAAAATGGTGTATATATTTGAGTTTAATACGATTTTACAAACGCCATTTTTCACTCGAATCTTGTCTATTTTGCCTGGCTATTGGCTGTTTCAAAATCTGTCGTATTGCATTGGGCCAGTGACGGACTGACTGTAAACACATTGATTGTGAGTTAAATTGCTTTGGGGCATGGGAATTGATTATATTTAAATTATCGTCATTGCTCTGCGCTAGCAAGACAGCGCGGCCTTGAGTTCCGCTAGCCAAAACATATGTCCCAAGTTGGGGTGGAACTTGGAGAACGAGAACTTGGAGAACTTCACTTGCACTTAATAGTAGATGCGCAATGTTCATAAAATTATTGAATCAACATCTTATATCATTAAACGTAACAAGTGCAAGGCTGTGTATAGTTTTGCATATTAAAACCGAAGTGAATTAGCATAGTACTTAATACACGTACACGTATATACACGTATATATATATATATATATTTTATTTAAATTACATTACACACTGTGTTGATCGCCTTTCGTTATGCGATGAAGTAATTTAAGTATAATATCCATTACTTAAATAATGTTTATTGTAATTGTTACCTCCAAATGTAATTGATTTTAATTTATGAAGAAATTGATACGAATTTAAAATTTGTGTTATTTGGTCAATGATAATACATTTTATACAGAAGATTTAATTAATCTTCTGTAATTATATGATTTGATAATTCTAAATTTTATATTAGATCCGTTAATGTGAAAATTAAGCGTTCCCTTGGCAACGTATATGTGAGTTACACAAAAGTGTATATCAAACACAGGAGATAGTGCGTGTAGTATTTATTCTAATAATTATATGTGTTTCTTTTGTATTAAAGTGAGAAATACAATAGAAACACGTCCATCCGCAACATTTTCGTTAAAAGGCGTCGAAAGTTTTACCTTTACGTAATAATATACAGATTTATTATTTCAAAATAATAATAGTATACATTTTAAATTTTATTTTATTTTTTATTAAAAAAGCATAAACGTTTACGTCTTTACGTTATTAGGCAGAATAGATTCAACGCGGTCTTCACGGTCAGAGGTGAATGCTCGACGGTTGAACTTGACTTAGATGCGGACGCAGCTACTGGATTACGCTGTATTAGATCACTTTATAAGTTTACTATGAGAAAGTAATCGAAACATATTGTGTTATCGAATAATGATTCCTATCCTAAAATTAATGAAAAAACTTGAATATTCAAGAATTTTTTTTTATATAACACGCGTTTAAAACCTTTGTAGACCTCTACAGCCTCTATTACGGGGTTGTAGTTTTTAAGCAGCTATTACATGTCTAGGAAATCATTACAAGACAAATTGTGGCGTTGGGTTCCGCATTGTGATGTCTGTTTCTCCATACAAATCAATAATGGTGAAGTCATTTGTCCTCATCTGACTATAAAGTCTGTGGTAATGATACCAGAAAAATTTAGAAAATTATGAGTCAACAATGCAGCACAGATTACACTGTCTTTACGTCTATATTTAAGCTTTTTGAACCATTTTTCTAATAATAGATACACTTAATACAATTAAGGGTTTCTGTATGTTACAAAGTTTGATGTTCAATCATGTCGTAAAATCTCATTTCATCTTCACGCAGAATAAAGATGAGTCATTTGTCCCACTACGACACTTCACTATAGAAAAAAAATAAAATACTTGTATGACAGTAGGTTTCAAAATACTATTTATTATATAGGTATTTGTACCAATTCGACCTAGAGCTTTTAAGTAAGTTATGTGGTTTCATTCATTTTGCGCAATCAACAAGAAGAAAACGATTAAGAGGTTATCATGTATATATGAACTTTTGTTAGGATGAATACAAAATTTTGAAATTTTTGCTAATTTGGAGATAATAATAGTCTATTAGTGAATAACAAATTTCACGGGGAAATATTAGTATAACAAAGAAGTATGAACAAGATATTCTATGAACGTAAGGGCCGTTGATTCATAGTTTGCATCACTAATTAAAATATTTTCCTTTAACTGTGGTTAATTTATATAACTATTAATTAACGTTATCCTTCTAAGAAGGAAGAAATAATAGAAAATATATGTACTTATATATAGCGTTACATATGTGTATGCAAGTACATTTCTAGACATTCCAGAAGCCTTTTTAAAAATAAGTTATAATAACTTTTAGAACTAAGTAACACCCTCGTCCTGTATGTAGATTCCTCTTCAATGCAATTCCCGACTGGGGACCGTGAACCCGGCGCGTGCGCAATGTTTATCTCCGTTCAGACGATCCGAGGCCGGTATATAAGCGTGCAATAAGAGCACCCGGCATCATTCGCGATCAAACCACTGCCGTGAGTTCTGAGCGCCGAGGTCGCAGTGACCGTCATCCGAATTGAGACAATTGCCACTTGGCACCCTTCCGCGATGACTTCCATGAGAATATTATTATTTGCCCTACTGATTGTTGCGGCGACAGTTGACGCAGCCCCTTTCTTTGACGCTATATACGATGCCATTAATGGTAACAGTAGACGGTCCTACGGATACAGTGGTTACGGAAATTATGGATATAATTACGGATACAATGGCTACAATGGGTACAAACCAGTCGAAAGGCCGAGACAAGGCAAAACTTTTAAGGATATCTGCAGGGTGCATTACCCGGATGCAGTCGCTCTACCTGGTGCAGGGGGTATAGTTTGCCCATATTGAGGGTCAGACCGCGTGTTCTACGCAATGGAGCGATTACTTCGCCGTCGCAACATCATGAGAATGGGTTGATCTAGTTCCAACTGGACTAATTCAATTAGTATGCAGATTATTACTTAGTTTTTGATGAATATATCTCTTTAGCCTACATTAAATAACATGGACAAGAACGGAAAACGTTAAGTATTTCAACATTGCTTTTTTGTAATAAATAACTGGAAGACTGGACGCATCGGAAATTTGTATTCTCAAGCCCTAAGTGTGACAAATGTTTATTTCTCCGCGTCTTATTGTGATGTATGTGATACGAAGACGACCAGCGTGACAGCATTGTGATAATTTAACTATAATTTCTAATAGTGTTGTTTAAGCTATATAGATATTTACGTATTGCCAAATGAACACTGCCTAGAACACGCGATGTTAGTTCTTTATTTTTTTAAACAGATTTTAAATTATTGATAATTGGGTAATTGTACTTAAAGGCCTTGAATTCTTTACATTAATTCAGTTTCTCCTAACACCTCGCTATATTCCTTTGTAAATTATTATCAAATTCTGTGTCATTATCAAAAATGTTTTACCTACTGGGTATGTGTGTTCAATAGTTGTAAGTTGCATTTTAATACTGTATAAGATTACGACGGGTTATCTTAAATAACCTTTTCTATCGATTCTATGAAATATGTGTTTGTAAATATATTTAATGTTTAGTTTTAAATTAAGTATGTATATGTTACTATTTAGATAATAAACTAGACAGAAGAGCATTTCGTTTTATTTTGATTTTGTTAAAGCAAGGAACTTGTTTTTTTAATGAATTGCCTGGCGCAAGTAAACGATAATACTTTCAAACATCATTCATCATCATATAATTAGTAAATTCTTACCTTTTTGAGATTGAAATAACCGTACAAAACGGAAAATTGGACTTGCAATTTACTCTTGAATCTGAATCAGACATGTTACTATTATTCTCTAAAATTGTGTTATTTTACATCTCATCAGGCATCTTTATTATTATACATGGGTAGGCCGAGAATCAGTGATTTACCATTTTCTTTCTTCTCATTAGGTTGGTGAAGTGAATTGTGCTCAATTGGCACATTTAACAGCCATGAAATAAAAGAAACAGAACAAAAGAACCATAGTGTCAAATCACTATTTTATCAATTTTTATAACAATTTTGGTTAATATTGGTCTAATATGAGAAACTGTGTGTGGGCGATATTCCGCAAATTTCTATTAAAAGTAGAAGCGAAAAGTGAGTGTGTGTGTCGTTACAGCTTTGTAGGGCTTTCATTAAATAAAACATTTTTTTTATTGTAGACAAACCAACGATTCCGATTCACAATTACGTAACGGACTTATCCAGATGACAAATTTCATGACACTTATTTTATAAAAGAGAGTGTACTTTAAAGAATTAGGGAAGAATTGTTGTTTTTTTACTCTTAGAAGCTTTTAATTCAAAACATACGTTGGTTAACACCACCCGCTGGCTCAGTTCTAGTATTATTAATGATTAATTTCAAAATATATTAAGTATTGCCCAATGACTTACAAGGTATGATAGGAAATTTGTACTCCAATTGTATTAAGTAAAAATAGGAAAATAACACAAAAAAATGTACAAAAGGCTATATTATGGGTAATAACCCATCTCTTCCTTTAGGGCGAAACAAGGCTGTAGTAATTATAAATATATTTAATATATGTTTTGTATATATAAGCCTAAAAGCATCATATAAGTTCTTAAATATATGTTTTTTATATGACCATTGGACCCAGCGGCGCGGCGTTACGAGTATCTCAATCTATCAAATGATATTGCACTCTGTTTGGCCATTTTAATTTTTTATGATAAAATTAAGCATTTGGCTCACATAATAGAACATATTATCGAACTTTCACTTTGAATATTTGTATATGAGATTGATAATGGGTTTTCATATTTAATTTATAATGGTGTATAGCAGTTACCTTTATAAAGTGTCTGAAAGTGGTAACAACATTCCCTTCAAGTAGAATTAAATTCTAAATGAAAATGAGAAACTGTCAACGACTATTTCAAGTCAAAGGGAGTTTACTACACGTGCAAATGATGCTTTTTGTATTATTTCTAGTTTTGCCCATTTCAATTTTTATATACTGGCTTGTATTATAAATATAGAGTGTTCAATTCCCATCCGGAGCTAAAGGATTATTATGATTTTACTAAGTAGATAAAAAATTTAGGCAATTATGGCGCAATGAGACAGCGTCTGACGATTGCTTTTGGGTTCGATTCCCACTCGGTGTAGTGATTATATTATTTTTTTTTTCATTTCTCCGCTCTGGCACATAAGACAAAACGCGGCGTTGAGTTTCGCCAGTCAACACGCAATGTCTCAATTTCGGGCGGAAATTGGAGAAAGAAGTGTTTTGAGACTATGTTCCTTCTGACTACACTGCAATGCGGGAAAGAGCGTGAAGTATATTCCAAAAATGAAGTTTAAAATCTTTGCATTTATTCAAAATTCAGAATATAAAAACAGTAATCGTATAAAGTGTTATGTACTTAAAGCACGTAAAGCATTACTACCAATTTGTGGTCCTACTAAATTATTAAGGGAAGAAATTGAAAATACAATTGCGCTTGCAGTAAAATTGTCTGTGTGATTCAATTGCCGCCATCGATCGAAAACAATGTGCCTAAAATATTAGGCCTTAGATATTATTGAATAATGTAATATACATTTTTTTAATTATTAAGTAATTGTAAAACATATAGACATATACCTATTAAATATATTTGACACCTTCAGTTGCAACATGTTTGAGAAGGATAGCGGAAGATGATAGTAGGTTCAAATTAGATATAATGAAAATGATTATGTTTCCAATATTTCAATTTTTACATACATATAACACCTTTTGAATAGGCGGGAAGTGGAGAACGGAGGGTTTTAACATTTGGTTATTTCTTAATACCAGGTTAAAAAACAAATGAACCAGAGATATTTGAAATAAAAATAACTTTTATCAATTCTTTTAGAGTATTCAGTATCAATAATACATATAGCATGCTTAATACTTTATAATATTGTCATATAATTGTCGATTTACACTCTGCAATATTATCAAATTGACTCAACGTAATGGCATCTAAATTATAGCTTATGACAATCTAAAATCTAACCACGTCGTGTACAGAATAGTCCATTAAAACATAAAGCTGCGTGGCATCTTAAATTTTAATTTAGCAGTATCGCCTCAGGTAAATAAAAACACTAGGATTTTGATGTATTTGCTCTCATAAATATTATGATTTTTCCAGCTTCCCATTTTTTCCCGCATAAGTATGGTAGACAGAGAAGCCTAGTGTAAAAACACTTCGTTCTCCACTTTCGCCAGAATTCGAGACATTTTTATATACTAATGCGAAGTAAATACATAAGCATTATTTTAATTACGTAGTTTTATATATTATATTAGATATTTACGACAATCACGAACAGAATTTAAAGTAAGAATTTAGTAAAAAAATTGTGTCGGCCTTCTATCTACGAATAATCGAATATACATATTCTATTCTATTGTTTTTAAAATATTGATTTAAAGTATGCGGGATGAATTTATATAGCTGTTAAAAAAATCCCCTGTCGTTGATGAACTTACTCATCATAGTAAAGTACCGCAAGTGCGCATTTTGTATTTGGTCCACACGAGTATTTTATTTCCTTATTTATTTATATAACTTTTTTTTAAAGCCAAAATTAATACTAACAATACAGTATAGTGTTTAAAGTACATTAATTATGTGTTTATATATCGGAACTTTAAACTACACTATTATAGGATACCAGATACGCGATAGGTAGCAGTTTTACTAGATAAAATTAAATTAAAAGGTCCACAAATTTGAACGATCCTAATAAGTATTTCGTGATGAAGAAGAGAAAATTCTATAAAATGAAAGTCAGTTGTTTGTGTGTTTGTACGTGCATATCTTCCGATTGACCGATTTGAATGAAACTTTTATTGTAGTATATCTTTTAAATCTGGTCAGGCTATAAGGTATAATTGATTTCAAAGAGTGGAACACGTGATGTAGAACTATAAGGAAATGGCACATAATCCGTTGACACGTAAAAATTAAAGATCTGGAACACCTGATAAAAAACCATAAAAGCCCAGCTAAGCTATTATAACAAATAACAAAATGTCACCTTAGCAATAATTCTACCAGCGTGAAGCATTTGCCGTTGACATATAAAAAATCTAGATACGGAACAGCTGATGAAGAACTATAATATGGCCATCGTGCCGCAAAGGGGTAGCGTCTGAATGTTGTGGGTTCGAATCCAATTTAGTAGAAAGTCTAAATTTATATTGTTTTAATTTTTTACATGCCAACATGTAGTAAATGGAAGTAATCCATACTAATATCATAAATGCGAAAGTAACTCAGTCTATCTGTCTGTGACTTAAACACCACCGAACCCCTGAACCGACTGTGATAAAATTTTATATAGAGATACTTGAGGATAAACATAGGCTAGGAATTTTATTTCGATGTAAGCAAAAGCCGCCAAAAATATGAAACAGTATAGTTCACACGGGCAAAACCGCGAACAGGTCGCTAGTCCTTAATAAATTAATCTACGATTATAAAGACAAATATGTGGTAGCAAACATTTTACACGGACTATTATTAAATAAGAAATGAGATTATGCGAACCGATCAACACTTTCGTATGTAGGGCGTCTCGTAGTGACGCAAATAAACCTTGATATTCCACTACGATGCGTCGATGTTCTTATGACTATGTAGCTGTAAACACATTATATACAGAATATAAGCTGCTAAGTATATAGTGACTAGTGACAGAACCTAGTGCCTCTACCTATTTTTCGGCTGAAATCGAGACATTGCGTGTTTTTTCATACCCCTAAATTGTTATTTCGTAAATATATTCAATGTACAGACTACAGACACTATTTGTTTACTTTACTTGTCTCAAACAAGCGAAATAACATTCAAGACTACATTTTGTTTGAAAATGTAAAAATATATTAAATTTTATGCCAAGATAAATTCAAATAAAGACTTATTATATAAAAAAATCAGAAAGTTGATACAATTCGCGTTTCCTTTATTTTACTTAGAACTTTACTTTTTATAATAGACTTACTTGGTTGGCGATTCGAGTCCTAAATTCACAAACTTGAGAGCATAAACAATTTTCGACACATTAACTGTCTATCGGACTAAGACATTTTCCGGCTTAAAAGTTCAGGCATTCGTTTAATGTTAGTCATTGCATATTTTGGTAGAAATTTGTAAAGAACATTAAATGCTAAAATGTTTTTTGATAACTTTTATTACTTATTTAGAGTGTATCATGAGTATTGTGTTAAATTGATAATTTCTTTATAACAACAGAAGACATAATATTTTTTTTCCAGTTTCATGATTTTTTTTGCCTAGCACAGACAAAAACTAGTCCTATACAGAGAGAACCTAGTGTCGAGACACTCCGAACTCCCCTTTTTGCTTGAAATCGGGACATTGTAGTTAGGTACTTGTACCTAACTACAATGTCCCGATTCACTCTTGAGCGGAGAAATTAAAATTTATTATAATAATTCCGCATCGAATGTTCGCATCGTATTGCAACGACGGATCGCATTTACAGTCAGGTGCTGTCCCACAGCGTCTGTTTTTTGTCTGTGTCTGTTTGTTCGCGCTGGTCATCGCAGTTACTAAGCTGATTTGAATTTATTTTTGTTATATAGCTTTTAACCATGAGAAAAACTTAGGGTATAATTGATTTCGAAGACTGGAATACCTAATGTAGAATCATAATTGGCCAGTTAAACTATAAGAAATACAGAAAAGCCGCCTTTACCAAATTTGTTCAGCGTGATGAACATTTACCGTTGACTATTTAAGAATTTAAGAATCAAAATAACCGACAAAAACCATAAAAGTCAATAGTGAATGCCCCCTTAATGTAAACGGTTCAACGATATATACATTTTTCTTTACCCGACATAATAATTATGGATCAAGAAAATTTCATAAAGAACAGTCATGACAGACCAGCTATAAGAAATAATTAAAAGTATGGAGGGCAGTTTAGTTGACAAATAAAATTATTGTATAATGGGGTATTGGGCCCAATAGCCCATTGTGGCGCATTGGGACGTCCCGACGTTTTCAATAGACCGAATGGTTATATTTAAATTGTTTTCTCACCGGTATGACAAAGTAGAGCGTTGGGTTTTGGCATTCAATATACAATGTCTCGAATTTGTGCGGTGTTGCTTTTGATTCTCTTTGCCTGCCGAGACAAAAAAGCGTAACAATCATCTGGAACATGTGACGTAGTTATTATAATGTTGGGTCCAAGGCCCAATGTAAACTACTAATAAATGGAAGTAGTAGGTATATAATAAAGTCCACGCAAGCCGAGTTGGGAGTACCAACTAGTATTTAATAAAATAATAATATATTTAATCAATTTTTGAATTTGTTTACTTTAAATACCTATCTCTATCCGTATTTGGCGGGAATCGAAGCCATGTGGTTCAAAACACTTGCTTGTAGACCGTGACTGCAAATACTGCTAGTCTTAATATAATGTAAATACGACAATCTAAATCAATTTCATAACCGATTATATTAGAAATTGTAGTAAGACATTCTAAAGTCCATAATAAAATTGTAGCGCTCGTAACTTCTTTTTGTAAACAGTCAGGAATTGCATGAGGCAATAAGTTGTATGAAGTGATTTGTTGTCTTATTTTGCAGTGTGCCTATGCCTTTTACCATTGAATTTTGTTATTAAAATTAGTTTTGAATAAGTAAATAAAGCCGAAGTAGTATAAATAATAGGGTTTCGCTTTTCTAAGACGGTTGCCGATCCTCCATTAGAAAGAAAACAACTTCAATTGTGCCATTTCACGTTCGTGTTTACACTAAGACACTGTCCCACTACGCCTGGATGGCCCCAATATTCATTAATTTATATTTGTCAACGAGAATTGCCTATCATACTGGACAACTTATTACTTAATTGTTTCTTTTAGTTAAGCTGGTCAATTATGATACTTTATTTCTGTTATTTTTTCTATGTTTATAACACCTGTAACAAATTAGGTTCGGATTTTGGGGTTTTCTTCCTTATGGTGCTCTTAAGGCCATCACCAAAGCGCTATCGTAATTTTCTGTTTCTATACTTTAAAATCTATTTTTTGCGCTTATTGCATGTGTAGTTTCGGTTACTTTATTTTTTTATTTGTTAGTTCTTGGTATGTTTCAGCTTCTCGTTTTTAGGTACCTGAGCATTTTGCCATCGTAGATTCGTTCGTTGATCTGTATTGGAAAGAAAGTTTTCTTATACTAGTGTTAATTTTTTTTACATTTTTATTAAAATATTATTCACACACTTAGAAAATACAAAAACATAATTAGAAAACGTATAAAATTTTAAATACAACGGGATTTGAACCCGCAACTCTTGGAAACCATCCGAGGGCTCTGACCGCTAAGCTATGATTTTTGTGCTTATTTTTATGTTATTATGTTATAGTTATTTTCGTAAGTGATAGTATAATAGTAATTTGAGAGTGTTCCAAGTGAGTTACTCCTTGTTTTCTGTAGTGTTTATTGTGCCATTTCTGAGATTTATATAATTATTCATATTTATTTGATTCCTACGAGTTCGGTCAATTTAACAGATTACTCAGGGGTTGACCCCATTACCCTAAGGATGCTTATACAGCGACGTTTGGTCCGTGGAGAATGTCTCTCGTGTCTGATCTCCCTACAGTCATATATTATAGTGGCGCGTATCCCGCCGTAGAATTGGACTAAGTTCTTATAGAGTTTGTCTTAACCCTTGTGACTGGTGTGATTATTTATTTCCGAAAAACTTGGATGATTAATATTAACTAATTTATATTAAAAGTACATTTAAACTAATCAAAGTATTGTAAATAAAGTTCTATGAAAATAATTAGAAAAGTTTGCTATAACTATTCCTGGACTATATCATTGGTCATTATAAATTCTAGAAAAATGTTTTTTTTGTACATAATATTTTAAATTTTTTACATTACTTTTATAGGCTATCGTGGCGCAGTATTGCAGTGTCTGACTGTAATCGTGATTCGTTGTGGGTTCGATTTGCACTCGGTGGTATGATCATAATTTAATTATCGTCATTTCTTTGCTCTAGTGAAGAGCACAAAGGGCCACATTGAGTTCCGTCAGTCAACACACAATGTCTCGAGCACAGGTGGAAAGTAAAGAACGGAGTGTCTTGAAACTAGGTTCTCACTGACTATCCTGCTATGGGGGGAAACCATGAAATTGAAAAAACATGTGATATACAATAACGATAAAGTTTTGCGCCTAACTTTTTACTGTCGCAATTTTTACAAAAAAAATAACCAATATAATATATTTCAAGGCGGGCTTTATTATTTTTCTACTCATTTATTATTGATACTAGAATCCACTAGTGCCTTAGTGCTCTTTCAATAATAAATTTATTTATTTAGTAGTTTATATGAAATCATTACATTTTATAGTATGCTATCATGTGCAGTGGCAAAGCCACTGACTGTAAATGCGATTAGTTGTGGGTTCGATGCCTACTCGTAGGAATTTCTACGCTCTGGTAAGATAAAACGAGGCGTTGAGTTCCACCACCCAAGTTCTTTCTGATTACTTTACTACTACATTAGCAAAAAATAGAATTATATACATAAATCGGTCAGGGCGCTTGAGCAGTTTTCAAAAAGTGCGGGTTCAAGTCCCGCTCCATTCAAATTTTATACGTTTTCTAAATAGATATTTTTTCAATATCTTAAGTGTGTGAATAATACTTTTAAAAAAATGTTAAAAAATTATATACCTTGAAAGTGCTCATTCCATGCATTTACGGAGAGCTTCTGATATTTGACCTTTAGTGGTTAGATTAATTTTGACAATTATACAGGCTTTTGACAGGTCGTAACTTTGTTACGATACCGGTCAACTGTCGTTCGCGTTCTATCAACAGGAATAACCGACCGTGTCATATGTTTTTTTAACCATGTAAAATTAAATAAACGGTAAAAAGTAAAAATTGTATATTTTGATTATTGTCATATAGAAGCAACAATTTCACAGAAATCAAAATATATGCATAAATTATTTATTTGTACAAATCTCTGCAATATAAGTAAATAATAAAGTGGTTTAAAAAAAACACATACATACATGAGTAAGAAAGGCAAACGCTTGAAATCATTTCAATAATTTTCTCCTTATCCATATGAATGAATATATTGTATTGTCATCGATGCCGGACACTTGTGCAAATTCTCAAGCAAATTGGACTGCAAGAAATAGTTCAAAATATAGTCGTTTACTTTTATTGTGTTACTTTCATAGATACAGTTAAAAATAGATGTAAATAAAAGTGTGTTATATGTATATAACATAATTAAAAATTATAACAAAATGCTTAACAAACCAGAGGAAAATATTTTTTCATCTAAAATCGTAGAAAATATTCCGTTTGGTTTTGATCGGACGAGGGTTCTTTTATCAGGGGATACGGCTCGCGACGGAACGTGAAGACATTTAAAATTCCTACCCTTGTTCTGTTGTCGTTTGTGTTGAATCAAAATATTTTGGTGAAATATTTTTGCATTTTTTTCCTTCATTTCAGAAATTCACTCGAATTATAAGTGGGTCAATCACAGACTATATATTATACTGCATAGCAGCGTTACCCTTTTTTTCCGCATATCAGGGTAGTCATAGAGAACCTAGTGTCAAAACACTCCGTCCTCCACTTTCCGCCGGAAATCAAGATATAGCGTGCTGAGTGGCGGAACTGAACGCCGCTTTGTCTAACGTACCAGAGCGGAGTAATGCAAATATATTTTAAATATAATCATTCCCTCGACTGGGAATCGAACCCAACAACTAATCGCGCTTACAGTCGCAAGCTGTCCCTCTGCGCCACGACGGCCTCAAACTTAGTTTTATTATTAATTGACCATTTTTTTAATTAAATAGTTTTTGCAATATTTTTGAAGTCTGTTTACTAGTTTTCTTGTTACTCAAAAAAAAGACATGCGTAAAGTTAAACTGAAATAAAATATTAATTAACTACGCAAAT
Organism: Podotricha telesiphe; assembly: GCA_038994665.1. Classification (NCBI taxonomy): domain Eukaryota; kingdom Metazoa; phylum Arthropoda; class Insecta; order Lepidoptera; family Nymphalidae; genus Podotricha; species Podotricha telesiphe. The sequence continues at coordinate 823,207 of JAOYRR010000161.1, read as the reverse complement.
AACACTTCTAGAAAACATTCTATTAATAATAAAAGCAACATGTATGCAGTATGCCAATAAAATATTTAAACAGTACTCGTATCGTAATCTACATTTTTCGATTCTTTCAAGAGGAAGAAAAAACTAAATATCTTCGTCATTTTAATTATATTACCAAATGAACATCTCTACATCAACTTTTTAGCTACTTATATTATAAAAAAATAACGTAAGTTTCTTAGATTTCGTTTAAAGTTACTTATTTTTGTAGTATTACAATTCGTAAAATATGCAATAAAATATATTTTATGCTTAATTATAATTTCAATCTATTCATAGAAAAAAAGAAAAGTATCAACACCTTAAACTATATAATAATTAAACTTTTTAAAAATAACATAAATTATTTTTGATTTAAAAAAATATTGAAAAGGGTGACTGAAATTGACTTCTTAGTCATGATTCTATTATTTTAAATAATTAACTGATCAATACACTAATAATATTCGTAGTTTACATATATATTTTTAAACCAATTTCAACATAATACATCGCATTACTGAATTTCTCTACTTACGACGACAAAATTACGTGGATTTAATTCAGAATAATAAACAAAACAGTATCCTTAAAATACCCGTACTTCCATCTTTGTGAATTAGTTTCATGGGGAAATATAAATATAAATTGAAGATTTAAAGACCACGCATACATTATACATATATTCTTCTTAAACCAACAATTAAAAACATATATATTTTACGTCTAATTCTTAACTAAAAGATTTATAATCAATCAATTTAAGATTTCGGTTCTTAGGAAAAATATTTAAAAGGCAGTCTTTGAGTATGCCACTCTTCAGCTTCTCCAGGAGTTCTTACTTTACTTATTATATTGGTTGCCTAGATTTAGCAATGAACACTTTTAAGCGATATCGTTCTTGGTCTTATAGGAAAAGGAACAAAATCGTCTGCAAAGTGGAATTTAATATCAATTGTCGCACGTATAGTATATGCCCTTATGTACATGACATATGATAACCAGCATCATGACCAGTTCTTATTGATTTCTAAATAAGGTGATGGAAATGGAGAGATATAACAATAGGTGCATGAAGTTTTATAACTAGAGAAATATGTTTAGTAGAGATGGAAGATACGATATGGATGTACAAATGTAACAGGATTAACGGTTCTATCTCTGCATTGATGTGACGGTACGGTAAAAAGTCAGCATAGTTTGGTTGTCCGTACGGCACAAGAAGACTTCTTTTTACTTACTTCAAAGAAATATGAATGCTTGAGATGAGACTTCTTCTTACTTACTTCAAAGAAATATGAATGCTTGAGATGAGATTTCTTCAAAAGATGTGAGCAGTCAGCTTATCTTATTGAATCTACAATGGACCAGAATGGCAGGCGTGAGTGAGGATGTTATAGTAAGAATGAAGAAGAACGTGTTCAAGTGGTAAGGACAGGTCGAGAGGATTAATAATAATAATAATAAGCCCCCCAATACAACCATACGTCCAAGTCCATAAATAAAAAAGAAACCTACATGGTTTTTATTCTCAATTAGTTCGCTCATTCCGTAAAAACGTGGATTTGTCGCTTACTTCAAACGCAAAAGCTTTCGGAGGTATTGTTTTGGTCAAAATATGGGGTTTCTTATTTACGAAATCAAATTGTGTAAGAAGTAGTATAAAATACGAATCAGTGCATAGGATCTGTAGCCAGGGTATTTTAATATTGCACTTTTTGCAGTTACACTGTCTATAGGTCGTTACGATTTTTTGACACCAGTGCAATTAATGTGTATTTATTTGCTTAATGTGCTTGACCGTTTTACGCAATGCAGAGAAGCTTTTGAGAAAAATGTTTTTATATTTTTATTCACTAATAGTGGGCATGTTCTGTCACGCACATTTCAGCTGAATATTTAAATTCATGTGGCGTTTTTGTTGCGGGATATATATTTTTGTACATCATCATTTGCCAAGATAAAAAGGGTGACATCGTCGGATAGACAAATTGGGCAGTTTTCGCCGACATAAAACAATAAAGTATTACTCTTTGGGGCGAGTACGTGTTCATACATCAAGACTAAATAACACTGTTTTTCCAGTATTTTAAAAGCGAATAGGTCATAGTTTTGATTAAAAAATATATTCGTTGGTAAAAATGAATTTTCGGTAAAGAAGGTTCAAAATTAATAGTCAGTAAAGAAAAGTTTTCTTTAACTATAAAAGAGTTTGATATTTTTCGTCTTGTATTTTTAAATTAGTCGATGAAAATACAGCACTTCAATTGATTTATTATAATGCATTCCTGTATTCGACAGCTGCAAAATGCAGTTATTGTACGGTTTGAATCTCACATTTTATTTTGTATTAGCAGTTTTTTTAAAAAAAGGTAGATGGTAATAAAATTATATACCACGTAATAAAACTGATATTATAACCAACTTTTTTAGTTGAAATTCTAAAACATTAAACATCTATTTCATATTAATATTTGAGAGTACGTTTTCGACTATTTCATTGTGATATCAACGTGAAAACCTATATCTATGCAAACGTACGAGAGGCAATTACTTGAAGAGTCGATCGCAGTTATTTGAGAAGCTGTTCGTTTTCTGAGTGGTTTCGGTCTTAAAACCTAATTATAAGGTTATTACTTGCCCGTTAAAATTTTCTGGAAATTAGGACAACGTAGATACTTTAATAATATTTTAGTTATAATTAATTATGATTGTTCATTATATAGTATTAATTTATAATTAAAAAAAGTTATGTAAAATAAAATTAAATCAGATGCATTATCCATCTATATCTAAATTATTATACACTTGTTACGAAAATAAGTTATAACAAGCGTATACGAACACGTTATTAACATTTTAAAACATAAATAAAAAAATACTTAGAGAAGGAAGCTATGATATGATACTAGAGACTTGTTGAAATATGAAAAGCATTAAAAAAATATCTTCAAGATTAAATTAAAAAAAAATTATGTATACCAGGAACTTCACATCACATTCACATAGCAGCATAGCGGAACTCACTGTCGCGCTTTGCTCAGCGGAGAAATTAATGTTAATTAAATTTAATCATTCCCCTGAGTGGAAATTGAACCTACAATCAATGACGTTTACAGTCAGACGTTGTACCACTGCGCCACGATAGCCTCAAATATTTATATATAATATTTTATTATTTTTATAATTTTCAATAAAAATAAATGTTTAATAAAAGGTTAGTAAGAGAAATCAAATTGCATGTTTCCGTCAAAAAGCAATTATGTGTCAGAGTGTCCGAGCAGCAGCCGGCGCGGATGGAGCATTGATTGGTTTTATTGAACATTCTTGACAAGATATGCTCTTTCGTAGCTTCTATTTTCACATACCTTTATTCGTTTTTAATAAAATAGAATAAATTGTTGGCCAACTTTCGGATGTATGCAGCTTAATTTTTTAAGAGATATAACTGTTTTTTTTTTTTAAATAAGCTATATACGAATTCTGGTTCATTTCATATCCGTAATGTAGGAGTGCATTTAAAATAACTAGCCTGCCATCTTGTGTGTTCCGCCATATTGGGTTTAGAACGTCATATAGCTAACTATGGATTGTCACCAAAACTAAACGGGTATATAACATTTCAGGTCAATCGGTTAAGGATATGTGCTTCAAAATTGAGTTGCAAGATTACACCCGAACAAACATACCTACGCATATTGCAAGTTAATGAAAAGCTTATAAAAATATAATTAATAGCATGTATAGTTTGAAAGGTCTGGAAAATTTTAAACAAATGTTACAGTATGGTGTTTTCTATTTTATAACAGTTTTATTTTATTCTCTGTACGATTGTAATAACAAAGTGATTGCTTAGAAGTAAATCTTGCTCTTTTCCTATATTTATAGTTTCATCTAAATAAAAAAATATATGTAGTTTTATTTGTTTCTCATAATACGTTATTTTAAAGAAATAAAAACCATTATTTAACATAAAATCCATTATATAATACAAGTGGGAATACCTTACGACACCTTTTTACAAGTATGAAATTTGGTGTAGCTAAAGTTTGTTTGTAGTTTTTATAGTAATTCATCAGAAATATATTAAATTAATAAAATAAATATTACCAACACTACCATGTCGTTCACGTTTTTATAAAGCGGCATACACGTTGCTAAGGCAAAGCGTTGGTTACTTAATAAATTGTAAAACAAATATGAAATACTTTGTATACATAGGTACATTTTCCCTTACAACTATTAGGTATAAACTTAATATTATTATTCATCAATACAGTCTCGCTTTAATTGCATTTATTTAATATTTCAATTACATTTTACGTAGGCATTTTCAACGAATCACGATTATTACTGGAAATTCGATTATGTAAGATTTAATCTTTAATAAATTAAAACCTGTCTGGGGAGAGATTTTTCTCAAGTTTTGTTTACTTTTAATTAACAGCTAAGGTCTGACGGCACCTTTTGTGAAAGACTTGCTTCAGAATCGGTATCAAAATTAATCGAAGATGAATATTGCGTTCTTTCTTCTTAAATGTTATAATATTTTAAGTATTTTTTAAGAAAATAATTATATTTTTACAAGCAAAGCCGGCAGAGAGAACCTTGTGTCAAGACACTCCGCTTGCCACTGTCTGTCCGAATCCGAGACATTGCATGGTGAGTGGCGAAACTAAACGCCGCGCTGTGTCTTGTCACTGGAGCGGAGAAGAAAATCATTTAAATATAATCATTTCCCGGAGTGGCAATTAATATTTATTTAGAAGTAGATTCACCAATGCCTAACAAACGTGTTCACTTTATACAAAAGCGTGCATCAAACACATGTTAGTATGTGTAATATTTATTTTATTAATTCAATGTGTAGTGACTTACACTATTGACTTTATGCACTCCTTCTCCACCCGATCTGTGCCAAATTTGATACTAGGATAATTTCCCTAAACAAAGGGGAACAAAGTTTATCTTAAGGTATTAATATAATGATGTATCTATATTCGGTCATGTTACTATATACCAGTTTGCGAAGTGTGAAATATTTAATGAGGTAAGCCGGCGTTAAAAATAAATATTAGAAATTTTAGGTGAAGAAAGGTTTGCCCTATTGCTAATTGGTTTATTATTTAACTCTCGCTCAGTTTCAAGTTGAATCAAATAAATATTAAGATCATGAAAGCTTTTTCTATATTTATATTTTGAATCAGAAGTTTAATTTCCTGCAAACAGCAGAAGCTGTCTCTAAACTTGTCACGCTTGTAGAAAAAATACACGATATAAAACTGGAAATAGTCTTGCACCCATACAGTCCTCGGTCGGATAGAAACTTACCCTTTTAAGAGTTCAAACGATTTTAAAATACTTATAATAGTATTTTGAGTTTTTAGGTAAGTTTCTCGCTTTGAGGAGTTAAATTTTCAAAAGCTTGTTTGGATAGAGTGATCTTTTTCTTTATTCAAGTTGGATTTAAATTTTGCATGTGCTTAGGGCTTTTTATTTATTTTTTGTTAGTATTTTCTGCATTTATTTATAAAAAATAGCATGTGGAATTATTTTATTTGCTTGAATTTTTCTGATTAATCATTAATTGAGCCTATAAGGCAAACCAAATCCTAATGCTTATTAATATTTTACAAATTATAAATGCAATTCTAATTATCCACCCATGCACGCTTGGTATGGAATTAATAATAAAAATATTAAATTAAATTTTGTAACTTTAAGTAATTTCAACGTCACTGTACCTATTAAATTTTGTTACAATATATTATCTTGATCAGATGAGTGCATATTATTCTGTATCGCTGTTAAATGCATAATTAATAAAAATAATAATGAAGTCCATCGTGGATAAGTGGGATAGCGTCTGACTGCAAATGCGATTGGTCGTGGGTCCCAATGCCACTGGAAGGATATATATATTTAAACCATTTTTATTTCTTCGCTCTTGAACAAGACAAGCGCCGGCGTTGAGTTTCGCTACTCAACACACAATGTCTCGAACTCGGGCTGAAAGTGAAAAACGAAATGTTTGACTCCTAGAGTTTACTGACTACCCCGCTCTGCGAGAAACAGCCTGAAGCTTTTACTAATATAAATAAAACTCTTCCGTTGCGCACTGAATAATTAAGAGGAAAGACACAGTCGGATCTATTGCGTTAAGCAGCTGTAATTTGGTAAAAAAAATTTGAGCTTTCTACGCCTATTCTTTCCTTTGAGAAGTGTATCTCTAACAAAGGATTTCCTAATATTATTTACGGGGACGGGGAAAACGGTAGTTTGTGTGATACAGTTCAAACTACAAAATATATAAACTAGGTCATAAAGTTACAATCAAGCCTCTCACTCAATTCGCAGACAAGTGGTTGATATTACGTCATTTAAAGGTACACCATTTTCAAATGAACATGGTATTTTTAATGTTCTATTCGTAGTCATTATATTGTTTTAGCTTCACGCATACCAAGGTAGTCAAGACTAGTGATAAAGAACAAGACTAAAAAAACCCTCTGTTCTCCACTTTCCGCTAGAATGAATACGGGACGTTGCGTTTTGCGAGGTGGACTCCAACGCCACGCTTAGTCTATTCACCAGAGCGGAGAAAATGAAAATAATTAAATTACGATCATTCCGCCGAGTGGGAATCAAATCCACGATCAATCGCACAGCCGGACGCTCTCCCACTGCGCCCAGATGGCCTCACATAATATATATAGTAAAAAAAGGTGTAGAAACGCAACCTTCTATGCCTTGCGTTGGTGCTATAAAGGTAGAACAGTGATGTATCAAAACAGACAGACGTATTGAAAAAAATATACTAAACTACACGAACACTTCGCATTACATCTAAATGATATAATTTAAATTTAAAATGTTCTGAAAATTATATAGTACCTGTATGTATGTATATATCTAAACTATAGTTTATTACTATATAAAATATTAGCAACAAATATCTAAATCATAACAGCGAAGACCGAGACCTTTTTGCTTATTTCGCAGCGGATATAGTAGCCTATCAAAGAAATTCATTGCGTTATATATCAAGCCAAGTATTTTACAAATGATTGTCTGTATTTCATTTCATTCCCGTAGATTTATCATTTCCATATTACTAAGTATAAATTGTTATAATAGTCCGCAGTCTTGTTTTGCCCAAATTTTCAATTTGAATTAAGAAAAGATTTTGATAAAACTCAGGGATAAGACTTATTTTCTCGTATATCTTGTGTTGACATATACCTTACAAGTTACAATAACATATATAACAAAGATGATGACACTTAAAAGTGTTATTTACATACTTACATATTGAGGATAGATATTTTGTTTTGTTTTTCGTAATCCAAGTGTGTAAATATCACGTTACTATTAAATGCACTGCATACCACATTTCTAGTAATATTTTAAAGATATCCCGAATTCCGAAGCATTGTGTTTCGAGGGGCGGGACTCATCGTCGCGTTTTATCTTGTTCACCATAGCGGAAAAATAAAAATAATTTAAATATAATCATTCCCCGAGTGGGTATCGAACCCGCAACCAATCTGTATCATAATTGCGTATTTAAAGTGACAATAAAATTATATCACAATAATGCATCTTTAGTTATCGTTCATTGAATTGGCATTGCAAGTGGCTTGCTAAGCAACTGGGGCGTGTTGATGCATGTGGCGGAAAATAGACGCACGCATTGGGGCGGCTTTAAACTGGCATCGTGCAATGTTTCACAGCTTGTAAGATCTTGTTAGATATTATTTTATTTTGAGCTGCCGCTTGTAGGCTATAAATAAAATTTATTTTCTATTTTAGACCTTGACACTATAACATATAGAAAAAATAATTTTACACTTTTTCATGTAAGAACAGATTGTTTCTAAAAAGATTGTAGAAGAGCTTATATGTAAAGTAATCAAACAATTATAAATGTGTACAAGTAATTGCTTATGTGTTATAAGTTGTTAAATCTTTACAATAGATGGCGCTAATTACTCTATTTTTTACTATCGATTTTATTGTAAAACCATGCGGTGTTAATTATCCATTGTAAAATTGGTGTGAGTTTTTAGGTTATATAAGTTTTAAAACGATATTTAAATATACAAGTTTTATTTATATTCATTTTTAAAATTTCTATTTTGAAAAAAAATCGACATTTACTAGGTGAGTAAAAATAATCTGGGCATGAATTCCGCTCTCCTGCTTTTCTTTCGTTGATTATCAGTTTATATACATTAATATTAATTTCCTTATATAAATTATATCTATATTCAACAGTGTTCAAGCATTGCAAATCAAATAGTAGATAAATTGTGTCCTTACTTTACTTTGCTGTTAGTTTCTTACAACTTTGAAATTGAATTCGTAAAGCTTTTTCGTACTGTTCTATTCATAGTCTTTAAAGTTACTTGCACCTGGTAATGTTGACTCGATTATTCTATACAGCATTAATGTGACTATTGTAGCGCAGAGGGACAGCGTCTAACTATAAACGCGATTAGTTGCGGGTTCGATTCCCACTCGGCGGAACAATCATAGCTTCATTATTTTCATTTATCCGCTCTGGTGAGCAAGACAAGGCGCGGCGTTGAGCTCTCGCTATTCAACACGCAATGTCTCGAATTTTGCGGAAAGTGAAAAATGGTAGGTTTTGACATTAGGATCTCTCTGACTAAAAAACTAAAACTATTTTTATGTATCAAATTTATATGAAAATATTTACATAAAACAGTTTTCGTATATCGCCGCCGTCTCGTGAATCCAGTCCATTTGTTAAATCGAATAGGCCCCTTTATTATTGCAATGTTGCAACATGAATTCAGGTACATTTGAAAAGACTATTCATTTTATTTTAAAATTAAATTCATTCATGTATAGAATTTACAAGTTACTGCATACAAACTTGTTTTTATTATATTCCCACTTTGTAATATTAATTGAAGCAAAATTTTGAACCTTAATTGAAGAAAAAGATATTGTTTCATTTACTTCAATGATGATATATTCCATGTAGTTATGAAACCTCGTAAGTATGATATAATAAATAATGTTATTTTCAGCTTTACGCTTTTCCCATATAGCAGGGCGGACAGAGACAACTTAATATCAAGACACTCCTTTCTCCACTTTCTCCTCGATTTCCAGGAATTGCAGGTCGATTGGATTTCTTATCTCACCAGAGTTGAGAAATAAAAATAATTTATATTTAATCATTCCCGGTGTAAGATAGGATAATTAAAATTAATGGCTACATTTTGCCCTAAATGACCATCAAGCAAGGATCTACCATTGTGGGCACGATGGGCATGACCACAACTTATCTTCAAGCAAATTCACTAAGTTCGGTCGCATTTCAGTATCAGCGTATGATGTTAATGAAATAAAACATCGAAAATTAGATCAATGTAATCTCCTTATTCATACTCCCTCTCCACTCGCATCTGGTTTTAAGTTGACTGTGGTCACAACCTTGGCACACACAAGGCTTGATTGCCATTGCCATTGCTATAATCATTGAGGGTAATATGGCGCAGTGTAATAGCGTATGATTGTGGTATGGGATTGGTTGTGGGTTCGAAATAATAATAAGCCTTTAACAAAGCATACTACTCAGCCTAAGCCTGCAATGGGCAGGCTAACCACTAAAACACCGTACGGTGGAAGGGATCTCATAAATACTCTATGGCAAAAATAAATTAAAACATTACAAAAAAAATTCATTAACACATCAAATAATAGATAAAACAATAAATGATAATGATCATAATTATACTCCACTAGCGTTCGCCAGCGTGAACTGAAGTTTCGCATTTTCAGCGGTCTTTTCATAAAACAATGAAATTCCTGTATAAACTATATAAATATGTGGCAAAAAGTTGCCTATATGTCACCCAGGACCATTTATGTATCTCTATATAAAGCACTCAAATATAATTCTAAATCGGTTCAGCGAGTTGACCGTGATGACGCCACAGACAGTTGTTACTTTCGAATTTATAATATTAGTATAGATAGCGTATTAGTATAGATACTATTATGTATAATAGTGAAAAATACTATACATATCTTTTACTGGTCAATATACAATAAGAATATGGTGCAATAAATATTTTGAATTTAAATTTCCCAGAATTCCCACATACCTACATTGCGCCGCGTCGAACCGTATGATTACCGCGCGCGCAATTATTTTATCGCCAGAATATTTTTATTTTGCGATGTCTTCTAAGATATTTGTTTTAACTATTTACAGTTAAGAGTACACACAGTTATTAAGATATAAATTAGTACTATATGGATTATAAAAACTTCGCAAAAATCCATTCTTAATCTAAAATTTTAGTAATAAAAGTTATTGTGAGCTATCCGTCAGAGATAGGCATGCGCTATAAACGATTTTTTATAGATATTCATATGTAATTTAATATTGTAATACATTGTTTTGTTCTATCATTAATAGTTTTCGTAGCGCATGCTAAAATAAATTTTATGAAAACTGATATATTTTCACACCTTGGGTTACATTATTAAGTTTTCGTAAGGATCCCTAATTGTTTCTGGAAATAAATATAGAAAAGGTAGCTTTCAACCCGTGAAAGAACTTTGAAAATCGGTCTAGTATTTTTTTTTAATTTTTGACGGTTAAATCCAAGCAACCATACAAACAAACAAGCAAACAAATCTTTACTCTTAATAATATGACTATAGATAAAATTTAGAAGAAATAGTCAATTTAGAAATAAGCTCCAACACAGATCCACAAAAGCAGCAAATGGAAAATTAAATCACTACATGGAAGACATTCACATGATTTCTAAATTGACTCAATAGATTCAAATATGTGACTTCTGGTTAGTAGCTTACTCCCTGAAACTGAAGGATTGGTAATAGCCATTCAAGACAAAATCATAAATAATTACAGTAAATATATAAGTAAAGATACCAAAATCTCGAATGATAAGTATCGCAAATGTCACACTACACACATAGATATTACAAAATTAGTAATATCATACATCAACAACTTGAACACAAATATAAACTTTTTGCGCATGTAAATACCCCTTATTATAATAAACTGCTGATACCATACTAGAAAATTCAAGTAACAAGTTATATTACGACAGGGCTGTTCTTACCGATAGACTATGCATTTTAACAGACCAGATGTCATACTACGAAATAGATAAACTTACTTACCTTATATGATATTGCCATACCTAATACTCACAACATCCAACTAACTATTGTCGAAAAGATAAATAAATATGATGAGTTAAAAGAAGAAATAACAAGAAAAACAGTATATATAGTACCTATAGTTCTCTCTACTACTAGCGTTATACCGGAACATATTCACCATAGCCTACATATGTTAAATTTAAAATACAACTACCATTGCATTACAGCGATTAGCAATTTTAAGCATATGTAGAATAATAAGGTATTATTTACAAATAGACGATGAACAAAACACTCATATACCTGTAATATAAATTTGAATACAACACACATTGTATCTATTTGGTTGCAACACGTATATACAATGAAATCCAGTTTAACTGAATGCATCGGACCTTAAAATAAAAATTATAATAGTAAAACTTTTTATTGTACACCCATAAAAGACACAGTACAATTTTTTCTTGTACTAATTGACTTTGTTGTAATAAATTTTGTTGTATAAATGTAAAACATAAAGAAAGAAGGTATACATAAACAGGTAAGGCCGCCTGTAGCTAAAACAGTGTAGAAAGGAGTAAATGGGATGGGGGTGTGAACAATTAATATAATACTACATAACGATGATATCATATAATATATATATATATATTAATATAAGCGTATATTATTATAAAAAATACATATTACTTCATACTACTAAAAATAAATACTCACAATTGGCAATTATAAAAGTGTAATTTCGTCGGGAACGCAGATGTCAAAAATGAAAACGTCTTAGAAATTCTCGCGCTCTTTTAGGTAAGATAGAGTAAGTAGATCAAACAGTATACAGTAAAGAAGGAGGATGTGAGAATTCCTGCAGACATTGATGTTAAACCCCGATTTTGAGTGGAATTTTGAGGATGGACTGTGTTGACACTAGATAGTCTCTGTCAACTGCTATGCAATTAAATATAAGATTCAGATACAAAATGCTTCTATCGAACTCTCAATGACTGGGTTACTTTATGAAAATGAAAATTAAACTGTGTTACACTTTTACCTTCATTTATCTCCTGCATTATGCATATATCCATAAAAGACCGTAATTAAAGACCACTCGCTTTTCGTCTAAGTGACAACAATCCGCGTACACTGACTGAATTATAAAGGCAATTTGTCTAAACTGATGAGCTAAATATTTTAGAATTTAGAATAGCTTTTTTAATTTCGAGTAACTTTGAACTTGTACCTTTTACACAAAACCACACTTCTCACTAAGCCAGGCATAAAGATGCATGCAATATTAATCAGTCAAGCGTACATTTAATCTACGGAATACTGACGTATGGATTTATTTGTTTTGCAGCGATCAAGCGATGACCGGCAGAAACCTATCGCTAAATCCCTAATACGCCAATCTGCTACCGAAGCCAGATGTTGGTGTAGTTAGCACTATTACTTTAAATTAAAATTTTTGCACAAAAATCACTTTCTTTTCTGGACGTATTGTATTGTAAATATAAAAATTATAGAATGGCTAATAAGTATTTGATTGTTAAAAGTTTTTATTTTTTGGAGCAGCTGTGCTTGCGAATTTGTCCGTGCGAATTCTATAATAAAAGTAGCCTTAGTAATTCCTTATTATGTCAACTATCTGCCAGTGAAAGTCTTTTCAGAATCGGTCCATTCATGCCTAAGATTAGCCAAAATAACAAAATTTCCTAAAAAAAATTTTAGTTTATGTACCGTGTAAACATACATATGCATTTAGTAATATGTGGTTATTTTAATATTACAAACAGACAATCCAATTTTGTTTATTTGTAGAGATATAATATATCAACCGTTTTTTCTATAATAAGGTATTATCAGTAGCTATATAAGTTGAACTTAAATACAATCAATATGACATCCTTACGTATTCCTTTTGTTTTGTGAATAGATAAAGTTAATTCAGTGACAGATGCCCATTTTATTCTCCTTAGGCGACATTACGTGTGGGGTATGGGGTATGTTTCACTTTTTTATAGCGAAAACCTGGTGTTAAAGCTGCGTACTAAATTTTACACACTTCATGTCCATTTTCAAGATATTATGGGTTGGGTACTGGAAAACATTATTGCGCTATTTGTAGCAACATTGAAAAATAATTTAAATATAAATTTCGCCAATTCCGAAAGTGGGAAACGAACTCACGACCATCGCGTGTACAGTTAGATAACGAAGACTCGATCATTTGTTTTATTACTTATATATATACACACATACACACCCACACATACATTTTTAACAGGACACTCGAGGCTTAACTCATTTTGGAAGATAAGATTCTTTAAATGTCAACAATTTAATAACTTAAATTAGTAGCAAGCCAATAGTACCTTGATTTTACTCGAAACGTGAACGAAAGTGAAGGATCCGTTTAATTATTTTATTAAATATCAGCGTAAAGTATTGTATGACATTAATATTTTAATATATTACTCAGAGATATAATGTGTTTTTGCTTAAATAATAAATTTTATTTTTTAAAACGTACAGCACAAACTATGTTCAATTAATATATATTTATCAATCAATATATGAAAGTCTTGTAACACGTCATTTTAAACCACTTCTTGTTAGATTTCCTGTAAAATTTGCACATTATTTAAAGTATGTGAAATATATTTTTACCATAATTTTACTATATTACTATACTCGGCGTTGACGTCCGCCACTCAACATGCAATGTCGCAAATTATAGTGAAAAGTGGAGAACGGAGTATCTTTACACTAGGTTCTCTCTGTCGCCCTGCAATGCTGGAAAAAAGCTAAAGAATAGAAGAATTATATTGGAATTAGAAATCAATTTATATTTCCAAAAAATATTTCATACATAAACTGAGCTATCATCTCGACTTAATAGTGCGGTGATATCATTATTAAGTATTGCACATGACATTATTAAAAACGTTTTCAAAATGGGAAATCCACTGCGGTCATACATTGTTGACAAAACAAAATATCGGGGAGTTATTTGATTTAATCTTACGACTGCAAGCCGGACGCAACACAGGTTATTCCACGCGTATATAAAGCTATATTCGAGTGGACAGTAAATAAAAATCCATTACGTCATTATCACTCTTCGAAGCAAGAATTAAGAACTATATTTGCTTCCAAATATTTTTTATGTAATATTCGACTTGTTCATATGTAAACAATGTAAAGATAACGAAGTAGTGCATTTGGGGACGTTAAAATATATGGGTGCTATGTATTTTAAAGGATGTAACTTGAATTTTATTTTGGTTGTATAGTATTTTACATTTTGTACCTTTTGCAATGAAACAAATTGTTTTATATATTATTAAGTTTGAGGTCATTGTGGCACAATAGGAGAGTGCCTGGCTGATTTCACTATTTGTTGTAGATTCGAATCCTACTCGGTGGGATATATTAAGCATAATTATATTTTCACGCTTTGGTAAATAAGAAAAATCGCGGCGTTCGGGTCCGCCACTCAATACGCAATGTCTCGAGTGGAAAGTGAAGAACGGAGTGTCTTGACACAAAGCTCTATCTGACTACCTGGCTTGGTGGGTTAAGAGTGAAACTGTACTGTAGTGTATTATTATTAAGGTTTTTAGTATATTATTTATATTTTGTTTTTAGTATATTATTAAGGTTTTTCTTAAAAAATTGACTCCGTTGTGATTTTATTAGCTTAGAAATTAAATGAAAAGTAGTGTTAAATACAACATCCGTTTAACCATTTTTCTAAAATTGATAGAAAGGCGAAAATTTCGCATTTCCATATGATATGTACAGAACATTTATTAAAAGTGATTTAATAATTTTAAAACAAATTAACTGTCTTTTTAAAAGCTTAAAATGAAATCTTACGTTTCTTTCTGCACCAAACGGCCTGTGCTGGAAGGTAAAAAAATAAAAGCTTTATTAAAATATATATTAAAGAAATAGATTTAAAAAGCTGTGTAGGTATTTAACTGGCATCCGTCATAACGTCCTAATCTCGTAATAGGATGCAGCGTCGTAAAAACGTACTGGCTCATTATAAAGTCAGCCTTTATGCCTGTTTGGAAGGTTGGAATGCTCTGTGATTTCAGTAGTGTCACCATAAATTCACAAAAAGTGTTTTTGTTTTAAATAATTAGATTTTCTCTCACATTAACTTTTTCAACTCTCAAATTTATAACAAGCTTTTTAAAGTAGGATTGTTACCTTAGAGTAACATGGACTCCGTATAGAGATGATATACTATAAATACCTCAGAAGTAATTATTTTAAGCTTAATAATTTGTTATATATTTTAATGCTTATCTTTCTTCGACACAAAATGTAGAGCAGCGTCTGACTGTAAACGCAATTGCTTGTGAATTGTAAATGTATTCGATTCCCATTTAGGGCAATGATTATATTGGAAAATATTAAAAATTTTCCGCTGCACAAAGCGCCCAAAGTACTTAAGATAGCACGGCATTGCATACCACTATTCAACACGCAATGTCTCGATTTCAAGAGGAAAGTGGAGAACGCGGATTGTCTAGACATTAGATTCTCTCTGACTACCCTGTTATGCGGGAAAAAGCGTGAAGCTGCTAAATCATTTCACAATATAAACAAAAAGGAAGACATAGAAATTTGTGAAATTCAGAAAACATACTATATATAATTTTCCATTGCAAAGAAATTTCCAAAGATAATTAATATGGCGGACCTACTTTGGAAATAAAATCGTATACATTTTCAGTTAAGCGTGTTGCTCCTCGTCGCCTTTATATGAACGGTTTACAACAGACGGCTGTTACTTTATATTTGACTTGATTGTCGGTTGTTACATTTTCGAGTGTTACAGCTGTTAAATGTATGTAAATAATGTGTAATATATGTTTTTGTTAAAGTTTTTTTAGAAAACGTATAAAAATTTGAACAAGGGATTCGAACCCGTGACTCTTGGAAAGCGTCCAAGGACGGACGCGGGTTCCAATCCCGCTGCGTTCAAATTTTTATACGTTTTCAAGAATATGTTTTTCAATTTCCTAAGTAAAAATAAAAAATGTAAAAATTCATATTAAAATGTTAAAACAGTTAGTTTTAAGATTATACTGGCGTTATCGTTTTAATTCTATGATATTGTAACAAAAAATATTATTTGTTGTTTGTATCACAACGAAAACGAAATCAGTGATTTTTTATATACTTTAATATATATTTTTGAATTTCTTAAAGCAAAGCTTAAAAGGTAACATTCAAAGAGTCTAAAATATAATTGGGTATCCTTTTTTTCAGCTTCACGCTTATCCCGCATAGCATCCATCTTCATATTCCACCTGAATTCGTGCTGTTGCGTGTTGAGTGGCGGAACTTAACAGCGCACTTTTTCTTGTTCAATAGAGCGAAGATTTTTTCGTAATATAATTAGTCCCCCAAGTGGGAGTCGAAACCACGATCAACCGTGATGACAGTCACAGCTGTCCCACTGCGCTACCTTGCCCTAAATTTTTTTTATCTGTTTTACATGTATGTTTTTTTGCCTAAGCTATAATTACATAAGTAAATAATAGAACGTTAGATGCAATTGTGGAATAGTTGAGACGTGTCTAAATGCATGTTTTTCTTGCGGTTTCAAATTACATTTGAGGAAACGCTTATTTGAAAACAAGTGGGTGTTTCCCCGGCAGTAAGACAAAGTAATAATCGCGTGTTGATTAGTTGCCGCCACTTAGCACGCAATGTATTAAAATCTGCGAAAAGTGGAATGAGATATAACTGCTTGCCTTATAGAATACAAGAAAGGTGTTATATAAAAATAAATTGTTTTCTACATTTCTTTGAAAAGCTACTAATAATTGTTGAGTCTCAAGACGTAGTAGTTGTAAAACAATTAATAATGTAATATTTATTACTTGTTTTATTATTAATATACTATACTAATGAATTAAATATATATTAATGTATTTATTTATGTATTAATACCTTTACGATAAACGATCATTTGAACAAGAACGGGACATTGTTAGTAGTATAATCTTTGGGTAGCAGAAATTTGTAAAAATCTCTCTACAGAGATGCTAACAACAAAAATAAGTTGTAATAGGCGTATATGAATTTCGACGCAGCTGGATGTAGAACGCATGGCTTAGCAGTCAGAGCGCTTGGACGGTTTCCGCAGGTTTGAATCCTGCAACGTTCAATTTTTTCTACTTTTTCTAAAAATATGTCTCTCCATCTACCCTGCTATTTGGGAATAGCATAAACTGCATTTCTATTTTATAAACTGTTAATAAATGTCTCACTATAGTTAAAATTAGACATACAGTAACTTTTTATCGTCTAATTAACCCAAAAGTATAATAAAAATAGCGAAATGTGTAAAAACGTTTCGCCCCCAGGTGATTTATCTAGTGGTTTAGTGAGCTTTAGTCTGTATTAACTGTCATTGTTTTCTTTATGCTGACATATGGCTATAAACCGGCCTCATAGCGGATTAGAGTCCCCGAACACAGTCCCTTAACAAAGTGACACGTTTTATGACAGCAAATAATATCTCAAATATAAAAATATTTTATACTAGTGACCCAGTCGCGGCTCTGCCCACGTTAACTTTGCGTTTGTTTTGTATTTTCCACGGCTGGTCCGTAAAACAATGAGATTCCTGTAAAAATTAAAAAAAAGTGGGAGAAAAATGTAGCATATGTTCTTCTCAAGACTGTTATTAATTATGCTAAAGGTCTAAAAAAGTAATAGAAAAAGTATATTTTCTTTTAATTTATTTAAAAAAACTCTTTTTAACATTGCATATAGTAACGTTTTAACGTAGTTCTATGCCATCCTGGCGCAGTGAGACAGTCCGACTGAAAACGCAATTGGTTGTGGGTTCGATTCCCACTCGGGGAAATATTTTTATTTTTCCGCTTTGGTACCTAAGACGAATCGCGGCGATGAGTTCTGCCAAATTTCTCGCTTTCGGACGCACAGTGGAGAAAGGAGTATCTTGGCACTAGGTTCTCTCTAGCTACCCTACTAAGAGAGAAAAAGCGTGTAGCTTAACATATAATTGTAGCTGTAGATAATATTCTTTTAATTAAATATTATGAACAATGAATATTCAATGCTCTGGTCATGTTGAGAAAAGTAGCGTATAAAATTTACATTAATCTGCTGTTATAAGCTAACATTAGTTGGCAGTAGTTGAAATAAAAATTTGCCTTTAAAATATAATTATTTATTTTACTTATACTTCAAATAATATAAACCTCTTAGGGTATATACACGGATACACTTAGTTCTCTATGTATCTCATTTAAGCCTTATTTTTAAGTACTGAAATTTTTAAGAAACAAAATCGTAATTTATAAAAAACAGGAAATATTTTACAAACTCTACTTTATTTTAAAAATACTAATATTTATATAGCTTGCTCACTTTACCACTTCCTTCGAGCTTCTGTTTCGTGAAAAACTAGTTACAATTTACACATTTTAATTATGATTATTCTCCTTCAGGATTATTTCTTAGCTGCAAATAAAACCTAGTCAGTCAATATGTTGTCCACTTTTTATTTATTTTAAAATATTTCCTGTTCACTTCAATGACAGATTCCAACCCGTGAAATTTTCTAAGACACAAACGAAATCTGAGAAATCAATAAAAAAAAATATGTAGGTATATTATTATTCTTATTTCACGCTTCACGATTTTTCCCGCATAACTGGGTAGGCAAAGAGATCATAGTATCAAGACACTTCGTAAACGTTTTGCAGACGAAATTATTTTTTCGAATACCAAAATATGCGTGATTGATCGCCTCAAAATAGTTTCATTTAAAATATTCAAATTGTTTCATTTAAACAAAAGAAATTTTAAATGTACAGAACTATCTCAAGTACTTCTGACCCATAAAACTTTCACCAACAGCGCGTTTAAAGAAAAGTTTAAGAGGAGGAGTCTATATACGCATGCGTAGAACAATCGCTGAAGAAATGCTTGCCATCGACGACAACTCGAATGTAGAGGCAGTTGCCGCGGACCCTTGGTACCATGCGGACGCATCCGATGCACTGCATAGCTTAGTTGTGAACTACACGTAAATATAACAGATAGCTAAAATCTAAAAAAAAACACTTGTCGATAAGTTAGAAGTAAAGAAAGTTTTTCAAAGTTTCCAAAAACTTTTTAATTGGTGGAAATTCGCCTCTAGGTAAATTAGAATGTTTTTATTCACTGTAAAAAATATTTAATATGTTATTTTCATATAGTTTTTAATATATTAAAAATGACGAATATTGCGTTAGATACTTTAACTTAAAAAAATAATATACAACATTTAAAAATCCTCATAAAAAAATTAAGTTATAACCAGCACTTGTTAAAGTATGAACTACTAAGTAAACTTACCTAAAATTACGTGTAGCGAAATAGGAATGTAGGCATCACAACAATAAAAACTTACCTTTCGCTTACCTTATTTTTCGCTCGAGCTGTACATACCGTGTAAGGTCGTGAATACTGCAGTGGAAAACAAAACGAACCAATAATGTAAAAACAATAAATACTATGCGTAAAAAATTTACGAGATAAGAAAAAGTAAAAGTATAAGTTTTTTTTAGATTAAATGTAAGAATTGCTAATATTAATAGTATACGAAATTAATTATAAAATTACGAAGTTTGAAAACAGCCAAAAGTATTTTATAAGATTTTTTTTTAAGAATTACGTAAGGAAATACCAAGGTTCTTGTAAATGAATACATTTGAATATACAGAAAAATTAAGCAAATTATTATTGATATATAAAAAGCAATTTTATTATTTTCGTTTTAACTTAAAAAACCTAGGCTTCTTTGGTCAGAGATAACCTAGTGTCAAAACAATCCGTTCCCCATATGTGAATAAATAAAAATCAAAATATTCTTTATTCAAATAGGCTATTATAAGAAGCACTTTCGAATCGTCAGTTAACATAAAATGCCAGTATTGTCAGTCCTAGCGGAAGCTACCGGCTCGGAAAGCAGTTCTGCTGAGAGCCGGCGAGAAAAGTAACAGTTGCTCTTCTTAAATATAATTTTACAATCATATCAAACCTAAGATTAGCTTCCCGGATGAGAACTATCAGCATTTGATTCCACACATTACGTCAGAATAGTATTCCTGGACAGAATAATATACTTTCCTCAATAATATGTATTTAATCTTGATTTTTAAGTGTTCATTTGACATGTCTGAAATTATTTCTAGAATTTTATTATACATATGTATACCTTGGGACATAAATGATTTATTCACACGTTTTGAAGGCGAAAACTAGTAGTCTTGTATTTATACCGTTTCTGTCACTGTTTTTTAAATAATGGTGTATATTTTTGCGAAAAAACGTAAGAATATCCGTTTTATCAAAAACTCCTCGCAAAGAATAAATAAAGAATTGATGCTTAAAAGTTAATTCTAAGTCTAATATATCATAATCAACATAAAGGGAATGATTTCAAAAATCCAGCTATGCCGTAGATAATTTACTAATAGTTTTCGTATCATATCATTGCAATATAATAACACAATGAAGTGTTTAAGAACGATTTAGAAATAAATAGGTTATTAAATAAAAATAGTAAATACTAATTTTTCAATATTTAAAGATATATATAGCTAGGAATATAAGATTTCAATAATATTTTGTTATTTAGACTCCGGCGGAAATTGGAGAGTGTCTTGACACAAGACCTCCCTTTGCTTACTATGAGCTGAAAAATAGTGTAAAAAATATCTTCAATTAAAAATTAGCTGACCCGATAGACTTTGTGTTGACTTAGCTATGAATTAATGTTAATAAATAATAAATAAAAAACTTGTCATTTTGTTACCTAAATTTTTTATAATTTCTTCACAAGTTTGGTTTTGCTTTCCACAAGGACCGCCTAGAAAATATTCCGAAACTTATGCAAAATAAGATGAATAAAATCGGTAAGTCATTTTCAAGTTATGGCGTGACCATATCGAATAGGGTCTCCGTTTTCATACATATATAAATATATAGAAAATTATAATAATATATAAAATTTAATTATTATGATAATTTGTTTAAATTTGAATTAAACCTATATTTTTCTGAACTGAACGTCTAAACTTTCCTTAGCAGCAAGTGGTCTTCCTAAATAGATAAATAGATAGTTTATTTATTTATCTTTTTCATTAATAATAAATTATTTTAAAAATAATCTAATAATTTGGTACTGAAAATTTACGACGGACGATATATATATAGCTTAGCGGTCAAAACGCTTGGATGTTTTCCAAGAGACAAAGGTTCAAATACTGTTACGTTAAAATTTTTACGTCGTCTATAAAAAAATATCATATCCTTAATATGTACAAACACAAATTTTAAAATAAAATAAGCAAATTGATGCAACAAATATATTATAATAGAGATTGAAAAATATTTAAAATTTACATAAGCTTTAATTTCAAATATTTTACTTAGTTTTTTTGTACAAATAAAAATATTTAGAAATCAATCATTAATTAATATGTAATGTTTTATAAAACACACAATTTTCAACACATTATTATTTGTTTTACCGATATCAAGCTTTCAATTTATGTAAGAAGTCACTGTTAAGTTAATTTTTGCGTACGATTTGTTTGCTCACGTGTTCGAATATATTTCACCATACGATATTTTCGTAGCATTCATGCTAAGGTTCACCTTAATCCTGGTCCGATCGGCAATTATATCGAGAAAACTATTTCAAGTGTTCTTTTATTTTCTTTTTTAAACTACACTTTTTGTTCTGTTAACATTTTGTAGCATATTGCTATAGGTTCTGTTACAATTTTCTAAGATTGCTACATTTTATGCTTTAAAATACGGAATCATCAAATATAAATGAGAACAAAATGAAAATATTCTAATTTTATCATTTTCCTGAGTGTATTTCTTTCATAACTATATTTTACACAGTCTTAAAGGATAGTATTTATTGAGACAATTAATAAAATAATTGTGGTTATAATTGCATCTGTAATAATTTTACTATTATATTTTATTCAATTGTATGTACGAATAAAAGCTCCGCTACATAATTGAAGCCAATGATAACTTTTGGCATTATTTAATGTTTGTTATATTTTTGTTCTTGAATCTAAACTGGATATTTCTAGCAACCAAAATCCAAAGACTATTACTTTATATGTATTATGTAAATGTTAACTTGCATAAAGTTAATTACACCCGATGGACCATCATCAATTTGACCAAAGTTAGTGTAAAAATCTTCTAAACTAAATTGTCCTTTCTAAGAACTACATTTTCTGTAATCCAATAGCAATTAGTAATGTCTTAATTGCTTTTTTTGTCAAAGTATAAGTCCACAACTTGAAAGATCTCATTACCGCTGCATTCGTCTTACATCTCTATATGTTTCTTTATCTGATATAACTGACGAGTGAGTCTGTATGTACCATTAAGATAACCGCTATTTAAGAAGCGTATGTATTTAATAAGCACACTGTATCATAATAACATTTTTTACAATTTTTGTCTATAGCTAAAGGCTAATTTCTGGAACTGGTAGATAGCTGATGTAATAAGGAGTAACTTACACTATTTTTATTTTAGGATTAAACGCGGACTAAGTCGCGGGCATAGCTAGTTAAAAATATTAGCATTGAAACAAGTAGCAGGTTTCAAGTAGTAATACTGTTACTTTACAGTCAACATGTAACGCATCTCGAAATCAAATTGAAAATGTCGTAGGGATTCATTTGTTTCAATATAAGTTTGATACTATCTTTCATAATTATCATCTTTGTCACTTAAAATGCTTAATATATAAAAAAAAAGTCTATATTAAAATTTTATATCTTATTCTAATACTAAAAGATTGTAAACGTATTTTAATATAATATAAATCGTAACTACCGCATTTTCATACGGTTGGAATGTGAGCGCATAGCTTCATTCGACGAGCACTTCGACAAGTAATCCAAGAGGTGCAACTTTAAATATTGCCTCGTACAAATTGTTTATATGGAATTTCTAAAGGCTTATAGCAGCTTCCTTACCACTAGTCTCTCTAAAATGAGGTAGATGCAGTGGACGTTACGAATTGGTATTGATTTAGATAATGGATATTTTATTTTGTTCTGATAAATATTACGTAGTTAAAAATGAAATTAAAATTACTTATGTTTTTTTCACTTTTAGTGGGCATTGTATCTATTGATTTTTTCTAAGCAACACATGTGGTAGACGCTATAAAATACTTTATTATTACTATACTTTATTTATTTTAGGGTTAAATTCTGCAAACTGATTTACTTTTTCTGCCTTTCACAACGAATATTGATGATTTTTGGCAAAATCTTTTCAGATCTTTGTATTAAGCTTTTGAGATTTACAATGTTAGTAATAAAATAATAATTTAATAGATTATCTCATATAAAGAATATACTCGCGTAAAGCAAGAGTTCTTAGCCATCCGTTAGTCGCGAAGTAAAGCTGACTAGTGAATTTCGTACTGCTCTTTTATTTTTATAAAATCCAATTATGTTTTTGTATATTGGAATCATTATTTTGGTAATATTTTACATATTACAAACAATAATTAATTATAATTGCTTCATTAAGCAGTAATCAGATTATTTGTATTCTCTGCGTGAAGAAATTACTTCAGTTAAAAAATGTAAATTTATTTCATGTATATACGTTATAAAGTAAGCCCTTCAAGTACACATTGCGGAAAGTGAAATACGCTGTACTTAAAGTTAACAATGTTTGAGTATTTTTAGCAAAAAAAATTGTTCTAGTTTATAACTGTAATCAGCTTATGAATATTTTATGATAATGTAAAAATAGGAGATGACTTTAATAACACACGCTTTGGATATGGAAAATATTTTAGAAAACCTATAAAATTTTAACGCAGTGGGATTTAACCCGCGCCTGTTCAAACCATTCGCTAAAAGTGCTCTAACCGCTAAGCCATACCATGAAATTCTTATAAGCTTCTTGCAAGGCTTGAGTCCCGCTGCGTTCATAAGATGTTGTTCTATGGGGCTGAATTCAATAAAAACTAAATATCAAGACATTTTATTAGTCAGCTTTGGCACTAAAATATTCTTTCACCACTCAGGGAATACTGATAACCAATTTAGTTTTATTTATTACTAGCGGCTTCGCTTGTGTAAACTACACCCTGCGTTATATATGTATAATTTAAATGCTTGCGTTATATATGTATAATTTAAATGCTTGTAACTTTTTTACTTGTGAGCCAATTGAAATGAAATAAACACTAAATGATAAGGTTAAAGTTGACCAAAATGAAAACTACGTTTAGATCGGTTAAGCCGTTTATGAGATTAAGGTG
This sequence comes from Podotricha telesiphe, assembly GCA_038994665.1. Taxonomy (NCBI): domain Eukaryota; kingdom Metazoa; phylum Arthropoda; class Insecta; order Lepidoptera; family Nymphalidae; genus Podotricha; species Podotricha telesiphe. The sequence continues at coordinate 798,648 of JAOYRR010000161.1, read as the reverse complement.
GTCAACGCACAGACAAAAAGAATAGAAAATTAAACCCTGGTTTGGGTTCCATTACATTACGTAAATGGATCTCAGTCAATATTAATTCCAAATTTTGAAATTTTATTATAATTGATATAAATAATTTTAATTCCATTTTAATACTTCAGCATTCCCAACAAGCATTCTGATTACGGTTCAAATTTAACAACGGGTTGCTCTGTTACAAGGACTTAAAAATAGCTATTGTTCACTTATACTTTCACGAAAATTGTTAATTTCAAAAATTGTGCTACAAACTCTTTTATTTAATATAAAGCGTACCTTTTCCTTATAGCCAAATCTACTTACAAAAAGGGCAGAAAAATTACAAAAAGTACAGAAAGATTAACTTTATTGCAAATAGTTAAAGTGTGGTAAGATTAAAAATGTTAAAAATTAATTAATTAAAAAATAATTATGTTGGAGATATGTCGGTCGTATATAACTGAATACGGTTGTCGTGGATTTAAATTCCGAGCGGGCTTTTCGGCTTGGTTTGGTATTTTTAGTTTGGTTATACAAAAAGCAGAGTTGGATACTACCATTAATGTCAAGTAATTCAGTCCAGTCATTTGCTATTTCTTATATAAAAAGAATGATTTTTCATAGAAGAAATGCCAATGAAGGCAGCTAGGATATTTTATAATAATTAAATGTAAAATTAACCATATTTGTGTGTGTGCAAGGAAAAGCGGCTACAATGCAAAATTATTCTAAAATCAAATCACAACAAATGCAGATATTCTAGTCTAGTGTAGAAATACAAAAGATCTAATCACAAAAGCATATCTGGTATATCATCAACTTAAAGCCTGTAGTATGAATTATTATTAGCAAAAACATAATTTTCTGTACATTCGGCCTTGAATAACTTTTTTAGCCGGCATTTAGATTTTTAATATATTTATAGGCACAGACATCGATGTAAAGGTATACTTACACCACAATTTATCACACATGGATATTTTCCACAGATTGGTCTTTAAAATATCTAAAATGACTGGACTGTTAGAATTTGAGCTCTGTGACTTCTCTAGTTTACTTCGCATATTGGAAGGGATGTTAAAAAAACATAAATAATTAAGCTTACATTAGTTGAAGTTACAATTATATAAAATACTACCGACCCGCTCGCGGCTTCGCCTGTGTGAACTACACAAATAAACTATTTAGTTTTTTCGTTCGCCCGCGTTCTCACTTAAATACAAACTTTGCTTAAATTTATAATTAAAATGTTTGTAACTTTTTTGGTTTCGGAACCGATTGAAATGAAGTAAACATTAAATGTTAGAGAAAGTTTTCCGCAACACAATAGTTAGCAAATTAAGCATTTAAGAAGTTATAGTGCACAAACAAAGAGACAAACAGAAATGAAAATAAAAAATCATTGTTTTTGGTTCTAATTTACTGATAACTCCATGTACAGACAGCGATCAGTTATATTTTTATTATATGTATAGACGTGTAGATTATTATACAAAGAAATAGTCACGATAATAAAACTTATTTTTCTAACTAAAGCAATTTAAGGCTTATAGTTGAGCATGAGGTAAAGCTAATAATTTGACTTTAACAAGTTTATAGCTATAAAATATTCATAGAACAGAAGAGTTATATTTAGAAAATGACGCTAATAACAATTCAGCGTGCAAAGTTTCGGTGAGCCGTTTGATCGGAGTCATGAGCCGTAAACCGATATGAAAACTTACGTTTTGTTTTAATATTTTTTATTTATTTTCTTATCTTTTGAGTATCTAATGGGAATTATATTGTGTATATCACGTTTTATTTATTATTTTTGGTGAATTATTATATCAATATAAAATATTGATTTAAGCACGAAACTGTATTAATAGGAGCATACTAATTATTTTTTCATCGACCACGGACACGTGTGCAAACTTTTTTAAACAAACGACTAGAAATAGTTCAAAATGTTTCAATATATTTTAGCGCTTCATTCCTTTCTTTTAATAATTAATAGTTTATGTAGTGTCAATCCACAAAAGTTTATGAAAGTTTTGTCTCTAAACTTTAAGCAACATTTAGCAGGTTATCAACATTTAATACCAGCTTCGTGTCCTTGATTATAACACGTTAATATAGTATACTGTAAGAGATTTTAAAGCCGGATAATTGTACTGGATCGCCTCAATAAATTGTAATAAAAATATTTTTTACAGCCATATGGCTTTCATCACTGTAAATTAACAATCGACGTAATTTTGAAGTAGATGAAAAATGTAAACAGTGTAATTTAAAGAGCTGGGAACGAACCAACTGTTACAGAAGATAATTTTAAATAATTATTGTGTATAGAAAAAAATTGTTTGGAAATTTGGGTCAGTAGACGGCTTTTGCTTTGATTTTATACGGGCTTCTGATACCATCATCAAAGTAACAAAAGAAACGGTGATAAAGTTTCCGAGCTTCGATTGTACCATATAAAGTCAATAGATATTCGTGATGCTTACATTTTGTTTTGTAAAAAAATCTATTGTTATAACATATTTCCAAGCAATTAAATGTATAAATGTTTATACAACTGCTCTTATCTTTTATATGAGGGCTGCGACATTTTCACGTCTTCAATAAATATATTGGAGTGGCATCGATTCTAGGGAAAGTGGATAAGTGTCATTCCAAAGTTAGACAAGATAACGCAAGTTATTGTGATCTGCTTCGCTTAGATATGTTTCCATTGTTCTTAGAAATGATTTCGTTCAAATTTCATTGTCTAAATAGAATGTTATTTTGATATTTTTGTAAGTGAGTCAATTATATTGGTCAAAATGTTCTTAATTCGAGTCTTGTTTATTCCTTGAGTGCGTCGTGTATCTATTTTATTCTTTGAACAATGTATATAAAATTATAATTCAATGTTTCGACTTAACAAACGCTGCTTTATAATGAAAGGTTGGTTGACAGTCTCTCGTGTATTCTTAGTAAGACGTCGACGAGTTCACGTCACTACATTCTCCGATAATTATTTATTATTTACTCGCTCAACAAAATCAACTATCAAGTATTAAGTAATCAATTCATATCAATATTATAAATACGAAAGTAACTCTATCTGTCTGTCTATCTGTATTTATCTGTATTTATCCGCTTGCGGGTCGCCAGTTTATCTATTATCTATATTACTTTGACTTAACATACTTAAAATCTTTACTTAAATAGCACCAAAACATATTATTGTAAAAACTTACAACCAGGCAGCGAAAAGCAAATTATGAATGATTTTGCTCCGGCTATTTTCAATTTAATACGGTCTCCGAAGCCGCTCCTCTCCAAGCCTCCACAATGGAAACGGTCTCTTTAACGCAACTTTGAGAGCTATTATTCTGTAGGCTTTGTTTTGTCCAAAACACTTTCAAAATATTGCTTCATTATTTTTTGTTTGACATTGCTTCACAAGCCTTTGGGATAGTGAGGAAATTCGTTCATTACAGTCGGGTGAAGTGGAATTACTTTTTCTCTAGACAGACGATTGTGGCAACTTAAGGAAAATGCCACGAAATCTTTTACTTAAGGATGTTACAAAACGTGTCATTATAGTCTTGCGATGTAATAATGATGATGATTGAGGTTAATTTATATAATGGTACGAATATGACAATAAATTGTTAACGGTTATGTTTTAATTAGTAAATAAGTATTAATTACGTATATAGAAATTAAGTTAAAAATTATTTAAACTAACTATTTTATATAAACCAGCAACTTTACGCTTTTTCCGTATAGTAGAGAAGGCTAAGAGAATATAGTATCAAAATTTACTTTAAATTTTTATAACAAATAAATATGTGTAATTAAACATTAACAAAAAGATCAACCAAAATAGATAAGCTATTTGCTAGCTGCTACAGACGTGAAATACTATCTAATAATAATATAGCTTGCAAGTTGGCAAGTACGTTCAAGTTGAATGTTACCGGAACCGCGCCAGTATCGCTTGTGACATTGTTCTACCTTACTGTCATATTCACGCTGCTTGGGTAACCATATAAACTGTGGGTAAATACACAATTAATAAAAGTTTTTTTTTAAACTTAAAAAATACACATTGGTCCGCCTGTAAATATTGTATTGATGGGTGTGCAAATTTTTATGCAAATCGGACATAGCCATGAGTGGGTCATAAAATTTAAGTAACTGAGTCTGTCTGTCTGTGACCAAATCGCTGACCGTGTTTAAATTTTATTTAGAGATACTGAGGGCTTTGGGATGAAAATCGGCTATTTTTTCTCACATCTTTTAAATTGTTTTCCAGGAATTTTAATTATTTTACGAAAAGGTCGCCGAAAATACGAAACAGCTATTACGCGGGCGAAGCCGCGATCGGGTCACTTGTATTTATATATTTTAGATGGCATATGTACGTTTTATATTTTAGCGATAAACGATTTCCAAGGCTCTAGAACTTTAAAGAAACTTATAAATGAAATATAAATAAATACTATAAATATTATTAAAAACAATATAAATAGAGACGAATTTCCCCAATAACTGACAATTCAATTCAACAGCTCAAAAACAATGTAAGCAATACACGGTGGAAAAACTATAAAATACAGTCATGAACTTGTGTTTGTTTGAATTTGGTTGAGTTTGTAGAAAAAAACGTCAAAATGATGTCCCAACACCTATCAAGCATGTTCGAGCAGCTCGGAAATTTTACCAAGAACAATTTGTCTCATAATAGCAAGTCTGTGAAGGAAAAGGACAAAGCCAATGCGAATCACGTAGCTGGTGGTCAAAGTAATCAGCAGCCATCCCCTAAGCACGGTCAGCCACCTCCGCCCCTGAAAAAGCCGTGCAAGCTGAGAAACGTTACGTCGAAAGCTGAATCGTACGACACATTGTATGGAAACAGTATTCTGGTAAGTTCATTTATTTATTGTTTTATTGGTCGTATGAATGTGTGTATAATTTGAATGCGTATACATTTTTTTAAATATGTTACGTGAAATTGCATTGACAGTCTTAATAATTTACACATAAAAATAAGAAGCCTTTGATATTAAAATAAGCTGCATATAACAAATTGTCGTGATCGAAGTTGATGTAAATTCAATTTCCGCTACAGACAATATATCAATAAAAAACATTAGTTTCTCTATCTTGGTGAGATATAGTCCATCCTTCATCCTTCAGTTCCTATAGTTACAAAAAATTCATAGTATGTCGTTTACAGAGTAAAATTTCACTTATATCTCATGGAGATATAAGTAAATGCCCGTCTGTATATAAGGAGAAAATAATAAAAAATATATCTTTATTAATCTTATTTGTGAAGAATAGAGTGTATAAAAATAACACTTTTTAAGCAAAAATCGAACTAAAATCGAATAATTGAACGTAGCCGTAACCACGTGTCTTGGAATCCGTTCAAGCGCCCTGACCGCTAGCCATACGTTCTACATTCGGCTAGGTCGAAACTCTTATACGCCTATCACTACTTATTTTTGTTGTTAGCATCTCTGTAGAGATTATAAATAACTGCTACTCAAAGATTATTTCTAAGCACAATCGTCTGGCAAGAGAGAATACTATTTATTAAATATGCGCTTAGACGATTTCCAAGAAGCGCGGGTTCAAATTCCGCTACTTTAAATTTTCTATACGTTTTCTTAAAATGTTTTTCATTATCTAAGTGTATGAATAATACTTCAAGAATGTTAAAAGCTTAATCTTAAGGCTAATTTATATGCTTAAAATAGTATTATATACTAAAATATTCCTTTCTATGCAAACGGCTATAATTATCGACAACGTTTATACGTAAACAAATAAGTTATCTTGTCTGATCAAACAGACCGCTCCCATTGTATTCATATCTGTTAACCACTGTAGAGCATTAGTTCATTTGTGTGGGTTTTACACTATCATTTGATTACTAAGCAAGCATAAAGCAGTGACAAATGAAACAGTCTTATAGTTTGTTTTAATTGAAGTAAATATTAGTTGCTTATGATGGGAGAATAATCTTATTATGTATTTACCATTTAATATATGAATTTAAAATAATTCTTCATGCTCAATTTATGGGATTATTATTTGTACATTTATATATTAATAAGAATAATCTCTGAGTTGTAATAAAAAATAATAAGCAGTAAATATAAATTAAAGTCTAAAATAAATATTTAATTACAATTGATTAGATACAAATTATTTTCCTTTCTACGCTCTGGTAACAAGACAAAGCGCGGTGTTTAGTTCCGCCACACAAGACGCAATGTCTCGGATACGGGCGGTGAGTGAAAAACGGAGTGTTTTTACACTAGGAGTTTTTCTCTATCCTGCCATTCATAAATATAAGCGAAAACATGTTATTACTTAGAGAATGCCGTTTGGATTGAATTTATTACCAAGAAATTTCTATAGATGCTTAATATCAAAGTAATAGACTTAGAAAATTTAACATTTCATCTAAAAATAAAATATTAGCTAAACATAAGGAACAAGGCAAATGTTAATTTTGTTTTCACCTTACGTATATGGTCATACCGTTATCAGTGGACGAGTCATAGCACTTTTTCCATACGTGTTACTTTAATTACTATGATAATCTTGTGTCGTGTATAGATAAAGGACATTGTTTTAATGCTGCTATTATCTTTATAAAAACGCTTATAACGCACGCTTTATAATTATAAAAAAAATATTTTAAGATATTAATTATTTATATTTGCACTGCAGTTAATTCACATTTTAAATCAAACTTAAAAAGGCGTTAATATTATGGACTAAAACATTTTTTTGTACAAAAGACAAGTGACTCAATTTTAAAATAGAAATAAATAATAGACAGTTATCTCGGATATTTGGGACATTTATTTAACTACGACTAAGGACTTATTTAGTTCTCTAAGACTACTAAGCTAGCGCAAAAGCGGACAACAGTGGGCAAAAGCTTGAAGCTGATATAGGCCAATAAACACTTGTTAAAGGATATATAATTTTTGAGGTATTTAGATATTTTTATTAGTATTCTATACGCTAAAATTAAATTTAAGGATATTAAAAAAAAATAAGTATAAAATATAACGTTTTAGCGGAAGTATATTCCAATATTAACTGTGAATCTAGATTCAGTACACAAGGAAGTGTGTGTTGTGTCTCGTACGTGTCCACAATACGGGATCATTGGCTTCCACAACCCTCGCTTACCCGACTCGCTACGTCAAATTATGATTTAATACAATATGCATTTGGTTACAAAATCTTGTTTGAACTTTAAGATTTTTTATATTTAAATATTTTCCTGAATATTTAGACTAAATTCTTGGAGTATATTGGTTCATCTTATTTAATAAGCAAAGAAATTATTATTTTTCGCATTTTAATAGTCAATTATTCTCTCATACCCAGCTTCACGATATTCAACCATTGCTTACTTGGGCATCCGGGAGGACTAGCTCCTGAGACAGATGTTAAGGCATATTCTTCCGTGCGCAAAGTGCTTAAACCTCTGGAGACTCCAAGACTACCTCGAATGAATATGTTACTCGTAACGCCACACATCCACCTCAGTATCTTCATTTCCGTGACGTGAAGCTCCTTAGAGTGCCGAGACAGTGCTGGCCAACATTTAATACCGTTCTTTCTGTAAACTAATACTACTATAGCGAAACTTTGTAAGCACCAATGTATATACCATAGTTTACATATAACGTGACTTATAAATAGTATATAATTCGTATAATAATCTCATCCTGATTAAACCTTGAAATATTTTTTGTATTTACACTAAAGATTGCTTAACGCCATTCGTTAAATTATCAAAAACACATATTTTATTTCTTTTTAGATAAATTTCACAATTTCACACACCGTAGGAGCAGGTAGAAGGTAACATGGGATATAAATTGAATCTTAAATCAAAATGAAATAAGTCCAATACATCATGCTATTGGCGTTCTGTAACCTTAAAAATATGGACCATTTTACCTGTAAAAATTCAATTAGAGGGCTCTCAAGTGAACAGCATCCTTGCGTGAAAATGTATCACCATACGGCTCTCATTCAATAACTAAATGGCACTGTGTTAAGTTTAACGTAAGAAAATTGTTTTTCTATTAGGTATTTATCAATATAATAGTACCCAAAATAATGTTTTTTTTTCCTAATCTCAGAAAAGGCTAAACCGATTTAAATGCAGTTTTAACTATTGTATTTTGGTTAACATTTAGTGTTTATTTTATTTCAATCCAATTTAAATAATTTTATTCAAAGTAAGTAGTTGTTTAATTTTTTTATTATCTAATAATTTACTACCGGCTCAATAAAGTTAATGCCTCAGACCTGAGAAGAACCTTCGTCAGAAACTCTTACCACTTAACCATGCGTTTATTCTTGGATGGTTTCTCTAATAGGTTCTGGTTTGAATCCCGGTGCAGTTTAATTTTTATCCGTAAAAATGTAAAAACCAAATTGTTCTCGTTATTCTAGTTATTTGGTACAGACATTAGTTCCGTGATTTAATTATATTGTGTTGTGAATGAAGACGAACACGTGTGAAAATTTTCAAGCAAATCAAACTATTTTATCATTTTCTAAGGTGAAGCTATTAAAATCGTATTAACTAAATAAAGAACGATTTAGGATTCGTTTTTGTTATGACATTGCCAATATTTTTCTACATACGAATATTTTCAAGAAAGTAAATACAGATTATATCTTCAAACCAGTCTCAATTTTAAGTACCAAGACACTTTGTTGTTAGACGGTATACCGCTCTTTCTCTTATGAACTTTGGAATATTCAAAGTAGTTTGATATTTGACGTTTTATGCAACTTGAAGTTGCTCTTTTGTGGTAAGATGTAAAGATGTTTCATGAATAAGATCGATAAGATATGATAAAATGGTTTCAAGCGGTGTTTTGTTTTAGTCGCATACGGTTCCAAAGTGAATAGACTAGCAAGTCCAATTGGCGCAATATGCATATATTCTAAAATTTGAATTTCATATACTTGTTTTTGGTACCTATGAACTTTGATCTATGAATATGCACATAAAGCTTGTATTTATGGATATTTAAGTTTCTTTTCATTTTAGAGAGTATAGAGTGCCAAGGTTCTCCGACCTCCACTTTCCGTGTGAATTTGAAACATTGTGTGTTGAGTGGCGGACCTCAAAGTCGCGTATTGTATTGTTAAACAGAGCGGAGAAATGAATATTAATACAAAATATAAATTACAATCATTCCTTCGAGTAAGAATTGAACACATGTACAATCGCGATTATAGTCAGACGCCTCTGAGCCACGATAGGCTGAAATTTAAGATTTTCTATTAAAATTTCATACAAATTCTTTTATCTGCAACGGTTAAACTACTTATTCTCAATAATAAGAACAGTCTATTGAAATAATGTAATCAGCGATTTTTATTTGTACTCTTGGACTAAGTGCGATGCTTTTTCAGGATTTATAGGATAGCCTTCTAGTTTATTTATTGTAGAGGTCGTAATAGCTTTTACCTTATGCGGGCTATAAATGAAGCTTTTACTTGTAGCGAATATAATAACACCGCTTTTTCATGCTCACATACAAAATATAGCAGATGTTTTGTGCTTTATAATTTTCCAATATCCTTATTATATTTTAGTATTAATTTCCATTAGGTTATGAAGAAATATAAAATATATTAAAATAAGAATGATGAGAAAAAAATGAGTTGTTAAATATTTAACATATACAATTTTTGTGCTAATGCAGTAAATGTCAAATGCTGTTACTCAACGTACTACCCGTATAATAAGGTTACTTACATGTTATAATACATCATTTTAAAGTTTTAACTTTTCAAATGTAGCACGTATTAAGAAAATTTAAATCTATTATATATTAAGTTTCAATACACTGATTAACCGAACGAAGAAATAGGAAAAGAGATACTCATGAGATACAGTACATAGTTAAGTCCTTATGATTTCGCTTCGCTTTAAGGACTGCGCCAAGTGTGATATGGCCGAATTCGATTTTGACCACCATGGCTGGGGGAGAAATTTGTTGAAGCTCGCCCAGGGTGATTTTAGACAATGTGCTTTGGGACATAGCCCATAACTCGTCTGGCATAGAGGAAGACGATGTTAGGACAGAACCTTTATTCAGTGATCATTAGATTCAAGGCAAAATTAAGGCCATCGTGGCGTAGTGGGACAGCGTCTTAATATAAAAACTATTGTTGTGGGATAGATCCCCACTCGGAGAAGTTGTTATATTTCAATTATTTTTTATTTCTTCGTTCTGGTACATGAAATAAAAATTATAAAAATGTGTTTTTTAATTTCCTAAGTGTGTTTTAATGATTAACACTTTAAAAATGTTAAAAATATTTAGTAAATAGCTTTCTTTCCCGCCAAAACCATTGTCCGTAGAATAATCTTTGGGTAACTGAAATTTGTAAAAATCTCTCTATAGAGATGTTACAAAAATAAGTTATAATAAGCGTATAAGAATTTCGACGCAGCCGGATGTAGAACGCATGGCTTAGCGGTCAGAGCGCTTGGACGGCTTCCAAGAGACGCGGGTTCGAATCCTGCTGCGTTCAATTTTTTATACGCTTTCTAAAAATATGTTTTTCAATTTCCTAAGTGTGTGTTTAACACTTTTATTCACTCAACACGCAATGTCTCGATTCGGGTGGAAAGTGGACAACGGAGTGTCTTGACACTAGGCTCTCTCTGACTACTCAGCTATGCGGGGCAAAGCGTCAACCTGAAAAATAATAAATTCAATGAAAAATTAAATACATTAATTGATAAAAATATAAACCTATTTTATATTTTAATGACGTCATTTATAAGTAGTTAAGACATGTGTGAGTAAATGGTAGTTGTGGGTTCCAGTCTCGCTTGGTAATACGTTTCACAAGGCCTGCATAGGACGGAGTGATTTCTCGCAAAAAGCATGCTAGAAAATAAAAAAAAGAACTGTAAGCTTTAATAAAATTATTAATCAAGACCAATTAAAACGATTTATAGAGCAGGTCATCTTTCCACGGCTCTTCTTAGCTGCCTTTCTTTTAATTAAACCCTAATACCTTTTTATCATCGTACATTAATTTAAAAGTTTAGCATTAAGTACTTAACACCCTAATATCTAATGAATTGTAGAATTAAAAAGTTTAACTTTTTCAATTAAGGTTTGTCTTGGAATTTTTCTTCAACGTTGTAAAAATTTGAAAACTTTTACCTTTTTGTTTATTTTACATAACAATTAAGTTTATTATTATAAATCAATTTGTTGTTGTAAATTTTTAGGGTACATTCAAATGAATTTTTTTTTTTTCAATCTAAAATCTTCTGTGTTTGGCTAGTTCTTCTCATTTCTTTGTTTCTCTATTAACGACAGTAAAGCTTTTTGATTCCAAAATAAGCAATTTTGGCAATGGCTGAGCTTAGTTTGGCCTCTGACGACCACGTGTAAATTGTTCAAAGTTATTAGTAAATAACTCATTCAGCAAAATTCAACAAAAATTCAAATTATACTTCTAAAATTCAAATAAAATCTTGTAATAAATTTGTGCAATGTAAATAGTTTAACATTACTGCCAGTTCAAACACTCTTGAATAGTAAATTTTAAAAAGGCGAAATTAGTAGTTCCGAATATAAGCGAAAAGTTTTGAAGCACAGTTTTATTTACCAATGATTTAAAGGTAGTAGATTGCAGCCTCTACTCGTGTACACTCGAAGCGCATACCTTAATTTAACCCGTATTTTGTTTAGTAGTGGATTAAACGAGTTTCACAATATTTGTTTAGCTAAGAAGGCCATCGTGGCGCAGTGTGACATCTGACTGAATAAGCGATGGTTGTGATTCGGGGAATAATTTAAATTTTTTTTCATTTCTCCGCTCTTCTGACAAGAGAAAGCCTACTCGACTAAGCGGGAAAAGGCGTGAAGCTATATAGCTAATATGTTTAGTTATAAACCAACTTGTATTAATAAATCTATACCTACATATAATAAAAAGGTAACTCTCACATACATGAAAGATATATGAAAAAAAAATATTGGCAATCAATACAATAGAACCCAAAACAATGTTTTTTCATTTTCTGTTTGTCTGTTTATCTGCTTGTTAGTGCACGCTAATCTCAGAAACAGATTATTGTGGTAAGCTTACCTTAACATTTAATCTTTATTTCATTTCAATCGGTCCATAAACAAAAAAGTTTCAACAATTTAAATTTGTGATTTAAGTGAGTACGGGCGGGCGGTTTCGTCATGTAGTTTACGCAGGCGTAGCTGCAAGCGGGTCGCTAGCTAATATGTTTCATATATTTTGTAAGACAGGTTTACATTTGAACTCATTTTATAAAAGATATATTGTTTAAAGAACAAATTCAAGATTAACAGAGGATTTTATTTACAAATATAACTTACTTTTACTTTTAACTGTTCCAATTTCAAAAGCTCTTATAATTCATGCAAACGTTATCGTTTATTTTTTACTTATATATATAACTTATTTAAAATTGTTAAACTCGATCTAAAGTTACTGAAAAAATTCAATATTATTTCTATTAATAATATTCGATCCTATAAGTAATAAAATATGTGTAAATAACAATCGTAAATATAACAGAAAATAACGAAATAAAATGAAAATTCCAACTTTCAAGCTTGTGGTATACACGAGGCAATTTACAATGGATAAATTCACAACGTCGGCTGAATGAAATGCCGCGGATATTTCTCTGCAATTTATCGCATTGATTGACGTATCGTGTCGTCGAGTCGTTCACATTGTGAGTGACTGGAAATCTCAAACATATATTTATCTCCTTGGCTAAGTAATGACCAATCTAATTTTTATTTAAAATATTTTTTTAGCAGATTTACGATTATATAGGAGGGATAAGTAAAGAGAGCCTAGACTAGCTTAAGATACTCCGATTTTTGATGCCCAAACTCAACGCCTTATTTTGTCTTACTGGAGCAGAGAAATGAGAATAATTTAAATATAATCATTTCCCCGAAAGGGAATTTAACAGACAGACGTTGTCCCACTGAGCCACACTACCTCTATTAATATGAAAATATTTTAATAAACTTAATTTTGTAATATTAATACATACTTAAAAAAAAAAAAAATTAGTAAATTTTGATTTTACTTTAAGTTCAATTATTTAATTGAAATCAAATTTAAAAATATTGGCTATTTCTAAATATAATAATTAGTACCAATATATTATATTATATCGATCTCGGCGGATATATATAAGTTGGCGCATATATACAGCAAACAGGTGCACGTCAAGTGTCTTTAGTTTCATTAGGTAAAATAACGTAGCTTCGTCACTTGTGATACAGGAGTAAGTAAGTATTTTCTGGTCGGTAACGTGGCGCAAAAGGGCTGCTAGCTTCAATCATATTTAAAAAACATTGTAGCAAGCAAAATTAGCATAATTTTGTTTAGGCTGCGTTAGTATTAGTTGGTTTAAATAAACATACATATCTGTTAATTTTATGTAACTATTATTAAATAAACATGTTTTGATAGAAATAATTGTGAGAAACTTGAAAGCATGTTGCATTGTTCTCTACATAGATCTTATTTAAACATATTAAAGAAAATGTGTGCTAGGTACAATGTCCCAATTATCCACTAGAATGAGAAAATAAATATAACATTTCCATGAGATGGACAAGCAACAATTATGCTATGATACGTAGTGTAAAGAAAATCACTCCCCCAATTGAGGATCGCACCCATAACCATCGCCTTTATATGCAGACGCTGTCGCATAGCGTAATGAGGGCCTCTAATGGAACATTATTTTATTGGTGTCAGCTTATAGCTTAGCAGCTTTTTTCCCGTATAGCAGGATATTCAGACATAACCTTATAATCAAGATACTATGTGCTCAACTTTTCGCTCGAATTCCAGACATTATGTGTAGACCAGCGAAACTCAACGCCGTGCGTTTTTTTACCAGAGCGGAGAAATGAAAATAATAAAAGAACAATCAGTCCCTTGGGATCGCACCCAGCATTATCCAAACCACTTTTAGTATCTACTAATAGAAACAAACTTTCTTAGTATGATATAAAAAGACATGCAGCAAGAGTATAATTTGTCAAAGTACAATATACATGCAAAGCGTAGCTGTTCTTGTGGAATAGAATATCATTCGGGAAAATGAGAAAACGGTGTTTATGAATTCTGGAGTAAGTAATTCGGAATTCTTGTACCTGTATGATTTTATGGAGCGCGTGGTACAGGTGTGTTCTAAAATGTTCTAAACATGTGTCTTAGAGTTATTTCTTTGTCGCTTTTTTTGCCTTATTCGTACGACTTATGTTTTACAAATAGATCTACTTAAGAAAAATTAAAATACGTCAAGTGGCATCTGATTTTGTTTTTTTCGTACATAATTACATTAATTTTGAGGAAAATTACAAATTTGTGTATAAAAATGCTAAATAATCGATATATAAAATATCGATTAAAATAGATATATTTTAAAAATCAATGTTATGATAGATTTGAATTTACAACCACTGTACGGTACTGTTTCTTAACCATAAAGTGCATTCTCCTTTACCGTAAAGCAACTTTGTCTTCAATATTACTTAAGTAGTAGTCTTTAAACACGAGCATGATTGCCAAAACACATTTCCTTAGAGAGCTTCAATAAGTGATTTATTTCTATTGCCACGGAAAAGGTGACAGTTGGGAAGTGTGTTACTAATACTGAAAAAGGTCACCAGATATACCTAACGTCCTTATAGTACTGATAAAATTTAAAATATTTTAATCGTCATATGTATTTTTGCATAGAAGGGTTGACAGAGAAAATAGTGTCATAACACTCGAGATATTCGAAATATTGCGTGCTGAATTCAATAGAGTAATATGAAATTTGGCATGGATATAATCGGAAGAGCGGAAAGAGCGCGGAAAGTCAGTATTGTACAAAATAAATGACATATATAATTTACATAAAATTTCATGAAATAAATATTACACACCCATGTATTTGACATACATTTAGGTATAAAGTGACATACATGTTAGCGTACGCGTATGTTACTCGTCTTGTTATATTTATATTATAGTAAGACTAACAATAAAAACGTATGAAGATATGTTTCTTAGTGTTGAGAAAGCGAAAGTTACTAATAAGATATTACTGAGGTGTCAGTAAAGTGCTTTATGACGTTCTTGTATTATTAAAATAATAATATCTTTCTTTTAAAAAAAGTAATTAAAAGCTCTTAACTGCATACGATCATTCTAATTAGTTATAGTTTTGCAAATATTACATTTGTATTAATTTTCTTCTAGTATACTAACATATTTGTCAACCAGGTTGCGTTTTGAAGGCTTGTTGGTTATACTCGTACATCCATACTAATATTATAAAAGCATAAATAACTCTTGAACGGTTTTCAAGAGGCGCGGGTTCATATTCCGCTGCGTTCAAAATTTTATACGTTTTCTAAATATGCCTGTCTTTTTCAATATCCTTAGTGTGCGAATAACACTTTAAAAATGTTAAAAAATATATATAAATAACTCTGTCTGTCTGAGACGTCATCACAGCTGAACTGCACCTACCGACTATTTTATATAGCGATATTTGAGGATCTACTTTTACCATCCATTTTTTTTAGTTTGTTTAGGAATTTCAAAAAGGTCGTTAAAAATACGTAACAGCTATAGTTTATACGGACGAAGCCGCAAGCATTTCGCTAGTATATTTATATTTAAAATACACGGAAAGATAAGCGGACTCATTAAACAAAACGTACGTGGGTTCTGTCATCCAACATGCAATAAGATAATTTTCTCAGCATATATTTTTATACTTTTATGGCACATAAATATTGCGTTCTTAAAGGGCTTACTAACGTGCAAGAAGATGAGGGCTACAATAATTTCCACGTCATATTATATCCGTTAAACCTCACACGGGGCTCTATAGACTTTTTTCACAGTCAAACTCTAATCTGTCGTACCCTAACAAATTTAACAGCTATGTTACATATTTTTGTATAGCTAAACTTTTGTATAATTATTTTATAAATGCCTTTACGTAATAAATGTCTTTACTTCTTTTTTTCGGCTTCACGCGTGAAAACGCGAAACTTTTCACTCGAAGTCGAGACATTGCGTGTTGAGTGACATAACTCAACGCCGCGCTTTGCTAAGTGCCAAAGAGAAGGGATGTAAACAATAAAAATATAATTCCTCAAGGTGGGGATCGAACCCACAACCAATCGCGTTAACAGTCAGACGCTGTTCCACTGCGCCAAGGTGGCCTTAACCTTTACTCCTTTGATATTAATTTACTGGTATTATATTTATTTAATTCTAGCTTATAGAGACTTTTTGTGAGGGCACTTGCAGTAATAAGGTGGAATAAATAAAAAATCTAATACTTATTTAATACCTTTTAAGTATAGATGACTCTACCGAATGGGATTTGAACCGTCAACAATCATATAGCAGAAATATCACAGAGCAATAACTGCATTTTTTGCAAACTTTACACTATAAATGTAATAAGTTTATCGAAACATCCATGCAAATAAATAAAATTTGAGTGTCTGTTTGTAATATTAAAATAACCAGTTTTTTATTAAATATTTTATATATACATACACGGTACATATACTAAAATATTTTTGTTACGGCTAATATCTGGAACGACTGGATCGATTTTGACAGGACTGACACTGACAGATAGCTGATATAATAAGGAGTAACTTAGCCTAGTTTTATTTTAGAATTCGACGGGCACGAAGTCGCGGGCACAGCTAGTTAACAAATATAAATGTGTTAGTCTATATCTATGCTGTAGCATTTGTAATAGCTTCTGCCGCTTCCCTTAAGCATATTTAATCGTCTTATACACTTAGATTCTTTTCTTACACTTTCTTTTCTATTGTTTGAATATATTAATTTAATATATTGTCAATTGATTATTCTTTATATATTTTCCTAATTAGTGTGTCATTAGATTTTTATGATATACCTACAAGTTACAATAAAATTTAGATTAGATAAAAATAAGCTATATCATATTAGGTTTCAGTATTTTTAATAGCAAAGTAATTATTTAAATAATAACTTACAACTACCTAACTAAAAAAAGATAAGTAATAGTGAACTTACTTTATTAATATATGTATGTAGAGTTAAGGACAGGTCCAATATTAGCCTTCGTTGATGATTTAGAATATATTAATTTTGGCTGCGCAGCAAATATGGTCGAGAGCTAGTTTCTAGTTAAGTGATTAAGATAAATACTAAATGGATTAACTTCGCTATTCATAATAAGTGTTTTAATTATTAAGCTGGGTTTTGAATTGGTTAACCTAGAATGTTCAAATAAGCTGTAAAATAAAATTTTGTATTATATTCACATCATTATATTACATTATATACCACCAGCGAAGTCTTAAAAATGCAATGCTAAGGGCGATCGATTCCTACACAATTGAACGCTTATAATGAGTAATATTAACAGTTGCCTTGCTTGGTCCCAGAACGTATTGTCCTTTTTTAATTAATTGAAAAGTACTTAACAAAAATAACATATACAATATTGGGTACGTTTTAAGGAACCACTGTGTACTCTTGTATAGTATCTCGGAGCACCTTGAAGGCGACCGTGGCCAGCAACAGACGGCCCGTCCACCGCGGCGGCGTATTAGAATGCAAGAGCGATCTTGCAACGTTCCATGTAGATGGAGAGGGTTTCCGCTGGGTTTTAGTGGGTTATCTCAGGTTCATTGATGATAACCACAGTATTATCCATTTGTATGGCACATCTGCCTTGCATACGGGTGTTCAGCGTAAGTTGCAAAAATAGTAGATGCTTAATGCCAATATCAATTTTAACATTAGCTTCTATCTGCTAAGCACATTAAAGAACATTTTTTTTGTATCTAGAAATATATAGTAAATAATATCTCGTTTCCATCTGAAAAAGATTATTCAGAGTTCCTCCGAAATTTATTTTCATTCACAGTCCGTTTAACAAAAGTTTGTACTGTAACTTTGTTGACAAATAATGAACTTAAATAAAACAAGAAATAAATCTTATTTAACTTAATAAAGCCCTGTCGCGTAACTGTAAAATCATAATGAATTGTTAGAACATGACAACTTCTATATTGTAATATTAACTTTGGGTAGCCTTCTTTTGTTAAGCTGGGTACATAGCAAATAGGCTTTTGGCAACCAACTGAGTAAATATGGCATACTCATACAACTAAGTTCTGAATATAAGAGAGGTATATGATGGAAATTAAAAATATGAATCGAATATACAATTTGTGCTAAGTAAGCGGTACATAAATTTATAATATACTAACCAATAAAAAGCTCCACTAATTTCATAAATAAACTGCAACACAAAATATACAAAACGTTGATATCGTATTGCCATGGCAATATAAGGACACCAGCTAAAAGTAAGTAAGAATACACTTAAAAAAGTGACGTATATTAAATAATTTATTATTAGTTTAATGTTATTTGACGTCTATAAGTGAAGCTGTTCAGAAGTGATGATTTTGTTAAATTAGTTTTAAATTGTTATGTCGTTATTCAATAGGTCTTTGACAGACGAAATTATTAAAGTTAAATAATAAACTATTTGTTACTTGAACAAATCTTAATCATATTTTTTACTTAATAAACAATACTTTTCTGTTATAAAAAAGATTTTATTTTTATTTTTTTTTATCTATATTATTATGCGTACATGCGTACGGCGGGACTTGTATACGTTTTCTAAAAATATGTGTTTCAATTTCTTAAGTGTATGGATAACATTTTAAAATGTTAAAAATTTGTTAATGTTTGTTGGTATTGCCATCTTACTTCGGCACTAACTCTAAAACAATATTGCAATGAACATTGAAACTAGAAAATTTCTTTGCGTATCTTAGATTTTTTTACGGGATAGGCAAAGGACACGTTTTCCATTTTTTCCTCTGATATAAATAATGTATATAACAAAACTACTCTATATAAATATGCTATATGTATGTAAATTTCAATTAAAGTGCATAACACGGTGTGAAATACAAGGGCATTCAGCTTTGTAGTGTCACTAGGGATATCATTTCCCATTCGTTTGGAAAATCGCGACTGGTCATATAATTTGTAACGCTTAAGTACTCTTTTGTTGTGTGGTCTAAGTAACAATTAAATTTTATAATTTTATATACAATAACTGGAAAATTTTGCATTTATTTAATATATAGCTCGTTTTTTAAATGTAGGCAGATGTTTTTTGTATATATAAATAATGAAATTCGGTATTAGCATCTTGAACGTACATCTATATCTCCAGTCCATCTATATGTAAATATAGCGAATTAAAGTTTCAACTGCATTACACACCCCTTAAAATACTTAATGCTAAATTTAAGATTCCTACACGCCTACTAGTTTTTAATGTGTGTTACATGTCTGGCACTTAGTAAAGAAAGTGTTATAGTTAGTTATATATACTTAATTATATTATTCCCAACTTTACTCCAATATCATTTTTTATTTTATTTATTTTATTAGCACTAGCAACGGTTGTTACATTAATATATATCGTAAATTTGTCTTAAAACTAATATCACGAATGTAATATCACTAAAAGGTAAACATAACAGGCAAAATAGAAATGAAAAGGCAAAGTTAATACAACAATGGCACAAAACAATATAACTGTAACAATATTAATAAAATCATATATCATTATCATCAGAATAATAATTCGTTATTTACTTTTTAAAATTATATTATTTTGACGGGTATTACTAATTATCTTTTATCGATAAACGTTCCTTAAATTATCGTGCTGGTTGGTTTTGTTGTTTCGATTTTGATTAACGTCAGATTTGAATCTTTAGACTCACTCTATACTCAGTCTCTATACAATTACATTTACAATTTACCTACAGTGTTATAATACATATCTATGGCACCTCTAACAAGTGTATATACTCGCCATTATGTATAATTTAATTCCTATAAATAGTATGATTTCCGAAATTAGCATTACACATATAAAAAAGATTACAAATATAATTAATTAAAAACCACCTCCTAAAAGTTTACACATATATGTAATATAATTAAACGGTACAGCGTTGAAAAGCTTTTATTTTCAGTATAATAGCGGAAGCTATATGATTTTATTAAAAAGGTATTTGTGAACGCTCCATGTGCTCGTTTAATAGGGGAAAGGATTAATGAATATATTTTCTTTAATAATAATTCTCTCTTTGTTACGTCGATCCGTAACACTACATACATTTTTTGTAACTAAAAATAATAACATAAAAAAAAACTACTGGCCTCAAGACTAAAATTTGATTTTGGTGGAACAGCGCCGCGTTTTAAATCAAACGCCCAAGTAATCGTGATAACTATCTAAAGTCATGTGTGTCAAATAGAAATGTGTAAATTATTTATGGGTAAATTATTAAATTGTCATTGTTGGTCCGAAAATCGCTATTATGTTAAAGTTGTTTTTTATTGCGATTTTGATGCAGTTTTAATCGGCATTTTAATAAAATTAATATTTAAAGAGTTAAATACGCTTAGAATTATTAATAATGTAATCTCTCCAATTTAACGATGTAAATAATACTTATTTAATTTCTTAAAAATAAATAATTTGATGAATCTGGCTATTTTCTGATAAAATCAGTTCGTCGTGTCCCTTTTAAAGTATTTAAAAATACATATACACATAGCAATTATGAAAAACTCCGCGATGAGATGCTACTTGTTCTTCGGTTTCATTTAGTAGAATTCAAAATAAGAAACGGATAGTCTTTTAGAATAAGGCGCTAGCTATAAAGTAAAAAAAAAAATATGAATTTAAACTTCTTACTTTACACTTTAGGTTAGATATTGGTGGATATCCATATGTTATGCACATACATTTAAATAAGAGCAAGCCTTATTCTATTGTGGGCTATATGAATAATTTATATCCGACATTGAATTTTAATAGTTAACTCATAAAGTTTAATGTAAAGCATAGTTGTTATGCGCTAAAAAGGGGTGACCAATGCTTAATTAATAATTTACCACCGGTTCATTAAAGTTAATGCCTTATTTTTGAGGAAAACCGTCGCAAAAAACTCAGCGGGACTTTTTTATTCAAATCCATTATTTACATATTTATTAGTAATATTTTGTAAATATATGTAGTAATACCTTTGAAATAGGCTGGAGCGAGCATGTCATTCCCAAAATGTGTTATAATTTATAAAATAATAAGGTACTCTTTAACACACAGACAGCTTTTCACAAGTTTTTGAAGGGATCCTATAGTAAAAGAGTACACATTGCTCCATGAAAGAATTTGATACAATCGAGTTACAGACGCCGTAAATTTAAGCCTATTTCTAGTATTAATATTATTATGTAAATCAACTATTTTGGTAAAATCATTAATATTATTCTTTAAATACATTTATTTTAAATTATATATTGAAACACAACTGTCAATATATTTGTTTCATCCAATTTTAGTAATTTTTACGGCCTAGGTTATAGATTGCACGAATAGCTCGCTTCTGTATGACAAAGATTACCCCAAAGTACAATGACATAAGAACAAAAGTCATTTTCATTTATTCCAAGCTTCCATTTATTACATTAGAAATGCAAACAAATTACTTCTATCTCCAACAATTTAAACTATCCTTCACATTAATCCACAGGGAATATAATATGACGCTACATATTCCAACATATTTATCATGTTAGCAAAACATACAAGTGCATATAAAACACTGCATATGCAAATATAAATGAACAAGAAACTAACTATTAGTAACGAAGTGGTACAGATATATATATATATTACTTTTATGTAGATTTATCCCACTGACCCCGCTCGGGTAATTGACAATGCATGCTGCAGATGCTGGAACAAGGATTCTGTTAGCTTAATTGCTGAAAACAGCCGAGTTCAGCTTATTAACTTGTGTTTAAACTGACTTTAATGTTTATAGATAAATTGAATTTTGGTTTACTGAATTTGTTTTGATAGAAAATAAAATGCAATTTGGTTGTTTGATTCATTCAGCCAATTTTTTATAAAGAGTTACAGTTTTTAGTTTGAATTGTAGGGTTGTGTTAATTTAGAATGATTATTAAATTAAGTAGATATAGATAGCCTTCGATAAGAGAGTGTTGTGTCACAGGGCTTTTCCTGCTTATTTCGTCATGAAAAAGTCAACGTAGCCTTTATAGTGAAAATAGTGATTATTTTTTTCCAGTTCAAATGTAAGGAAACAAATAAAAAACGTATAATTTTTCATGAATTACTTTGTCACCAGAAGTAGCTTTACACCTTTCCCTGCATAGCATAAAAGGCAGAGAATTTTTTTAGTCCTACGTCCATACTAATATTATAAATGCGTAAGTAACACTGTCAGTTTGTCTGTGACGTCATCATGGCTAAACCACTGAACCGATAGTGATTAAAATTATATATAGATATACTTAAGGGTCTAAGGATAGGTTTACTTTCTCCCATTATTTTTTAGTTTCTCCATAATTATTTTACATCAAAATATGAAACAGCTATAGTTTACGAGGGTGAAGCCGCGAGTGGGTCGTTAGTATTATCATATTTTGCATTATATGAAAAATTTCAAATTCGATCTTCACCAGAATATTTTGTTTTGCTTGAATGACCAACTGTTATTAACGATGCTCTTTATAGTTCCTGTTATTATGGCAAGTTGCCCAAAGTCATTTAAAAAAACAAAACATGGTGAAAAGCTTTTATTTTCAGCTTTTTTCTCACGTTTCAACTTCATGGCGCTTTTGTTGGTATAGTAGCAGTTATTACCTTATTTTCAGTTCACTTTGTATTCATAGATAATGAAGATATTTTGATGAAACCGACACGTGCCATGAAAGAAAGAATTACTTTTAGTACTTCATGCTACTCTTGACATTGTAAGAGCATTGGTTTCTTTTTTAAAAATAAAATAAGTTTAACATTTTTATTTTTATAAAATGTCCTTTATCTTGAGTTATTCTTTACTAGGTTACTTGTAATAATTTTAAAATGACACAGTCAATTTGTAAATATTGTTTCGAAAGCAAAATTACAAATATGCAAAATTCTAAAATGTTGTTTCATGTTTCACAAATATATTTTTATCGTATAGCATCAAAGTGGAAACTATGATTAAATGAAATAAATCGCAGGTTCAAGCCATCGCGGAGACAGATTTATATCATATTTAAATTATTTTTATTTCCCCGCTCTGGCAAAGCGTGGCGTTGAGTTGATAAATTAAAACACAAAGAAATAAAAAATAAACAAAATCGAAAAAGACCAAAACAAATTGAAGCTTCCTTTATTATGGATAAACTCTAACAGGAGTTACTTCTAATGGTCACAGATCCCATAGTACCATCCTGTCTAAGCTAATAAGGGTCTTTTATATTAAAATCATACCCAAATATTCTAAAAAGTTAAACGCATTTTGTCCAACCGCATGGCATGAGGCATTTTATAATGCTAAGTCCTTATTAAAAGTTTGCGTACTAAATAAAATTTATAAATCTTGTTACACGAGGGCCACAAAAGTTCGTTTGCAAACCGCCATGGAGTGTTTGTTAAACTCTTAATTGATGCTTATTTAAAGACAAGATTTTCTAATTTATATGATTTTTCTATACATCCTTTGTTACCAGAAAGCGATCGACTATTTAACTCAAGACTATTTAGCTTATTTAACGCAAATCTTGGCCGGCAACATCCCTGTAGCTCTACTAATGTTACACTGGGCCGTGGGCGGCGGTGATCACTTACCATTAGGTAACCCGAAGGCTCGTTTGCCTTGTCTTTAGAATAAAAAATTTGCATATTTTACATTATTAAAAAGATAGTATACGAAAACTACACGATAAAAGTAAAAATGCAGTCACATTTTTGTATATCACCTATATATAAAAATAATGAATAATTTACATGAGAACAGAGTGTCATGACATTAGGGATTTTTACACTGTTATATTTTTAGTTTTTGATAAAAAATTAAAACACATTTAAAAATATTTAGACTATAATATCTTACTTATTATTTTTACATTTAAAATAACGTATATTGAAATAAGCATACAGAAGCATTACCAAGTGTTATCTACTGCAGATGCAAAAACACAAGGCTGTAATGCATTTTCAGCGCACGCTCGCCTCCGGGGATGGAAGAAATACTCGTAAAACGGGTACGGTCCTATGGGACTCACGGCGGTAGCAATCTGAAACTTCACATGTTAGTAAAAGCGCACCTAATAAAAGAAAAAATGGACTTTACTTTAATTTTAACAAGCAATTTGTTTGTTTTTGTTTTATTTTGCTAAATGTTACAAAAAATATTAAATTTTGGGGTTTTTTGGGTCACAGATAAAATATTTCTTCATATAATACGAGAACCATACAATGCCACTCTGTTCTCCACAAATCACTAATTTACAACGTTAAATATAGCAAAGAGTATGCAATTATTAGGTCAATGTAGGGACTGTAACTCTTTCAAATAATTAAAGTAATGGTTTTTATTATTATTCGATTTGAGTATTTCATTGTTCTATTTTAACTGGTGACGCGTAAGATACACGATTCATATGTAGTACACATAATAGTGTGCTTTCTGCGTACGCTCCCATAATTTTCGTAAAAACACAACTTACTACGCGTAAGTTATTCCTTCAGTTTTAAATATAAGTGGGAGTAAATTTATTTTTCCATCATATAAAGGTAGCACATATAAATAATTATATTCATTGGATTGTGAGTAATATGATTGTGCGGGAGATTAAACGAACCAATAGCATTAGACAGATTTTCCTGTAAGCTATAATAAAGAATTTATGTATGTCAGAAAATTATAGCAAGTTCAGTGTTGTTTATTTCTATTTCCCAGTGGATAAGAAAGCCAAAGGTATTGTAAAAATATATCCTATATTACAAAATCTTGAAAACTCCTATATTCCTGAAATGTCCTAGTAAGCCAGATTTATTGTCTAGCCACATTTATACAATCTGTTTAGAATTAATATTTTTAATATTCTGAATCAAATCTTTTTTTTGTCATATAATTTACAATACAAATTTTAAATATTTTCAATTGGTCACTTTGCTTAGTTAATTTTTTTGTTTACTTATGACCTTACATCTCTAATATGGACGGAAAGGGGATAATGGATATATATTTCTACATGGTTTTCTTTGCCTATGTATTATAAAATATTTTTTTATTATTAAATACATAAAATAAAATGATACTTTATATGCAAAAACAGAGTTGATATTACAAAGTTTAACCAAACTTGAAATTTCCTTTTAAGCAAATTATGCCTGTATTGGGAGATCAGATCCTTCCAATAAGAAATATGTACAATATGTTTTTAAATATTTATGCAAATATCTCTAATTATATTAGAGTTTAACAAATATTTGTAGGTCCTAAGTAAAAATATAAAATTATTTGTTTTTATGTAGATATAGACATAGTTTAATCTATGTAGTAAAAAACTAAACTGAAATGCAAATTGTACAACAACAAACACGTTATTATCATTCTATACTACAAATGCTTCATACTTTAATACAGTTCTCAAAATAACACGAATCGACGGAATTTGGCGCGATATGGAAAAGGTAGCATAAAGTTGCCTCATATTTTGTAAAATTTTACGAAAGTTTGCCAAAAAGTGCTATTTGACTGTAAATTAAGTACTGTTAAAAGCGATCGCGAAATTTTTATCGCATTCAACACAAGCATAGTTCAAGAATTTAAAAATAACTGGATAAAAGTAATTTAGATGATTTTCGAGGATGATTTTATTTTTATTTTGATTTTACTATGTATAACCTTGTTGAAACTTCATTACAAAAGTTATTTTACTTTCTTTCTTTTTTTTTTTTAAATAATATATATGGAAGTTGGTATTTTACATTTTTTTGCTATATTCTCGTTATGTACATACTAGCGACGAGCTAGAGGATTCGTTCGCGTGCACTAAAGCTGTTTCGTATTTTCGGTGGCCTTATCGTAAAACACTGAAACTCCTGGAAAAAGTAAAAAAATATGGGAGGAAAAAGTAGCCTATGTTCATCCCAATATCCTCAAGTATCTCTATATAAAATTTAATCACACTCGGTTTAACGTTTTGGCCGCGATGACATCATAAACAGACGGACAGACAGCGACTTTCGCATTTATAATACTATTAAGTAATTTAGTATGGATGTATATGTTGATATTATAAAATGATTATAAA
Source organism: Podotricha telesiphe (assembly GCA_038994665.1). Taxonomy (NCBI): domain Eukaryota; kingdom Metazoa; phylum Arthropoda; class Insecta; order Lepidoptera; family Nymphalidae; genus Podotricha; species Podotricha telesiphe. The sequence goes on along the minus strand of JAOYRR010000161.1, from coordinate 772,326 downwards.
TAAACAAGTACAAGTACAAGTTTTTTAATTTCTTATGTTTCTGCCTTAAGATTAGTCTGTAGACATAGAAAACCTAGACGCTAATAATTCGCATGTAAGGATACGTTATGATTCGATTTAACAACATTTCGTTCAATGGACATGGTGAAACTTCATGACCTAACCTTACTGGGTAGCCAGAGCGAACTTAGCATCAAGACACTCCGTTCTCCACTTTTTGCCCAAAATTGAGGCATTACGTATTGAGTGGAGGAAGTCTACGCCGCGCTTTGTCTTAGGTACCAAAGCGGAGAAATGAAAATAATTTAAATATAATCATTCCCCGAGCGGGAATCGAACCCCAATCAATACAGTCAGAATCGAAATCGTATACAGTCAGGCGCCATGATGGCTTAACTTAGGTTTGGTTAAGTTAAATATTTTATACAGATTGGAAATTGGAATATTATCCTACAACACATTTCAATCTGGTAGTTAGTGATTATATGTTGAATGGAATTATAAAATAAAATGGTTTCATATAAAATGCGTGAGAATCATGAAAGCCCACAATCTTATGAGGTTTTTTTATAAAGAAACTGTCACAATATATTTCTTTAACTGTGTCTTGTGAGGGACAAAAAGCTTATCGGGGAATCTTAGTAGGGGAAGTACGTTCTATATAAAAGCTTGTCGCATTACTTTTTTGATTCCTTACTAAAGCGCAATATTAGTTTGTTCTGTTCGCTTAAGCTGTAACTTAAACAAGTTACGTCTTATGACTAATTGCAAACGTGATTGGATGTGGGTTCAAATCCCATTCGGAGCGGTAAGTACATTGTAAAAAAAAAACACAGCTCTGGTATGTAAAACAAAGCGCGGCATTGAGTTCCGCCAATTAACACCCAAAACAAAATAATTTCACAGCTCTGGTACGTAAAACAATGTCACAATGTCTCGATTTCGGGCGGAAAGTGGAGAAGAGAGGGTCTTGACACAAGGTTTTTTGTGACTAACTCAAATGTTTTATGATGTATTTTTAACTGTTAATTCACCATAGGAATGTTTATATCAAATATAACGTCATAATTAAATATTATTTTCGCCTGGTTAAGGAAGGTTGCTGTTAGGGTTTCACAAAGTAGGCGCAAAGCTAGTAATTTTTTTATCTTATATCGGAGAAATAGAAAGAAATTATGCGCTATCGGAAACATTTCAGTTATTATTGTACAACTTTTTTCAAGGCATAATACAAAAAATATAAACTTTCAATCTTTCTTTCTTTTATATTGTATAATATATATATTTCGTATGAATATTAATTAAATAGTCCAATAATAAAAAATGGAGAAGTAGCTAAATTTCGCACGCAATAACAATAACTACAGGTTTTATGTTCTGCAGTTCACAAAGATAAAGATATAATCCCTGTAGTTGTCTTGATGGCCGTAACAGTTCACAATCTTAGCAAGAAAGTTATAACATAGTATTGTTTTCTCACACCTGAGCTGGACATTGCCGTCTATCTTAGGCTTAGCTGCTTGTGTGTACTTGTAATGCTATATTTTAGGCTTATATATTTTCAAGTAGATAATAATTTACCGTACTATAATATAAGACTCAAATGTTTTACCGCTTTCTGCTCTCTGCCATTTTAATACTGTTTGTTAAATGGCATAACTCACTGCTGTAATTAATAAATAACACATATTAGTATTACTAGCGACCCCCTCGCTTATACTACACGACTATAACTAACAATTTCGCTGTTTCCGTCGCCCGTGTTCTTACTTAAATCACAAGCTTCGTCTAAATTTATAATTTAGTTAGATTCTTTTTTATTTATGACCTGATTAAAATAAAATAAACACTAAATGTTAAGGAAAGTTTACCAAAATACAATATTCAAAACTGCATTAGAATCGGATAAGCCGTTTCGGAGATGCTTGTATCTCATTTGATTTGATTTGATTTGGAGAGCGTGCTCGAAGGCACAGATAAATAGAAAAAAAATTAAAAGACATCATATTGCAATTCTATTACACTAAAAATCCCTCAATATTTTTTATATATCTTCCATGTACAGACAGCGAACAGTTAAATTTTTATTATGTATAGATAAATAAATTTTTTATATTAGTATTTTGGCTTTGACTTTGAAAGGAACTCCTTAAGCAAGTAGAAATAACATGATTCATTGCTAAAATTCGCGATATTTTAGCGGCGTAAATCATCGCCGTGTTTTCTCTTATCAGTGCGGGGAAATGTCAATAATTTAAAGATAATTATCGAACGACGAACGAGGATCGGACCCACTAAGCTCTCCATTGAATTCCGCTACTCAACACGCAATGTGTCGAATTGGAAAACGGAGTGTCATGGCACAATACTCTCAACTCTTACAGTGTAAAGCGTTACCCTGAAAGAAAAGTAATATACACAATATAAATTATGAAAACGGTTTCAATAAAAAAGGCTTGTTAGTTAATATGAATTTGCATTCATATGCACCTTTATAACAAGTTGTTTTTTTGAAATAAAAGCACAACAAAATATTGTAACTAAATTATGGAAATGATTTACATAAAATAAACTTCTTAGTTTAAAATGAATTGGCATTTATGTGCACCTTTTTAACAAGTTGCTTTTTAGAAATAAAAGCACAAGAAAATATTGAAAACAGTACTAAAAGCTAATAAGCTACTTGTTTGTAATACTAGTCTGCTAATATTTTGCGCACGTGAGAATATCACAAAGCTTCACGTTTAAGTCACTAAAGGAACGATATAATTTTACCTTGATATATTTAAACAAAGGATATTTTTTTGTTATTGTGATTCTTACAGGTTTTAAATTAAACTCTTTTTAACAGTTATACGAAAATAATTTTTTTGACAATCTGATATTTTAAACACTTCACAGTTGTCCGGGGTCACAGAAAAACGCACGATTTAGGAGATTCATTTCTACAGCACCACGCTATGGCGTAGTGTAACAGCGACTGTCTATATACGCGATGGTTGTGGGTTCGATTTCCACTGATTACATTTCAACCATTTTCATTTCTCCATCTTCGTCATAAGGCGAAGCGCGGCGTTTAGGTCCGCCGCTCGACACGTATTCCGGACGGAAAGGAGAGAACAGAGTATCTTGATACTTTCTGACGAGTAGTCAGCAGCAGACGAGCAGTCGGGCTATGCGGCAAAAGGTGAAGCTGAAAAAAGTACGTATAAATATATATACGTACATATGTGTCTACATATTTATAACAATAATAAAAAAAACGAGAAACCCAATTGTATAACGAGTTCAAGTGGAGCTACAGAAAGGATCGCAGTGGTGGTAAGTTCTGATTCTTTTCTGGGCAAAATAAAAAACAAATCACTTGCTTAAGATATAATATAAGTAAATATATAAAAATTAGGAGTTCGTGGGAAATTATTTAAATTGTATGCTTTACATTTCTTCATTTCTAGTTCATATACCTGTATATTTAATATAAATATTATGTTATATTTAAATTTAAATGAGTAAAGGATTTACTTTAAAATTCATTTGTAGTGGCCCCGCTAGGTGCTTAGTTTGTATAAACATTGTACGGCAGGACTGTGGGAGTACCGTGTTATGCGTCCGAGTTTCCTTTTTCTACTATTTCGCTACTTTACACAAACGAAGTGCTTTTTTATTAAAGAAAGGAATAGCTATGCAGCACAGCACGTGAGACATTATTATTACTTTAAGCTCTTGTACATATAATTTTATATGAAGCGATATTATTTACAATTTTTTTAAATAATATCTTTATAAATTTTAACATTTGTTTTTTAAATGTTAATCACACACTTAGGAAATTGAAAAACATATTTTTTGAAAACGTATAAAAATTTAAACGCCGCGGCTAACAACAAAAATAAGTTGTAATAAGCGTATAAGAATTTCGATGCAGCTGGATGTAGAATACATGGTTTAGCGGTCAGAGCGCTTGGACGATTTCCTAGAGGCGCAGGTTTGAACCCCGCTGCGTTCAAATGTATATACGTTTTCTAAAAATATGTTTATCTTTTTTATTTGTTAGACATAGCGTGTTGAGAGGCGGAACTCAATGCCGCTCTTTGTTCCTAGTCAACCATATTATTCTCTATAAATAAAATATTCGTATCCCTCCTTTAAATTTTAAACTTTCTAGTAAAAAATAATAAACCTAATTATATATTTCTGATTTACAAAAAATATTGTATATTATACTGAAGTCGACATTACTCACTAATGATTATTCGATTCTATTCTAAAAAAAGTGATTTTGTACCTAATAATATTACAAAAGAACAAGAAAAGTAAAGGATTGAACATTGTCATTGAAAACCAAAATATACTTTATTGAAATAAGCAATAAGTAATACCTACAAATCTTCAATTTCAAATCAATTTCTATTGTATAATATTAGCTAAAATAATCTAGTTTCACACTTTTCACGCGTATTCCTGTAGAGGCAGAGATAACCTAGTGTCAAGACACTCCGTTGTCTCCTTTCCGCGCTTTGCCTTGTCACCATTACAGAGAAATGAAAATAATTTGATAATGACATTCCCCCCAGTGGGAATTGAACTCACAACCTACTGCGCCATTGCGATGGATTAGAAATTTATAAATTAGACAATTATTAGTACACTTAATAAAATAAAACTATTTATGTAATTTAAACAATGTTAGTAAATACCTTAAATGCTGTTTAATTAAATAACATTTTAACTGTCAATATAGTTATATAGTTAATAGTTAACACCGTCTGAGCAGTAATATAATAAATTTACGGTACTCTTAAAAAAGAGCACCTAAAGTATTTTTTTCATATTTTTTTAAAGTGTTAACTTAGAAAATTAAAAAATACATATTAAGAAAACGAATAAAAATTTGAACGCAGCGGGATTTGAACCCGCGCCTCTTGAAAACCCTTCGAATATGTCTCAGTACCTGAAGTACCTTATCTTGATACAAGCTTTCGTCTATGGCTGGTTATAAGGATTTGCAAGCATTTACAACTTAATAATAGGGCCTTGAGGAATAATGATGGGACGTATGAACTATCAGGCGGAGTTTCAAGACAAAATGAATGTTATAAATTTTGTTGGCAGTATACTAGAAGGCTCTTAGTACGATATTCGTGTAGGTTTCGTGTACCTGTGTATGGGACATATATAGGTGAAGGTGTATAGAACTTGTATTATTCGCTCTACCAAGTGTTGGCTGGAATTTTGTAAAACAGCTTGTGCTTTTTAATGAATTAGTCTTTAACATATTTGAGGCTAGGAAATTTTAATATGCAACGTTTCAGGATTGTAAACACAAAATGCGCTTTAAGTTTAATTGAAATTTTAGATAATAATTTTGTTAATACAATACTGTCTTAAAAATGTGATATTATGATAGTTACTGAAAGCTATTTTCAGAGTTTTACATAATTCATTGTTTACAGTATTTTTATATATTTGAAGATCCATTCGTGGCTCAGGTTTAGTTTTGTAGGGTTGATTCTCGAATTTCCGCTGTAGGCTCGGTGATCTATCACTCAGTAAACAATGCTATAAGAATTTTATTTGAAATTATCGTTGCATTAAAGTTTCTTTGGGACATTAGTCCCTTTTGTGAACTTATTATTAACTCATTTGGATTTTTCTAATCTAGTACTACAAATACTAGTAAATACGTCAGGTTTGATCGTACACCAAAAATAGAAGAAATGTGTACGTAAAAAAAAATACCTACCTCTTATGTGTGTTATAATAAAAACCCCCAGCAAATATTTCCAGGTACAAAAATCTTTTATGATATAACAAAGAAGAAATATAAAGATTCAGAACAACTCGCCTAGTGTACATGAATAAACCATATTCCATTGAAGTCTGATAGATTCCTATTGGGATGTATCGACATAAAAAATGCATTCGTATAAACCGAGATAAGGCTCGTCGGCTCGCATTTGCACGTCTACATCGCGCTATGTATCTCTATTGCGAGATACAGAAACTCGTGAATTTTAAAACACAAACATTATTTCCAATTTGTTAGGAGATGCTAGTATATTTTTAGTATCAGTATAATTTTAATTTGCGAGGAGATTATTTAAATAACTATCTGTTCCCGTGGCTTCATCCGCTTGGAATTCTAAAATAAAAGTAGCCTAAGTTACTTACTTACTTACACATCAACACACACACAGCACATTATCTATCTGCTAGTGGAAGTCCTGTCAAAATCGGTCCGGCCGTTCCAGAGATTAGACGGAACAAACAGACACAACTTATTGTGTCCAGTTATTTTAATATTACAAACCGCTTTATTTATTTGAATAGATTTTTCTTTATTATGTAAAAATGAGTATGGTGCAATACTTCTAAACTACTGTGTATGTGATTTCAATACAAAGGAAATGTTACTTTACATTCTCAGTATTTATTTTGCTAATATCCCAGTTTTGATATTAAGCATCGCATTAAACTTTTATATTTTGTATTAACTGTTACCCGAAAATTTATTATATTAAACGTGAGCCGATTTGCATTGTTCAATTAATTTATTAAAAACAGCCGTCAATATTTAATATTTGAAAATTATAGCCCCTTTGAAAGTTGTTTCAAAATCGGTTTAATATTCATTCTATTAATAAGTTGTAAAAGTGTAAGAGGCGGCCGACAAGTTCAGTAATAAATTACCCAAGCACTCAATACAGCTATGAGCCAGCTATGTATTCATAACTGTTAGCATAATTTTTATTAACGATGCAAGTTTACTGTTAGGGATCATTACATAAAAAAATAAAATTGTAAAACGTTTTACATATATGGTATATATGTAAAATTAGTAAATGAACCAGTTCCATGCATAGCCGGCTAGGCGGAAATACCCTAGTGTCCAAACATTCCGTTATTAATTAATTGATAAAGATAACTTTCAGACAAAGCGCAGTGGTCAGTTTCCGATGTTGACCAGATAAGGAAGGTGGAAAACTAACTACCCTGCAAAGCATGAAGCTTTTTTATTAACAACGATTATAACGACAAAATAGTTTTTTTATTAACAACGATTATAACGTAAAATGTCAGTATTGTCAGTCCTAGCGGCAGCTATCACGGTAATAATATCAGGATTAGATATTAGTATTAATTGCTGGCTGTCCTATTACGTGTTTAATATAATATGTATGTAGTATTAGTTAATTAAAAGAAATTTAGAGATTAAAAAATGGTATTAAAAATTTTACTATTCACAGACAAGATTTACCTAATTTGTTTTCATGTAAAAAGAGGAATTCAAAACTTTAATCTGCTTCAGTTTACTCGAACTCTCTCTGACATGGATTCCTTAAGAACTGAAAGCGATTGTTCTCCTCGTTCCGCCTTTCCAATTACAGTCGACTACCGAAATGTGCGAAATTCCAATTTTGTGAAGATTTTACATTTTAATGCTAACCTGTCTAGGTTATCATTAAATTACGTTACGATAAATATATTAATATTTTAGAATTAAATTAATAATTTTTTTTTTATATTAAGTGTTAATCACACACATAGGAAATTGAAAAACATATTTTTAGAAAACGTATAAAAATGATTGTTCGTACAATAATCTTTGGGTAGCAGAAATTTGTAAAAATCTCTCTACAGAGGTGTTAACAACAAAAATAAGTTGTAATAAGCGTATAAGAAGAAGCGTATTTCGACGCTGCTGGATGTAGAACGCATGGCTTAGCGGTCAGTAAACAGTAGCGGGACAGATCTTGTAAATGACAGATAAAATATCTTGAACTAAAATAAAAAAGTATCTATTCGATAGTTACGATAGAAGTATGATGTTGTCTTTAGCAGAATAATAATAGAAAAAAAATTAAACAATACGGGTCGCCTGCGAACGTCAAAGTATTTAATAAAGGAATTGTCATCAACAACTTTGTAAACTTGGAAAACGTTGTTATCATCTGTATTTTAAGAAAACCTTAAACCTACACCTTTGGAGTACTATAAATGTATACTTTTGTCTTGATATATATGTGTTTTAGAATGAAATAATAGTGTAGGAAAGAGAAGAAACCCCTTAGAATTCCTTGGATCCAGGGCCCATTGTGTTCCATAAAGATTAGCTCGAAACAGTGCTAGGGATTTGCGCGTCCCAATTTCTAGGCTTTGTATTATAAAAATTAATTTTCAATATTTTTTTATATCCTGCTGTTTATATAACAACTATAGCTACTTTAGCGTAGAATTTCGTTGAAATCAAGAGCTTAAATGTAATTGATATAAGTGTCCATATAACACGATTCTCACCGGCTTACGTTTTATAAATTATAATAAATAATTAATAGAATTATTTAATAACCTAACAAAACAATTACAAAAATCTATTTTAATTGATACAAGACAATTTCAACATTATATAAACACAATATTATGTCTCTCTCTACATGAATTTCACATCTCGCCACTAATATGTTTAGATCGATTACTAAAACGTCAGAAAAAAATTGTGCTGGAGAGTAGAGTCAATAATCTAATAATCTATAAATAAAGTTTTATTTTGCAAGTAGATCTAAATTAAGATTATTTAATTTGAAATATACTACTATTATATAATAGTTATGTTAGCGTAGTACACGTGTGTTCAAATCTTATTTAAAGAATTTTATTTTCAAACTAATTGACTTTATGATTTATTGTATGTCCATTTACTTTCCTTCCTTGTTTTTTAAACAATATAAATATATCTATTCCCTCAATGGGGAATCGAATCTACAACCCCTACAGTCCTAACAGTCAGACGCTTTACCATTGCGCTACTGTGACCAAGAAGTTCAATGATTATTAGTTAACGAAAACTATTTTTATTTGTTATTGAAAACTCACCATACTTAACAAATTTATTAGTGGTGCAATTACTTTGCTACATGACTATAACTAATAATTTAGTTTTTTAACCATTTCTATCTTAAGCGCGGAAACTTTACTTAAATAAATAATTTAAATTGTTGTAAGTTAACTGAATTTAAATCGGTTTAGCCATACGGACAAATAGAAAAAAAATTAAAACATTTGGAGTTCTATTACATTGATGAATGCCCTAAATAATATTTTTTCTTATATATCTTCTATGTATTGACAGCGATCGGTTACATTTTTATTATATGTATATTATTATAATAGTTATTTTTATATATATTATTTACAACAGTAATTTTCATATATATTATTTATAATAGTTATTTAGGCTTCTATTTGAATTGAGGTATGTTATGCTATTGAAGCCTGAAATAACATTAGATTTGTAAGATTTTATTGTTATAGGAACCTTATTTAAATATTTCTATTATGCAGTTTAATTATTGTATGTCATTCTTATTATATAATAAATATATTTTATGGATTGATGTGGATTATTTTGTTGGGTAAATTAAACATAAATATTTTGATATGAACAATTAAGAAGATGAAGAGAATATTTTTAGAAAACGTATAAAAAAATTGCGACGGTTCCCAAGAGGCGCGCGTTCCAGTCCCGTTCATATTTTTATACGTTTCCTAAAAATGGTTTTCAATTTTCTATATGTGTGAATAAACACTTTAAAATGTTCAATCAATGAATGAGCTGATTTAGGATTTTTAAACTAATACTATTAAGTTTTGCTTTAAATTAGAATAAAAAAATAAGCTTAAAAAGCTTTATTCGTATTTCTTTAGGTGCATGGGTTGCACTCTTCAGTGAAATACCTTGTGTTAAAATAACTTTTTTTTTTGTTTTTAGGTGCAAAAACAAATAGAGAATATAGTTTTCGAATAGCTGAGCCACGTATAATTAAAAAAATTGTAAAAAGTGTTTATTTTTATGTGTACCGTGTTAAATGCGGTAATTTTAATATTACAATCAGACATTCCAATTTTTTTGTATACATATATTATATAGATATAAATATTCTTCCGATCTCTCTTTCTAGCTATCTGGTCATACTGTAAACTAAAAATCTAGTATTACCGCATTAAATATAAACGAAAAGATTCAAATTACGACTGCGTCAAATTTTTGTGTCCAACATTTTAATTATTTATTATAAGATGCTCATAATATTCAAGCTTGTAATCCTCGGATATTAAATGCTTGGCGGAACATTTGAGACATCGAAGAATGAGTTATTTATCTTTTACCGTAGAGACTTGGGAGCAATTGTGTTTTATTTTAGAATTCTTTGTTTTGTTCTAACTGATATAATGATGCCCTTTTACGTGATTCAGAAAATGTAATTTTGAATTAAATTTGGGTACAATTTGAGTACAAATGTAATTTTGAATTAAATTTGGTTTATGTTTTTTTTTATATATATATTAGTTGGGTAAATTCTTACAGATATTTGTTTTAAGTTATTATTAAGGTCCCAGCTGCACGGAAGTCAGAGCTTCTAAGAAGAACCGGTGTACACTCAATAGTTGCTCTTTTCAAATATAATTTTTCAATATATTATACAAATAAATGAAATGTCTCCTCAGATTTTTGAATTTTCTGATATTTTCTATTAAAACTTATTTAAACACTTACAGATATTCCAGAAGAGAAAAATCTTAGCCCAGATTAAGGATGTGTGTAAAATCTATGTAACCTGTTTTCTGTATTACTTTGTGTGGCATGCATAAATGTACGAGTATGTAGAAATGAAGTTAGTTCTTAAATAAGCTACAAATATTTTACTGTAAAAGCCTACCATTATTAATGTTGTAATATTTATAACAAAATATATGTATATTTTGTTAATAAAACAATGTAAATGGTACGAGTATGTACCATTTACATTGTTTAATTAAAATATTATGACAAAGAAACCGAGAAAAATAATAGAAAGTAAAAATAGAATATTTTCTTAAAGCAAGAAGAGTTGTTTTGTCAATGGGAAACTTCAAAACACTGTAATTTACTTGCATAAAGCTTTTAAGAACGTCAAAGGAAGAAGTGCTTTTGCAGTTTTTATAGGATTGTAGGCAAAATTTTATTCGTTTGTATTTATCCAAAATTATATCCTTTTCACTAAGCGTTTTGAACCATTTTAATCTATTTCATCTGTCATTCTTCTGTAATTTGCAAATTTCATATTAAGAACGTTTGTTTGCAGATACTTGAGGGTATTACTTATTACGAAGTCAACAAATGTCGTGGCGCAGTGGGACAGTGTCTGACTGTAAAAGCTATTTTTTATGGGTTCAATTCCTACTCAAGAGAATAATTATATTTAAAAAATATTTTCATTTCTCTGCTGTGGTACCTTAGCTAAGCGTAGCGTTGAGTTTTTCCACTCAAAATGCAATGTCTCGAATCCGGACGTAAAGCGGAGAACGGACTGTCTTGCACTAGGTTCTCTCTGACTACCCTGCTATGCGGAAAAAAGCGTGAAACTAAAAAAAAACAAAATTGACCTGACCACATGTATATTTATGGTATAACTACTCATATTAAAAAAAATAATATATAATTTTTATGGAAAAAGGTGAATTATGAGTCAACAGCTGTGCAAATTGCCTATTTATTCTCTGTACCGAGAAAGGAAGAAAAGTGTCATCTTGGTTACACAAATAATTTCGGATCTGCTAGTCAAACAATTTGAGGTCAAGATAAGAAATATATAATTGAGACAAGTATATTATTTTTTCCAAGAATATTACACCGATGTGTGAAATTAAATGCTGTTGAAATTGAAAGCGTACAAAAGAGCTACGAGCAAAGGAAGTCAGTTCTTCTTAGAAGAACTGACTTCCGAGCCAGTAGTAGCTTACTAAACAACTTACAATGCAGTTTTTTTGTTTATTGACGATACGAAAGTTATATTTTGTGTTATATTGTGACTATTATATCTCGTCGAAGAGTCACAGATTGTAACAATAAAAAACCTAAACCTAAAAAATCTAAAACGTTTGTAGGCTTCGACAGCATTACACCCTGAAAATTCAATTAAAATATAAATGTAAAGAAGTTATAGCTTTATTTTAAAATATTTAACCATTTATTGTAATTGTAGATATTATATTTTTTCATCCGCAACTATAATTTCAATGAGTGCGTGCCATATGTTTCTTCCGTCCAATAGAATTTACCACCCGAGGTCGTTTTCAATTTTAATTTATAAAACACTTTTAAAAATATTGAAACAATAATTTTCTTTGTATAAATTATTACATTGAAAAAAATTTTATGTATAAAAATGATCACTTATTGATTTTGACTTTGAGTAAGATATAATTTTAATACATAAATATTAATAGAAGTTTCATTGTATGTAAATGAAATGACCGAAAAGTTAACACACTGTTTGCAAATTATATACAATATATGTACGTATTTCGTAACATTCGAAGGGTTTTATATAGAAAAAGTATTTATGTAGTCGATTTTGCTCTAACACGCTTAAAAGCGACTAAATCTACAACGTTCATAGCTAATGGAAATTGCTATAATTGAATATTTTTATGTTCTTTATTTTGCTGTATGTTTGACAATAAAGTATTTCGAGCTTATATTTAAAATAAAACATAATATTTTCAAATATCAATTTAGGCAAAATTATCAGTTTTCTATCTCTAATAAATCTGTAGGGGTTACGACGCTCGGTATGAATGGTATGGCCGATTGAAATTCAATTACGTTCGGTGGTGCGTATTTTCTGTTTCACTGTTACGATTGTTAGAGGTTAGAGGGCAAGGTGTTGTAAGTCACGATTTTACTTTATCTACATGTATTGGATAAGGATAACAAAATTAAAATATATTAAGAATAATAATAATAATAATAATACAGCTTCCCACTGTTTCGCGCATACACTCGCCCGAAATCGAGACATTGTGTGTTGAGTGGCGGAACACAACGTCGTGCTATGTCTTATGTGACCAGAGCGGGGAAATGAAAATAATTTAAATATTATCATTCCCCCGAATAGGAATCGACCCCATAACCAATGAACGCCACAATGTTCTCTATAATATATAAAAGTTTAATTAATTTAGGTTTGTTATGCCCGAATGAACGTTAGATTTGTAAATTTTTATTGTTAATAGAAACATACTTTATTTTAGTGATTACATTATACAGTTTAATTATTGTATGAACATAAAAATATTTTATGGATTGATGTGGATTATTCTGATGGGTACCATAAATATTTTGCTTAAAACAATTCAACAGATTTAAAGTATTCATGTTAAATATTGAATGTTCCAAAAGTAATATACTCATAATATGTAGTAAGTACATTAAAAAAAAAAAGTGTTATTCCACACAGTTAGGAAATAGAAAAAACATTGAACAGCGGGATTCGAATAGCGTCACGTTCAATTTTTATACGTTTAATGTGCGCTAATAAAACCTTAAAAAATGCAAAAAAAAATTAATAAATACAATTCCCTCTTGCTAGACGATTGCTCGTAGAATAATAGGTAACAGAAATGCTAACAACAAAAATAAGTTGCAATAAGCGAATAAGAATTTCGACATCGCTCGTAGAACGCATGGCTTAGCAGCAGAGCGCTTGAATGATTTCCGGACTGTTTCCTAGAGGGATCGAATCCTGCTGCGTTGAAAATTTTGGACGTTTACTAAAAATGTTTTTTTTTTTTCAAATATTCACATTATTGATTCGTACTATTACGTAAGATTTAAAGTTAAGCTAAATATTGTTTATATAATATAAACAATATTTAGATATTTAATAAACAATATTGTTTATATAATATAAACAATATTTAGCTTAACTTTAAATTAACTTTAGTTTAAAATATCTGTTACTTATATAATTTTCATTAAACAAAATAGCAACATTGACATATTGCGTTACCTAAAAGACATTTCATAGTAATTTCCTTTGCGAAGTTCTAATATTGTGATGCATAAATTTCAAATTTACTATGCATTTAAATTGTTCACTGTTATAAGGATAATAAAGCGGGCCAGGTGCTAACAATAGCTCAGTCCGGGCTAATCGCGATATTAACCTTACAATTATATGAGACGAAAGCGCCTGCTGGATGAAAGATTGAATAGAAATGGTATCTGCAATTAGATTTGGATACTTCATAAAATGTATTATGTTATTTAATAAAACAAAGGATATTTAAAGAATGGGGAATGATTAATTTCGTCATTTAGTTACGTGATTAGTGTAACATTGTCACCAGCTGTTTTGTTCGGTTGAGAAAATTGTTTTAATAGTTTCATTTCTTATAGAATCGCACTAAATTACTTGGTGGAATTATAAGTTATATTATACTAGTGGCCTCATTAACTCGTGTTAATAGTTTGTTTTAGCAACGTGTATGCCACTTTATACAAAAGTGTATTGTCGAAAACTTGGAAATGTCCATTTTATATATTTGGTTATTTATTTTGTAGTTATAACGCTTTATTATGAAAATTATAGGCCTTTTCACTTCTTCTTCTTCGTGTTCACACGCCTCCGTCCGCATGATTTTTATAAAATAATATACCTTCACGTATATATATTCTATACTCTGCTTTCCCAGCAAAATTTAACTGAAAATATTACAAATTGTAAATGTAAAACAATGTCTAAATTATTATAATATAGTATAGTATAGTAATATCTCGGCAAACTTTATAAAATTTTAAATATGCCATTGTATAAAATGCGTTACTTATCGTAAAAAAAAATTTGCAATTCCTGCTAATTATTATCTTTCGCTCTTACACTTGACTTAAAACCTTGTTGAGAATTTTCTTGGTCTCGTTATAGCTTTATTTACTACCAATATAACCATTGATTTAAGTATAAAGTATAAAAACTGTTAATAAAACTGAATGTGCCCAAGCGCATATCATATCTTTCCAATTTACAGTTCTTAGAAGGTTAGAATTAAACTGATCTGATCGTAAATCAGATTCGTACAAAATTAGTGATCCCTGATAAATAAACAATACAGGATTAAACAACATTATGTGAAGAAGGCATAATAATAAAATGTCGCCATAAACTTATATAAGTATTATATATAAGTCAAATTATTATTAAATATAAATAATTATTAAATATAAATATTAAATATAAGTCAAATATATGTTTAATAACATTCATAAGAATCAAAGAAATAATATCATACAAACTATAAACAATTGATTCAATTGTAGCGCAGTGGGACAGAGTCTGACTGTAATGTCTGACGCCATTGGTAGCGGGTTCAATTGTATCATGCGTTAATTCGTGTTCATTACCGTATTTAATTCACCCAAACATATCGAAAGTTTATATTTTTTTATAATATATAATAAATAATACAGACAATATTACAATATGGAAAATATTAATAATTACAGTTTTGTAGTACATCACTCCAAACGCCACGCTTTCAAGTTTAATAAACAATGGCGATTTAATTTAAGCCCGCTACATTCGCACTGATAAGCACAATGAATAGTTCTTGTGTTCCCGATTTTCACCTCAATAAGTCCTTTACGCTCCCAATATTGCCAATTATTTGTTTAGGTATTAATTTGCGGGTATTGTTGCCGAAGCAACCTTAAGATAAAATATATTTGAGCAATTTTCATATTTTATTAGAAGTATATTTTGATAACAATTATGAATTTAACGTTTGACGCCATTTTGGTGGAGATGAAAAGTTGTTAAATGTCAGTAACCTAATACTCTATCTCTATTATTTGGTAGGCGGCATTACATACTCGTATATTCATATACATGTATATTAACAGGCTTTGCGCGCTAACTTTTCAATTTTTTTAATAAAATATAATAATCATATTTATTTTTTTCTTATTATTTATTTTATTTTTATATTAGCTTAGATATTCTGTACTACAATTGATATATGTTATACTGTTTCTATTAGAAACAACGCTTGTGAGGCGGGCGTTAATAACTGCGACACAGTCTTATACTACTGTAATTATGCTCCACAGTTTCAAATGAATAAATATTATTATTATTTATTTTATCGTCATATGTCATACAGAAAAAATTGTATTTACAAATTATTAATAAATTAGCGTATATCTATATTATGTTAAAGATCTATCCTGATAATAACAAATTCATTTAAATTACATCTGATTTAATATATGTTACTTACTTAGTGTTTTTATGCATTCTTCTGACATACACAAAAGTCCTCCACGGTATTTTAGTCTAAGACACTTCTATTATATGCCATTATACATCCATAAACTCATGACTACTTATTTCGCTGTTGCAGAGTGAGTTAGACGATCATCTACGGCAGATTGTAGAATTATTTTAACACCTATGCCGATTACTATGCCGATTATAACGAAGCATTGTCAGCCTGTCGATTAAAAATTAAAATAAAAAGCTTTCATTAACTATATAATTTATAATACAACCCCAACTTATATAAAAAAAACAATGATAAGTTCAATGTTTCTTTGGCTTTAGGCTCTAGCAAGTACTGTTTGTAAATTGACAAATACCAGACTAAGGAATACGTTAATATAAAAATCTGTAATTATACAGATTATATTAATTAAGAGACTATTATTTTTAACATTTTAAAGTGTTAATCACATGGAAATTGATAAACATATTTTCCGGAAAAAGTTTTTTAAATTTGAATGCAGCGGCGGATTCGAACCCGCGCCTCTTTAATACCGTCCAAGAGCTCTGATTGCTAAACCGGTCTACAATCAGCTGCGTCGAAATTACAACTTCTTTTTGTTGTTAGCATCTCTGTAGAGAGACTTTTACAAATTTCTGCTACCCAAAAATTATTCTACGGACAATCGCTTGACAACAAAGAATGTTATTTATTGAATATTTTAAAGTGTTAATCACACACTTAGAACATTTAAAACATATTTAAAATCTTTTAATCTAATCTTTTCATCTTTTAATTTAAATAAAAAAACAGTTTTTTTCCGAATAGCAAGGTAGGCAGAGAAAATTTTATTGGCATTTAAATGAGCGGAGCTTGAAGCTGCATTTTCTTCGTCTTACCAGAGCGAAGAAATGAAAATAATTTAGGCACAATCTCCCTCGAGTGGGAATGGAACCCACAACTAACCGCGTCACATGCTATCGCACTGCGTCACAATAACAAATATCAGATACTCATAATATTCTTAAGAAACTAATTAAGTCTTGTTTACAAGTGTTTTGCGATCCTAAATATACAAATGAAGCGAAAAATTAATATTTTATTGAACAAATAAAATATAATTAAAGTTCCCTTGTAAAAGACGTTTTACGTATTTATAGTAATTAATAAATACATTAAATTATTATGCCGCATTCATATATATTTTGTAACAACAGCTACATTAATTGGCATTTAACTTTGAAGTTGGGACTTATCAAGTAGCGGTATAGTAAAATGATAGGTAGTATGTAGCTAGAGGTCTAGTACCTTCTTAAATTATTTTATTTATTTTCTGTATAAGATACCAGTGTTATTAATAATACATTTTTAAATACGCTTTTATTGCTTTTACCGCTAACTGCTTACCTGGTATTTCGATCAATCAATGTATGCAAATATTTCAACGATGCCACTTAATAACTAATGTTTTGAATTCTAGCGGAATTTGAAGAGCGGGGTGTCTTGACATTTGGTTCTGTCTGATAAAAACGTTAAGCTGAAAAAAACTGTAATATATTTTACGGTAATAAGATTTTTTTGCATATGAATAACAAGCATCATATTATATGAGAGTATACGACAAACACCTCTAAAAGCTTATGAAAATATGTAACAGTGCTTACAAGATATAAACATGTGCTCACACACTTTACTGTAGCCTTATCGAACGAAATGATAGTAAGTTTTTATGTCAGGAAAATATGTAAACGATCTATAAAAACTATTTTACAGTTTTCTTTTAAGCTTTACATACAAGTTGTGTTACACAAGTTGTGTTAGTTTTGCGTGTTTTCTCATTGAAGAATTTTCTAAATTTCTTATAATACAGTTGCGACTTTTTGATTGTGTAATTTAATAGAACTCAAACTTAATTATATTGTACTAGAACCTATGTTAACGCGTAAAATACCTTACGTTACCTCACCTTAGTTACCTCAGTAACGTCTAAGCTTATTTGTATAAAAGTATATGTCAATATATGGTAGTGTGTGTAAACTTTATTATATAATTTTTAATGCATTATAATGAAAAACATTGCGTATTTTCCGTAAAAAACTTTTAACTAATTCTCACTTTTTTATTGATATAATATAGAGTTTTACTGACTTTATGTTTCTTATGAAATTAAATTTTCTGTCGTTATTCTATATGTAAGTGTATATATATATTCATATTTATATTATTTCAGTAAACAATCTATCATATTGGCATTTTCATGTATCAATTTCGTCAGAAATTTTAAAAATAATAATTTTCATTGAAAAATCAATTGATTTCATATGTCGGATAGGCTTCACAATAATATACGGTAATAATTTCTTTTTTAAATTTACTGTAAATGAATAATTTTGAAACTCTGTGTTAACAGTCTAACGAATATGTTGTTGAAACTAAGCATATTCTATACATACATTAGGCTTATCTTAGATTAAGATGCACTTCGATAGCTTATATACTTGCTGAACTAGAGCACCTTTCAATTTCCAACTAAATATATACCCGGTAGTTGAGCTTATATTTCCTTATATTAATAAAATATTTGTAGCTCTTTCCTCCACAAATATTTTAACTATTTATATATGAGAGGTAAGAGAGTTCGGTTAACCTACAAGAAAACAGTCATGATGACGCTGGAAGAAGGTCACGTAAAAAGCATGAGGACTCCTGGAGGGTGTGTATGGAGGGGTGGATGACTGTGGACGAGGTGAAAGAAGAAGAATAAAAATGATAATAGAAACTAAGTATAAGAAAATCTTACATGTACTGCTCGAATTGCGTCATTTTGCACAAATTTATACAGGTATTATATCTAGTGGAAAAGTCCAATGGTTGTGAATTCGACTTCCATTCGGCGTTAGTATTAAAATTTAAGGGTCTCAAATTTGAGCGAAAACGAAATGTCTTGACGCTATATTCTCTCTGCATACCCCGCTATGCAAAAAAAAAACTTGAAGCGTTTGGAAATCATTTATGCAGTTCGAAACTATATGACTTGTTAACTAAACTATCGTGTTTGACATATTGCGCTAGTTTCGGTGAACCACAGCCCATCGGATGTCCGCCATTGCAGGCCATAGGATGAGATATGTTCACAATTCACAATTATTAAAGGTCGGCCGACCGCGAAATAAGGCGAGTATTCATTAAGGGATTACAGATGTCCCATTGTTTGCTCTGTGTGTGTAATTTTGTTTGTTTGTGACTAAGTCACTGATTAAAATGAAGGGTTTGAATAAATAGTTGTTTCAAAGAATGGTTGTATAAAGAGATAATATGCATTGCAGTAAGGGTGGTGATTTAAAAGTAGCTTTTGTTTTAAAAGCGAATATATTAAATACTAGTTATCCGGTCGCGGCTTCACCTGCGCGAACGTTAGCTGTTGCGTATTTTCGGCGGCCTTTTCGCAATATGTCTATATAAAATTTCATTACAATCGGTTCAGTGGTTAGGCCACGATGAAGTCACAAACAGAGAGACAGAGTATAACCTACAACTATCGCTTTAACAGATCTACCCCAGTGCGGCACGATGACTGCAAAGTTTAATATTTTTTATTTGTTAACGAAAACTGCTTACCACACTGAACAACTTTTACTAATGAAACCTTTACTTATTTCTTATAGTGTAGCTAGATCTTTATGGTTATTCTTCATTTGCACCGGATTTATTTCTTTTAGTTTAGCTGGTCTATTATGATTCTACATTAAGTCTTCGAAATCAATTATACCCTAAGTCCTGATGACGCTTCACAAATAAACACACAAACTAAATAACATAGAAATTTTAATTTTATATCAATTCTATTCATATTCTTTACCCTTAAATTGTTTTTCCGTAAATAAATTCTATGTACAGATACGTTTTTACTGTTTTATTATAGTATAGATAAAAGTCGTTATTCACTTTAAACTATATATATATATATATTTATGAATATAATTAAAATAATAATATACCTAAGACAAAGCGCTGCGTTGAGTTTTGCCACTGAACGAAAAAGTGTATACAATAAAAAGATATGAAAGCAAAAGTTGATCAACATATTGTTCGTTGAACTTCGTGCATAGATTGATAGATAGATACTAGGCAGCTTCACAATTTATCCCGCATAGGTAGTCAGAGAGAACTTAGTGTCACGATGGATGGAGGATCCATTTATGATAAATCATTTCGCGATTTATCTTAGGTATCAGAACGGAGAAATAAAAATAATTAAAATATAATAATTCTTTCGAGATCCTAGATACTAGTGAAGCTTATAAACGAGTGTCAAAAAGATCTGAAAATGAGTATTAACAGTGAATGGATTAAAAATAATTTTCAAAGGAAACGTATTGACTCAAATTTTCATTTACTTTTAAAAAAGACATATTTAGAAAACGTATAAAAATTTGGACGCAGCGGGGTATGAACCCACGCCTCTTGATTTAACGCGCCGGGTCTTTTTTCATTTTCTAAGTGTGCGATTAACACTTTAGAAATGTTTAAAAAATAATTACTTTAAACTTTGTATTGACATAGTAGAATATTAATTATTTTACTTTAATTCCCTAAGTGCTAATTATTAGCATAATAGAATATACAGTTATAATCACGTGTATATCAGATTTACTTCAACAACTGGACGTTGGCTAATTGGTTGCCCACAAACTCACAGTTATACATAAATGTCTGTATATTTTACGGAATTTGAAATAGAAAATTTGTTAAACAAGCCAAAATATTTTTTTTAGTGGAAAATTATGCTATAGACAGTTGACATTGATTTGCAAGGAACTCAGAGAGATTTATTTCTTTTTTCAAATCAATAATTTATAGATTTGTTAGTCATATCTTTGAAATAGACTGGAGCGAGCATTTCCTGTTCGAAAGGTGTGTTATCGTTTGTAAAATCATTAATTAGGTAATAACTGAAACAAAAAACACGAACGTCTTTTCACAACTTTTTAAAATTGTAATATGGATAATTCTCTGACTCTCTCTCTCTCTCTCTCTTTGTAGCTATCCCACATGGTGACAGGTCAGCTTTCTTCTACTTTGTTGATATTGCACACCTTTCTCATCTTCAACAAAGTGGAATGTTAAGATGTAGCTCCAAATTCTCAATGTAGTCGGATCGCCTCCGCCTTACGTGATTTACTGAACCATCATGGCGCAGTTGGAAATCAATATTCTTTTATATATAAAGAAAAACAGCAAAAATATGTGCTATGACAAAGCAAAGCGGCCAGAACGCATCAGGATCTGTATTTGCTTTCTCACCCTATTTTCAAAAATGTAACAAAGTACTCAAATTCTGGTATAAAGCCTCATCATTCTCAGCCATTCAAAAATATCAAGATTGTAGGTAAGCCATGTAGTTATAGGTCGTCTAGGCGAACCTTTTCTTATTATTGTCATACAGATATTTTACTTTCTTGTTTTTATTATTTACGTTAATCATTCATCCGAATCTTTACAATCTGCTAAGTCAAGTCGTCGCGCAGTGAAAATACGATTGGGTGTGGGTACAGTTCCCACTCGGGTTAATGATTATATTTAAAATATTTTAATTTCTGCTCTGGTACCTAAGACAACGTGCGGCGTTGAGTTCCGCCACTCACAACAGCCGGAAAGTGGAGAAATGAGTTTCTTTACACTAGGTTCTCTCTGACTACCCTGCTATGCTATAAAAAATATAGAGAGTCATTTGCTCATAATCTCTTAGAACTTCTAACTCAATTCTGGAATTATAAATGTACCTAGATAATTTGTTTTCTTTTTAAATAGTTGAAAATATAGTTCTTATAACTAAAACCCTGCTAGCCGATAAATGTGAGTGAGGTAATATCTTATCTTAATCAAAGCATCTGAAGACAAACAATTTTTAATGTCAAAGCTTAATTTCAATTTGAACAAAAAGTCAAATTATATAATGTGTACATTGGGCGTGTGTACAAGAGTACACTGCGTTGCTGAACTTATACTGTGTGTAATGAGACTTGGGAGACAATACATTTCAAATATACATATTCAACCAAATGGAAATCGAACCCATAACCATAGCACGTTCTGTCAAATTTAACTGTGCTGCTACAGTGTTATATAGTCGTAACTCGTTATATAGTTAGAAGTTTATTATTTTGAGGCTAAAATTCTGAGTACCTGTATCGTAATTGGCCACACGGCTCATCGCTTTTGCACATGTGATGCAATTTGGGTCGTGACTCGTAACACCGAAAATACTTGCTAATAAAGTTAAAATTTAGGACATAACATTTAGAAAATCTCACTTGAAATATTTGAAGAAAACGTATAAAAAAATAAAGAGGCAGAACACGAACCTGCGACTCTTACAAGCGGTCCAAGCGCTCCGGCCGCTAAGTCAAACGTTCGTTGAACGTTCCCGCTACGTACAATTTTTTATACGTTTTCTAAATATATTTTTCATATCCTAAGTGTGTGACTCTTTTAAAAAGTTAAAATTTTTATATTTTTAGTACTTTCATAATATTAATCATTACTTAGATTAGATAATAATTTATAATCAAAAATGTTCGAATTATATCTACCGTGCCGCTACCGTGGCGCAGGCTTCATTTGCATCAAGGGATTGATGATATTTAAAAAAATTCATTGCTCCTCTCTGGTGGCCGGTTAAAGCGCGGCCTTGAGTCACGCCACACATCACGCAATGTCTGGATTTGGGCGGAGTGTGGAGAGCGGAGTGTCTTGACGCCCGGCTTTCTCTGACAAACCTGATATGCGAGAAAAAACGTGAAACTGACTTTGTTTGTAATAAATAGACACTATAATATCAAAATATTAATAACTTTGGTCCATTCGATGTTACTGTCGGTATTCAGAAAGATGTTATCGTAGTTGAAAACAACGTTCAATATTCGGTGACAGTTAAAGGACAGCTAGGAACTTATCTGTTAATAGATAGTTTGATTAATGCTTTATAATTAACTAACATATACAGAGATATTGCTGTTTTTGAATATCAAATTTACAGTTATTTTGACACTTAGGTAAGCGTTACGACTAAATCGTTATATTAATTTGTAAAGAAAATACTTTAGTCCACTTTATACAAAAAATATGCAGACGGCGAAGCATAAAGGGCATAGTAAAGTTAAAGTTTATATGGTAAAAAATTGAAGAAGAAGTGGCCCTCGCGGTGCAGTGTGACAGCATCAGACTGTAAACGCGGTTAGTTGTGGGTTCAATATCCACTTGAGGAAATAATTATATTTAAAATATTTCTCCGCTCTCTGAGTTGAAGCACGGCATTGAGTTCCGCCACTCAACACGCAATGTCTCGATTTCAGACGGAAAGTGGAAAACGGAGTGTCTTGTTGCTAGGTTCTCTCGGACTACCCTGTAATGCAGGAAAAAAGCGTTAAGTTGTCAAAAATATGAAAAAAGGGAATATTTTTTATATTTAATAAGAATTGTATATATTAAAATGTCGCGTCTTGTGGGTTCGATCACTATAAGGTGGATTGATTATATATAAAATTATTTTAATTTCCCCGCTTTGGTGTATCAAAGCACTGCGGAGAACAGAGTGTCCTGTCACTCTCCGACTACTCTGCTAGGCGTAAAAAAGAGTAAAGCTGTATTTTATTATTTCTTTTTAAATATATATCAGCACAAATCAAGTGGATGATAATTGATTTGCTAAGCCTTACTCTATCATAAATTAAGTGATTTATCGGAATTGATTTAGTCGTGTTATATGCAGATTAATTAATATAACCACATGAACTAATTAGCAACATTACTTAGCCAACGTATTTAAAAAAATAAGACAACGTATACAAATTTGAATGTAGCGAAACGCTAGACCATAAGTTTACGTTTAACGGAATCTATAACGTAGTACGGCACGGCGCTTCGACCTGTTTTCAAGAGTGCGCGGGTTCGAGTCCCGCCACATATACATCTGTAAATCATGTCAAGTGTCAATAACAGTTAAAAAAATCTTAAGCAAATATTATAAGCCTGTGAGTGTAATATTCATGCTTTATTATTGTGTTTGGCTGAAATATAAACATATTTATTTACTTCCTAAACAAAAAATGAGAATCAAAATTTGTAGCGTGTAGTTTATAATGTAAATAAAAAATATTCGCCCACAGTTTAGTAAGTCATTGTGTGCCATCGTAGACATGTGGTCTACGCCTAAAATCATACTTAATTACGTAAAAAATAATACAATGCGTATTATTGCTCACCTCCACTGACCGATATTCTCTTTCCTGAACAAAATTACTAGTATTGATTGTATTAGACTAAGGTAAACTAGGATATTATATTTATGCCATTATCGTTACATCTTCACCATTTATAAATGAGAGGGGTCTATAGGGAAGTAATGTAAAATTTGGCTAATAATAGATTAATTCCAAATTCTAATAAAAAAATGAATGATTATTAATTTAATTATAGAAAAATTAATTATTACAGGTACTTATTAATCTGTGAAACTCAAATCTAGTTAGACTGAAAATGCAGTAAAAAATTCGAGTAAATCTTGACAAAAGGTCTAAATTGAATAATCTTTATGAAGGAAATGGAGCAACTGTGGTAATGACGATCGACTTATGATCAAATTGCTAAATTTTTAAACATATTTAAGTGTTAATTACACAGTAAGGAAATTAAAAAACATATTTTTAGAACATGTATAAATATTTGAACGCAGCGGGTTTCGAAGAGGCGCTCTTGGAAACCGCCCAAGCGTTCTGACCCCTAAGCCATGCGTTTTCCAATAATTTAATTTAAAATAAGAATTGTGATTTGTGATGTTTTCTTGATATATAGGATCTAGGATTAAAATGGCTTCATTTGAAAATGTAATGTATATACAGAAAAATATTCATTACTTTACCTAAATCCGTATTCTAAAAATTAATACTATTTTCGAGAAAACATTATTTTCACTTTAAAAATCTATGAAGTATCGTCAGCAAACAATACTCTATAATATCTTCTACCAAAAAGGTATGATAAGTCATTTATATATATATTAAAAAGAGGAAAGGACCAAGTGTCAGTCACGCTTTTGCGTTAAGATATTTTTTTCTTTAAATATATTGTGATAAATATAATTACCAATGTCGTTAATTTAGGAACTTACGATTTACAGCGTGCTGCAATTATCGTGAAGGTCGGTTTTGAGTGGATCTTGGGATACTACCCCTGAGCACCGAAGCCCAGCATGCGCAAGGGTTTTTGCGACGTCTCTTGGTGGTGGTGAGGGCATATATTATACATGTAAAAAAAGAATCCATTTATTTTAGACAGTAACTACACTAAGTAACTTTGTATGTTAAGTGATTGAATCCAAATCTACTCTCTAAATATTGGCCATTATCTATATTTCAAATTAACACTTTTTTTAATGCACTGATCAAAACCCTATTTTTTAATAAGTCCTAATTGTATAAGGTCCTTATTAAAATCTTATTATATCCATAAAATGGACAAACCAAGACGATTATTTATGTACCATAAGTCTTTTTATTATACCCCTTAAATGAATAAATCGCTGGATACCACAAACATACAAAATTTGGATCACTTAGAAATTTAAGCACAAAGTTACAATTTTGTGTTCCTACAAGACACCAAATCAACTGTAGGGCGAGATAAAATATATTCAAATACTAATTAAATTCAAAAGTTTCTGCTAGTCGCGTTTATGACGCTATTGGGGCACAAATAGGACGGGTCTGATTGATAGTTTTTTGTGGATTCGAATTGCACTTAGGGGAAAGTTTATTACCGTAATATCTTGTCAGTTTGCTTATTGAAATGTCTAAAACGTCTTGATTCCGTAACTTAGAACGCAAATTGTTTAACAGTGGAAAAAAAAATGAGAATTGGTTCATTTATATTTTTTGCCATTAAATTCGAATCAACAATAAATATTTCTCATAACAATTGACCAAAAAAATATATACAGATATTCAAACCGGTCACTACGTTCCTCAAACATTTCTTTCTTTGCGTTTGTTTATTTAGCTTAGATTTAGGACTTTATGACGTTATACGCAATACTTGATGGCATTGAAAGTTTGGCAAAAAACTATAATAACTTCCCTTGAAGTTTATATTCCCTTGAAATATAGTACGGTTCTTCATCAGTTGTTCCGGATCTTCAATTTTATATGTCAACGGTGGCATATCTGTCTAATATATAAATATACCTATTATATAACAATTATATATTTATTATAATATTTAAGTAGGGAACGGAGTGCTGTATGTGCTTGCCCTGCAATTGACTCTAGAAATGAACAATATATAGAAAATACTAATAGCCACCTACTTAATTCAACTGATTCTCGATATAGTTTATAGGCTTTAGAATCTAATCTATTGTACTCAGCCGAGATATGCCAATCTAGATACGTCACAAGATTAATTGATTTGTTAAATACTGAAATTAGGCTCACAATCAATGCAGTGTGTGTCAACTAATATTATGTGTAGATAGAGGTAAATTAGGTGTTTGCCATATATGGGTAGCTATTATAGCGTAGTTTAAGTAAAAACATAAAAATATATGGGAAATGTTAAATCTTACCTATTAACAGTATTGAAAATTAATATTAAGGCCTTCGTGGCGCAATGGGACAGCGTCTCATTGTAAAAGTGATTTAATTTTAAATATTTAAGATAAGAGCGCGGCGTTGAGTTCCGACACTGAATACGCAATTACAAGATTTCGGATACGTTTTCTAAAAATATGTTTTTTAAGACACTCCGTTTATAGTTTCCGCCGAGAAATCGAGACATCAACGCCGCGCTTTGCCTTACCAAGTTCCAACACGGTTTCCAAAAGGCGCAGGTTCGAATCTCAATCCGTTCAAATTTTAATACGTTTTCTAAAAATGTTTTTAATTTCTAATTTGGTGAATAACACTTTAATAAATGTTAAAAATGAAGAAATATTCATTGTAATCATTTCTCCAAGTGGGGACTGAACTTACAACCAATCGCGTTTGCAGTCAAACACTGCACCACTGCGCAGTGGCACCAAGGTATGAATACCATATTTCAGTAAAATATTTTACCTTATACCCATGTACTTATAAATGTGGTCCTATTTATAAGCAGTTTTGATAGTATGAATTGAAACTGAACAATTGTACTATTTGCTCTCTAATTGTTTGCAAAGGCTTACTGTGAAACGCTTCTGTGGACTTGGACTGCAGGTGAATACAACATCATAGGCAACAGATAAGATATGTTTTATTATTAGGCAATTTGTTAGTTTTTTTTTAATATGTTTTTTTTAACTTATCTTTTATATTTCTATCAAAAAAGAACAATAAGTGTCAAAAAGTATATAAATACCGTTTTGTATAGGTATTCAGTTTCACGTTTTTTTTCCGCATACTAGGGTAGCAAGAGAAAAGCAAGTGTTTAGATATTCCGTTCACCAAATAAAGGTGGAACTTAACGCCGTGTTTTCTTTCACAAGTATATGGATTTAGCATTTTTATTTAATTTTAATCGAATAAATATAGTTCATAGATTAGTATAGTAAATCTTGCTTTAGCACATTGTTTTTTAAACCATAAGCGGTGAAATTGAAGGTGAGTAGGTAATAATAGAACGACTTGGTAGGCTGGGGTTTGGGGACATTGTATATTATGTTTAAATCAATATCCTTGTAACTATATAGAGCAGTGACGTGACGCAGTGGGTCAGCTTATGGCTGGAAACGCGATTAGTTGCGGGTTCGATTTACACTCGGAGGAATATTTAAATTATATTTTGTTAACATTTTTTAAAGTGTTATTGTGCTGTACTGAGTTCTGCCACTCAACACAAAATGTCCCGATGTCGGGGAATGTCTTGAAACTAAGTTCTACCTGACTACATTTTTTATGGAAAAAGTATGAAGTTTATTTATTAAATTTTTATTCATTATACTAAAAACTAAAGCAGAGCAACTATAAAATGATGAAAATTCATATCGTATATGTAATTACATATACAAAATGAATTTTATACCTAAAACAAATACTTAATACCCTAAAATAAATAAATAAAAGACTATTTCTCTTTAACTAATGAATCAATATTAATATAAACACAATAATTCCTATTTTTTAGAAAACGTATACAAATTTGGACGCTGCAGAAAACTAAATAAATATAAATGAAATCAAATAAATATAATTAGTATAATTTAGCCGATTCTTAAGACATTTGTCAACAAATTCTTCATATTATTAAAACTTTCGAAGAACAAAAATTTATTTGAATATATTGTTTGTTATAATCTTATTCTGTAAATACTAAATTTCTACCTTTTCTTTACCTCGACATTTTATTTCTTACCTCTTGAATTATTATAAAAATATAGTGTTTTTCTAACTAAGTAACGCGTGTCTTATCTACAATCCTGTGGGATGTAAAATTGCTTATTAACCGAAGAACGGCTGATGGCTACGAGGACCCTCAAGCCGTTAACGGCTTCTAAATTTATTTACTAGATAAAATATTACCTTCATTAATTAGGGTATTTGTTTTGAAACCCGTTAAATTTAATTTATGTGACAGACTATTAAATAAAAAAAAAAATATTATTTATATAGTAAATTATTTAAAAATTAACTTTATTATATGAATTAGATTAGTGGAAAGATTGGTTAAAATATATTGCTCTCTTTTAATTTTAGTCACTATAGAACGCGCCGTTAGAAAGTAACTGCCTGTAAGTGCGATGGTTGAGAGTTTCATATCCACTGACTATTACATTTATGTATTACTTACATTTTAAAAACCTGACACATTTAAAATGAAAATAATAGGATTTATAATTTTATAAACGTTAACATAATATGTTTTGAGGCCATCAAGGCGCAGCGGAACAAAATCTAACTGCAAATATTTGGGATAGCTTGTAGGTTTGATACTCATCGCAGGAATTATATTATTATTATTTTTAAGTGGTCTGGTACGAGACAAAGCGCGGCGATTAGTTCTGCCTTTCTCGACTTCGGGTGGAAAGTGGAGAATGGAGTGTCTCGAACATAGTAAAAAAACGTGTAGCCAAAGAAATGTATAATACTTTTCTTATTAACATTTTTAATCTCCGTAGTTTGACAAGAAAAAGCTGGGCCTAGGTTCTATTATACAATGCATCTAAAAGAGGCAAAAATTTGAGAGAAGTTCGTTACGTTAAGTATGCGCCACAAAATTGTTTTTGAATTAATTGATTTAGGAGATTTAAAACTTTACAATATTTTTGGATATAATGTATAGTGGAAATAATAATTATAATAAAGGATCTAATAAAGGAACGAAAAGTGCACGCTGTCTTGATAGTGGGTTCAATCTCTATTCCGGGAAATGATTATAAATAGTATAATCAAGCTAAGATACTAGTATGACAG
Organism: Podotricha telesiphe; assembly: GCA_038994665.1. Classification (NCBI taxonomy): domain Eukaryota; kingdom Metazoa; phylum Arthropoda; class Insecta; order Lepidoptera; family Nymphalidae; genus Podotricha; species Podotricha telesiphe. Next base: position 742,801 of record JAOYRR010000161.1, on the reverse strand, counting down.
TCAGGCGTTATATTTTGCTATTGAATGTGACAGAAACACAGAGAGTTTGTTATTCTGCGGGAACCTCAAATAAAATTAATTATTTTAACTTGATAAATCGCGTGTGTTTTGGTATTAAAAAAAACATTTCAAATTTTTTTTAAAGTATTATTTGCACACTTAGGAAATTGAAAAAATATTTTTTAGAAAACCTATAGCGCTTTGACCGCTAAGCTATGCGTTCTACATCAAAATTCTTATACGCTTATTACAACTTATTCTTTTGTAAGCATCTCTTTTTACAAATTTCTGCTACGCAAACATTAATTTACAAATAATTATTTGGCAAGAGAGAATGCTATTTATTATATATTTTTACATTTTTTAAAGTGTTATTCGCACACTTCTGAATATTTAAAAAAACAGTAATCCGTGGTATGCTTTATATCTGTAACCTTTTGGTAATCCATCCGGCTAAAATAATATTATTTAAATTGCCCTTTACTCCAATTGTCTTCATCTCCAATAAAACTAATGCGAGGATTTCTGAAAACGATAAAGTTATCAACGAAATCTACAAGGTTATTTAGTTACTGTCGGGTACTTTTTTAGAAAAGAACGCTTTATTTGATTTGGGTTCGGATCGGGATTGTCGGATTTACAATCGTTCTGTAATTTGACATTTTTTATTTATATTTTATATATTAGCTTGGACAGTAAAAATTAAGGGTGGTTTCAAAATATTTTGTGGAATTTCATAAAGCTTTATAATAGTAGGTTATTTAAAACACTTCCGCAAATTTTACAATATTGGAGCCATATAAAAAAAATCTTGCAAAAACTCAAACTCACTAAATAATTAAATGTATTTTGTTTATAAATAATTTGACACTATAATTGTGAAAATATCATAAATAAATTAGGCAGCGCTAGATACACAAACTCCATTGTTATAATAAATATCTGATAATAATACACGCTATTTGATAAACTTATATTTTACTCGTATCGTGATATATGAATTATATACTCGTATAAATTTTCATATAATAAGTAATTTTAGAATTCATATTGCTATATAAATATATATTATTTGTCAACTAAACTCATCTGGAGATATGAGGAGGTACTGCGTTACTATGCGTACTAGTTATGTTAAAAAAGATTGAAATTAGCAATATCGAAGATGCTTAGAATACCTAGGAACATCTTTACAGCGGTTTTAATATATAATTCTAATATATTCATATATAATTGTATAACTTAATAATATTATTTGGCAGAACTCAACGCCGCCCTTTTTCTTAGGTACCAGGGCAAAGAAATGAAAATAATTTTAATGTGATCATACTTCCGAGTGGTAATCGAACCGCCACAACCAATAGCATTAACAATCAGACGCTGTGCCACCGTGCCACAATGGCCAGATATAATATTAATTACTATAAATAGTATTAGCAATATATTTACCAAATATTGCTAATTTATGATTTGCTAACTGTATATGTGTCTGTGTCACTTCTGGTTTTGTATTGTTTTATAATTAAGTAACCAGAGGGAACAGTGTGTCAAGACAGTTCGTTTTTCAGTCCGCTTATTTTAGGGGCGTTGACAACCCTTATAACTGTTGTAATTTATAATTTTCCCTATTAAAAATGTATACTGTAACTAAGATCTGCCTTTAATATATTAAAATATATTTATTAAATAATGCCTTAGTTCATGATATATCACGTGATTAGAATCCTCACCTATCGTGTCTTGTTACATGAACTACATAATTTCTTTCTGTAGAAAATTACATTTTCAAATACATATATTGCTTTTAAACAATATTTATATTTAAAATGTACATAGGTACATCACAAATTTTCGGAATGGAGATCGAATTCACTATTTTGCTCAAATTTTTTTAAAGGCAAAATTATAAGGCTATAAAAACCCTTTACGGTTCGTCATTTTAATTTCCATATTAAAAATATAGTACAATGCTAAAATAAACATAAAAATAGTATAATTAAATTTATAAAATTGATAACCATTATATGTTATTATAATACTCCCTACAGTTCTTAACTACCCTTCAAGTAATTGAACGTCACACACGTGACAAGGAAGCCATTACCTGTTGAAAACAGCTTTTGTTACTTTGATCTTAAGTTAAATTATAACAAAAGTATACTATACCATCGCAGCGCAGCGTCTGACTGCAAACGCGATAGGGGGAACGCGGTTGGGGGGTCGATTCTCACTCGGTGGAATTATCATAATTTATTTATTTTCATTTCTCCGCTCCGCTCTCACACTAGGTTCCCTCTACCTTGCCATCTGCCACTTTTTGTTAATAACAATTTTAATTTCCAACAGATTAATCTAAATACTAAATACACATTAGGTTCATCTGTCCCAAAATATATCCACATAATATAGGTATACAGATAACTAAGCAAGACGTATATCGCAATTTTAGCTGAAATTTTTGACGTATTTAACTTACCTTTGAAATGGGTTAAGAGCTAGACAAGTACTCACGCCACCTAGATCCTGCTTACGGCGATTTTGTAACTTTAATGTGTCTTATCGAGTCTTAAGGGTTTTGACGTTCGTATATTTGATAGTTGAAAAGTTTAGGGATTTTGTGAAAAAAATATTTGCACTAAATTATAAAATTCATGATGTGTTATATCTTTCCATAATATATAAATAACTTGCACTATACGACGTTAAAATAGGTTTCTTTTGTTGTATCGTATTAACTGCAACTGCACTATAGTGATTGAGTATAAAAAATAAAAAATCATCATCTGAAAAAATACTTTGCATATACTTTATATAGCTTATTTTTTTATTTATACATTTGGTAGACTCTACAACGTAAAACCTCGTTATTTCCGTCCCCATAGGAATTTCGAGAAGTTCTCTTTTAGTTTGTATATACACCCCAAGGAATCCACGTTCTAAGCTTTAGCTCACTACGTCACTACTTTCAGGTGAGCGTTGTATGTCAGTAACGAAAAAAACGGAAGAAAAGCAATAGGGCTGTATATTGTCTAGTTTTTTGATTTCTAAATATGTTAATTCATGATTATATCCTGCGGTCATTGTGATGCAGTGGAACAGGGTCCAACTGTAAACACGATTGGTTGTGGTTTCAATTCCCCCTCTGGGGAATGAATGATTATATTTAAAATATTTTCATTTCTCCACTCTAGTATATAAAACAAAGCGCGGCGTTGAGTTCTGCCACTTAACACGCAATGTCTTGATTTCGGGCGGAAATTGGCAAACAGAGCTAGCCTTATATCTCAAGACGTTCCTCATGAAAGTGTTTAATAAATTTTTATAACATACTTTACACTTTAACCTATAAAGCTGTATGCCGCTTTTTGCCACAAAGCAAGGCAGACAAAAATATCCTAGTGTCAAGACTCCATCCTCCACTTTCCAAGATGGCCTCATGTGACTTTAACCTATAATGTAAATAAACGTTTGAAATCTAAAACAAGCGTCTAATGCGTAAATAATTACGCACCACTGTTTACACTAAACTGACTATTTGCACAAATCACATGGTGTTAGTCTCGTTACTCGAACATGCTCTTATAATGCCTTTGTAAATATTGTAGCATGCTTATGGGTGATTTTGTGATTACACATTATTAAGTATTTACAAAGTATCATTGTACTTGTGTAATTTATTGAATAAGACGACCGTTTTAATTACTTTTATATATAGTTATTTTATTATTACGCTAGCAGAGTATAAAAGTTGTGAAATTACAGACCATCGTGGCGCAGTAGGATACCGTCTCACTGCACACGCGATTGGTTGTGGGTTCGATCCCCATACGGAGGAACAATTATATTTAAATTATTTTCATTTATTCGTTCTAATATCTAAGACATAGTGTGCCGTTGAGTTTCGTATCACAATACGCAACGTCTCGATTTCGGACGGAAAGTGGAGAACGGAGTGTCTTGACTCTAATTTATCTATGTATAACCAAAAAAAGGTAAATCCCTTCTTCTTCGTGCCAAATAATGTGTCAATATGATTTAGATGTATAAATGATTTGTTGCCAGAGTTAGGCTAAGTTGACTGCACCATTCGTCCATCACGTTGCTTTTAAAGGAAGCGAGCGGGTTGTCACCACAGTCACATAATGCAAAGTTATCGTTAAAAGAGATAAGATTTCATATACATACACTATAATATAATATTATCCACCCATTTGGTATATTTTAACTAAATTTATCTCCTTATAAAGTATTTTTTTTTGAACACTTCTGTGTATTTTCTTTCATAATACACATATTATATCTAAATATCCAAATGGATTCTGGCACGTTTAAAATATTGATACCAAAAAGGCTATGAAAATAAGTTTACAGATCACTGAGCAACAAGGACTGCGTAATATTAAGTATGAAAGTTAAATATTTTTTTTGTTTCGCATAACCTATTTATCGCAAAGATACTTTTTATTTAAGTTCTGAATGCACAGTGACGTTTTGTGTTTATAGTGGCTTATAGTCTTTTTACTTTTGCCGCTAAAACAAATGAAATGACGAGTATATATTAAATAAAATTGTTTTCTTTTGTGCGTATTAATGTTTGTCTTTTTATACTGTAATATAAAAAAACATATATCACTGTGTGTAGTGTGACAACGTCTGACTTTATACGGGATGGTTGTAAGTTCGATAACCAGTCGGGAAAATGATTTTAGTTATGAAATATGATATTATATGATTATTATTTGAATTATTGTTATTTCTCCGCTTTAGTGACAAGACCATGGGCGAAACTGAGTTCCGCTACTCCACACGCAATGTCTCGGATTCAGGAGAAAAGTGGAGAACGGAGTGTCTTGACACTAGGTTCTCTCTGACAGCCCCGCTATGCGTGAAATTGATAATAATAATAAAAAAAATTTGCGTTGAAAAATATTTTTAAAGAACGTATAATTTTTTTAGCGCAGCGGGATTCAAACCCCCGCTTCTTGGAAACCGTCCAAGCGCTCTAAACTCTAAGCTTTTGTAAAATTAAATTTATACGCTTCCAAAAATATTTTTCCATTTCCTAAGTGTGTGAATGACACTAATATGCTTAAACCTTTTTTTTTTAAAAGGAGTTTATGAGTTTTTCCTGTATCTATTTATATATATGCATGTATGAACTAACTTAAGTAAGAAGTCTTGTACAGCCATTTGGTTTGGAAATTTGCATACATATTCGAATCCAATGATCATACAATATTTTAGGCGTGTTCTCTTTAAGCTTCTTAGAAGTTTCTGGGAGAGCATTCATAAACTCTCAACATGGCAACATCATGACATACCGTAACTATTAAACAGTACCTAACCATTTTTATCTTTAAAAAAATTATATAATTAAAAAAATATTCATTATTTACGATACAATTACAAAATAATAAACAGTATAGTATAATTTTTTGCCTATTAAATATGTTAGATACGCTATGTATTTAATATAATTTATTTAAAATAATCAATATTGTCCTTTATAATATAATATTAAAATAAATATCTTAGAAGATATCAGAAGCTTAACATAAGCTGGCAGAGTGGTCGTCGCGTTGGGTTAAATATGTTTAATACTTTTCGAATGGCAGCATCGGAGAGCGGGAAGGTTGAAAAGATTGCCTTGCCTGAAAATATATAAAAGTTAAACATAGTGACTCGAACCTGCACCTCTTGGTAACCCTCCAAGAGGCTTGGAAAAATGTTTTTCTTATGCGTGAAATATTACATATATTTAAGTGTTTTAAAAATATGTAATATTACTTTGTCTGTTCTAGATTCACTTATAAATATTTTCAGCCTGGTCATTTTGACACAAAGCCGACAATCCATTAATATGATAATTGAATTCTAACTTCCTGACGACGAATTTGTTAGTATAAACTAATTAATTTAGATTGTAATGATTTTGTAGTTCGGTAGTAGGATTCATAAATTGTAAGCAAAGGGCCTTCCACTATTTAATCATATTATATTTTATCAATTGACATAATATTATTTTTATAATTCACCAATATTATAAATCAGAAAGCTAACTCAAGCTGATAAAAAAAATATCATTCTAGTACAGCAATAATCGACAAATGCTTGCAGCATACTTGTTTATTTTCTTAAAATGTACATTTTACCACTTGTCTTACTCGGGAACTGAATTAAATGCAGGAGGTTGAAACGTTAAAGAAGTATTTAATATTTTTATTAAATATTTCATCTGTTTGTTTAGAGATGGGATTATTGCTCCTACACTTCAGTAAGTTATTAGTTAATGTGTGACTATTTTTGTCTGTTGATATTGGCCATATTTATTTGATTTAGAATAAATATTGTTTTATTAAAATTACTTAACGCTTTTCAATTATTCTCAGTAATATAAATTTACTGAGACTCATTTAAGGGGGAATTGCCTTAGTCATCAAGCGGCAAAGTGCTAGCATAGAGCATAGAGCATAGTTGGCAAGCGGGTTGCCAACAGACCGTAGAATGGAGACCTCGCTTAGGAAAGCGAAGAGTAGGTCGCCTTACAGCACGATGGACAGACGATCTGAAGAAGGTACGAAGGAAGGAACGTTTAGTAGTGGACGGCGATAGGCTGAGAGAGAATATAAATTTTACATTAGAATGTGTTATTTATTTACTGCGTTCATATATCCAAATTTAAATCATAGCATAGAGTGGCGGAACCGAACGCCGTGCTTTCTCTCACCAGGGTGAAGAAATTAAACAATAATGTTTTAGCTTCACTTTTCTTTTCCATATCTCGAGTAGGAGAACCTTTGAACTGCGTTTTCCAATTTTCGCTCATTCTTCTAAATAGTGAAATTCAACGCGGTTCTTTGTCTTACTAGATTGAAATATAAAATCCAATCAATCTAAGAGTATTCGAGTATACGACCTTCAAGTGCTGGACAGTGAATCAGACACTACCCTACTGCGCCATGTTAGCGTCAAGCACGTCAGTGTTACGTATTTACTTGTTCTATATAAAAAATTTCGACACTCCAAAATTAGAATCAAATTTTTTTTGACTAATTTGAATAAAAAAAATAGAGTGAAAAATTGCTTCTGTAGTATTGTTTTTAAATCTGTATAAAACGAAAATATTCATACCAAAACATAATTTCAAAAGTCCGACGATCTTCGTATAAGTTATCATTACAAATAATTATTTTCATTATATTCCTATTCATTTGCAAAGTTTTAAATAAACTTTGAAGGTTACATCTTCTTTGAAAGTAAAAATGGAATGATATCTTAAAGATAAACCCAAAATCACATTTGATCTTGGGGGACATTCGATGAATATTTATGAGGGCAACCTTTAGAATGTCTGCGATATTAATTGCACCCGACCCACGGTAGACTTCTTCATATTTTAGAAGCGCCAAGTGTAATAAATACTTGAGCAGCCACTTTGCTTATTTCATGCAAAATACATATGTTTGTGTCGTATTTCCAGAAAGTGCTTGCTTTTTATTGATTTCTGTTAAAAATATAGTCTCGCTGTTTACTAATGATGACATGTACTAATACTTTCATGATAAATATGTTTCTAATATTATTTTTTAATTCCCTGTTGGTCTTATAGTTAGTAACTCTGCCTGAGTATTGTACTGTCTGAGCCGGGAGTTGTAGATTCAATCTTCACTTAAAATAAATAATTGTGTGATGGTTGATAGATAACCATGAGGCCATCTGTGGCGCACTGTTACAGGGTCTGTAAACTCGATGGTTGTGGGTTCGATTCCCACTCGGGGGAACAAGTATATATAAATTATCATAATTTCTCCGCTCTGATGACAAAACAAAGAGGGGCATTGAGTACCGCCACTCACCACGCAATGTCTCAGATTTGACGTGCAGCTGTACTATTTCTGTATCATTTGCCTGGTTATCGTTACAGACTCTACCAATATATACCTTTTTCTCATCGTCTTCCAAATCAAAACAATACACTATCCAAAATACCATACAGTCATTGTTTTCCTTGCATCATCAATGTGTTGAAGTTACTTGTCCTAGTAAAATACAGAGTGTCATTCTGCCACTCAAATTAAAAAAAAAATTCGAAATATATTTTATTCAAATAAACTTTTGCAAACACTTTTGCACCGTATAAATAAACATAACGCTACCACTCGGAGGGCAGTTTTGCTGAGAAGGGCCGGTGAGAAACTCAACAGTTGCTGTTTTCAAATATAAAAGTTACAATTTTATTATTTAATACAATGGTAGCTTACCTGCACCAAACTCAACATGCAATGACACTAAATGGGCAAAAATTGTACGCAATAAATATATGAAAAAAAAAAACAAAACTATGATTAGAATTCTTAACCAATTCTAAATATTTTTACTGTATCTTTAAAATACTAATGACCTCGTTAAAGTATACAATACGGTTTGCCATAGCAACGTTATGCCACTAACGTTTTATCCATTTATTTGAAAATAATGAGCATTCTACACACCTTCTCTATATTAACTATAAATTCCATTGCCCAATTTCATACTCCTCCGCAAGTGTAATTTTACTGAAAATGGTTACAAAGTTCTTTAAATGTATACATATAATAAAAATGAAACTGATCGCTGTCTGTACATGGAAGGTATATGAAAAAAATATATTATTAGGGGCATTTATCAATATCATAGAATCCAAAACAATGATTTTTAATTTTCTTTTCTGTTTTTTTTTGGTTGTGCACGCTAATCTCCGAAACGGTTTACCGATTTAATTTGACTTATTTTTACTATTGTATTGTGGTAACTTCCTTTAACATAAAGTGTTTATTTCATTCAATCGGTCCATACATAAAAAAGTTACAAATTAAATTATAAATTTGAACAGAGTTTGTGATTCAAGTGGGAGCGCGGGCGGTAGAAAAAAATAAATAATTAGTAGTTTACGCCGGCGAAGCTGCGAGCGGGTTGCTAGTATATAAATATTTTGCTTCCTCTATCACCTCACTAAGACCGTCAATATTGTTAAAAGTTTTTCCTATAAAATTAGAAGGAACAGAACGAGCGGAATTTTTAAAACATTTTTGCATACAGATAAGTTGGTGAATAGCATCGTCTAAATTTTAGTATGTTTCACTTTTTAATAGAAGCTTCTCATCTATTATGATCCTAATTTCGAATTGTATAATTATAGATTAATAAAATCGAATTATTTATCGGTCAATTATAGTATTATTTCTAAAAAGTTGTATAGTTACTGAGTTTTTACTGAAATGTACAGCTTCACGCTTATTCCCGTATATTAGGGAAGTCAGAGAGAACCTAGTTCAGACATTCCCGCTATCCGCATGAAATCGAGACATTGAGTTTTGAATGGCTGAATTTTACACTATAAAGTATTGGAATTTTGTTATTACTTGTGTTGCACTTGCTCTAAAAAAATATTAATATAAAGTATTTAAAACTCAGGACGTTTGATAACAGAATATCTACGCCGCACACTGTTCATCGAGTGCTAGACAATAATTGTGTTATAAATATGTTTTTCTATTAATATGATTTATAGCTTTAACTATTTCTTTATAGAATAAACATTTATGTTGATATTTTTTCATAAATATTTCAAGCATAACAATAAAGCTTAAATTTATGTGGTAGAAATACTACAACAAATAGTTGTGTATAACATGACTTTCTTAAAGAATTGTATGCAAAATGTAAACAAGGATACGTTAACCGAGGAGTCCAAAGCTAAAATAATAATATAATAATAGTTCTTATGAAAACAATAACATTGGTTTCTATTTAAAAGTTCTTGAATATCAATCCTGTATACTACTAATAAGGCTTGATAAGGTTTCTTTAACAAAATAGGCGAGTTATAACGAATATTTAAAAAAAAACATCAACACGCCATAGTGGCGCAGTGTGATAGCGTCTCACTGTATTTGTGATTGATAATTGTGGGTTCAATTCCCACTCGGGGAAACGGTTATATAAAAGATATTTTCATTTCCTCGTTCTGCAAATCATCACTAAAAGTAGTAATAAAAACTTGTACGTTTTCCATAAATGTTTTTCAATAAACTGAGTGCCTGCATAACACTTTAATTTTTTTTTAAATCAGTACTTAATTTATACTTGAGCTTCCCGTTTTATATCGCGTAGTGAAACAGTACTACTAGAGCGGAGAAATGAAAATAATTTATCGCGTGTGGAAATCGAACCTACAACTATCGTGTTTGCATTCAGACACTGTATCATTTCAAAGCAATAGCTTGGACGTAATTTATTAATTTTATTTTAATCATTAAATGTTATTGGAGATGCAAAGAAATATAAATTATTTTGGAAATTAAGCGTGAATGCTGAGTGATTAGCATTGGGCTACATAGTGCATTTATAAATACAACTCGCGGCGTTGAAAACCGCCACTTGACCTGCAATAACCCCTATTCAGGCCGAAATTAGTGATCGAAGTGTCTTGATACTAGGTTCTCTCTGACTTCCGTTCTCGTTTTTTATGCATAGCAGGTTGCTATGCGGAAAAAAACGTGAAGTTGAAAGATAGTGAAATTGTATGATTTTCTAACAGTTTGTCAAAAACATTTCAAACATTTTTCAAGTGTTATTCATATACACTTAAATTATTAATGTTTATCAATTTCCTAAAATTGAAAAACGTTCTTAGAAAATCCAAGTGACAATCACGTGCGTCCACGACTGACGGAATCCAAGAGACGCGATCCGAATCTCGCGGCAATTTTTTTTACATTTTCCAAAAATGATTTTTTTTTGTATAAAACATGCCAATAATTAGCCTGTTGTCAATAAATAGTGCTATGAAGTAATAAGCGTGTGTAATTTTCTATATTACAAACAAAATAGGTAAAATTTTAGAATTGTTTTTGACATTTTTTCTTGGTAGGTACTAGTTTATTCTCTTTAAATCATAAGTACACAGCATGACTTCGAATCGAACACGCTATGCATGACTTAATGCAAATATTATTAATATGGCACATGACTGAAGTCGCTATATTAGCTGGTTTGCATAAGCGATAACAATGATGTGAACAATTATATAGTGACAGTAGTATTTATTTACATGTAAAATATTTGATTTTTGATAGCCAAATATGTAGATTGCACGAACCTGGTAACTGTTGTGTGTTTTTTGTACTTAATACTGGTGTTAAAACACTCCGTTGTCCAGTTGCTGCTCTTCTATGCCGCTGTGTGTTCTAAGTGACTAAGCTGTAACTTATGTATTTTTTCGTATTTTTCAATTTACAAAGTAGATGGAGCGACTAGCGATAAGGGTATCACGGTGTAATGGGACAGCGTCTTGCTGTATACACACTGATTGTAGGTTCGATTCCGACTTGGAGCAATTATTATTATATTTTAATTATTTACGTTTCTTAGCCGTAGTAAAAATCAATCTCAATCAATCGCAAGCTCTTGCATTCGGCCGAAAAGTGGATAACGGAGTGTTTTGACTCTAGGTTCTTTCTAAATACCCTGCTATGAGGGAAAATCCGTGAAGCTCAAATAAAAATGGATTCAACGTGACATTGGCGAAGTGACTTGTGCTCTACTGACACGCTCGAAGCGCACTAATTAAAGAACAGAGCTGAATAAAAATTGAGCGAATTTATTAGTATTGTACAGTATGATTATAATAAGCCACAGAAGATAAATTAAACTGCAATAATAACAATAAGTGTGTCAGCGCCTGAAACGACGAGAAAGGAACTGTTTTCCAAAAATGTTTTTCAATTTCAAAACTCATGATTTAATAAAGAAATTAGTTGTCGAATGCAGCAGCCTATTCTTGTTAAATTTAACTGCAGTGATCTTTTAGCAATTTTATAAGTATATAATACGTATATTTGAGACCATCGTTGCGCAGCGGGACATTGTCTGACTGTAAATGAAATTGGTTGTTATTTCGATGCCCACTTGGGAAAATAATAGGATTTTAAATATTTTTTCAGGTACTAGACCTGAGACAAAGCGCGGCGTTGAGTTCAGCCACTTAATATTCTAAATACATTTTTATTAAACCAGCGATATTTCGATTTCGAGCGAAAAGTGCGGAGTTTATACACTAGGCTCTGACTACCATGCCACGAGGGAACAATTGTAAAGCTGCAATTTATTATACTTATATAGAAGAAGATATATTATAATGTTTAAAATCTTTTAATGCAAGGTACAGCCTTTTCGTGCTAATCTTTAATTTTGTTTTTAACTCAAAAATCCAATTTAATTATTGATAATACCAAAAATAAAAACCAATATGCATTTGTCAATGAAAAAATAGTATATATTACAAGAGACTCTAAAACAATGAAATGTATAACTAAATCGGTAACATCACGTATCTTTACATAACAGCCAACAAAATGGCCTCTGAAATTGCACATACATCAGATTATCCAAGCTTTTACATAGCTTACTCTTTCGTAAATAAGTATCTTAGGTTAAATCAAAAGTCAAATATATTTAGAACTAGTGACCTGCTCGCGGCTTCGCCTGCGTGTACCGCGTTTTCGCTTAAATCGCTTTGCTTAAAGTTATAACTAAAATTGTTGTAACTTTATTATATACTGTAACTGATTGCAATAAAATAAGCAATCAATGTTAAGGGTAGTTTACCAAAATACAATAGTTAAATTAAAAATCATTTTTCGACATCGTATAAATTCATATAATATTTCAAATCAAATTCAGATCAAATTTTAATACGTTTTCTAAATATGTCTTTTTCAATTTCCTTAGTGTGGGAATAAAAAAAAAAATCAATTTCCTTAGTGTGGGAATAACACTTTAAAAAATGTTAACAAAACTTACATTGTACTTTGTTGTATAGTATGCTAATACTGGAATTTGACAAACTAACTGGTCAAATATTGAGTATGATTTTACGTTACGTTACTCAACAGGCGATACAACAATCTAATATGGATGGATAAGCTACAGAAGCTACAGAGAAGCTAAGCTAAGCTAGAATGAAATAATTTGCTACTTTAAATATTCTCATTATTTATATAACTTTGAAAGATATTCTGTAACTTAACATAATATTGATCTTCTTAATAATACTTTTTACTATAAAAATATGCATTTATTGACAACTATCGATTCGGGTAAACATCAAAAATTTTGCTAGTAATATATGAACCTACAACTACTATGAATCGTATTATCTGAACCATAAGAGATAAAAATAGTTGCTGGGTTAAAATGTTCGAATAACTATGAAATCCTAATAGGCATGTTTCTCTATAATATAATTATGTGATACAAAAGTTTCAAAAATCGTTCATATTTGAATGTTTGTTAACTAAATTGGTATAGAAAAAAATACAATCTCTCAAACGCACTCGTTCAGTTAGTAAATCAATCATTTTTATTCTAAAAATATACTAGTACAATTATTTAGTTTTGTACAAGTACAAGTAATGTTTTATATTTATTTTCTTAATTACTAGCTACCCTAGCTAAATGAAGTTTACTACAATACAATATAAGTCAATTGCATTTAAATCGGTTAAACCGTTTCTGAGATAAGCGTGCATAAACAAACAGACAAACAAACATACACAAAACATAATTAAAAATCATTGTTTTGGTTTTGTTCTATTATATTGATAAATGCAATATAATAATATGTTTCATACATGTTCTATGTACAGACAGCTAACAGTTACATTTTATTATATGTATAGATAGATATATATTTTTATGCATAGTTTAAACAAAAAATTACCATTCTGCACTCTCTTGTAAATCTCTATAGAAATTATAACTGTGCCAAATTTCATACTACCTCGCCAGCGTAAAAAGATGGTACCTATTTACTAAAATTACACAAATAAGTTTTTGATTCACGTATATATTTTGCCTTTTATATATTTTGATATTTAAAATACATGAATTAATATAACATGTTAGAAAACTAACTAAGTGATAAATTCTCATTGAGTTATCCATATGTTAATAGCGGACCTGTTTATATTTGATTTTATGTATGAAGTCAAAGATAAGCTATTTCGTTTATATACATTAACTAAACTTAACTAATTAAATTAAGATACAAATCGTTGTTTGCAAATATTAAAAACAAACTAGTACCGTGTCACAGACGATAAAACTGTTATAAATACACCGGTAACACCTACTTGTGATTAGTGCGCCGCGTATGCGCCTGCGCCTCATTACTTATAATTTTGAACCTCCTAATTTTAACTACAAATTTTCACCAAAAAGTGTATAACAAAACGGAAATCATGGCACCCGGTGTTATACAAAATTCGGAATCAGTTATCAACAATACCTTAGAAGTTATTACGCGAAATGAAAATCTGTTACCTGGCTTGAGTGACGAAGTTAGCACTTGTCCCATCGACCATCTTGTTTTGACTCAAATAAATAACCAAAATGGGGAAAACGGCAAAGAAAATGAACATGGAGATGCTAAAATTCTTATACAAAAGCTCGATAGAAAACAACCCCGTAAAATAACAAGACCTAAAGTGTTAAAAAATCACGAGTCTCGGGAATATTTGTATGACAGACTTTATGATTCTACATGCCCAAGAGTGGTAAGTTTTGCTATAATCAAAATAATAAATTAGTTAAGTGTGAACGAATTCAAATAAATATAAAAGTGAAAACTTAATATTTAAAAGCAAAAATATATGTATAATAATATCTAAACTCACGGAAACCGTAAATGTGTAAAGTAATTTATCATTACTCCATGTTGCACGTTTTGCACATCGCAACCTCGTTTACTTAATAATAATAAGGCTTGGTTAAGGTAAGTTTGAATTGTTTTTAAGAAAGTTAATATGTTTATTTTTGAATTACTAAATACTATGTTATTCTGGCATTTCCTTTAAGTGACCTTTTGTAAGTTTTAATTATTCTGATTTCTAACTCTTTTACGTAACTTACAAACCTACATTGACTTCGATTTTATATGTTATTTCATAAGTTTTCACTAGAGAACCTGTACCAGAGAACCATATATATGAAAATAAATACTGTTTGTTTACTTTAATACTTATCATTCTAAATAATATAAAGAATACCACAATCTTAAAGCCCAGTAATGCCTTTTATGCTGACCGCTTACATATATTGATACCGACTACTAAAACCCAGCGGAAAATCTCTCCAACAAGAGGCGTGGCAGGACCTCTGGCGCGTGCTGCTAAGACTCCCGAGCCTTCAAGGTGCTCCGGGCACAGCCTCGATTACTTGCATGGGGATCGCCATGAGCCTCCCGCAGTATCTTTTTTAGGGTGGGGGAAGTTGGAGACACGCGTACCGAAGCCCACTATCCTACCTTATAACTGTAGAATCCATATTTTTTATATTTTGCGAAGTGGACAGAGAGAACTTACTAGCGTATTTTTCTGTTTTTCACCTAACGTCTATTTAAGAGTTATTGTATGTTGGGTGGCAGATCCCAATGCTTAATGTAGCATTGGCCTTATTAAGAAGAAATTTAGATTAATTTAAAATATATTTATATTACAACATTAAAAGGGTCTTACGTAGAATGGTACAAATGCAAAAATACACATAATTATGAAATCACACAATTTGTGCCGGATTAATCGCGTATATTTTGTATTAGTCCGTGGTCACACGTTACACCTGTACTACTGTAAGGTGTTCGGAACGTCGGGTTATCTAAAATGCACTGTCGAATACCAAAATTACCAAAGAACTTATTAACTTTACAGAAAAGCGATTTGTAGGTTTCTAATGTTGTACTTTTGTAATTATTTAAAGGATATTCTTAAAACTTCTAAATTCATACATTGCATATTTTACTGAAATATATTATATTGTATACTGCCAAATGTTAACTTACAAAATACAGATTTTTTATAGAAAATTGCGCCTATTGCAATTAAAGTATTGCAATCGTATATTGTTTTGCATTTCAATCATGGCATGGCATGTTAAACATGTATTTCGAAAATATACTATTTCCTTAATAACTATATAATAATTACAATGAACGTTCCTTAGGTAGGTCACTTAGGTACATTTATTATGTATACATTATCATAAAGTATCATTAAAATTAACAATTTCAAGTGCTCTACAAATAAAAATCTTAATATGACATTGATATGGCAAAATTCAATAAAAATAATAAATAAAAATTATAATAAGTAATAAAAAAAATATAATAGAAGAACAAAGCATTCATATTACAAATATTTTTTTTCTCTAATAGGTTTGAATCTGCTGCCATTGCCTTCTAGTAAACGTTGCAGATATTTTTTTTTTATTATGCATTAACGAAAGAATATGTTATTCTGATAATAAGTTCTTTGATTTTCACGATTATTACTCATTTTGAAATGACTCTATTTTAACCGGATTAATCGCGTATTATTTTGGTATTTAAAAATACATTTTAGAACACGACGAAAATTGAATTGAACTGAATTAACGAAAGAAATTGTATAAATGTAAATGGACTTTATTAGAAAAATGGCTTGTTAAATTAGTTTTCAATGTCTCCAATTAATCCTGAGGTAGCACAAATAGAAAGAACATTTATGAAACAATGGCAGCAGTATTGTTTTAAAGTGTCAAACTAAAACATAAAATACGCCTTTGTTTGACGTTTCAATACTAAACAGTAACTAGCTGGCTTATTAAAAAATGGTTGTAGTTTAAAATAAGCCCTATATAGAAAAGAATATAATTAAATAGTTTGAATCTAAATATTCATATAAATCTTTACACGTAAAAATTATATCGTTTCTGTAATAATGTATTGTATTTGTGAAATTACTTTTTCTCAAATTAAAACAAAAAACAACAATACCATATAAAATTGATACTATACTTTTTGATATACGAGGCTGGATCTGGCGATTTTAGTTGCCGGTCCAACTGCGCTGTATGTAAATAACTATTGTGAGTGAATGGTTAAATAACCATTCACTCACATGGTTAAATAACCATTCACTCACATGGTTAAATAACCATTCACAAATAAAAAATATTTACTTAGTTTTTAATATTTTTTAATAGAATAAAATAAATCTCGTAGCTAATTTAATATAAAGCACATTGTAAAGACGATTTTTTAAAGTTATATACCTGATAACTTTACTTTATTTGCTCACAATTACAATGACTTCTTTTTGCCCTAAAGTTTGTACGGAATTAATTAGTACTAGTATTAGAGAGCGACTTAGCTATATAAAAACCTTTTTTATTTTTGTTTTTAATTTAAATAATATCTGTTTTTAAGTTAATGTAGTTACAAAAGAAAAAGAGATTTAATATGTATCTAAATAAATATTTATGTGCAGTGCTTGGAATATTTTAAAATCGTTTTAAAATAAAATATTATTAAATATATTATAGTATATTTATTTTTAAATTTTGCAGCCCACGCTATGCAACGAGCGGGCTTGCCTGGGGAGCCTGATGGCTATACCCGGCCGCGGCGACGTCCCGAGAAGTCCTGAAGAAGTACTCAACGACGCTAAAGATTTTCTCGGACAATATTTTGCTTCGATACGAAGGTACAACTATTTACTTTTTCGTGTATTTTTCATATTTTGCCACGTTGTAGCAATCTCTTGTTCTATGGCAACACTTGACGCCACTTATTATTGTTCTAAAACAAAAGTATATATGTCACATTTATAATTAAAAAATAATTATATATTGTTTGGCCAAACTTAACGCCGCGCTTTGTTGTAACCAAAACTAGAGCGGGCAAATAAATATCATTATTCCCCTAAATGAGGACTGAACCTACAACTAATTACATTTTTAGTCAAAGGCTGTTCTATTGAAGCACGAAGACCTGTAAATTTATCAAAATATGGAAACAAATAGGTATAATGATAACGTTATCTTTATATATCGTACACAATGCAGATTAAAAATATAATATTTATATAATAAACTTTAACAATATATTGTGTGAGTATCTAGTTCATCTAAAAGGCCTTAATGTTTTTCACATGAGTTGCCCGTACCGGATATGCATCCATAAATTTTTAGTTACACGTAGATTTGTTAATAAATACTTGTTCAGGTGAAAGGTTTTATTTTATTTTGTGGTGCCTAAACTTTTTTACATATTTAAAGTGTTAATTACACACTTAGGAAATTCAAAAGCATAATTAGAAAACATTAAAAAATTGAACGCGATATTCGAACCCGCCCCTCTTGGAATCCGTCCAAGGGCTCTGACCGCTAAGCCTTCCATTCTACATCCAGCTGCGTCGGAATACTACCAACAAAAAAAATATATTGTAATACGCGTATAAGAACTTAAAATAATTTCTAAAAAGCGCGGGTTTGAATCCTGCTGCGTTCAAATTTTTATTCTTTTTCTAAATATGGTACCTAACCTATTGATTTCTGCAGACTCTGCTGAAGTAGTGTTTAAATAAGGCGAGGCGTAAGTACAGCCTCTGACTGTAAACGAGATTGGTTGTGAGTTCGATTTCTAGTAGGGGGAATATTTAAAATAATTTAACTTCTCCGATAAACGGCGGCGTAGAGTCTTGATATTTTATACGCTGTGTCTCGTTTGTGGAGAATGGAGTGTCTTTATTAGGTTCTCTCTTACTACCTTGCTATGCGGTGAAAAAGCGTGAAACTGCTTGTTTTGCTTAGTATTTATAAATAATATTCTCCACTTTCCGCCCCATTGAGTATTAAGCAGCAGAGTTTAACGCCAAGTTTTGCCTTATGTCTTACTCTGAGAGGAAGTTAAACCTACAATTGCCTTGCCACTTCATTTATATATTGGTACTTATCTAACATATTAAATATATACTAACTTTTTATAGAGCAAATACCGTAGCCCACGAGGCACGTTGGAAGGCTGTTCAGGAAGAAGTATTGAAAACTGGAACCTATCAACTTACGACCACTGAGTTAGTTTTCGGCGCCAAGTTAGCTTGGAGAAACGCAAGTCGATGCATCGGTAGAATTCAGTGGTCTAAATTGCAAGTAAGTTAGATTTATGTATATTTTTTATAGAAAATTGCAGTTATTTATTCAATTTTATTTTATATTTGAATTTTTCCACTCTGGTACTAAGACAAACCACAGCTATGAGTTTCACCACTCAACATGCAATGTCTCGATCTCGTGTGGAAAGTGGAGAACGGAGTGTCTTGACGCTAGGTTCTCTCTGACCACCTTGCTATGCGGGAATAAGCATGTAGCTGTAAAAAAAATATTACTCATAAAAATCATTATCATATAAAGTGGTTATTTATTAAATCGAAACATTTAAAAAAAGGCTATATTATTTATTATTTAATTAAAGAAAATTGTTTATTTTTCCTACTAGTTTTTAATTTTTAAAAGCATACTAAAGCCTAAACCCTACATGTGAAGAAATAAAAGGTCAAATATCAGAAGTCCGCCAAGTTACGTAAATACGAAAGCGACAAGAAACGGGATCAATTAAGTCAATTCTTGTTACCCGTCCAACCGTCTCGGCGAACACGGTGGAACTAAATGAATTTGCCGACTGTAATGAGAAAACTCCCATTTCCCGCGCCGACACAAAAACATAGCCAATTAACTAGTAGTTTGTTTTTAGTTGAACTATCTTAGGATTCTGATAAGAAAGGGTTTAGGCATTCATCAGTGCTGGTAAAGTTGCTTGGTTAATTTAAATTTAACATACTTTGGGTTGCTGTCGGTTAAGAAATATAGGGATGGGAGATTTCTTGTAAAACACAATTTTTTTACATACATAGGTATATCTATTACAATTATATGTCAACGTCTAATTGTAAACGAGATTGTTCGTGGATTCGATTCTCAGTCTGGGAAATGATTATTTTTGAATTATTTTCATTTTCCACTCTGGTTTTGACAAAGTTTGGTGTTGAGTTGAGTGAGAAATATTCGGGGAAATTATTAAGAACAATTCGTATTATTTTTAATAATAGCATTTAAAAAAAACGCAGTTTCTGACACAGTTTTTAGTTTAAAGCTCCTTAAAGAAAGCCATTCGTCTTCTTTGAAGCTTTATATATACAGTAGCTAGATGAATTCAAGTATAAATTACTATTACGATTTGTTTTATCAAGTTTTATCATATGTTGTGTGTAATAAAAAATAATGAAAATGTCGCTCATTTTGACATATTTATTTAGTAACATTTACTTGGCTAGTTAGTTATTAAATCATGTGTTTTTTCATTATGTGTAAATTCATTTGAGCAGGACATACGATTTTTTTAACTGTTAACTCCCATTTATTCTTAATGCATATATGTGTATACCAACATCGACACAAAGTAACGGTAATCAGTGTTTGATTACCGTAATAATGACTCTAAGAATCTTTGTATGGCTGGGTCATTTAAGAAAAGAAAAGCTATTACAAAAATTACTTTGATGATTTCCCTAATTTCCCCGCATTGCTTTTTGGAAGTTATATTAAGTGTCGCTACCGCCGCGCTGCCTTAATCTTTGCATCTATACAAATAAATAAAATTAAAGTGTCTGCTTGTAATATTAAAATAACCGCTTTTTACTAATATGTCCGTATATGTGTGTACACGGTACATATACCAAAATAACTTATTTAACCATTTTTGTCGACTGGACCATATTTGACGAAGCTTTCACTGGCAGATAGCTAATGTAGTAAGGAGTAACAGAAGCTACTTTTATTTTAGAGTATTATATTTTGTAATAAGTTGTAATAAGCGTACAAGAATTTCGACGTAGTGGTAAAACGGTACCCAAGAGGCGCGGAGTCAAATCACGCTGCGTTCAAATTTTTAGACGTTTTCCAAAAGTGTTTTTCAATTTCCTAAGTGTGTGAATAACACTTTAATAATGTTGTTGTAACTATGCTGCGTAAATGTGACGTCACATTCATAAAATGTAGCCAATTCTTTAAAATCACGTGTCCAAAATCAGTTTAAATAAACCAGTCAGAAGTATATTACGAGTACCACTTGCGTACATTGTACACATAATACATATGTGATTCGACTCACGTATGACAAACAAATTAAGAATTACACTGTTTAAAGATACAAAATTCGCGTAGGATTTTCTCAACGCGTTATCGTCGATGTACTTCATTGAATTAAACTAATTGCGTCTCAATTCTAACGTGATTTTGAATTTTAAACCCTGGGGCCTAAGAGATTAGAGTGATTGGAAAATATTTCAATTTTCAATGAGTAGAAACGCTTCGGCGTGTCATTTGTTAGTTCGTGACATTGTATTGTAACGCGGTATACCGTGACTTAATTAGTCATAGTATATATATATATATATATATATATATATATATATAACCACAGTGTAAAGTGTTGAAAATCAACGTTAAATAAAAATATATAATTATTAAGATTTTATCTAAATAGCATCACTCCATTTCCCACATAACAGGATTAAGAAGACATTTTTAACATTTTTAAAGTGTAAAAACAACAAAAGCATTGTAATAAGCGTATAAGAATTTCGACGTAGCTGGATGTAGAACGCATGGCTTAGCGGTCAGAGCACTTGGCGGTTTCCAAGAGGCGCGGAGTTGAATCCCGCTGCATTTAAATTTTTACTCGTTTTCTAAAAAAATGTTTTTTAAGAAGACATGTTCTCCACTTTCCAGCTCGACTTCGAGTCATTGCGTGTTGAGTGGCGGCCTTTCTCACTCAACTTAACGCTGGTCTTTGTCTAACTAGAGCGGAAAATGAAAATAATTTAAACATAATAATCCCCCCGAGTGGACCCACAACCAACCGCGCTTACAGTCAGTCACTTTCCCACTGCGCCATAATGGCCTCAAGTTCTTCAAATTTTGGAAATGATAAAAAAAGTTTTTTGGTTGGTGTGGCCGTGATGTCGTCACAGACAGACGTATTTATAATATTAACATTTAGTATGGATAATACAAACAAAAAACCCTACATTACACATAAACCATTAATAACATGAACATAATTTAACCCACAATTTGAAAACAAACGAAACAACCACGATTCTAAACGACAATTTAATATTAAAAAAATAAAATTCTGCATTAATTTGTACCGTAACGGCAATTAGAGAAAAGGGAGTTAAATCTTAATATTTTTGTAATTACCGAGCTTGATTGAGCCGCGGTCGACGCAAAGCTATTGCGAATAATTTATTCGCCTGCCTTCATCAGCTGGATGAAAGTGACTCAAATCGGTATTAGCAGGACTACTTTTAAGTCTTTCGGATGCTCGCGACTACATTACGTAATTACATTGCTTAAATAGATTGCTCGGGTTAATCTGTATGAGGTCGGTCGGTCTGTGGAGGTTGAAATACTCGTAGTGAATGAGGAGTGCTTTATTTGTTTTTGTTCTTTTCTATCTGTTTAAATTGCGTGAATTTGAATTTTATAACGTTTTTATTTTAAAGTATTTTTGAAGATAGTATTAGGTTATAAAGGCCGTTATAAGTTGCTTCGTATTGTAAATTACGGGCTGTACGCTATGTAGATTATCGTGGCGTATTTGGCTCTTCAGTCTATTTATGATGGATACAAGTTCAATTTCCAGTAAGCAAAAACGCCTTTCTTCAAAAAAAAGCAAAAACACTCCAAAATTTGCTTTCCGTCAGAACTCAAGGCATGACTTGATGAGTGGAGGAGCTCAACACCCCCGTACTTTGACTTTCCAGAGCGAGTATTGAAAATAAAGTGGAGAACGTAAAGTGGAGAACGGAGTGTCTTGACACTAAGGTCTCTCTGACTACTTCGTAGTAATTATAAATAAAAATTCAATTTCAATATTGATCTGTATCAATATTGAAATAAATCTTTATTTATAATATTAAATTTCACCAATGTTTTCAACAATATAAATTTCACACTCCGGTATAAGGCGAGTTAAACCGTGTTCGACAATTTATGTTAAATTAACTACGTCAGTATATCTACTCAAGCTAGCAAAGCTTTTGCAAATGCTGTCGTATATCAAGCACACAGTGAATCCGATATCTCGATAGTTATTTTTTTTTTATTTAAAAGTTATATACATTAGAACAATATTTTTTTAATTTAAGTGGACCTTGGAATTTAAGCATCCTACTTAATCTGTATTTTTTAGAAAACGTATTTAAATTTGGACTCAGCGACACTCTGCATTCTACATCCCGTTACGTCGCTTATCACAACTTATCATTTTTGGTAGCATCTCTGTAGAGAGGTTTTTACAAATTTCTGCTACGCAAAGATTATTTTACGAACAATCGGTGAGCAAGAGAGATTGCGTTTATTGTTATATTGATTTCTATTGTTAATATTTTTAAAGTATTTTTGTAATGTCGTGTAATATAAATAAATTAAAAAGCAGTTTAATATTAAATTATTTTTTATCACCGCTCTAATGCACACACACACACACACATGTCTCATGTCTCGAATTCTGACGGAAAGTGGAAAACACAGTGTCTCGACACTAGTGTCTTTCTACTTATTCTGCTTTGTGCCAATAAGTGTGAATCTGAAATAAAAATATATTTCAGATTTTTTATAATTTAATTAGAAACATACTTTTCACTACTCTTTTTATAAATATGGTAAAAATCCAGTATAACAAAATGAGCGCATATAAAATATAACTGTCATGAACTCATGCCATTTTACATTTCAACAGGTATTCGATTGCCGGCAAGTGACAACCACCAGTGGAATGTTCGAAGCGCTTTGCAATCATATCAAATATAGCACCAATAAAGGAAATATCAGGTCAGTTTTCTCTTAATACTGAGAAAATATTAATCACGTATAATGGATTCACAGCGTGTTCGTAGCGTTGATTAGAAATGAAATGATATCGTATGCAAATTGTATTGCTTTTTAAAGAGGATTTCACTAGTGATTCTTAAAAAGATTTCCCATGATGTTACCAAAAATAAATTAAAATAACCTTTTGTCATTGTATAAATGTAATTAGAGCCATCGTAGCGCAGTCGTCAAAGCATGTTACTGTAAACGCAGTAGTGGGTTAAATTCCTACAGGAAGGATTATATTTAAATTGCTTTCGTTTTGCCACTCCGATAACACTCTGGCAACACTGAATGTTTGGAATTCGGGTGGAAAGTGGAGAGAATGCAGTGACTTGACACTACATTGTCTCAGCTTATCCTGCTAAGTGGAAACAATCCCAAAGCTGGAAAACCTATTAAAAATAAATAGATAATTAGATCTTTGGTGTTCGCGATTTTTACACATTTTGAAATGAAACTATTTTTAAAAGGCTTTGTCGTATAATCGAAAATACATTCTGCAATAATCCAGGACAGTACGCGAGGCAACTAAGAAATCAAGATATGATAATTGTATCGACTGACAGACGATTACCATCTCAGTCTACCTGTGACCACGGACTACTGTAAAGTGTTCGAAACTTCGGGTGTCTATAATATATTTTCAAATACCAATAATATACGCGATTAATCTGGTTAAAAATAGTTTCATTTCAAAATAAATAGATAACTTTCATTATTATGATTTGAAAATGGGTGGTTAGGGAGAGTGGAGTGTATTGACACTATGTTCTCTCCTGTAATGCAAGAAAAAAGCGTGAAGTTATAAAAAAAATGTTAATAATGGCTTTTTTAGTGTGCCATATTAATTTAAAGCAACTTATTATAAATTTATAAAGTACGTATATACATATAAGTTATATCTATTAAAATAACTTTATAAAGATACAAAACAAACGTAAATTTCCAACATAAATTCAATAGATCGGCGATAACCGTGTTCCCGCAACGTACAGACGGCAAGCACGACTACAGAATATGGAACAGTCAGCTTATAAGCTACGCCGGGTACAAATTACCTGATGGTACAGTGCTAGGGGACCCCATGCACTGTGAGTTCACTGAAGTAAGTTAAAGTCTCATAAACTATATATTAATATTTAATTATTATGTCAGAAAAAAATATTTTATATTTGAATTTGGAATCTCCAAGTGTAAAATATGTTCAATTTTTATATGTCAACGAAAAATGCCCATCACGCTGAGCAAATTTTGTATAGGCACTATTTCCTTATTTCTTATAGTTTAGCTCTCCACTCTTCAAAGTCAATTATACAGTAAATCCTGCCCAGGTGCTTAAAACAAAAAGGTCATCAAAATACATCCAGTAGTTCCCAAGATTAGCGGTTAGAAGCATTCTGTTTTTAATATTTTATTATATTGTAGGTTATATTATAATATTTAAAAAAATACTATGAAAATTGAGTTTTAAAGAAGTATTTACAAATATAGACAAATTATAATATAGAAAAAATGTAATGCAAAATTATAAAACTATTTTTTTATAAAAACAATAGACGTGTGCATTTTTCGACAAAATATAGTAACAATAGAAATTGGTGTTATTGAAAAAGTATTACAAACATATACGGTTTGTTACTAAAACCTCGAGCTCTCAGCGGACTATCGGTGAATCCGATTTGAAAACTGGACAGAATGCAAATTGTTTAGATCTGTATACTCTACTCGTATGTACATAGGAAGAGCTGTTGAGAGCAGGATTTGCTTAGGACTTAAGATTGTTTCTTTGTATCGCACCAATAAAAGAAGCTTATATTTTGATTTTCATACTTTACTTTACTGTATTTATTATTTATTTTATTCATGAGAACTTTTCGTAAAGTGCTTTCGTGGAAATATATTATTTCAAAGATTTGGTAAAAATCTGTATAATATAATGGTTTAATTTTATTTACAGTAGTATTATTATTCGATTCGATTATCAGTTTTTTATATAAACAAAACATTCAAAATACAAAATATATTTTGGCCCTATGAAATATAGTGTTGAAATTTCCAAAATTATGTAAATACTTTTCATTTTGGATAGAAATATTAATGTTGACCTTTAAATAAATCCTTCAATAGTGTCGCTGCAGACCTTACCACACCTGATCCGATTATTTATTGTTCGACAGAGCTTGAAATCTTAGTTTATTTATTGCCTTTCGATTATCCTTAGACGTAGGATTATTATCATTTTTACAAGCTTTTTATTAAATGGCAGTTTTTAATGTTCGTTGTTCGTAATCAATTTGTCATCTACACTAATAATGCGATAGTAACTCTGACTGTCTGTCTGCGACATCGTCATGTTCCAAACCGCAGAACTGTGTGTTAAAATTTTATATAAAGATATTTTTGAGGTTACGTCTCAGGAACATAGGCTACTTTTATCGTCCACATTTTTATAGTTTTTCCAAGAATTTCCATCGTGGTGTAGTGAGACAGCGTCTGGCTGGGTGGGTTCAATTCCCACTCAGGGGAATGCTTATATTAAATATGTTTTTATTTCTTCGCCCTGGTACCTAAGATAAAGCGCGGTGGTAAATTCCGCCATTCAACACACAATATCTAGATTTTGAGCGGAAAATGAAGAACCGAGTGTTTTGACTCCAGGTTCTATTTGACTTCCCTGTTGAGCGGAAAAAGCGTGAAGCTGGAATATATATATCTATTTATACCTATATTCGTTTTCCCAGCTTTGCTTAAAACTGGGCTGGAAACCGCCACGCACTGCGTGGGATATTCTTCCGCTTGTTCTTTCCGCCAATGGAAAAGATCCAGATTACTTCGAAATCCCAAGGGAACTCGTCATGGAAATATATATGACCCATCCTATGTAAGTATTGTAATAAAGTAACTAAGCTATTTTTACAAGGCGTTTAAAGCTAGAGGCCATCGTGGTTCAGTGAAGCAGAGTGCAACTTGAAGCGCGATTTGTTGTGGGTTCGATTCCTACTCGGGGGAATGATTATATTTCGTTTATTTTAATTTCTCCGCTGTTGTACTTAAAATAAGGCCCGGTGTTGAATTCCATCACTTAACACACAATGTCTTTATTTTGGGTGGAAAGAAGAGAACAGTGTGACTCACCGATCTGCCCTGCTATGTGGGAAAAAGCGTGTATCTGTATTTTTTTGTTAATAAATTTATCGATAATAAACTTATTAAGAAAATGTACAAGGCATGTATATTGGGCAATTTTATTATGTGTTATTTCGGTGTTACAACTTGTTGTATATTAAGTGACAAGTTAAAAATGTACTTTCGAAGAGGAAACTAATATATATCATCATCATTAATATCATATATCATTTTATAATAACATTACTTCTTCCTTAGTCACTGTATATCCAAATAAACGGTTATTATACTAAAACACTGAAATTTGAATGTTTAACAAAACGGTAAAAATTTTTACTTTAGCAATAACATTATAAATTTATGTATAACGAACTAAAAGTCTTATTGACGCGTAAAATACGCCTTGCCGTAGTAACATTTTATACATACAAAAACGCTTGTAAACACATGGTTTAAAATATTTTCAAACACATTTTTTGTGTAATAATTACTTTATGTATTTTTTAATGTATTATTATGAAAAGATGTTGGCTTTCCGCATAGTCTCCATATTCTATGCCAATTGACACTCCTGTATACTTATAATTTCCGTAAAAGTTACTTTAAAATTATACTTCAAATACAACAAGATTTATAATTGAAATGAGATTTAATCATACACATAAATATGCATAAAAATATATAAAAAATAATATAATCAATCATATCAGCTCAATCAAGATAAACTATCAATCAATACAATGTATACCAGATACTTAAGTGAAAAACGTAGCTATCGTTTTTCATTTCAGATTTATGCCGACATAAAAAAGTCTAAGAATGCATATTGTGCTATGTAAAGGCCAGCAAATAGGCGAATGGCGTCCATACAGAACAGATTGCTTATCGTAAAACTGTGGTCCACTGATCTCCAATCTGCGTTTATAGCCTATAAATCTGAGCTCATTCAATAATATTACGCTATTGATAATGGTAACTGGCTGTAATGTGTTGTGAGAGGTGATACTTCATGATTGAGTGTTCTTGTCGTATATTAGAATTTTTTTTTTTTTTTAATATACATATGTACCTATGAGATGAAAAGAAATCTAAAATTCGATTAATTAGCAAATATTTATTTTCTTAGATTAAACACAGTTACTTTTCTTTATTTACTATCTAATTAATTTAGAACATAACAAAAACAACTTTAGAAAACGTATAAAACGAAAGTTTGACACGAATGTCTTGATTAAATACATTTGTTTTGGTATTGATTTTTAATTGAGGATATATTTAAATTTACTTGACTTCAACAAAACAAAGTTACCATATTTGTTCTGATATATGTAACTTTCAAAAAATAATTAGTTATAATAATTATATTCTTAATAATTTATTAAGTATCTTAATTTATCTCTCTGGCATTAAGAAATAATTATTGCTTATTAAGAATACGTTTGATATTTCATTTTTACAGTTGTTTTTCTTTATGAAATGATATTTTTAAAAAAGCAGCAGCATAAGTGATTGCGAAAACCTTCTTCTGTAAAAAAAATCACGATGTATATACTAACAGTGAACAGTACAAGCAGTATCAGTAACACAGTACATATGACACTATTACATATGACAGGATATCCCAAAATTTATTTTGTACTTTAATTAATTTCTAAATTTAATTCAAACTCCTAATTTTACACATAATTAATGGCAATCTGATTGGCATGAAGTCCAGGTGATGGAAATGCGTAAAACATGTATGTTTTAGTTTTTTTTTACAAGTTACAAAAATATTATGGCGTCATCTCAATATGGCAAACGTATTTTAAAATTAAATACACTTTTTCTACTGCATACTCCAGTTTTATTATCATTATTTTTTCGCACAAATAATCTTCGTAGTGAGTTTTAAAACTAACACGTGGGGTATTGTTTGAAATTTATCGAAGCGTGTATTCTGCAGATGCTCTACATTTACCAAGAAACTTGATTCAGGGATACTTTAAAAGATTTTTCTCGATGGAACATTTCTATAGATTGCATTTGCTCCGTAGCGTTTGTTTTTAATTAGAAGAAACAATAGTACACCATTAAAGTGGGTTTTGATTATGTTTATAAATTATAAAATATTACCTTGTCATTCTTACAATCTTCGTTTAAAAACATTGCGTAACATTTTATTGATGTTTAAACCAAACTGATATTTATTTTCAACTTTCCACCCGAAATGGCGGAACTCAACGGCGCGCTTTATCTTATATACCAAAGAGAGAAAATATTTTAAATGTAGAAGTCATTATGGCGTAGTGGGACAGCGTCTGACTGCTAATGAAATTAGTTATGGGTTCAATTTTTACTCGGGGGAATGATTATATTAAAATATATAAATTTTCATTTCTCCGCACTGGTACCTAAGACAAAGCGCAGCGTTGAGTTTTGCCACACATCACACAAAAACGGTTTATAAAGACGAAGCGCAATAAAACGCTTAAATTTATTTATTTATTATCCTGGTCGTACTGGCAAGGTAATCAGGTTTATAATATTAAACTATTGTGTTGTCACACATGGCTTAGCGGTCAGAGCGGTTGGACGGTTTTCAAGAGGCGCGGATACAAATCCCGCTGCATTCAATATTTTACAGATTTTATAAAAATATTATTGTATAGTTATTGGATCCGGACAACAAATCAGGCGGCAAAAAATGGTTTCAAATAACTTTAACAAAACTTTCTTACATTGATAGATAGATACAAGTGAAGCAAATAATAACATTAAAATGCTCTGATATAATATGTGTGTATATATTTATTATAAAATTTTAATATATATATTTTTTAAAATAGACATGATTGGTTCGAGGAGCTACAACTCCGTTGGTACGCGTTGCCAGCTGTGTCCAATATGCGGTTCGACTGCGGTGGTATTGAGTTCACAGCGAATGCTTTCAACGGCTGGTATATGAGCACGGAGATCGGTTGCCGAAACTTTTGCGATACTAACCGCCTGAACATGCTCGAGGTGAGTTTTTTAATGCTTTTTTCTTATATTTTGTAGTGGGGCAGTGGCACACAGTAAATGCCATTGATCGCGGGTTCGATTACTCGTGGGAATTATTGTATTTAAATTAATTTCATATCTTCGTTTTAGAACGAAGTCAAGGTGCGGCGTTAATTTGCGCCACTCAACACCTATTCTTGAATTCGTGCGGAAAGTTAAAAACGGAGGGAATTGACGCGGGGTTCTCTTTGCCTAGTCCGCTATGCAGAAAAAAGCAAAAAGCTTAAAAAAATGGTAGTTTTTTTAGATCAGGCGTAATTATAATAAACAATAATTATATATAACGATATAATTGGGATATTATATTGTAAAACTTTATTGTTAATCTTATTTTAAAGTAGTGGATTTGATATATATGTGTGTTGTTTCGTTGTGTTTAATTATGTAAGTTTCATATAACTGAATTATTGCTACAATTCTCAATCCGCCAACAAACTTGGACAATAAATAGATAATATCACTTCAATATTAGCCTTTTGTGATTTGTACACTTACAGGTTTTTAATGTAATTTATTTATAAGCCTTAGAAATAATTTGCTTATATAAGTTCAGTCACAATTTATCCCGTTATTTGAAATGACGATCGACTTAGCTTCAAATATCATGTAATTTCTGACTGAATACTTCGAAAGCAGACATTTAATCTTAATGTATTTGATTAATATAGAAAGTAGCACAAAAAATGGGACTAGACACACGGACTCCGGTAACTCTCTGGAAGGACAAAGCCGTAGTAGAAGTCAACATTGCAGTACTTCACAGCTTCCAGCAACATAACGCTACAATTGTAGACCACCACACTGCTTCTGAGAGTTTTATTAAGCATTTAGATAATGAAAACAGGTTACGGTAAGTGGAATTTATATTGTCTTTAATATAATCTTATATTAAGTTCTTTGATTTTCACGATTATCACACATTTTGAAATGATACTATTTTAACCGGATTAATCGCGTATAATTTTGGTATTCGAAAAAACATTTTAGAAACCTGACGTTTCGAACACTTTACAGTAGTCCGTGGTCACAGGTAGTCTACCTAGGTAGGTAGAATACCAAAATTATACGGGAATTAATCCGGTTAAAATAGTTTCATTTCATAATGTTATAACACATTGAGTGACGTGCCTTGACACTAGGCACACTTACGTTTTCATGTGTTATTCTTTTAACCGGCAATTATGAAATTACATATTTTAAAGATAAGTCATAGTCATAGTCATAGAAAAGCTAGTAAAAGTGGTTAATATTAATTTCATTACGCTATTGCATGATACATAAGACTCTAGTTAATCAGGAGTAGCGGGTTCAAATACATATATACTTATTTGGTTTTCATGTTAAGGTAAGTAGAGTAACTTACATTATTCCGTTTGCCACTTTCATATTGGAGATGTTGCAATTAGAGAGTAGAGTTTAACACCGCACTTACCAGACTATGGAAGCGAAAATATAATAATTTTACGCATAAAATAAATAATAATCCTTTATTGCAAGTAATCACAAAAATATTGTCAATTTTCAATATTGGTACAGATTGATGCAGTGACGGCCTGACCTTATCACTACAAGTAATCTCTTACAGGCAACCTGTTATTGATGTTAAACTTAAAATTAAATATCTTAATTAGCGGTAAACGGTGTAAAATGCTATTTTAAATTAAAACTATTAATATAGCATACTTACACTCATACGTATGAATATATATACGAATATATATATATATATATACATATTGAAATATAAACATATAAAAAGGTTATATTTTTTTCTACATTTTAACGTGTTAATTTTGATTAACACGATAAAATCTAGCACTTAGGACGTTGAAAAGCATATTTAGAAAACGTATAAAATTTTTACGCTACACTTGAACGCATGGCGTAGCGCTCAGAGCGCTTGGACGGCAAGAGGGTGCGGGTTCGAATCCAATTAAAATTGTGTTCAATTTTTTATACGTTTTTAAATATGCTTTCGAAATTATTATATTTAAAATATTTTAATTTTATTCGCTTGATAAGAAAAAGCACAGCGTTTAGTTCCGCGCCACAAAACAAAATGTCCCAACTTCGGGCGGAAAGTGTCTTGACGCTAAGTTCTCTCGAACTCGTTTTAAGTTTCATACAAACGTTGCATTATCGCCTAAATAAATACATTAAAAAACAAAAGTATAAAAAAAGACACAAAGAAGATTATAACGTACAGTAAATTACGCCACCGTGTCATGCTTAGTCTGGCCATAAATACTGTTATAATTAAAAATAAGCAAAATATTGCTTTGTAATTTGGAATCTTTCATTTTTATACGTTTGTTCATTGTGCTTTCTTATTTTCGCACAATATATTGTTAAATATTTTATATAAAATATTTTATATAAATATAAAACTGAAGTGGTTCGATAAAAAGATCCGAATCGCTGTGATGACATTACATAAAGTAGGTGTGGTGCCAAATACAATTTTTTAAATCCTCCATACGCTTGGTGTTAGTTAAATTTTTGTATACTGAGCAATTGATAAGTGCAATGAAATCTCCTATAATATGTATACATAGTATTCGTACGTAAAAGGCGATCAAAATAGTAAAGGCAAGAATTCGAATCGAATTTTATCTCGGGAGATGAAGATAGCACCAAGAACCATGTCACGTATATTAAAAGATGCCTCGGGTCTTTCAGCCTATAAGTGACGCACTGCTCATTTTTTAACTGATAATTAAAAAAATAGGGTGGTAAAATCAAAACAACTACTTAAGCGGTACGCAAAGGGAAGTCACAGAAAATTTTTTATTTATGAATGAGAATTTCTTTACATTTGAGTAATAGGTCAATCAAAATGACCGTATTTATGCTGTAATATCAAAAGAAGCTTCCCATTTAGTCAACAGAGTAAAACGTGGATATTATCCGACTTTAGTATGATTTGGAGGGTAAGCTATGAAGAAGTGACTTAGCCATATTTTTGTAAAAAGGTATGAAAACGTCGACACAAGTGCATCAAGTTACCATTCTTGAGAAG
This sequence comes from Podotricha telesiphe, assembly GCA_038994665.1. NCBI lineage: Eukaryota > Metazoa > Arthropoda > Insecta > Lepidoptera > Nymphalidae > Podotricha > Podotricha telesiphe. The sequence continues at coordinate 709,818 of JAOYRR010000161.1, read as the reverse complement.
AACAAAACCATGTTCAATAACCAAGAATGATCCTTTTGGCAAGACTCGGCGTCGGGTCGTAAAGCTCGATCCACCCAAACATGGCTAGAAACGAACTTTTCGGACTTCATCATAGCTGAAGACGGGCCCTCATTTAGTTCTGATCTTAATTAACTTTTTGTTAGGATTTATGATTTATGGTCAGTTTTAAAGTGTAGATTTTGCTTTAAACGGCATGACAATTTGCAGTAACTAAAACAATCCATACGATTGGCAGTGAGAAATTTTCCCATAAGAGTACGTGCTGCTATTGATAACTTGCCTCAACGTTTCGAATAAGCTTTGTATATTTTTAATAGTTTTATGTTAATGAATTAAACTGTAATAGTAATAAATGTTACGTACAATAAAAAAATGTTGCTTTTCTGTGTAACAATATTTATGGCAAGACTAAGTATATATTTTGATGGGAAACGCGCAGTCATATATTGAGTCGTTTTTTTTGTTCATTGCGACTAAAATATAGCGATATTTTTATTAAATATTCAAACGAAATAAAGCCTTTAAGATTAAAAGTTTAAATTGTGAAGGTTCATTAGACAAAATATTACCCGTTAAAGTTAGCATAATTTCAACTTTAAAATACTACAGAAGAGTATAAAAGCTATGAAAAAGTAAAATTCCTTTATAGAGGTTAAGAACGGAAAGTTAAACAATTTGTATGAATTTATAAGCTTCGCAGCGGAAATATTTGCACTTGGCAGAATTTTTTTCAGTGTATGTGTTAGATAAAAATATCTTAAAATTTAAATTAAAATATTTGCCGTTAAAATGGAAGTTGATAAAAATGGTTTAAAAAATATTGATTTTGTTCGAACAAAATAATTATTGATTCTAACAAGAAATACCCGATATATATTGGTATATGGCAGAAATAAACAATGACGCATCACTCTGTTGGCAGAGTGATGCGTCATTGTTTATTTCTGCTTACCTGCATATTTCACGTTTATTTTTCACAAAGCAAACTATCCAGAGAGATCCTAGTGTCAGGACACTCCCTTTCCATCCGAATTCAAGACATGTCATGTTGAGTGGCGGAACCAAAGCCGTATAACACCGTATACTTATAAATGCAGAATACAGATATTAGAGACATAATATTGAAAAATACTTGTAATTTCATTGGACATCAATAAACTGCAAAAAAATATAATCAGTATAAAAGTATATTAATCTGATGCCAAAATTGGTCCAAATCAAAATGTGCTTCGACCCAAACAAAACGGTACGGAACAGATAAATCAAAATATTTACACGCAAAACAAAGTAGACTTATGGCGTAATTGCAAGCGATACAGACAACTTGCGGCCATTAAGCTATCAACGCGCCAGCCTTGCTTTTGTTTGGCCACATGTCTGATAGCAACGTGTGACTGTTTGTGTCTGCCCTGTACCCACTTAATGTATGCATGAAAAGGCAATACTAATTATAGATATGGCCTATTTTTTTTAAATAAATGCTATTTGGAAAAGCTTTAAAGCAGTGAATCTTGCGTTTAATTTTGTATGACAACGTTAATTTAGCTTAGTAATGTTATTGTGAAATGTCTTCCTAAGTTCTAAAAAAGAAACAGACATATCATATTTTCTAATAAGACTAATTGCCGACTTCGTCCGCATGGAATTCTAAAATAAAAGTAGCCTAAGCTACTCCTTATTACATCAGCTATCTGCTAGTGGAAGTTCCGTCAAAATCGGTCCAACTGTTCCAGAGATTAACCGGAACAGACAGACAGACGGACAAAAATTGTAATAGATATAATTTTTTCATATGTACATGTATACATACATATGTATTTAGCAAAAAGTGATTATTTTAATATTACAAACAGACACTCCTATTTTATTTATTTGTATAGATGACTTATAATTTAATGCATATATTTGCACAACATGTACAATGTCAAATATATGTATTTACTAAATTATATTAAAAATTTAAGCTTAGGTATATAATGCGGTCTATCAGACAGTATGTCGATAAGGAAGACGGCAAATTAATTAAAATCTAGTAAATATTTACAATATGGGAGCATTGTTCATACACTATTATCGGCTTACAAATTATGAAATGCATACAAACCAGGTCCCATTTCAAACATACGCAAAATTTATTATGAAGAAATTGTTGCACGCGTGATGTAAGTCTATGACGCGGATCAGTTATATTTTCTTTTGATATTAGTCAATTATAATTAGTTTACATCAAGATTGATGAAATAATCTTAGAATATATAGTGTTGTTTATAGAACGGTTTAATGATTTCATGCTTTGTTTTGTTATGTGCACTTTTTTCTTGAAAACACATGATACAAAGTAAATAATTCTATATCTTATTCTAAATAAACCTAAATGAATAAATGAATTTAGTTTTATTTATTTTGTAACATCTCTAAAGAAGTATTACAACGATATAGTATGCTATACATAAACATAAGTATATAATATATTTGTATAAAATAGTTTAATAATAATGATATATCTAAAATATAAAATACTATTTCATATTTCAAATTAAATCAAATTTAAATTTTTTTTTAAATGGAATAATGGCTGGCTGAATGAGACACTGGCAGTTTTAAATTCAAATTTAAAAAATAAAAATAGAATGCAAGCTTGGCGGTAACTGACTTGAAAAAAGGACACTCGGAAACATTTTTAATATTTAATTTTAAATAATATAAATTTAATACGGGAAATTGTATATTTAATTGAAAAATTTAACAAACAATATGCACGGGATTGAAATATAATTACTTCAATTCACGGTTGGTAAAGTATATTTTTAAATTACGAATAATTTCTCAGTAGGTTATAATTACTTTACTAAAATAAAAGTAACATAACATTATTATTATTAATAATTACACAAAAATTATAATGTAAAGGTAAATAAAAGCTACAGTTATAATATAGGGAAATTATACTTGCACGTTTTGAGTAAATGTTAGTTTAATTGCTAACAAAAGATTTTAAAACCTAGCAAATGGCGATTTATATTATTACAGGCAGTATTAAAATGTCTTTACAAATCATTTTCCAAAGTTAATTTCGTTTTAACATACGTGTGGGCAAAAGTCCTGTTGGCATAAGTACTGTTATATGCAATATAATTTTCAAAGCTCCGGCTGCCCGGCGGACTGGATATGGATCGTGCCGCCGATGTCTTCATCCATCACGCCGGTATTTCATCAAGAGATGGCGCTATATTACTTGCGTCCCGCTTACGAATATCAGGTTTTTGAACTTATTTCTTTTTTTTTTAATATTTAGTATCAAATTGTTTTTCATATTTGTTGATAATATCTAATTTGAATGTCAAACATACTTTTGTAAGTTATTCAAAGTAAATGTTGATCAGTTTTTTTTACAGAACTATGTCTGTGATGCCTTGCTAAGTTATCGTCGATTTTTCCAATTTTTCCATAATTATTCCTTTAAGAATGTGCATAAGTTTTAAATTTGGAGTTTGATTGAAACATTTTGCTTGGCTGTGTCAATTATATTATCTAAATGCATTCTAAAACGATCTTCATATCTCTATTCCATATCCACGTCAAATATATAAATGAACTTTTAAACTAACTTAAAACTAACTTTGAAACAAAGTTCCAAAATTCGAAAGGTTTCCTGAGCAATATGTACCAGATACAAAATTTACATCTACCACCACCGGCACTACGAAAGATTAAATTTTGACATTGCTTGCCATAGGAGCCAGCATGGAAGACCCATCAATGGCAGAAGTCGAAGCCGATCACAGGAAAAAGGCCCATAAATAGAAAATTCCACTTCAAGCAGATTGCGCGCGCCGTCAAATTCACATCCAAACTCTTTGGACGAGCGCTCTCTAAGAGGATTAAAGCGACCGTTTTATACGCAACTGAGACGGGCAAATCTGAGCAGTATGCCAAGGAGTTAGGGGTCATATTTGGACACGCGTTCAACGCTCAGGTATTTGTAATGCAATAAAACTATTAGTACCTGCTATTGTAGTACCTGTTATGGTGCTAGTAATCGCTTTGTGAAGTTCCAATTGACAACTATTTTGGGTATCTTACTGTTTTTTTACATTTGGTTAGTATTTGTTATGTAAAATGTCTTTGACTAATTTATATTTTTAGATAGATGTTATTCGTGAAACTCGGTTGAAAATCATTATTATTGTGTCTTCATACGTCGAGGATAAGACATGCATAGAACTAACCAGCGAAAATGTTTTTGCAATACTTGACATAATAACTTTTATAGGTATTCTTGTATTCCAAAAGTTGCATAAACTTTTGGAATTGAATCTAACATAAAATTATTAATTGGCGAAGAAACTAACAACAATACAAACGTGTGTCGCTGTTCTCTCGTCAATGCGTGGAGATCAAACTGATTAAACAAATAGTTAATATATCTATGAGTAAGTCTATTGGCACGTAGAAATAACGAGTAATTACGCCTCGTCCCACTATATTTATAACCATGAACTAATTTGTCAAAAATTAAATAAGGCTACTCAGAAAATACTGTTTTAAGGAAAGCATGACATTGATATCTATTTAAAAACACATTAAACGCTTCAAAATCTTATTTTTCTCGTGAAATCTGTCATATCAGAGCGGATAATAGGAGAATTTTAAAATTATAAACGGGTGATTCATTGAGGTAGACGGTTTCAGTGGAATTTGTTTTCAGGTTCATTGCATGATTGATTACGACATCACGTCTATTGAGCATGAGGCGCTTCTGCTGGTCGTCACTTCGACTTTCGGGAATGGAGATCCACCGGAGAATGGCATTGTATGTATGATTCTCGAATATACTCCTGAGTGAAATCCACTATAAGAATCCGATAGGATTTCGTCAATATACAAACAAACAGACAGTTTTTGCTTATTGTTCGTAGTGAAATGATAAAGAAAAATATTTGATACAAACTTCATTAATAAAAGGCTTACAAATGTTTCTTTATTGTTTTACATAATACTATGTATTCAAATAATGTAAGCAAGAGCTGTCATGCTTGCACGCAATATAATATATAATGAGATCTTAATATAATCAATTATTATGATATCTCATTATGGCCAACTTGTAGTATCAGACTTGTAATAAAAAATAATTACAGAACAAAAGATTTATTTATATATATATATCAAGGTCCTTGTGAGGTTTACAATCATTGTAAAGCACTAACGCCACTAACGTACCTAACACACTGTTATCAAAACTGGGGCAACTATCTGGGTTTTCCTCAATATTAAAAACATCTTTACCCTGAAATCCTTTATTTTCTAAATAAAAAAAAAGTAAAACAATTATATTTGTTGTTTATTTTATTTAGTAAGCTACAAATACATAAAATGGTGTTGGTCTAGGTCTTTTTTCCGCTCAGCAGGGTAGTGAGAGAGAACATAGGGTCAAGACACTCTGTTCTCCATTTTCCGCCTAAAAATTCAACTCAACATCGAGCTTTGTCTTAATATGGCGGTAAACGATAATAATTAAAATATAACCATTCCTTCGAGTGGGGATCGAACCCACAACCTATCTTGTTTACAGTCAGTCGCACTGCGCCACAATGGTATAATGAAACTTTATAACAGTTTCTTATGCAAAATACACAAACAGTAAACACTACCTATGTATTTTGAATTCAAAAATAGTCTAATTTTTGTAAACAAAATATCTTAATCATATAACGCTCTTGCGTCTTTAGTGATTCATAAATTGAAAGTGAACTGAGAGAAAGAACAAGTTGTTGCCTTCATGTCTATAAATAAAAATAAACATTATTCACGCTTATCAGGCGACTAAATATAAAATTACAATTAAATGTATATTGGGGTCAGTTAATTAAATATTTATTTTTGTTATCGGGAAGTATCTTACAATACACGCAAAGGTTGTAGGTTCAATCTCTACTTAGGGTATTGATTATATTATTTTCATTTCTCTGTTGAGTTTTGTCATTCAATACTTAATGGCTCGAATTTGTGCCGAAAATGTGAAACACAGTGTTTAGACACTAGGTTTCCTGTGACTACACCCAGCTATGCCGTAAGTATATTAAGCTATTAGTCTGGTTAAACATTTATTATTGCAATCGGGAAGTATCAGACTATATAAGCGATGGTCGTGGGTTCGATTTCACTCGAAGGGTTGTTTATATTGAAAATATTGTCACCTCCTGGTCTGGTTAGACAAAAGCGGCATTGGATTACATTAAATTGATAGAAATTGGGGAATGGAATTACTTATCACTAGTTATTTTTGCCTCTAATTCAAATGTATTTGAATTTTTTTTCAGTATAATCATAATCAATTTAAATCACAAACTGTACATATAATGGGACCTTATCTCAATAACCGTCTATTATTAATATGCGTAGACCTATTTGTAGTAGAAAGTTCTATCCACTAATAATTTACCGTAACTTTAACAAACATTTTGCATATCGTAATTACATATACAAACTGTTTGTCAATAGTTTCGAGATAAATGTGATTTTGTGATATTTAACATAAAAGCATACCAGTGTTGAATTTATGATACCAAGCTAATATGAGCATCATTTAGTAATATTAAAATGTTCACTAGTTAGCTTCTTAGGTATGGAATGTCTACTTTGACAAAATTTAAGATGAGTGCTTCATACAAATTTATTATTATTATGTATTTCTCGAGTTCCGAAGTAAAAAATTAATATTTGTATTATATGTTATGTAAAAACTTTTTTTACTAGGCTTTTGGAGAACATCTCTGTGAGATTTTATATGCAGATCAAGTTGGTGAAGAAGGGACTGGGTGAGTAAAATTATGTTTATTTTTATAGAACCTACTAAATTATACCCAATACCCATTATTTCGTTTTTATTTGTCAACTGACTTATTAAAATATTTAATAATTTGATTAATGATAAATAAATAAGTAGAGAAATAAATAAAAATAATTTATTTGCAAAAATAGATGTAAAGCAACAAAGATACTCTTAATACAGGCAAAATTTACTATTGCGTAAATTATGACAGTATTATATGAGATTTCGTCCTTTCAATAACAAACATCTACAACAGAAGAACCGTAATTGCGATTGGTTGTGGGTTCGATTCTCACTCAGAGGAATGATCCCAATTTAATTATTTTACGCTCTGGAAAATAAAACAAAGCGCGGCGTTGACGTCGCCCGCAACGCGCAATCTTTCGAATTCGGACGGAAAGCGGACGTCGGAGTGTCTTGGTTATCTCTGAGTACACTGTTATGCGGTAAAAACACATGCAGTTTTTCATTCAGACCAGAGAAAGATTTCATTAGAGAAATATTTTTTGAAAGGAAATTTATAACATGTATATTATTAAACCATCATCGTTTACTGAAAGTCTGTTTCTTGGAAAAACTTCATAGATAAGCTAATTAGGCGAACTACTTATTGTAACGTCATACTTTTTGTTAAAGATTTAAGAATACAATGGGGAAATTTATTCTTTAAATTTGGTATTAAAGTATTTAATTTTATATTTTCTATAATGTACTCCTTTTTGTCTTATATACTTTAAATTCATATAAAAAATACTAAAATGTTAAAGTAGAAATGAAAAAGGATGTACTTTTTTAATAGATTAAAAGATATATATATATTATTTAATTTTTTTTACGAACACCAAAACATATTTCTAAGATGTTGTAAATACGATGTAAAATACACGCCAAACATATGGTAGTTTTTTTTTTTAAATTTCAGGCTTCTAATGCATTGTTATAAAATTTTTTGGTTTTCTGAACTTATTCTCCAGATAAACTTTAACTACGCCAAATTTCATACTCTTCCGACCACATAAGTTTCGCAGAAACGGATCCGAAGTTTTTCCTTGACTTGTTAATGTGATAATGTAAAATTTATATTAAATTTTACGCGTTGATTCAAATATTTCACTAAGGAGTTCATATTTTAAATATAAAATATATTTTAGGGGTTCCCAAATGCTAACACCAAAGTCGTTCATCAAAGCGAATAGTCAAATCGATCTCCAAAGATACGCAGTCGCCAATCCCAAGCAACTAAGCAGACTCGAGTCGTTGAAAGGTAAGAACTAAATACGACCTAGACTTTATTTTAATTAGCAATTCATTTAAATTTATATTAAATCATGTTCATAATTAATGGAATAATGATTAGTAATGAGGATTATTATAATTTTTTATTTATAGTTAAACTGTTTAATTTAATTTTTTTTACAAGATTAATATTTAGGTTTAAATTGCCATATACTCGGATTTTTATATTACTTTTGTGGGCCTCTGAAAATAATACTAAAAAGAAAAATTATAGCCATGCCATATTTATAAATTTTTTATTGTTAGTTTAAAACAAAACTAGACAAAAACTAACCTTAAAATAAAACAAAATTTAATAAAACAATTAGGTAGCACAACGGACGCAACTTCAATAGACAGTTTTGGTCCATTGAGCAACGTTCGCTTCGCCGTGTTCGCGCTCGGCTCCAGCGCTTACCCAAACTTCTGCAACTTCGGCAAGTATGTAGACAGACTGCTGGGTGACTTGGGAGGGGAGAGGATCCAGGAAGTGGCGACCGGAGATGAGATGTGTGGGCAGGATCAGGCGTTTAGGAAGTGGGCGTCTAGCGTGTTTAATGTAAGTAGTTAGTGGACAGCTTTGAAAAAAGTATTGTTAACTTTCTTTAGAAATATTATGTTTTGAAAATCGATGAAAAGAAAATGCGACAAGAAAACTAAAAGACAAACACATAAAAAGAGACAAATATATACGATTGTAGGATTGAGCCTGCAAAAAACGTAGACGGAGATAGTATTCGTCTATAGTAATTTATATTACTATAATAAAATGTACTCCTATGTAGAGTATGTAATAAAGTAGTCGAATATCTAATATTTTATAATATTCTTAATTTTATTGTAATTGAAGTACACGTAATTGAATTACAACATGACACTAAGCCATAAATATACCATGATGCCAGAGTATTTTTATTTCTCATTGATGTTGGGATTCCCATGCTTCATAGACAATTTCCATTGTGTTTTGAATTTAAAATATTATCCATGTAATAATGAATAAACATTATTACAACACTAAACTGATGAAAAAATAATATAAGATTTAACATTCGTCTCTTATTGCTATTATTAATTTTAAAGAATGAGCGTACGTTTGTTATTTTTTGTGTATCCTAAAATAATTGTATTTCTTAAAGATACACGTTAAAATCCTTTAATTTTATAAGCTAAGTTAAATTAGTAACTATTAAGACCGGTCATAAAGTTTGACAAGATATATATGAAATAAACCTTCTTAGCATTTTATAGCCTTGCAGCATACTATAGCCCATCGCGTTACAGAGAAAGAATCTCGGTGCAGTGCCTAGGACTTGCGACCCGAGTGTTATAAACGTTCACCTCCATTGTTCGAGCACCTTCTCTAACGGAATTTAAAAAAGTCCTGTTAGACTGCTTTTAAAATACGACTGGCTGTTTATACGATTTTAGTAGATTACAGTTAAAGTGTTTGTTTAGTTTTAAAATTTGATCTTTAGTATATTTCTTTCCCACAGAGCTATAAGTTCTACTCAGTACCTCGTACACGTTTTAGACTCGATATTTTAGGATATAATACAACTTAACAGCCATACATTCTGTAACTGCAGATAACGTCATAATAACGTAACAATATCAATATTTACATTGTTAATCTTTTGATAATTGTTATTATAAGCGTCATTCATATCCATGTTTGTCTTTTTCCTTTCCTAAAACATTATAAAGCTTAGATAAGCTGATTAGATCATTAGATACGAATTTTCTACAATGTCATTTCCAAAATATAGGTGATCATTGTCATTTTCGTTGTTTAATTAACAACTAAAAAACATTTTTCGAATTGTACAAAAGAAAGATTAATTATATAGTAAATTTTTAAAAGAACATATAACAGTAAGTTTTCTAACTAACTAACAACTTATTGAACTGCCTTCAATATAAAGTAAATCAAACTAACAATATAAATCAAAAGATGACATTTAGTTAAGAAGAATAATTTGCAACAATATCTTTTGAACATTAAATCCTATTTTAGGTTGCATGCGAAACATTCTGTTTGGATGACGACGAAACCTTACAAGAGGCGAAGAGGGCATTAGGTACAGTAGCCCTAAGTGAGGAGACAGTAAGATTTACACTCCCTGCTTGTAAACCTCCAGCCTTATTAAACGCCTTACAATCCTCACAAAACAGACAATTAGTAACGTGTGTTGTTAAAGCAAATAAAGACTTGGGAGATTCTAGTGCGGAACGTTCTACTATATTTATTGATATGGAACCTCAGGTATGCATGATATTATTATTTTATATCTTCACCCCTTTTTCATATTCTACTTACTCAGAAATAGTATCCCTAGTGGTGGAACTTAACGTCGCTTTTTGGGTTATAAGATTAAAATAAGAAAAATTATATTTTTTTCATATATTCAGCTAAATCGGTTGTCGCTCAGAGAAAGATTTTTATAAATATTTCTAAATTATATTTGCCTATGCAATGTCTTCAAGTATTTATGGTAAATACACATTTTATAATAAATTACAAAATTTCAGGGCGAAATAAATTACGACCCCGGCGATCATGTCGGTATAATGGCGTGTAATCGTAAAGAATTGGTCGATACTTTACTTGCTCGCTTGAAGGACATCGATAATTATGATGAACCATTCCAATTGCAGCTCATGAAAGAAACACACACTTCAAGTGGTGAGCAAATATTATTGAAATGCCACGTCTTTATTAATTTACAGCCAGTAAATTGCTTTAGTTGGAGCTACAATCTTTGTCTTCAAGCTTTTTTTAGATTGGGAAAATTTTAAATTCATATGGTTTTAAGTGTGATTTATATTGCTAGCAAGGTTTCTTATCTAATCAAATACATGAAATTGGAGTGTCTGTTTGTAATATTAAGATAACCATGTAGCTGATGTAATAAGGAGTAACTTAATCGTTTTTTCCCGCACAAAAGTGTAGTCAAAGATATCCTAGTATCAAGACATTTTTCTCCACTTTCCGCTCAACATTGAGATATTGTGTGTTGAGTGGTGGAACTCAACGCCGCACAGTGTTTTACCAGAGCGGGGTATTGAAGATAATTTTAAAAAAAAAATTCTTCTAGTGGGGCTCAAAGTTGCTACTAATTCATATTGCAGCCCAACGCTGCCCCACTACGCAACATTGAACGCAATTAATCATATAATATTTCATATTAAATTAGAGGTCTTCGGAGCACAGTGGAACAGCGTCTCCCTATAAACGTAAAAGCTATGGGTGTAAACGTATATCCCTATAATATAGAATGGATTAAAATAATAAATTGCCACTGCTATAAATAACTTACGCAACTAAATAAATATTGTTTTTTATGTTAAATATCACTTTTAAATTGAGAAATTACAAAAAATAATTTGAATTTGTTTCACATGGTTGATGTTTGAAAATATTTGATCGTAAGTAATAAGGTGAATAATTATTCAAATTGACTTTTGTATAGGTCCAGTAAAATCATGGGAGCCTCACGAGCGTCTGCCAACTGTCGGTGTCCGTGATTTGTTCACGCGATTCTTGGATATAACTACGCCACCAACAACTATTCTATTGCAATATTTAGCTACGACGTGTGATAATGAAGAAGAGAAGAAACAATTGAATACGTTGGCTACGGTAAGGTTCATTTTATTTCTGTACGAGCTGATCCAGCGAACTTCGTACCGTCTTATAATTAAATAGTGTATCTAAATTCAATAAAAATTTGCAGAAAATTGGAAATAATTAATACGCCAGGGCATCCTATACGAAAAAATACATATAAATATAATTTGGATGAAACTATGCCTTTATAACTATGAAACTTTGTTGTCAATGTATATATGTATAGCGCGTTTAGAAATTTCCTTAGAAAGATAATAAATATTAATTGAAACATTAATAAATAATAAAAGATCGGCCAAACTATTGAATGCATAAATTATATATGCTAGGTCTTTTAATATTCCATGTTATTCTTCTTGCGATTGCTTTATATTTCCTGACCTTTTGAACCTTCCTAGGACTTCTACAAATAGTTTGAAACCAAAAGTATCCAAATCAACCCTGCCGTTCTCAAGTAATAATTATTATTATAATATAAAACTGTATTTTATAAAGAGTTTTACGTCAATATTAATGAATATCTAATTATTGCTAAAGGTAGATTAAAAAAACCTATAAATTTGCCTCATATATAAGAAATACTACGTATTATTTATATGTTAAGTGTTTTTTTAAGTAAGTTAAGTATATTTATGCCGTCTGCGATACTTCTAAAAAATTTTAAGTGCTCATTTAGACTACACGAAATATGTACACGATGTATGTATATGTCAATCAAGTGATTAAGAAGAGTTATAAAATTTTATACAAATTTCAGAAAAAAAACTGTTTTTCAGCTTCACGTTTTTTTTTTGCATAGTATTATATTCAGAAAAAACCTAGTGTAGACATTCCATGCTCCACTTCCCGCCCGCAATCGAGACATGGCGTGTTCAATGGCGGAACACCGAGCTTGGTCCAGAGCGAAGAAATGAAAATATTACTATTTCCCCGAGTGGGAATCGAATACACCACCAATTGTTTATTGGCTTTAGAAAAATTTAAATAAGTTTATTGTCATATTTAATACTAATAATTATTATAACTGTTTCAAATATATTTTTTATCAAAGGATCCAGCATCTTACGAAGACTGGCGTCACTACCGTTTCCCGACGTTACCGGAAGTGTTGGATCAGTTTCCTTCAGCGAAGCCCAGCGCTTCTCTCCTCGCGGCTCTATTGTCTCCTTTACAGCCGCGATTCTATTCTATTTCATCCTCTCCCATTGCACATCCGAAGCGATTGCATTTGACTGTCGCTGTTGTTACTTATAGGACTGAAGGTAATGTGAACATTTCTAAATATTTTATTAATTCAAACTTTTTATTTGACATTTAAAATTTAATTACGTGCTATTTAATTTGAAATAGTATCAAAATTTACGTAATTCTTCAATTTTTTACGAAATGAGCTAAAACAGTTTAATATATGCATAGTTAGTCTGACTTTAGCGCAGTGATGAGTTGAATTATCACTTATATTATTTGATATCTAGTATAATAGTAACCAGTACCAGTAAAATATACCTAATTAGTCGAAAAACTTTACTTAAACATAAGAAACATCTGTCAATAAGTGACTGATTCTTTCCGTCCACATCAGTTAGGTGGCAAGTGGTTGAGATACAGAGAGTTTATTGCATCGTAAACCGTAACGTAAATCATCATATTCGAGCACCAGATTAATTATTTACAAACGAAACGAATGAGCAGACGTTATTCGGGGCATTATCGCATTTATAGATCAAAGTTTACAATTTCGGAACCCACATAGCTTACGTAGATTCCGCTGTTTGATTGCAAAACATTCTATTTTCATTGTAAGCTGTGTATGAATGTCTATTGTAGGAATGTCTATGGTAGGCTATTTTTTACGTAATTTTATTACGATTTCGGATTAGGGATAATATGTTTTTAAGTATTACTTTTGTATATGCTGACGGACATGTTAAAATTAGCATTTGTATGAGAAGAATTTGGGCTTGTAACTCACTTAAAAAAAAAGTTAATATGTACTGAGCTCATATTGTTAGGTTAATCGCAGTGTCAGTGCTATACGAGCGGAAATTGGATAGACTCAATAAATTTTAACTTTGTGGGATTCGAACCCGGAACGGGAGGTTGGATGGTTTTAATCAGGCGCTGTTTAAAGTCCCGTTATATTAAAAAAAATATACGTTTTCTAAAAATGCTATATATACTAATAATACTATTAATATCTATTTAAAAATCGACTTTAAGAACATATTATAAATTATAATAAATTAATGGAGTTTTAACTATAATTGTTAAACTATTCTTTTTTTATTGTAAAAGATATAAATCTATATATTCTATACATACATTTTAATAGTATTTTCTTATACTATGAATAAGCACATACGTACATGATGGTGTAATGTTTGAACAGATGGCGAAGGTCCTGTCCACTACGGTGTTTGTTCAAATTATCTCATGGATCGTAAACCTGGGGATGAAGTGTGTCTTTTCATTCGAAGGTAACTTCCTTATCGCATATCAACTTTCTATCAATACAAAAAAAATCTTTTCGTCAAAAATATAAAGTAAAAGGATAAAAGTATATTGAAGTGTCTAAATGTTGTCCTAAATTTAATAAAGTATGATTGATATTACTTTCAGACATTGATGTTTTTGATGATGAGTGATAATTAAAATGTTTATCGTTCTTGATTTATTTTTCTGATATATTTTTAATAACTTCAATATATTGCTTTATGAATAACAATTCAAATTCGTTCTCATGATAATAAAGCGTCTATAATTTATGCAACCTTATTTAGAATATTCCTTGATTTCAGCGCTCCTAACTTCCATCTTCCACATGACCTTTCCGTTCCTCTTATACTGATAGGTCCTGGAACAGGAATAGCACCGTTTAGAGGATTTTGGCATCATCGTAAAGCTCTTATTAACACGCGTTCCCGATCGAACATTGGTCCAGTTTGGTTATTCTTTGGATGCCGAACGAAGACCATGGATTTGTATAGAGAGGAAAAAGAGCACGCTGTCAAAGAAGGCGTTCTTACTAAAGTGTTTCTTGCGTTGTCAAGAGAGAAAAATATTCCTAAGGTAGTTTTAAATGTATAAATAATGTACTAATTTATTAATGATAGTATGATACAATTTATATTTCGTACTTTTCGTATGTTCTTTGTTAGATAATCATTGACTAATTATATATTACTTGTTATTTGGATTTAGATGTATGTACAAGAATTGGCTGAAAATGAAGGGTCAGAGATTCATGATTTGCTAATTAATAAAGGAGCTCACTTTTACGTTTGTGGAGATTGTAAGATGGCTGAAGATGTGCATCAGAAACTCAAGGGAATTGTGAAGAAACATGGTAATATGACTGATGAGCAAGTGCAAAACTTCATGTTCTTACTCAAGGTAGGTGAATAGACAGTATAAGATTACAAAATTAAAGGTGTCTTTATTAATAATATAAATGTTAAATACTGTTTAGATTTATTTTCATTATAAATATTTATCAGAGATGCGCCTAATAGTTATTACACAGAATAACCTAATAGTATTCGGCTTAACATTTACTGAACTGAATATTCTGCCGAATTCTTTGGTTTAGCATTTCATTGTTTTGCCCCGTAATGAAATTTCGTAATTAATTAAATTGTATCTCTCTGTCTGTATATATATTTGAAACTATAAGTGTATATTATTCTCAGTTTCGTAGATTCGAGTTTTAAAATAAATTTTGACTATAAGTAAAGATATAAATGTGTTGATTTCTTAATAATACAGCTTTGAGTTTTGTAAATAAATGTTGATTATAATAACTATAGGTTAAAAATAAATATTTTGACTTAAGGATTCAAAATAAATATTGATTTGAAATTTATTTAGCTTTATTCAACATATTCTTCATAGAATTTCTTAGACGTTTTGTCTTTCATTTCTATACTGTGTAGTATAGCCAAGAAATAAGAAATACTCCAACCAAGTATGTTGGTGACCAAAACGAATAATTCGCCCGAATATAAATAATGAAAAAGATACCGAATACGATAAATACCGAATACCAAACGAATATCCGTCGCATCTCTAATATTTATCTATCTTTAAGGAGAAATTATTAGTTTTAAATTATTTCTCCGGTTAAAGATTCAATACGTAGTATCAAGAATTCGGACGTAAAGCAAAAAACGGAGTGTTTTCACACTAGGTTCTCTCTGATTGATATTGCTATACGGAAAAAAATGTGAAGCTGTATATATTTAAGCAAATTATTTATTCCGAACATTTTTTAAAGAATTCTACAGCGTCAGATAACTTTCACAATATAAATAAAATTAATAATATAAATGTTAATACCATTAATAACTGCGAGTAATCCTACCGACTTAGTCTTTTAATAGAAAATCGTATAGAGAGATGTATATTTACATAATATGAATACAAAACCAGGAAGAGAACCGCTACCACGAGGACATCTTCGGCATCACGCTGCGCACTGCGGAAGTGCACAGCGCGTCCCGCGAGTCGGCGCGTCGCAACCGCGTCGCCGCGCCGCCCTGACGCCGCGCGTCGCGGCTGCTCAAGTAATAACGCTGACACCACTACTAACTTACGTACCACCATTCCAATATAATACGGCATACATAGTAGCACGGTCATTAGACTTATTGACACATACGTTATGTGCATTCTTAATAAACAAAGGAACACACATCTACTTGATGTAGACCAATCAAGGTATATAAAATAACTATAAAAATCTATATGAAATTGTAGTTATTGGAAAAAAAATAATATGGATGTATTCATCACAAAAAGTATAATAATTTTAAAATTTTAACTTAAAAAATATCAAGCTATATCTAATGAAGCACCAAGTTTAAATATATTATAAAAACCCCAGTGAATGAAGATCAACAAAGAACTAGAGTGCTATAATAATAAGTCAAAACTGCTAAATTCAAATCAGTAAGAAATAGCAACTCAAGATTCTAGTATCAAATAAGGATGTATGAATCTTTTTCCAATCAAAATATAAAACTTTTAATATTACATTTAATATTGGTGTCTATTATATTTGTAGAGAACCAATTGTTCTGAAAAACATATTTATTTGCTTATTATAGTTCTTTTGAATATTTTCATTAAAATAAACTTTTTTTTAACACCAATTTGCTATAGGTGAGTGTAAAAGACATTTGATATTGTTATTTTATGAATTATTAATGCACGAGGGCGGGCGTATATATTATATAAGACAATCTAATCTGCATTATATATTTAAATCGAATATTAATTTATTTTAAACGATCAAAATATTGGAATAAAAATAAAATACATATTTGTAAATGACTATAATTAGTCATTTACAAATATGCACAAATCATACACAAATAATGACTATAATTTACAAATAATTAAATACTTTAATTAGTAATTTACAAATATGTATTTAATTATTATTATATTACTTAAATAACGTCTTATTTATATATATATTGAATGTCAGCCTAAGAAATGATTCAATCCATGGGATAAATATTTAACCAGATTAGATCAATTTTGATAAAAAATAAAAAAAATAATAATATATATTATAGTAAAATTAAAAAGATCAAAAATTATTAAATGTATAATTTCGTTACTATTTGCTACTTCACTATTATAAGCTTTATATAAATTTTATATTTTTAGATCAATGTAAATCTGATTATTTATGTATACAAATTTAATGCATATGTTTGTCGTTATATGTTTTTCACAGTATACAGAAATTACAAACTTTATTTATTTTAAACAGACTTTATAGTTTATTTAGCTTTGAAATTTTTTAGAAATTCAAAAGTAAAAAGGTTTTATTTAAAAATAATATATATTATTATCTCTAAAATTTGTTTAAGATTTTAAAGCAGGGTTTACATGTTTTACGCACAAAAATACTTTCATTTGATACACTTTAAATCTTAACAGCTTCAAATAAACGATTATTGCTGCAAATTTTTGTCATCTTTATAGTTGTAATATGAATTTACTAATCCATACTCTTTAGATTGTAATTTTAATATATTAGATAATATTATTAATTAATAACTTTAAAAATCGATTTTCACATTCATATGATACTCTCACATGTATATGAAGCGCATTTAGCTTTAGTACGTCATGATTTTTAATTATATTTTTATATTATTTTCTATTTAATTAACGTAGTTAGCGAACAACGAGAGTTTATTTCAAACGTTTGTGATTGCCAAATTTGTACAAAATATTTTATAGCTAGGTTATTTTACGCTTTTGTAAATAAATGTTGGGTTGTAAGTTTCCATTTTTGTTTCCAACAATATATTATAATTATTGTAAGAATTACAATACATATTTACTATATACCAAATATATTATTAATTAATTATTTACCCAATTATTTTAAAATATAAATGTTCTAGCTGCATACATTTGTCATCGTCTAAAACTATTATCTTATACGCTGTTAGTCGTGAGTGTTGAATTTGTGATCCCTGTGACGCTAGTCTTAAGAAATTTATTCATATTTTCTATTATTCATGTTTAAATATTAAATATACAAAAATATTTCTAACTATTAATATTTCTATATCATAACATTATGAAATTACTATAATCGTCTTTACCAGGTATTGGAGTCATATCTTCTAAATTAAAAGCACGTTTGGGACTAAAATGTATTCAGATTCATATCAAAATATATTACGCACTGTTTCAACTAATAATGTTTGACTGCATGTGGAGCAATTCGCTATTGTAAGCTGTTTGCGAATATTCGATTATAAATTGTCTTGTTAACAAATAAAGTTCCTTAATATTCGGTAATGACAAATTTTATGTTTTATTTTTTATACACCCACTACATACCTGTATTTGAAATCCTAAATATTCTAAATAATTTATTATTATTTTATTTTTTATCACTCTATTTAAATTTTGTTATAACATTTATACATAAAATAAAAATAAAAATAAAAATATAAGTTATCACTGTACATGAAAGATATATGAGAAAAATTATTGTAGTTTTTTATATTTCTTTCTGGTTGTCTGTTTGTCTGTGCGTTTGTGCACGCTAATCTCAGAAATGGCTCAACAGATTTATAAGCAGTTATGACTATTTTGTATTTAAATAAACTTACTAACATGTAGCGTTTATTTTATTTCAATCGGTTCATTAATAAAAAAGTTACAACAATTTCAAATTTGTGCGACAAAATTGTTATAAAATAACTTTAATCATAAATATAAGCAAAGTTGATAATTTACAGTTTACGCAGGCGGAGCCACGAGCGGATCGCTTGTCTAAAATATATACCTAGGTATATAATAGGTAAATGGCGTAACTGATTCAAATTTTACATTTTCTGAAATTATTCAAATTGCATATTATATTTTGATAATTGGCTTTCAATTATAAAGTAAAGAAATAAAAATAATAAGCCTCTTTAGTTACATACGTATAGATACGGCGGGTACCGCACGTTTTCAAAATCGCGTGTAACCGCGTAGTAAACCGCGCGTCTTATTTATACCGTGCGAATTGACTAACTGTTCGACGAGTGAACGATTACGACAACAGTATCGTAAATAAGACCCGCGTGGTTTCCACGATATTTTAAAATCTAGGCTTACTTCATTAATTTGACTTTAATAGTTCTAAGACATAAATGACTCATACATTTGTCTTTAGCTGCTTTTACTTACGACATAAAACAAGAATTAGCTTAAAAGTTATTGATTGACTTTTAACTGTAACAGGAAAAAAATATTTTAACTATTTTTAATAAATGAAATAAGTCAACCGTTATGACAGAACACGCCACATACTCCTTGTTATTGGCATAATGTTTGCGCTTAAAAAGCTATTACTCAGCATATGTTTCGCTTTTTAAATGTACAAAGGAAGTAAAGAAGAAACAACAGGAAGGTAGTAAGTTCAAATTAATGCAAAGTGTTTCGTACAAAAATCAGAAATCTAACAACGTACTTAGAGTTATAAGATTCTCTCTGCCCATCCTGTAAGCTCTCTAAAAAAATGGGGCAAAAATATATGAAATTTGAGTCATATCAGTTGTAACTAATATTATTATTTTTGTGATATGCGATACTTAACCACAATAGTGACTTACGCTTGAACGTTACATTTAGCCCTGTATAAGGCAGTTCGTAGATGTTCTCATGTCAAAGTAAAATTGGTCCAACTGACATGAATATAATATTTTCCAAGAAGCTAAGCAGATATGTGTTATGAACAACATATTTTCATATATATTATTGGACTTTTTGTTTTTGACTTTTTATGTAACTATTTTATATTGTTCTTATAATGTTTCAATCATTTTATATTAGAGTTTTATTTGAATATACTATTGTTTACCTTATTGACTCTAAAATATTCCGATATTGGCTCTTGAACATGTTCAGACATGTTAAGTGCGGCCTTTAGAACCACCACCAGACAAATAATGCCGCTACATTGAAAAAAAAAAGATTTATTTTGGCCTACAGCTATCTGCACTCCGCAGGTATGTCTGTATGCCGCCGGGAATCACGTAATATAGAGGTAGTTCCCGTCCGCCGGCTGGTGGCAGTCGGGAATAGGAACCGTGAAGGTTTTAGTGGGTAGGCTTTCCAGATTAAATGCCCACAGAACCCATCCAATTCCGGGTAACCGTAAACGGGTTTCCTCACGTATAATAAATATATCTGTATAATAAATTATATATCTGTATAAACATGCACGTAAATATAGCATTATACTTAAACATGAGTAATTTACTATTTATTAATGAATACTTATTTATTTACAATTACTTACAAAAGTACATAGAATTGAAACAACCTTATTTGAAGCAACAATCAACTTTACTAACTAATGAAAATAACATGAATATACCAATAGAGATATCAGTTCTAGATACAATTTAACAGAATAAGTGAAAGGAGATTATATGTAATGACGTAAATACTAGATGTCGTGGTCTCTCTGCTACTTTGAGGACCTTCAATTTCCTCTTCCGTATCCTCAGGTAATTTACTATGATTAATTTCGATAAATATATAAACGCCAACGTGGCATAATATAAGCGTCTGACTGCAAAAACGATTGGTTATGGGTTCGATCCTCACTGAGAGGACTGATTATCTTTCAATATTTTTTAATTTTCCCGCTCTAAAGACAATGCTCGTACAGTTTCACCACTCAATACTCAATATCTCATTTTTGAGAGGAAAATGGAGAACGGAGTGTTTTGACGCCAGCTTTTCTCTTGATATATAGTCATCTATGATTTTGCACCATTATTGATTCAAAGAAATAAAATTAAAACATATTAGGAATGAAAATATTATGAAATTGAAAAGTAAATTAAAATCATTATTTACACTAAATACTTGTTAGAAATATGATGAATCCTTGTTAGAAATATGATGAATCCTTGTTAGAAATATTATTTAAGAAATTCAATTTGCTTGAAAATTTACATACGTGTCTGGAGCCAATGACACTACAATATTTCTATTACATGATCCTGATAACCTTACCAAGACGACCAAGATTTAACTTTATTTCTACTGTAGTTAAAAAACATTAATTTTACAATTTATGGGCTACTGACTTCTAAATAAGTATAAATAGTTTCCTCAGATATATCAAATTATCTTTTTTCTGTACAAAATGGGATTGTAAATTGCATTACTTATGAAATCTTACATAAATATTAATGTATAGGTACAATTTTTTATGTACATACCATTGTGTAATGATTTAGTGCACTTTTAATTGATCCCAATAACAATGTCAATATATGCGTGGAAATTGTCGATAAATGCACTTAAATGTTAATTATAGATATGAAGTGTGACTTTAACTAGAAGGTCAACATACTAAATAATTGAAACAAATATTCCAAATATTCCAAAAGCCGCAAGTTCTAGAAACTGCTTCAAGATCACTGCAACACGATAGGCCTAGCACCCGCACGGTAAATCTACAGTGAATAATCTCAGATCTGAGCAAAAAACATCAGTAATCATTTTAATTTCTTACCATTACGAATGAAAAATATATATATAGGGCATCGTGGCGCAAAGTCACAGCGTCTGACGCGATTCGATTCGCTATAATTATATATTTAAATAATTTTTTAATTCTTCGCTCAGGTGACAAGTAAAAGCGCAGCGTTAAGTTTTACCATTCAACACGCAAAATATTGTCTTGGAGTTGGTTCTCTGTGCGGGAAAAAGATAAATAAAATAATAAAAGATAAATAGAAAAAGATATATAGAATTTATCCCTAAAATTTCGATATCGAGTCCTCTAAATCGTTTTTAAGTTGGTCAGACACTCTACACCAGAGGTAACAATGTACTGTAAATTAGGTGCAAAAGAACACGTTAGTAAATACGTTAGTAATAGAAAAAGCCTGATATAACTCACGTAGACACTCGTCATTGGGTATATTTTCTAATTACATAGAATAGAATGACGTTTGATCAAATACTAAAATCCGGAAAGTACCTACTGATTTGTCACGTTAGACTTACAATCGATTGTCGGCCTCAAGACGGATTTACGATTTAATGCGCGTAGTAAATTGAGTGGCACTATTGTTTAAAGGAAAGTGAATGTAAAGTAATTAATTCACAAAACAAGCAAGTGCAAGTAATGGACTAATTTTGCTATTTATTTCATCAATTCTCATATAAAGGTTAATTAATCAATTTTGAGATACTCATTTTATGGTAAACTATGAAAAGTATTTGTTAATAATACATATATATATATATATTAATAATAGCCGCTATGTTTTCATTATAGTTTCAAAGATATTTATAAAACTGTGCATTGTAATTCTCTTGCATTCCACTCCTAGAGGCAATGTGTTTTATATAATGTATGAAAATCATCAAAAAAAAAGAGAAAATATTTTAAAAGTTTTTACTATAATAATGGTAATGTAATATCTAAGGGTAATGTGACATCTACGAAATTTAAAAAAAAGTCAATCTTTTCATTATTTTTATTTCATTGGGACACGAAAGGGGTGATTTAAAAGTTGATTGTACTATCATAGGCTTTTATCATAAAAGTTTAGAAAGAAATTAATAATTCAATTATTTTTTGTTTTTGGTGACTATGTGACTTTAAATAATGCTACCCAAAATAATAATCTCTAAAACAACAGTAGAAAAATGTGCGACTAATCAGTACTTTATCTTTGTCTAGTCTGCATGATGTAGGCGATATTTTTTTTTATATAACATTTACGTTTATCATCATATTATATGCAGCAAAAACTTTGGATCCCTTTTTAAGAAAACAATGCGGCCACGGGTATTTGACATACCTAGCAGAGGCCAGCACGCTCACGCTAATTGGGGATATAAATAGGCTAAGTCTCTTCTAATTTTATTAAATTAGCCCAAACCTCGGGACGTCCATTTTTCGAGAGCTCTCAAGGATTTACAGATGTCCACTGCACGTAACTTGCTCTAAATGAGATTTACGATGGAATATTCTCAGCCCAGTCAACGACTCGTTCCTTGGGGATATATGGGTGCATCCATCATTGCAGACTCCCCGAATACGGTGTACCTGGTCCACACGCAGGCGGAAAAGGCAGACCTCAAAAGGCAGACAAGTGACGCACCCTTACTATCAACGAGTCCCACGGATTAACATACGAGTGTGCTGTACCAAGAGTGCTGTACACGACAGCGTATTATTTGCTGTCGTCGCAATCACTAGGCATACTATCGAATGCATGTACTACACCGAAACCGAGGAAGACAGACAATCGGCAGATTCATAAGAAGGACAAACGAGGGCTATCTCCCATTTCCCACAGAGATGAAGAGGCGCGCACCAAACTGTTGTATACGTTTAGGCAGACAATGGACCACAGGACGTGACTTTTGGAGGATCTCTTCCAGTCCTTCTCACATATGTACATATAAATATGAAATGAGATGTGTATGAACCTCATTTCAGTGATACTGCAAGTGGGCAGACTTTAAATAAACAAAGAAAGTAAAGAAAAATAGAATAAGAAAAGACACGGGGAAAAAATCCTACGTGGTAAGTAAAAAGAACCAGGATAACAAAAGTTTGGCAGTAAAACCGTACAGATATTATTGTAATTTGAAAACTTTGTTCATATGTTGTTACTTAACACTATTCGATTATGTACTAGTACAACTGACAGGCAAACATTACACAATGCTCATCGCTGACTCATAAATACGTTTTTAATAATGCAGCCATATGTCAATATCAAAAAAGGGGCGTCCCTCTTGTAATTGTATAACTAAATAAAATTATAAGTCTATAACAAATAGGTGCCTGCATATTAAAATATTTTTTAAATCTTCACGCTTTTTACGCAGAGCAGAGAAGTCAGAGAGAATCTAGTGTATTGCGTGTTGAATGGGGAAAATAAACAGAATGATCAGAGCGGAGAAATGAAAATAATAATAATATAATTATTCCCCCCGAGCGGGAATTCAACCCACAGCCGATCGCGTCTACACTGTGGTACAGACACTGTACCACTGCGTTTGCCTCTATTTTAGGAAATGTATAAAAAACTTATATAGAGTGATTCGAACCCTCGCCTTTTATAAACCGTCCAAGCACTCCGACTATTAACTCATACGTTCTATACAGCTAAGTCAAAAGTATTTTACGCTTGTTACAACTGATTATAGGTGCGGGCTCGAATCCCGCTACGTTTAAATTGTTATACGATTATAAACATGTTCTTTTTTATTTTTAAGTATGTGAATACCACTACAAATATTAAAAAGGTACAAATTAAGTTTAATGCTGAATATTTATTTTATACCCATGATTGTAATTTTGTGTGTTGAGAAAAATATGGTAAGATATATGCATATTTTTCTGATAATATATATTTAATTTCATTCCATACTTATCAATGATTTATTTATTATTACTTGAGTCATTTGGTATTCTTAATGTCTTTTTTATCATACAATTACCCATTTCTCCGGGGCCTATCCGGAGATATAATGCTTCTTGAGTAATTTCCCGAAATCTCCGGTAGTTGAAAAAATAGCTCTTGATTCTCAGTCCCTATTTATAATTTTCAGTTTACTGGTACGCAAATGTAGAGCAGTGTGGAATATTTATGTCTAAACGTGTAAGTGTTCGTGGTCTGGTTAGTTTGGTTCTGGCCTTGCAGGGTATCAACTGGCCACATCCTTAAAACAGTGAAAAGTACGTAAAAGATTTTGAGTTCCTTTTATATTTCAAAGGATCTCTAGATTATGCATTTTAATGAAGATGAAGAATAACACACAAAAGTTGTGTCTGTATATTCAATATTTTTGCAAAAAATAATTTAAGGGGATGGAAAAGTAGAAAAAGAACAAATATCTATAATTTTTAGTTTTTGTCTCTCTGTTTTTGTATGCATAGTTACTGGATGGATATGAATGAAACTTTTTAAGCTTGGGCATTACTTAGGGTGTAATTGATTTCAAAGAGTGGAACACTTGATGTAAAATAGTAATCGACCAGCTAAACTATAATAAATAAGGAAAAACTATAACAAAAGCTGTTTAACGTGATACGACTTCGACATTTTCCATTGACCTACATAATCATAAAATATTTATAAAATCTGAAGGACCTGGATAGACCAGCTAAGCCCAGACCAGTAAAAATGTAATTATAACTTTGGGTTCAATTTTCAATATCAACATGGTATATGGAAGTACTATGTCATAAAGCCCATGAAAACGAAATTGCAGGCATCAACTAGTATGTATATAAAACTGTTCTGTTACTGAATTGCTGATTAAAAAAGAATAGCTTGAACTATAGGTGTAGGACATTTGGCTTGCTAGTTTCTTGGAGATTGCGGGGGCCACTTAGAAAGGATTTCTGTAAATTCCTGCGGATAAAAATACTTACAATTTATAATCTACGCAAACGAAGCTGCGCACTACACTACAACTGGTAATCATATAAAGTAACTTTTATTCTAGTTAATCGACTACAAAGTATGGAGTTATGGCTTAATAGTTCATAATACGGTTTAAAGGTAATTTTATTAACTTCTAGATAATGTTTACCGTAGACTAATCATATTATAGTTTCGACCTTCGAAACCTATAAATAATACAGAGTTAGTCTACTTTAAGCAAATAATTACGGTTATAACAGGTAAGCATTTTCAAATTCCTTTAAAATCATCGACCAAACAAATGAAGGGCATTGTTATCTTCATCTTGCGAGAGTCAATGTTTCACAACATCCTACTTGATTGTATCTGTAATAAATTAATAATTTTAATTGAAGCATACACACATAAAATCCATATTTGTATTATAAATGAGACAGTAACTCTGTCTGTTTGTCTGTGATATCATCACGGCCAAACCGCTAAACCAATTGTGATGAAATTATATATAGAGATATTTATGGGTGAATTGGAATGAACATAGGCTACTTTTATCTCTCAATTTTGTAAATTTTCCAAGGAAGCTATACTTCACAAGGGCGAAGTCACGAACGGGTCGCTAGTATAATTATTTATTAAACATGCCTAACTAAATATAAACATTCATAAAAATAATAAAGTGATATAAAACACAAAGTAAAAAATATACGTAAATATGTAATATAAGTTCGGTAATTACCTAATATTGATTTGTAGTAGTTAGTGACCTTCATTACACAACAATAAGTAAAGCGGATGTAAAACTAACGGGAGGCGTTAAATAATTGGAAAGTCCACCAATATCTTAAGCCAAGGTGGCTATCATGTTTATTTTTTATTACGGTAGCGACGTGTGACGCATGGTTGTTGATATTTTTTGCTTTCAGTGCTTAGAACTAGCGGACCGGTTGCCGAGACAACCGCGTTTAGTCCGCTCTTGGATCTACTCCCGGTTACATATATATAATGCTGCAGCAAAACGGACGCCAGTTGCCTGCGCGGGTTACAGTTTAAGAGTGCGTGTGCGCGATTTAAAATAAATGTCAAGTATATTCAAGTGTTGCATGAAGGAAAGAGACTGTGATAACGGTTTTGTTAAATCAGAAACTACTTTGGTCAAAATGGAAAGAAATGTTGCTAAAATGGAAACAAACGGGAAATCAGAAACTGATTTCGGAAAAATTAATTGTAAAGAACAGATCAATGGACACGCGTCATGTCCGTTTATCGGTACCCAGTTGATAGTGGAAAATCAAAAGCAAATAAAACCAAATTTGAGATTAAAGGTTCCTCAGCCAATAAGACTGAAGAATCACCTTGCAGGTGAAGAAAATTTTGATGTGCTTCATTCACAGATTGAAGAAATTAGTAGTTTTGTGAGTATATAGTCTATCCCTTGGCCTTATATTTATAAATATTATTATATAACATTTTATGTATATATATTATACAAATAATATATTATATATATATATATATCTGTATTTATATATATATTTTATTTCTTTATAAAAAAAGAAGCACCTTCATGATTTTTCCGGCATAGCAGTCAGAGGTAAATTAGTGCCAAGACACTCCGTTTTCCACTTTCCGCCCGCAATCGAGACATTGCATGGTCGATAGGCTTAACTGAACGACGCCGATTTACCTTTAGTACCAGAGCTGAGCCGATTTTTTTTTCCAAGTGGTAATCGAACCCACATTTGGGATTACAGCTAGACACTGTCCCACTGCGCACGATAGTCTCCATTTATATATACAGGCGATATTTTAAGTTATAATATTGTTCGAGTATAAAGAGACATTATTTGATGAACGTGTTAAGTCACGTGGACATATTTTTAATAGATCCTCGTAGACATAACGCGATAAGGTATGAACTTCTTGAATTCGCGTTTCTACTTACACATAATAAACTCTAAATACTTTTATATTATCATCATATCGAATGACAGAAAACGGTGACAACACTTTACACACAACATATTTCAAATATTTAAAAAATATTTAAATGTTATTTATTTATTAAGTAAATGTACAAAAAATTGAACGCAGTGGAATTCGAACCCGCGCCTCTTGAAAATCGTCTAAGCGTTCTGACCGCTAAGTCATGCGTTCTAAATCCGTTTATTGATACGTTTTCTAAAAGTATGTGAATAACACTTTAAAAAAATGTTAAAACTATTTAATAAATTCATTCTCCCTTGCCAAACTATTGTTCGGAGAATAATCTCTGACATTTGTAAAAATATTTCAACAGAGATGCTAACCACAAAAATAAGTTGTAATAAGAGTAAAAAAAAATTTAAAGTAGCCGAGCGCCTTAACGGTTTCCAAGAGGGGCGGGTTCGAATCTTGCTGCGTTTAAATATTTATATGTTTTCTAAAAATATTTTTCATATTTTAAATAGGTTTTTTGGAGACAAATGTGTGTTTTTACTTAAATATGTGTATATAACAATTAACAATACTGTGAAATTCAAGATACTTTTTATATTTATATACGAAATAAATTTTTGCAAGACTAAATTTATATACATATTTCGCTTATCATACATATCTCAAGCATTATTCTTCGAAAACTTTGAAATATAAGTAAATTGGCTTAAAGTAAATCAAGCAAGTATCAATAGATATGACATTACAACGAGTGCTACGATTAGCACTTGTTGTATAAATACTAAGATTAAATTTATAGTACTAAAACGATGTTACACAGAAATGTTATAAACCTTATAAATCACACCCATTATTAATATAATTAGAGTCTATATATGAAATGTTAGATTAGAAATATATTTTTTAAAAGTGCAGTAATATGCTATATTTTATACAGATACAAGCTCTTTTCTCATTTAAAGTTATTAAAAATAAAGATTAAAAAAGATATAAAATTTTCTCAAAAATAAATCAGAATGTGGATTCGTAATAGAATTACTATAAACTGGTGTTCAGTTTACATAGCCGGCAGAGAGTACCTAGTGTCAAGAAACTCCGTACTCCGCTTATATTGACGCAATGGTTATTAATTAGTTTATAGGGTTTGATACACCTAATATTAGATACTCAGTTTACTTGTTGCCAATCTAAAGACGTGTGACAAGTGTGAAGAATCCTGATATTCTTGAACTTCCAATACATTTTTATATTACATTAGTAATGACTTCATTTTATATACAAAATTAAAACTACTTATTAAGTACAAAAATGTGTAAATACCACTTAATGGGGAAGTATTAGAAAAATAAATTTCATGCTAAGCATAATATTTTATAACCAGAATTGATAATATAAATAGATAAGTTTGACATACACTAATAATTATTTAGATTTGTTTTTGGTAAGAAACTCTTTTTTATATATATTTTTAAATTGATTTTGAAATTTCTGTTGCGATAAAATTGATGATAAATTACTTAAAAAATACATCATAACATTTTAATTTCCCTACAATTACAACAACGCTTAACAGTATAACTTATTTAAGACGATTTTCTTATTTTTTTAACTCAATTTTCAAACATTCTTGACGTCTAAATGGTGCGTCGACATTCATTCGTTCATACATAACTGAATGACTTTAAGTAAGTCGATAAATATTATTAACCCTGTCTCTTCTGTAAAATTAGTTGCATGCCATCTTTTTACCTTTGCATATAAAGAACTAGCTTAGAACAAAAATAAAACATATATTTAGAAAACGTATAAAATTTTTAACGCAGCGGGATTTGAGCCTCTTGAAAACCGTTCAAGAGGCGCGTATGTATATATATAGTTTAAACTATAACTACAGAAATACCTGTCAATACATTTATATTCCGTTTCCATCGCTATTTAGAGATAAACAATGTCTGTGCATATTGGTATTCAACTCACCACACAATGTAAAGGGCAAAGAATGCTTTAAGCTCCGACCAATATATAAAATTATAAAAACAAACGTGTTGTAGGCTGTGTTTTTAATCTCAGTACCAAAATAAACATGCGTTAAGCTGGTTAAAATCGTTTTATTTAAAACTAGTGACCGCTCGCGGTTTCGCCCGCGCGATCTATAGCTGTTTCGTAGTTACGTCGGCTTCTCTTCGTAAAACATCGAAATACTTGGAAAAACTAACAATACTGATAGAAATAGCCCTTTAGAGCCCTTTGTTCATCCCGAGAAAAAAATGAATGAAATTTTATATTCTATATAAAATTTCATCCCTTACGGTTCAGCGGTCCGTGATGACGCCACAGACAGACAAACAGTGCTAATTTGGCATTTATAATATTATGGATATATAGATGTTTAAAAATCACTGTAATAGAAATTTTATATAGATAAATATTGAACAAATTTAATACAAAATATCAATAAATTTGAAGACAATTCAAGTAGGTTGCAATCAAGTATGCCACGACTGCATCTCTAAAATAACCTGCTACAAATATTTTGATGGTAGACAAATGCTAATCATCCCAACGTATACGAAACAAAAGATTATAATATATTTTCTCAGTACAATTCACACGCAATGAACTACTTCACTGTACTAAATTAAGGCCGTATTTTGTTGTTAATCTGCTATTTTTGTATTGTACTATTTCAAACGTTTACGAAATATTTATCAGCTAAATCGTGCTAAGTTATTTATAGATATATTAGGCATTTTAATTCAAGATGCCACAGTGGGACAGCGCCTGACTATAAAGGCGATTGGTTGTGCGTTCGATCCTCACCCGTTACAATAATTATACTTATTAAAAAAAAATTCTCTAGTATTAAAAATGCGGCGTTGAGTTCCACCACTCAGAAAAGTCTGGATTTCGGGCGGAAAGTGAAGGATGGACTCTAATAAGCGACAAATAATTCGGGAATTAGGGTAAAACTGTATAAAAATATATATTGTTTCATATAATATATATACGTACATACATAACAATTGTCATGCTTTATTTTGGCTAGCCTGGGTAAGCTATTTCAACTTGGCTAACGTTTGTTTTGAAATATAAAAACAATCAGACCAAGTGCAAGGCCATTATGGCGCAGAATGACAGGATAAAACCAATAAAAAATAGTTATATAATATTTTGGATAAATTCCATTATAAAAAAAATAAAGCAAATTAATAAGGCCAAAGTGAAATTCAATCTTTTTTACGACATAGACTTATTGAATGTTGTAATAATTTCAGTGATGAAGGCTTGAAACTTTCAGTAATAAAGCTTTTTTGTAAGTATACTTGTTTTAGTTTTAAAGTTTCTCTTGTGTAGTTTAAATGTCGGCACAAAAGGAAGATAATAGCGTGAAGTAAAAATTTTACACATGATTTGAGACCATCGTGGCGTAATTGGACAGTGTCGTAACTGTAATCGCGATTGGTTGTTGGTTTGACTCTATTTTTGACACTTGGAGGAATGGTTATAAATTAATTATTTTCATTTTTCCACTCTGGTGAGCAAGACGAAGTGGAAAATGAAATGTCTTGATACTAGGTTATCTCTGATTACCCTGCTATGCGGGAAAAAGCTTGAGGCTGAAAAAAAAGTTTAAAAATATGTATAATATTTTTGCGGCCATTGGACAGGGCCTGACTGTTATTTTCTAAATTATTGACAAAACGTGGAGTAGCGTTCCGCATCTTTACACGCAATAAATCAAATTCGGTTGAAAGATCGAGAACGGAATGTCATGACATGTTCTCTCAGCTATAAGGAGTGAAAAAAAGAAGTTATTTTGATAACTTCAAAATAGTATTATTGAAACTAACATTAAAGATATTAACCTCAATAATAGTACACATGAAGCCTTATAAAATATTAATTGTACCAGGGACATATTCATATAAAAATAATACGAGCATGTATGATGCAGCTAAATAATAATACATATAAGGAGGTATTATATCAGCGAATGCAGATTTAATTGTTCTACAGAAGACCTACAATTGGTTCTTGTGACACGCGATTTCTAATGATACTCTAATCCTAATGCAGGAAATAATCCACGACGATATAAATATTACTATACGAGTTTTTAAATTTTTGACATAATTTTCTAAGCATCTATTGTTTTTTTTTATATCTAGGAAATTGTTTTATGATGTTTTTTAATGAAAACATTACTAAATATAATGTGTATATTATTGTTAATAATTTGTAGTTATTTTGGCTATCTAAAATTGTGTTAAGGTAGCAGATTCAAATCCTACGATGAATGCAATTTAATATATAAAAGGTTGCGTACTTATTCAGTTTTGGTAAAGACCCTAATATTTTTAAAATATATTTTCTTTTTTTATCATAAATATCAATAATTTGCAGAGTCACTTTCCTCTTTAATTTATAATCGTCATTGGAATAATAATATACGTTTAGTTTTATTAACAAAAAAAAAACTGTTTAATAGCCAAGGCAAGTCAGATGTTATTACAAAGGTATTCTAGTATCGTATCATTACATCGAACTCCATCTTTGTCCCTTGGTCGATGGATCATAATTTTTTTTAGATATGACTAAACATTATTGAGAATCTATAAAAAGTTCATGTGTCCGGTTATTAATTACAACAAAAAATAGGTTATGTATTGTTATACTGTGAATAAAGTGATAACTGTTTGAACGGCTGTTATTATCTCATCGGTATTTAAAATACAGGAAAATATGAAGGAATCGCTCATTATTTATAATTATTTGTTGTATCCAATTGGAAAACTTAGTTTTTTCGGTTTTCATTTTATACGATTATAAAATATTAATTCAAAGCGTTTTTTTTTTAAATATATTAAAGTTGTTAGTATAAAATTTTTAGTAAATTTATATAATATGTATGTAAATGTTGTAAAAAATAGTTAAAGATTTAAAAAATATAAAGCTTACATTTTATCTAAACGCGCTAAATTGTATTATTATATATACGCTTAAAATAAGCTTTGCTTTAGCAATCTATACATCACTTTAGTCCATCGGGACGTAGTCGGACAGCATCTGACTCTAATCGCGACTGGTAGTGGGTTCGATTATAACTAGGAGGAATGATTATATTAAAATTATTCTCGTTTCTTTGCACTGGTGGCAAGACAAAGCGTGGCATTGAGTTCCGGTACTCATGCAATGTCTCGAACGAAGTGTTTTGACACTAGGTTTTCTCTTACTGAACTGCGTGAAAAACGTGAAACGGGAAATACGTGAAACTGAAAAACAAGGTTACTTTACAGAAAAGTGTATGTGAAACATAGTAGCGTGTGCAATTTAGTTTATTGATATAACACATTTTTATTTCTTCTTCGTAAAAACTTAAGAATGGCAAATATACAAATGCTACATTATTTAAAGGCCTTAGTTTTATGTTCAAACCACAAAACACCTATAGCCGCCATACTGGGGCAAAGCCTACATTAACACTAGTATTTACTTAGTAAACGAAGATCTTATAACTGTCTACAAGAAACAAGTACCTGTCTTGTAAACTTTAATATTTACCACCCATCCATTAATAAATCAAATAAATTTATTTGGATGAAAAACAGAAAAAGAAGTTATATATTGTACACTAGCGACCCGCTCCCAGTTTCGCATACTAAACTGTTACATGTGTTCACTCGCCCGCGTTGTCACTTAAATCACAAAATTTATAAATTCAAAAGGATGCAACTTTTTTATTTAAGGACCGATTGAAATGAAATAAACACAAAATGTTAAGGATAGTTTACCTAAATAAAATAATGAAAACTACATTTAAATCAGTTAAGCCATTTCTGAAATTAGCGTGGACAAACGCACTGACAAACAGAAAAGAAAATTATATATCATTGTTTTGGGTTCAATAACATTGATAATTGTATATATATACAAAATACCTTGCCCTGATTCACTGACTGACTGACTGACTCGTCATCGTCGAGCGTAAAATATTGAACTTGTACTTGTTAGGGTTGTTTTACGGAGTACGGGTTGGAAGTTTGTTGAAAGTCCTTCAATTTGTAAGGTACATACACCTAATTATTTTTTTGGGTTACACATTAAAAATAAGTAAATTACTGTTGCAGCGTGTTTGTAGTTCATGCGGGCTAAGCGTGCAGACCGCTAGTTCTGCCTTTATAAAATTTTGCATATGTATATTCTATTAGGTTTTTTTGAGGTATGTTCTCTGTATCTCGGTGATATCATAGAGGAAACAGACGTTTTCAACGCTTTATTAGGCGAAATATGTTACGAGTAGTTACGTTGTCCAGATGTAGGTGTACGTGGAAGGAGTATTTATAGGTAACAAGTCAAACCAAATTAATAATAATAATGCCCGCTTATAAAAATTACAACATGTACAAAGTTAAGTGAATTCTATTAATAAAATGAGTATATTTATTACTCAGTATATTTTGCGTCTGGAAGTTGGGTAGCGCGGCGTTGAGTTACGCTATTAGAACGCGCAATCTCTCCAAAACAGAAAGACACGGAATACAGAGTGTCTTAACATCAGGTCAATCTCTGAAACATGTGAAATTCCGTAGAATAGACAAATTGCATTGCATGTAAGAAATATTTATTTAAAAAAAAACAAAATATGCCAAATTATATTGAAATATACGAAACATTTCAGTGTATTTGGTTAGTACGTAAATATTTTATTAGTGTTATGAACTTTAAATCAAAAATTTACACCATTCTCACCATTCACAAGTTAATGTCACAAAATGCATGGAAATAGTCAATTCTAACTTCACTAGGCAATTAACAAAAGCAAATAATGCTCTTCTCTCATACATATTAATAGATTTTGATGAGTGGATTATAAATAGGGTTTTATAATTGATAAATGTGTGACGATTTTCATCAGTCACATGGTCATTTAATATACAACGTTAAAATAAGAGCGATAGAGTTCGAAATTATACAGAGATATATATATTTTCCACTTTTGCTAATGAGGGTTGTCACTTCAGCCGATTATATGGCTAACCAACTATAATGGAAAGCTACAAAGGATTTATAGTTACACGTATACTGATATTTCGTTTTTTTTTCCATTTCATGCTTTTTTTCGCAAATCAGTGTAGTTAGAGTAACAAGACACTAAATATTTTTACTATTGATACTACTATTAGCTGGCGAGCGGGAATCGAACCGACAACCAATCGCACTTACACTCGCCACTATACAAGCACTGACTACGCCACTGTGGTCTCTATTCTAATATAGAATGCTATTATTAATTTAAAGCATATTTCTCCGGCGGTGAGTTCCGTCATCAACACGCAATTTCTAGACATTAGATGAAAATTGAAGAATTAATGTCCTAACCATACACTTTCTCTATCTACCCAGTTAAGCGACATATCTGTCAATACATAATAACAAATCCCCAAAATCCCCTCCCAGTGATTTGAACCTGCTACTTCAGGAGCAACGACAAATTCGTTCCCCGTTCAGTTTAACATGAAGGTCGCTTTTTCCATGTCATTGTAAATTAGAACCGTTCATTTGAAACTAATTCATTTAAGGCAACCATGATTTTACAAAAATTATGTCATTGATATTTATAAGGAGGTCCCACCACGTAATGATTACTTAAAGACGACTATTAACTGTCTAAGCGATTATGCACCTTATTTATTGCGCAAAATATATATTAATTTTATTCTTGTAAATAATTATAAAATAATTTACTATTCAAGCATTCAACACCTTAAAGTAAAAAAAATGTAAAAAAGTAATATTTGTAAGTATTTTGGACAAAGCGCGGCGTGGAAATGATTCGATTTCGGGTGACAAATAAAGAGCCGAATTTCTTGATACTAGATTCTCCCTCACTACCCTGCTGTGTGAAAAGCGTAAAGCCTATTTTGCTCTATATAAATTTGTATGTATATAAATAAACAATTATATCTGCAATTCGCTCTTTTATTTATCTCAATATCTCAAAGTGTTTCACAGATAAAATTATTGTTTACGATATGATTTTACAAGTGTTGATGAGACGGGACTCTCATAAAGTTAATTTATACATACTTCTATACTAATATCATAAATGCGGAAGTACCTTTGTCTGTCTGTGACGTCATCATGGCCAACTGAACCGATTGTGATGAAATTTTATATAATTTTATAT
This sequence comes from Podotricha telesiphe, assembly GCA_038994665.1. Lineage (NCBI taxonomy): Eukaryota > Metazoa > Arthropoda > Insecta > Lepidoptera > Nymphalidae > Podotricha > Podotricha telesiphe. Next base: position 673,999 of record JAOYRR010000161.1, on the reverse strand, counting down.
AGTAATTTTACATACTTAGTTTTTCCACGAATTTCAATGTTTTACGGAAAGGTAATATAATAGAACACAAAACAATAACTTTTATTTTATTTTCTGTTTGTCAGTTTGTTTATGCATGCTAATTTCAGAAACAGTCAGTGTCTATTGTACTGTGGTAAATGTCCTTAACATTTAGTGTTTATTTAATTACAAATGGGTTATAAATAAAAAAGTTACAACCATTTCAATTATAAATTTAAGCAAAGTTTGTGATTTAAGTGAGAACGCGGGGGCGAAAAAACGAAATACTTTATTCGTGTAGTTCATGCAGGCGAAGCTGCGAGCGTGTCGCTAGTATATAAATTTGATTCTAAAACTGCAGATAAAGAAGTTTAGTTAAGTTTGTACTTTTTTCAAATGTATCATATACTGGGGGTACTCGAGAGTTATTTATTTTAGATCAATCGATTGACTCTAATACGATATTGTAATTTAAATGAAATTTATCATAACCTTTTATTAGTATGAAATATTGATCTTTAGAACGCCATGTTCCTTTTAAATCAGGTCCGCCTATTTATGTTAGGCAACAAAAATGATGTATGTACAAATATATTTCTAATGTAAGCTTGGCATCACATATTATTCTGCCATTTAATTTTAATTAAATCAATAAAATTTATATTAAATGGCAATCGTTGTTCAGTGGGACTGTGTCCGACTGTAAGCGTGATTGGTTATAAGTTCGTTTTCCACCCGGGGAAATAATTATATTTACATTATTATCAGTTGTCCGCTCTGGTAAGGCAAAATGCATTGTTGATTTCCGCCACCCAAGGCAATGCCTGGGATTCGGCCAAAAAATGGAGACTAAAGTATTTTGACCCTAGACTGTTGTTATTAATACTTTATTCCGCTAGTACGTAGTGTGGCACTAGCTGAATAAAATATTAAATAACTAATAATACTAAATTATATCTATAACCACTTATAATTATCTAGAAAAACAGTGCATTGATTTCGACTCAATTGCTGTTATATGTATTTCTTATAAAAAATTTCAACTATAACTTAACTATGTGTTTGGTTAGTTCTATCAGCATATACACTATTACTTATATCAGGCGGCATTGGTGAAACAAGTCTTGCTTATTTCAATTTAAACTCTGAAGCAAACTGAACTCATTCTGCAACATTATACCTGTCAAACAATCTTGTTGAGATAATGATGGATACTATCTCGATAACAAACCAATCGGCCTTTGTGCGCCGCAGAAAGAGATTTCAATTTTAAGATAATAATATTATATAAAAAACAATGTCATAGATACACGCTGTAGAAAGTTTAGTTATCAATAATCTGTTGTACCAAATTGAATGTTACATAAATTTAAAGTTGTTTATATAGAAGCTGTGCTCTGAAATATGTAAGTCTTTTTGTTATTTTATATCGTCCAATGATTACTGTAATAAGTATAGTAAATAGTTTTTAAGTATTCGAACTTGATAGTGTGATTTTATGAATTATGTAGTGCATGGACGTGTAACCGTTCTTCGACTTCGACTTCTTATTTTAGTTTTGTTGATAAAAACAACAAAAGTTTCGAAATTTGGAATTGTTTATTTGTACACAATAATGTGAAAAAAAATATTTAGATATCATCCTAACCAGTAACTTAAGACTATTGTCTGGTATATAATGAAAATGTATGCAAACTGTCTATACGTAATAATACTTGTATTACATTTTCAAAAATATTTCTTTAACTAAAATGTAAAAAATGCTCTAAGGATATTAATATTGAGATACATATTAACGTCCTAATATTTCTGTACCATCAGAAATCGAATAGCTTTTTTAGTATCAGCTTCACGCTTTGTCCCGCATAGCAGGGTAGTCAAAGTGAACTCAGTTTCAAGACACTCCGTTCTCCACTTTTAGTTCCACAAATATTTTACTTAACTCGAATTATTTGTTATAGACAATAAATTTATAAAAACCCTAACCCTATTCGATGGTTTCCACGAGGCGCGGGTTCGAAACCCGCTGCGTTCTAATTTTATTCTAAAAAAATATTTTTCAATTTCCTGTGTGAAATTATGTTTAAGAAAATGGCTTCCCAACATTTATGTTCCAAATATATATACGAGCATAAGATCACGCAACTTTTCCTGATAGACCTCCCACGGTCGTGAGAACGGACTGCGGAGCAAAATGAGTATAAAGTGCTAATTTGCGAACAAAGCCTGACTGACAACATAGTATTAAATAATGAACGAGTTTTCCGAACTAATGGTTAGAATGCTATAATTAATTATTACGCACTTAGAAATCAGATGACGAGTGTAAAGAGATTGATAATTGGCCTATATCCCATACATTTTTACCTCATAACAATTAATATAATTTTTAAGCAAGGCACCTACTATTTATACTTAGTTTATCTGTATCTTACAAGCCATAGTTTTAAGTACAGGAATTGTTAAAGAAAAAAAAAATATTACAGGCAATATTTTTTGAATAGTCAGTAGTCTGTTAAAGTAATAATAAAAAAAAGTAATTTAAAATAGTTTTATTTCACAAAATATTTTGTGAAAATCATATTCATATCAATAATTATTTTCATAAAATCAATAAATAAAAATTACGAAAAAAAATAACAAGATTATATGCCATGAAAAGAATAAATAATATCACAACTATAACCAGAATCGATTGTAATATACTACTTGTTTTAAGAAATTTTCAAAATATGTACTTCCTTTATACGTTTTTCTTCTAATATGTAATTTCATCAATAAAATTCATGTCGAAAGTACCAATGTCCAATAAGATGCCAATTTTTAAAGTTAATACAACTGTACGTTGTTGAGTAGCGTATGATTGTCTTATCATAACTTTTATACTTAAAGCACATACATACATAACTAATAGAAGAACTGTATTTCAAAATTAAGCACGCTATTAAACTCCAAAAACTTTAAAGTATAAACAGCGACGCTATTAAATTTTTTAATGGTATTTAAAAGAATTAAAAAAGAAAGATTTTCAAGATACAGACGATCCTCAGACGAACGACCACAATATGACCAAACGGATGCGGGAAAAACCCTGAGACGGCGCATGCGCAGTTATTATAAGGTTCAATGTATTGATAAATCGAATTTCATTGTTACTTAATAGATCTTTCAGTCACGTTTTACTTTGTTTTTTTTTCTTTATGAGAGTTCTCGGAATCGCTTAGTTAGGCTGAAAAGAGGTCGTTTAGTTTTAGATTTTGTTTCACGGATTTCTTTTTAGTAACCTAAGATCTTATATAAAAATATTCAAATATTCTATAATATTCTTGGAATTCTCGATTCCTAATAGGTATGATATAGCAAATCTCTGTCATGTATAGATATCGTTCAAAATATCATACATTTTTCCAGTTTCACGTTTTTTCCCGCATAGCGCTGTAGTCAGAGAGAACCTAGTCAAGTCAATCCACTCCGTTCTCCACTTTCCGCCCGAATTCAAGACATTGTGTGTTGAGTGGCAAACCTCGACGCCGAGCTTTGTCTTGTTCACCAGACCGGAGAAATAAAAATAAATATAATCATTCCTCTGAGTAGGAATCGAACCTACAAACAATTGCGTATACATTCAGACGCTATACCTCGCTTCGATGGCCTCTTTGGCTGGAAGCAAATTATCATACATGATAATAAGAAATGGCATATATTATCAGAACATGCTTTATCGTAGTATTATTATTAGAATAGTGATAAGCCTAATTATGAATGGTATAGAAAAAGGAGATAAGTCGAATCTAGTAAATAAATAAAAAGGATCCAATACATGATTATGCGCTTAGTGTTTTATTAGTAATGATAATTATGAAATGTTAAAGATATGGCATAAGTAGTATATAGTAGTACTATATAGTCTTATTGACTATCTGTATGTATGTACTATGATATATATTTATTTCATGAAATTAAAAGCGGTGCATATATTTAGACCTTCAGTTTTTTTACGATTTTCCCACATAGCATGGTAGTCCAAGGGTTCCTTCTAGTGTTAAGACAGTCTGTTGTTCACATTCAGCCCGAATTCGAGACATTGCGTGGTGAGTAGCGGAACCCACAACCAAGGGCTTACAGCCAGACGCTGTCACACTACGCCACGATGGTTATATTAATGTCATCAAGTAATAAATGTATATCTATTAAAAGTAATTATATTTTAGTGTGTACGAGTACGTTATTGATATAATAGTAAATTTCGTGAAACTAACAATATTTTTAAGATTTTTTAAGTGTTATTCACATTCTTAGGAAATTGAAAAACATTTTTAGAAAACGTATAAAAATGTATAAAAATCTTGGATGGTTTCCAAGAGGCACGGGTTCGTATCCCGCTGCGTTCAAATTTTTTATTTCTAATTTTTTCAATCATTTATTTATTATATAACAGAGCGTACAATGTTACAATAGTTAATATAAAACACAGATCTTAAAAATGATACCCTAATTATAAATAATACTGCGTTCGAAATAGACTGACTTTAAAATTATGACTAAACTAATAATTACAAAGTGAGATGTAAAACATATCAATATTATTATTATTTGGGCATAATTCTTTGAAAGTACATATAATTTTGTTAAGAGGCGCTTTCTGACCAAAGTTGGTTTTACATAATTTTACATTGAATAACGTCACACGTCGTTCCTAGGACGTCTAGATGGTATAAAAAAAATGTATTTAGGATAAGAGCCATTCAGGGTCCAGTGTGGCCTGGCAGGGACTCACAAGTTTGAAAAAAAGGGCTGTCAAGCAAATGTCTTCGATCAGATAAATATTGCAGGTTAACGTGTTTCAATCGTTCTTTATAGCTACGAACACACTTCTCAATCCCACAGTGATATGCGATATACCATAAAGACAGCTTCTGTACAGATTTCAACCTATTTATATATATTTTATATTGTGGATCCCAAGCTACAGTACATTCTCGCGCGCTAGGTAGTAATACGACCTAGCGCGTTATTTAAACAAATTGTAGTTTCAGGTTAAATTTCTTACAATTACGTAAAAGAAAACCAAGTGTTTTACGTTATTTATTGCAAATAAATATCTATATCAAACCGTAGCTTAGAGTCCAATATTACTCTAAGATATTTAACGATCTATTTCAATTTCTCGTGAAACTAATAAATTAACATTTATCAGTATTTAACATTATCCCATTATGAGCACAACAAGAAGACAAACGACATAAGTCATTTTGCAGATGTAATAAGTCATCGTCGTATGTGTCTTGATATATTAAAGTCATCAGCGTATAAATCGTAGTTGGAATACTCCAAACTATTACAAAGATCATATATTGATATATATATTTAAGAGTGCAGGGCCTAGTATAGAGCCTTGGGGGACACTGAAGTAGACAGAAATGGAGCAGTCTTATAACCGTTGACAACGATTACTAATGTCCCTATTAGAGAGGTAATATCTAAACCAATTTACCAGATGACAAGAAAACCCATACGTTAAACGTTTTTTAGTGGAGGCGTCTACTAAGATAATTATAAGGCATTATATCCAGCCCGTATAATGTATTGTGATCAAGAGTATTTTTATTGTAGACAGAAGAGAAGTTATCTGTGTACAGATCACATATATCATTTCCATGTGATACAGTTTTAGTGTCAAGAGTAATTTCGCTAGGATATGAGCTCTTTTTAAGTTTTTTTTTTTAAGAAAAGTCCAAACAAGCTTAGTGTTATTTGTAAAGGCGTTCTTAATCTTGGAAATGTAAACAAGTTTTTGTAGATATGTTTACACCTTCTCTTTAAAAGATTGAACGACAGCCCAAGAGGATTCACATAATTTTTTTTGAGTTTTAGTCTAATTTTATATATTTCTCAAAGAAAGTTAATAATATTTCCTGAGAACCATACCTGGGTATTTGGTGGTACGTGGCTTTGTTAGTACCACGAATCTAGCTATAACTTTTCTAAGTTGACAATTAAAAATTAAAAGGATTTCGTCAGCTATTATGCAATGTTCGAAAAGTGAATTCCATGAAATGCTCTTAAGTTCCAAGATGATAATATTGAAGTCAGCTTTAAAGAAACAATATCTATATGCATTATTATACGGTTATTTTTTTCGTAGGCAGTTTCTAAATAAAACTGTAAGGGGATATGAAATTGGACAATTATACTCAGCGCGTCACTACTTTCACGAATATTTGAAATATCACAATTGGTAAGAACAAAATCTAAAATTATTTCATTACAATTTAATATATTATTATAATGTTTAAGTGAGTTAAGTGTCATAAAGTCATATATCCATTGACTAAACAAACTTTTACTGCAAACGGGGTGTAAGGTCTCCCAAAATATACTTCCCAAATTAAAGTCTCCAACTACGAGCTGCTTTGGAATATCGAACACACTTATCATACACACGGTTGGCATTATCTATGAAATGCTCCAGTATAAGGTTTACTATAAGAGGAAGTAGGTAAACACCACAAATTAACAAGCGTATGACTGTCTTTTAGTTACAATTGGCTCCACGCAAACCCATAGATTTGACATTTGGATTCAAACCTTGATATTTGATAAGATTTCATACTTTTGTTTATCGTATCCAAAACACAATTAGTTTTCTGATGTAAGCCGTCGGTTTCGCGATTCCTTCTATAAACATAATAACATCGTCAAACAATTCCGATCGGAGACACTGCCATTCAACCGCGTTTCACTCACAGTAATAATATAATGATTACTACAAGCTATATTACCAAACACTTCCGTTGTTTTTGTTCTTAAGCCTCTAACATTTTAATAGTATAATTATATTATTAATATTGTATTACAAACACATTTTTTATATTGATTACTTAATTATTGACTTAAGACTATCTAAAATTAACTTAACCTTGACAAATAAAAATTTACCATCACGTGATTTACTTAGAATATTTTACCATCACAGTGAATTTTACAAGGGGAATTTACAATTTAGTTCGTTAGCCTTATTTCGTGCCGCGGCGTGTAGGGTTTTTTTCGGAGTAAGATTTTCTATAACATAGATCGGGCTTCTTTTGTCATTGGCGATACCAAGGTGACTAGTATAACACCAAAATGTATCTCTAAGACGGGGACTTCTGAAACGTACTAAGATTGCTTGAAGACGAAGGTTGCTATTATTTAATTTACCAATTCTAGAGCAGTAGTGGATATCTTCATGTCTAACGGGGCTTCTCTTATTGTTTTTCCTAATTTTTCTACAAGTTTCATTAGTTTTATCATTTTGTGCTCAGGCACACAGTGTCTAGATGTTACCGGAACGAGATTATTGTTTGTCTTTCCGAATTCCAGCGATATAATTGCTGTGAAGGTCACATTATTTTTTAACTTTATCATATTCTTCACTTAAGTATGTAATAGACTGTTCAGTATTTTTATTGAATTACATAAAAAATATAATATATACATATTGAATGAGAGCCACGAGCAATAGTTAGTATTACAGATATTAAGGTACCTACTAGTACAAGGTCAATTTCAAGGAATCAGAGAAGGTTGTATTATTTTATGATAAATTAAAATGTCATTTTGATCAGTGGCTAGTTCCAACCAATAACGGTGTCTCATTTTAAAGTACGTTGAACTCAATTACAAATATAATGAATATTGTCTTGTCTTGTGACTATTTGTTGTATGGTTTGATCATTGGCTGTAGAGCCACTTAAGTCGTATTATTGCCGAAGTCATATTTGAAATTATGATACATTATTTAATAAAGGTGTTAAAATATATCACATTTTTAATATATATATATCCATCCATACAATCCATAAAACGACCAGCTGACCACGACCAAGTTTTTATAAAATTGTAGACCTCAAAGAAGATTTTATTTGAAGTTTACCATTCAAATATAAAATCACAATAAAATTTGACTGAATACGAGAAAAGTCTTAATACACAAATAATATACCTTTAAGGCTACACTTGCGTTACTACTCCAAGGCACTCCTCTAAAATTCTTTCCCTGCAAAGGGAATGGCCTGCGACATGGCTTGGCAATACCTAAATTCGATTTTTGGGACGGGATCCCTAAAATGTGTTTTTTGAAAAAATTATTTTGATATCCGGTGCATAAGCAAACCAATTTTTAGGCAAGTGTTGTAATAGCCGCAATGTTATCTGTGGTATTCAAATTATTTCTGTAAGAAAAACTAAAGGGAATTTATGTAATTGCCTTTTTTTTGTATTAATTAAAGCAGGGAAATAATTTACGTTTTTCTTAACATTACTTTTTATTTTCTTTGTGTTTTTATTTAATAAAATAAATAAAAGTACTTAAGTGCTTTTTATTATACCACAATATTATTCTGCGTTGAAATGATACTCCAATACTCCAATCAATATCTGTCAGTCCATGTCGCATTAACAAGACAGGCGGTTGATTGGCTTGGACTTAATAAACCAATAAGCAAACAAGAGACGGGACAATTGATAGTTAGCCGGTTTCACTAAAGCTCAAACTAAATGCCACTGTATGCCATGTCTTATTCATATAGCAAATGCTATATATACGTCGATAACAAAAGTTTCTGTTATAAACATAAAGTATTAGTAATGTTTTTGAATTCTTCTATAACATCATATGTTTATCTATGATAGTATATTTGTATGAGATTTATGTTAAAACGTTTATTTTAAAGCTTATTACTCCATTTTTATATTAAAAAATATGGACGAGGCCACAACGAGGTTGTAGGTTTCCTTTTCCCCTCCTGGGGGATAGATTATATTAAAAAAAAAAACAATTCCCCGCTCCGAAATTTAAGTTCCACTAGTCAACACGTCTCGCATTCGGGAGGAAAGCGGAACACGGAGTGTTATTACATTAGATTCTCTCTACCAACTATTTTATGCGGGATTCGATTTTATGCGGGATACAGAATTTAGTTTTTAGTTATTAATTATTAGAATAAAATATATATATTGACATTTCAAATATTAATATCACATTTGAATATATAGAATATTTTTTTAATTTAACTTCAGTAAATTAATATTACGTTATCGAAAAAAATTATTACAATAATACTATATTATATACCATATACCTATTTATCCATAAATTCATTAAAAATAAAAATACGCTTAATTAGCTTATTAACATATTTACGTACTATTTAATAATTATCATAAATATGTAACTGCGTCGTAATTAATTTTTAATATAAGACTGTTTACCTATATATTAGTAGAGTTAAACTTTTTTAAATAATAATATATTAACGCAAAAAAGTGGCCATCATGGCGCATTATATATACGATGGCTATACTTGTATATACGATGGTTATGGGTTTCATTCCCACTCAAGGAATGGGAAATTTTCTCTGCTCTAGTAACAAGACGAAAGACGCGGAAAGTGGAGATCGGAGTGTTGTGACACTAGGTTCTTTCTGACTGACCTGTTTGCCGTAAAATGTCTTTCTGACTGACCTGTTTGCCGTTAATCTGTCGTCTAAAACTAAAATATTAAAAATAAGGCATTTCTAAAGGTTAAAGGTTAAGCCTTGAAATATCAACAATAAACAGCTTGACATAATTCATTATTCCATGTACCTACGGTATTTAGGAAACCTCAGAACAACCAGACGCAAATCACATACAAATGTAGATTCAAAGTTATTTTTTCAGTTTTACTTTATAACCCTAGCTGAATAGGTTGTGGGTAGTTTGATTTTATTACCTCACTTTTTACATTTTACGGGAAGACAAAGGTCTATCTATCAAATCTAGATATGTCGCCACCATCGTGGCCCAATTGTTAGTGTCTATAGCCACACATGAAGGTTATGGGTTTGAGTCTTAGTCATGGAAATGCTTGCATTAAAATTTCTTTAATTCACTACTTACAGTAAGATAAAACGTGACGTTCAAATTTGCCACACAATACACAATTACACGAAATAAGGCCAAAAGAACAGAACCTCCGTTCTGTTCTTTTGGCCTTATTGGCCTTGTCTCAAAGTATTTAAGATACGTAAAGCATTTCCATTTCATTCCATTAGTACTTAACGTGTTACAAGCTAAATGTATTTAACGAGTTAACAACGTTATTTGTTGAACAAACAACAAACATAGCGGCCGCAAACCGGATTGATAAAGGATTTAAATTGTAATATGAAATTAATATTCTAATTCCGTAATGGCACTATAATTTTACACATGAGGCTTATTAGAAGTGATCAGTAGAAAAATCCAAAAGCAAGGTGTGAAACTATATAAATTTATAATTTCAAGTTTGTGCTGTATTAACGTGAGGCCATTGTGGCGCAGTGATACAGAGTGCGATGATTTGGAGGAGTTGTCTTGTATTTCCGCTGGGGTAGTGGTTATATTTAAATTAAATTCATTTATTCGCTCTGGTGAAGATAAAAACGCAGCGTTGAGTTCCTCCACACAAACAATAATAACACGCAATATCTTGGATTCGAGGTGAAAATGGAGAAGACCGAGTGTCTTAAATGAGTCTAGATTTTCTCGGCTTACCTTGCTGTGTAGGTAAAAACGTGAAGCTGCTTTTTGTTTTTAAATTCTATTGCCATTTTTCTTTATATATTCGAGACTAGCGACTTGTTCGCGGCTTCGCCTACGTAAACAATATGACTAAACTATTTCGTTTTACGCCTGCCTACGTTCTCACTAAAATCGCAAACTTTACTTAATAATAATTTAAGTGGTTATAACTTTTTTGTTTATGAACCGATTGAAATGAAATAAACATTAAATGTTAAGGGAAGTGTACTACAATACAACAATCATTTGCATTTAAATCGGTTAAGCCGTTTCTGAGATTGGTGACCACAAACAAGCAGACAAATAGACAAACAGAAAAGAAAATTAAAAGTCATTGTTTTGTGTTTTATTATATCGATAAATGTCTTTAATAATATAGTTATTCGTATATCTGTCATGAACAGGCAGCGATCAGTTATATTTTTATTAAATGTATAGATTATGTAAATATTGTTATTGGTTATACCACTTTAAGCGAGCATTGCATTTTATCGTATGAGTTAAACAGTAACTTTGTATTTATCCTTAATATACAATTAAGGTACCTGTGTTATTGTACCGAGTTATATTGAGACTTACGTTTAGTGCCTCTAACTGTAGAAATTAAACGGTAAACTTAATAGCTTTTAAGTTGTTTTGTTGCATAATCTGTGATATCTTAGCTTTATAGAGTACGAATTCACCGGGTTGTTAGTCAGCTTCATATTTTTCCCCACATAGCAGGGTATATAGCCTACTGTCAACACACTCCGTTCCCCACTTTCTGCCTGAAAATCGAGACATATCGTATTTATTGGCAGAACGAATGACGCTCTTTGTCATAGGTACCAGAACGGAGAAATGAATATATTTTTAAATTTAATAATTTCCCTGAGTCGGAATTGAGCCCACAACGCGTTTCCACTCAGATACTGAGACACTGTGTCACGATGGCCTCGATGTTGTATGTAAATCTTTAAAAAAACAGCTAAACGCTTTTTTGCGCATAGGAGGGTAGTCAGAGAGAACCTAGTGTCAAGACACTCCGTTCTCCACTATGTGCCCGACATCGAGACATTGCTGATTGAGTGGCGGAACTTGATATATTTGGAATCCAAATGATAAATTCATTAAATATTTTTAATTGAATACATCAAAAACTAAATTAAAACCCAGTCCAAAAACTTATTATCTTAATTTTTTCTTAACTTACACTTAAACTCATGGAAACAAATATAGAAAGTAAAAAAAAATGAACAAATTAATAAAAATCTATATATCTCTCTAGTTTTTGCTAATTGAATATTAAAAAAGAACAAATTAATTAGCGCCATATATCAGCGTGCCTACTAAGGAACCGCTTGTACCTGATTCATTTAGAATGTTCTATTAACAACTACAACAGTCAATCTGTAAATAAGCCTGCCATCTGCGATAACTATAATTATCAACCTTCAATACACAGAAGTCAAAATCGCGACACGACTCGTCATATTTTTCCTCGTATCAAATGTGGACGTCATTTCCGCGGAGTTAATTCTAAATGCATTGTAAACGCTTTGATGTTTGTTGCTACGTAATTACATTACATTGAATGTTAGTTATATAAATTGTTGTTATAATTCTCTATGAATTTATAATTCGAATGAAATTCGAATGAAAAGTGGTGAACGGAGTGTCTTGACAATAGGTTCTCTCTGACTAATTATAGTTAACGCAGATGGCGGGTTTATTTATAGATTGACTGTTGTACTTGTTAATAGAACAGTCTAAATAAATCAGGTACAAGCGGTTTCTTAGTAGGTACGCTGGTTCGTAGGTTCTTGGTATGGCGCTAATTAATTTGTTCTTTTTAAATATTTAATTAGCAACAATTAGAGAGAGATATAGTTTTCTTTTATTTATTTTTGTTTTAGTTTGTCTATATTGGTTTCCATGAGTTTAGGTCCAGTTTATGATAAATTTTAGATAATAAGCTTTTTGGATTGGCTTTAATTTAGTTTTTGATGTATTAAATAAAAATATTTAATGAAAATATCGTTTGGGTTCCAAATATATTGAGTTACGCCACTCAGCACGCAATGTCTCCAATTCGGACGGAAAGTGGTGAAAGGAGAGTCTTGACAATAGGTTCTCTCTAACTGCCCTGCTATGCGGAAAAAGTGAGAAGCTGTAAAAAACGTGAAGGTACCATGTATTTAATATATATCATACTGTATCATTATAACACTGCTATTATAGCAAATAAAAAAGGTACTTATGCTTGCATGTAAATAATGCGATTAAAGAATATAGATACAAAGTTATAAGAAATATAAATTATTCATCACCAATCGGTCGGTACGGTCAATCTAGTTCAGATCCATTGATCCCTGAATCTTGCAAACCACAGGTCCCCGAGGAGTTCATGACAATGTAAACCTGATTAGCAGATGCTGATGGGGTGTTTCTTGAGTACCAGCCAACTAATTAGTAATTAGTATTGCTTAAAATTAAGTATTATACGTGCTTATACAACTTTTTATAAAGTTATTTGTTTTTAACATATTTAAAGTGTTATTCACACACTTGGGAGATAGAAAAACATATTTTTAGAAAACGTAAAAAATTTGAACGCAGAGGGATTCAAACCCGCCTCTTCCACGATAGTTTCCAAGAGGCGTTGTTCGAATTCCACTGCGTTCAAATATTTATACGTTTTCCAAAAATATGTTTCTTAAATTATTTGTACCTATCCTTGTATAGAACGAACTCAAGTAATAAAATTATGTTACACATATTAGAAGTGTAATGAATAATTATGTGTTTAAGATATTTCTGTTAATAAACACTTATTTTTCTTATATTATTATTTTATTTATCTTTATTTAGATTTCAATTTATTAATAATATGTCTGTGGCAATATTTAGCCACAGACATATTTTTTTTAATTCCGAAGCAAAATCAGGGGTGTCATTTATTGTAGACACGATAAATTACATCGGTAAATTTAGAATATACAATGCATATGTCTATATGATTTATGATGCTTTTTTTATTTTAAAGCTGAAACGATCGATATAATTCTAATATATTTTATGAACATTTTTAATTCGCAACAACTGATCTAACGATCCTATATTTTATTATATTTGAACCCTTAGATTCCGTACATAATAAAAATCGTAATGAACCAGGTCGCAACTTTGTAGTTAACATATTAAATAGGAAGCTATTATATATATTTAGAATTTAAAATACATAAAATATTATTTCCACGATAAACAATAAAACGTGATGTTGAATTAGTATCAAGGCCTGAACAAATAACATTAAGTTTTTATTGAAACTTCACGCTTTTTCCCGCATAGCAAGGTAGTCAGAGACCTTTTTAACATTTTTTTAAACTTTAAAAATTTTTAAAAATATTTAATAGCATTCGATTGAAAAACGATTGTTCGTATAATAATCTTTGGGTGCCAGAAATTTGTAAAAATCTCTATATAGAGGTGCTAACAACAAAAATAAGTTGTAAGAAGCTTATAAGAATTACGACGCAGCTGTAGGATGTAGAATACCGGGCTTAGCTTAAAAATATATTAGTCAGAGACAACCTAGTGTCAAAACACTTCGTTCTCTATTTCCCACGTAGAATCTAGACATTGCATGTTGAGTAGCGGGTCTTAACGCTGCGTTTTATTCAAACATATAATTTATATACATAATAATGCTTAATAAAATAGGTGAAAGAAAACAATGATCTTTCCATATCGAGACAATTTTTTTGGCTTTATTCTTTCACGATTAGTTCAAATAATAATATCTGTAAAAGATGTATCGAAAGAAAAACAGATTGATATATTTGTCGCCATCGTCATGCAATGGGACTGCTTCTTAATGCAAATAGCGATGGTTGTAGGTTCGATCCCCACTTGAGGGACTGAATAAATTATTTTCATGCTCTGGTAATACAAAACGCACCGTTAGGTAGCTAACGCATGCAATATTTGATTTTCGGGCTGAAAGCGGAGAACGGAGTGTTTTGACACTAGGTTCTCTATTCTGACTCTGCTTTGCCTTTATTTGTCCCCCTATACTCTAAATTTTAATAGTCAATGTGATTTTTGTTGTAATCTGTTTGTATGTGTGTACGTGACATAAGGGGTTTGCAATTTAAAGAAAAACTAAATAATCCATGGCCATTCGCCATATTATTTCCAAACACGGGAAATTAGATAAATATTAAGTATACAATTTAATTATTTTTGTGATCAAATGCATAGTTTATATTTTTTACTGCAACACATTTTTGTTTACTTGTTATATCCCTATTAATTAGCAAATGCATATTATATTTAAGCGTGCGGGTTTCGCTTTTTGTGCAATAACGTGAAGAAAATGGTTATTTTGAGCTCAAAGCATTCTTTGTGCTATTTATCGAAATTTAAGTTATTAAAGTGTGGTTTTTTAAGTTTACATATATAATAATATATCTATGAATAATAAATGCAGATAATATATAATTAAAATTCTTTCTGGACTCTTCTATCATTTCTAATATATTTTTCTACTGACAAGACACTCATTTCTTCACCTTCCGCCCGAAATTGAGGCATTGAGTGTTGAAAGGTTGATCTCAACGCTGCGCTATTTCTTACCAGAGTGGAGAAACAAAAAAATATAATCGCTCGAGTGGAGATTGAACCCACAAGCCTTATACAAACGCCACTGCGTCCATTGCGCCACGAAGGACTTATATATTATTAATAAATGTATTTTAAAATTACAAATTTTATATTATTAATAAATTTTAGTTATCAAAATTAATAAAAAATATTTTCTATTGTTAAAGAACACGAAATGCACACCGGCTGTCTGTCAGAATAGTATTATGGACATTGCAAATAGAGGTGACACACCGAGAAATGTGGAGGAAGTATATAAAGAAGCTCAAGCTTTTCTCAAGCAATATTTTTTTTCAATACGTAGGTAAAAGCAAAGAAAATATTTTCTACTGCAGGTTATTTGCAGTATTTGTTACAGTAAACGTCTTGTGTCTTCTGTCTTGTTACATAATAGACTCATAGATAATAAATATGGGTCTTATTACTATAAACCTTGCTCAATGATTATCCTTAATATCGTATAGTATTCTTATTGATAATTAATGTTAATAATGTCTTTGCAGAGAAAACTCAGATGCCCATATAAAAAGGTTACAAGAAGTTCAAAGAGAATTGGACCAGAAAGGAACTTATCAACTTTACACGTCAGAACTGGTATTTGGAGCTAAGTTAGCCTGGAGGAATGCTACGCGATGCATCGGTAGAATACAATGGAAAAAATTACAGGTAACTTCATATTCTTTTTATGAAAATTATGCATATGAAAAGTATAAAACTTTACCGCACACTCACTGTCATAGTGACTTACTAACAGACTCTCGTTGACTGACAAACAGACAACGCGCAGCCGAAACTACTAGGCTTTGAAAGCTTTAATCTGAAAAGTCGTAATCGTAGGGAAATATTTTTTTCTGAAATTCTCTCTGGCTTACCCTGCTATGCGGGAAAAAGGGTGAAGATAAAAAAAATATTAGTAATATATAAATGGTAATATTATAAGTCATCGTCCTCGTAGACGATAGCTGTAGGCAACAACTAGTATAGAAGTTTAACAAAACAATATGTAAGTCACTTTACACGACTAAAAAGTTCTTCGCTAGCATATTTATATTAAATCACTGAATTATGTTTATCAAATTTTAAATCATACTAAATGAAGAATTAAATTTTACTATTTCTTGTACTTTATTAATGATTTTTTACACTTTATCTGTATTGACTCGAATAAAATAATGACGTGTACAATAAATGTTATTTTGACACTGCTTAGCAATAATTATCGAAACCTCTAAGAAATAGTGGTTTAAGTTTCCTTTGACTGGTCAGCCACATGTAAAGTTTTAACAAGGATAGTTAAGAACTCCTCTTTATAGGAATCAATACAGCAATAAAAATATAGAAAAAGTTATTTTTGTTGCTAGCATTTCTGTAGTAAGGTTTTTACAAATTTCTGCTACCCAAAGATTTTATTTTTACGCTAAACGTTTAGCAAGAGAAAATGCTATTTAATAAATATTTTTTTTAAGTGTTGTTTTACTATCTCTCTCTTTATTATTGTAATATCTCCCTAAAAAAAATCCCGTAGGAGGGTAGTCGAGAAACCCTAGTCAAGACACTCCGTTGTCCACACATCCGGATTCGGGACATTGCGAGTTGAGTGGCGAATCGTAATCGTAATGAAGTTAATAATGTTGTGGGCTGTGGGTTCGATACCAATTCCACCGACTGGGTATCGAAACCACAACTAATCGTAATCGCAGTCAGTTGCTGTCCTCAAAGCACATCAATAAGAATAAATATTTTAAAAAACATTTTAAAAGAAAAAAATATTTAAAATGCGTCAAATTTTTTAACGTTTTCAAAAATGTGTATGAATAACAGGTAAAAATGTTAAAAATATATTCTAAAAACATTTAAAAATATGAACGTAGCGTTTACAACAAATCTAAGAAACTCAAGGGTTTCCAAGAGGTGTAGATTCGAATCCTGGTACGTTCAAATTTTTATACGTATCTGAAATATTTTTCTTATGTTTTAAGTGTGTCAATAATATTATAAAAAGCACAGCGGCGCTTAGAAGGCAATATATTATCTTAAGCAAAATTATGTACAGTCAGTAATAACTAATATAAATGAGTTATGAAAAATGTACCCGGCAGAGATGCCAGGCCATTAATAAGCATCGTAGATGGAGAGAACCTAGTGTCATGACACAGTTCCAGTTTCAGTGTAAATTGACGACATTGAGTGTCGAATAGTCGATCTTAATGCTTTGTGTTACCACTGCCGGAAACAAATATAATGCAGATAAAATTGTTGGTACAAGTTAAGCTATTCACAAATCACCTATCTGAAAGTCCGGAGTCCCACAGAACCACGTCCGAATCCCCAATCGGGGTGGTATCCGTACGTCACAAGTCACAAAAATTACTTTTTATTACTATAAACTTATTTTGTATCATATTTTTTACTTCATTAGCTATATTGCATTTTTCTGAACTGAGTAGCCTCTTCATGTACTTTGCTTTACAAACTCTAAGAACAATATAGCGCTATAAAATATTTTTGTGTATTTAAAATTCTGAATAGCTTGACCAACTTTTGACTATTATAAACGAAACAAGATAATTTTGCAAAATCAAAATAACGTTGGTACTTTATTTCAAATAATTTCTTTAGTATTTTCATTATCGCTTCTGTAATTTAATAATAAATATAAATGATATTGAAAGTTACTTAAATAATACATTAATATATAAATATCAATAGTAAGCGATATTTGTAAATTGATTTAAATTTATTTTTAGATACTTATAAAAATTTAAACGTGGCACGTCTTGAACCTGCGTCTTTTGAAAACTGCTTGGAGAGTTTAGCAAATTAAGCCATACGTTCTTACCGAGCGACCTCCAAATTCTTTTACGTTTGTTGCAGCTTCTTTTTGTGATAGTATTATTTTTTCATTTATTAACACACGAAGTATTATTAGACTCGTATACAAATTTAAATGTAACTAGCCTCTATAAAAAAATTGACTGAGGCCATCCTGGCGCAGTGGGACGACATCTGTAACCGCGATTGGTCGTGGGATCGATTTCCATTCGGGGGAATGATTATATTATAATCATTTTGATTGCTCCGCTTAGGTGACCAAGACAAAGCACGGTATTGAGTACCGTTCAACACACTGAAGTGAGATCGAAATATCTTTACACTAGGTTCTCTCTGACTACCCGCTACGCGGCAAAGAGGGTGCAGCTAAAAATAATTATGTAATATATTAATTATAAAATAAAAAATAACATGAATCTTTATACGTTTTCTAAATATGTCTTTTTCAATTTTCTTAGTGTAATAA
Organism: Podotricha telesiphe; assembly: GCA_038994665.1. Taxonomy (NCBI): domain Eukaryota; kingdom Metazoa; phylum Arthropoda; class Insecta; order Lepidoptera; family Nymphalidae; genus Podotricha; species Podotricha telesiphe. The sequence continues at coordinate 655,472 of JAOYRR010000161.1, read as the reverse complement.
CACTTTAAAAAATGTTAACAAAATATATATTTAATAAATAACATTCTCTCTTGCCAAACGATTGTTCGTAGAATAATCTTTAGGTAGCAGAAATTTGTAAAAATCTCTTTACAGAGATGCTAACAACAAGTATAAGTTGTAATAAGCGTATAAGAATTTCAACGTAGCTGGATGTAGAACGCATGTCTTAGCGGTCAAAGCGCTTGAACGATTTTCAAGAGGCGCGGGTTCAAATCCTGCTGCGTTCAAATTTTTATACGTTTTCTAAATATGTCTTTTTTAATTTCCTTAGTGTGGGAATAACACTTTAAAAAATTTAATAAAAACATGAATCTTCATGTAATAATTTTCTATTTTTACAGACATTCGATTGTAGAGAAGTAACGACCGCGAGCGGCATGTTCGAAGCTTTATGCAATCACATCAAGTACGCCACAAATAAAGGGAACATAAGGTAAGGCGCGTATTTATACGAGAATAATATTCCTTATTACCATTTATATGGTAATTTTGATTTATTGTCACGCAATTTATCTAAACGGCCCACACGCGTTTTGAATCAGCGGTTATTTATTTCAGTGATTCAATTAATATGAATATTGAATCGTTGATAATTTCGAACAATTCGTATATATTTTGAGAAATATTTAATCATTTATTTGAAACCACAAATTAATGCTTAAATTATGAAATAAGGTTTTAATATATAGTTTGTTTACAATATTTTTTATTAATTTCGTTCGGACGACAGAATACGGATAATTACAAGAGATTTTTGTGAATTCGAAATAATTGCTAAAGACAATTTTAAGTATGAATAAGTTGAATTTTTACAGTTGGTATATTTCAGACAAATTTAACCCATGTATATGTGTAATCTAAATAACCTTTGAAATAAGTAAATACTATACTATTATTATTTGAAATAAGTAAATATTTTATTTATTTTAAAACTTTTTTATTTATTATAAACACTTACTTGTATTATAGGATATATTTATTTTTGAATAGTTGATAATAGTAAAAATAAGGCGAAAAAAACACAAATATAGAGGTAACAAAGCGGAAATTCAATTCTTAAAAAAAAACAGATTTGCCGTTGTTTTGAGAACTTTGTCAGAGCATAATTTGTCATGATGACAATAAATATGATGATAAAGACACGGTTTCTGAAGTTACCAACTTTTGAAGCGTGTATGACTGAGCTTTAACAAGCTTTTTTATACCTGATTCCTTTTGTACCGAAACAAAACGCGTAATGAAAGTTATAACAAAGCAAATTAAAAGGAAGGGCAAAGTTGACATCGCCACAATTGTCTTAATGAATGAAAATGGGCGGGCAACTTTTTCAGAAACCTATTATGTGGTTAAAAGGGTATATTTTGTGTGATATTGTCTGACCCGACTTTATCTTACATATGTATAGGTATATTTAGTTTTTTCAGACATTCCTTTACAAACTTTGCGATGTGAAATGCTTAGGAGTTAGAACGGTACTTGAATTTGGTAATTATACTTTGGTTATAATAATATACATACTATGTACAAAAAAAGAGCTGATTCGTTACAATATTTATTTTATTTATAATACAAGTATGAGAACGTACAACATTTCGTAAATAAAATTTATTAGAGATTAGATTAAAAATATAAATTATTTTTAAACTTAATAAAATTAATACAAATGAAAAAAACTGTAGAATACGGCAAAAAACTATAAGAAGCACATAAAAACAAAACAATTACTTGTTAATATAATAATTGTTGTATAGATTCTGATTCCGATTTTATATATTTTAACATTTTACCAACATATTAGGAGACATAGCTTTCATGGCACAATAAGAAAAAGCAATATAAAAATATAAGCTTAGATTTCATTTAAAAAATGGGAGTAAACCCACGAGAGCTCAGTTTCAGAGTATCTGACTGATCAGGACCGTCGAGGATTCTAACTTCAATCGAAGTGTTCTTTAATATTTGTTTTTTTTTACGACCTGGTATCTGGATCTGGTACATTTTACAATACATAATTATTCGAAATGAACCAAACGTAAACTGTGGTCTGCTTATCTATTTTATAATAGAAAAGAAACACCTTGCTAACTTAGCATTCTGTGGATCTATTTATATACCATAGCGTTGCAGAGAGAGTAAATTGGAGCAGAACCTGGGAATTGCAACTCAAGTGTAATTTATTTCACTCGCCTCCCTTCTCCATCATAAAAAAATAAATAAACTGATATGGGTTTATAAAACATATAATTGTACAGAGTTAAATGCTTAGCAAAATAACACTAGAAGTGCACTTGTTAACTATGTTTATCTAAGCTCTTATTACCTATTTGGTAAATGCTAGCCACTTCTCGTTACAAGTTCTCGTAATTTAACACAGACAAAGCTGACAGCGCGCTAAATTGATATTCCTACTTTAAAATGAAATTGAAACTCCGAAAATAAATAATTACTAGGTATATATAAAAGTTACTTTAATTAACAAGTTTAACATGACTTGTAGTTAATATTTAAAATACGATTTTTATATGATTTTTTACTTATATTTTTGCAAGCAAGGCAATAATGCCCTTAATGCACTTTTTAATTTAGTAAAATGCAAAGTCTTTTTCGTTGTCGTATTTTTAAATTTTTACGCAATTTTTCAGTCAAGCAATCTATTTGTAGGCCGGCGATAACTATACCGATTTTTAAATGTAAAGCTATCTAAAATATTTTAACAGTGCTAAAATAAGCGAAATTCAAAATATTGCACACCACCTGTTACATGGACCAAAGTTGTAACTTTTTTCCAGCTATACACATTTTTTCACATAGCAGTCAGAGAGAACCTAGTGTCAAGACACTCCATTCTCCACTTTCCACATTAAAGAGAAACATTGCGAGTGGCGGAACTAAACGCTGCGCTTGATCTTAGGTACCAGAGCAGACAAATTACAATATTTTTTAAATATAATCATTCTCCCAAGTGACGACTAACCCACAACCAATCGCGCTTAGAGGGAGACGCTTTCGCACTGCGCCACGATGGCCTCAAATCATAACTTCTTAAATAGTAATTTAGTTCATCAAATAAGTATCTCTATATTGTAAATATATAAATAAGGTTTTATATGCATATTCTATTAAAGCTGTGAACGGTGTACCAAGACTAGAATCTAAACTGCTTAGTTTGTTAGTATATCATCATAGTTATTATCAAAATATAAGTTTACCATACATAAATCTATACTCTTGTCTATTTGTAGGTCGGCGATAACTATATTTCCTCAACGTACAGACGGCAAGCACGACTACAGGATATGGAATCCGCAACTCATTAACTACGCTGGTTACATGGAACCAGATGGGACGGTTTTAGGCGACCCGGCTAGAATTGAATTCACTGAGGTTTGTCCTTATTTACTTCAATACTCTTTAAATGTTATTCACACACTTAAGAAATTGATATGATTTTTTTAGAAAACCTATAAGAATATACTTGTAGATATAGACGCATGGCTTAGCGGTCAGAGCGTATGGACGGTTTGCAATTGGCGTGGATCCGAATCCCGCTGCGTTCGAATTTTTATATGTTTTCTAATAATATTAAATATTGTTCATTTATGTTTTTATTGTAAATATTTTATGTCAATTTTAAGGAAAATTTTCCAAGTTTTATTAAGATTTACTATAAAATTAAAAATATATATTTTAATTAGAACAATTAAACGAGGCTATTGAGGCACAGTGGGGGGGGGGGTGTGTGGCGTCTGACTGTTAATGGGATTGGTTACGGGTTCAATTCCCATTTGGGGCAATTTTTATATTTATAATATTTTCAATTCTCCACTCTATTGTGTTCCACCATTCAATATGCTGTCTCGATTTTAGGCGGAAAATAGGAAATGTAGTGTTTCGACACTAGGTTCTCTCTGACTACCCTACCCTGCTATGCGGGAAAAAGCGTGAAGCTGTAAAAAAATCAATCAATCAATAACACTTGTATAAAGTGTGAGGATTTGCGGAGGACATGTGTGAAAAGGTTGATAACAGAGCGTTTAGCGCTCCTTTGTCCCTGACTACCCGGCTAGGGCTGACGTGTGAAAAATATCAAATAAAATAAATCTGTACTTTTTGAATAACATAAATAACCCTAAATAAATAACCATGTTATTTACAACAAGAATATTGCAATAAATAGAATTAATAAGTAGTTTTTTTTTAAAAACATCATACAAATAATTTTTAATCCTATTTATATCTTAAAAATGGCCTCTCTCAAAATAAATATATGACAATTGTATTTGATGAGTTCGCTTTGAAGAAAGTTTTGAAAACTTACTTCACAATAAAATATTTATTTTTAATGTGATGTGGATTGACATTACCGAAAGCTTCTAAATTATTCTGAAGCAACTAAATCAGTAGCAACTTTTTATTTTGTATATGACACTTTTTAATAATATAGAGGTAACGAAGTAAGTGAATGAAACCCAAAATAAATAAAAAGTTAGTCAAAAAAGGGTTTAATATCTTAGATTAAAGACCTTTATTACTAAACGCTAACATGAAAAGACAACAACCCTTAGCAAATTGAGTATAACAGAAACTTGTTTATTCAAAAACTTAATTCTAAAATCGCATGAACCCTAATAAAGATTCATTAATTTCGCAATTCTGAACGTGTTTACTTTTTCCCCTTATAACAAAGGTTACTTATTTGTGTATTTTTCATACAAGCGTATTTAAAGTTTATCATATATTGACAAGAGGTCGACAATCAATATTTCAACTTGCATGTCTTATGACTAAACGTGACTGATTTACTCTACCTTGTAGTATATATATATATATATATATATATATATATATATATATTTTCCCGCATAGCTGGGTAGTCAGAGTGAGCCTAGTGTCAAGATACTCTGTTCTCCACCTTCCCGAAATTCGAGACATTCCGTGTTGACTGGTGGAACTCAACGCCGTGCTTTGTCTTGGATATTATGAAAATAATTAAATCATGATCATTCCACCGAATGGAAATCGAACCCAATCCAACTAATACAAAATCAGAATGAGACATTGTACCACTGCGTCAAAATTGCCTGTATTAAAAACATACAATTTTAATTTTAATTACATTACCATTTTTATGTATGTATTAACTCTCTCTCTCTCTCTCTCTCTCTCTCTCTGTGTCCACAGATACGCTCACACGCACACGCACACACACACACAAGCACACACAAACACACACACACAAACACTATTTTTATTATATACAAAATATGTCAAAATGATAACATATTATAAACTTCTATTCTATTAGAATAGAAATTTATTTGTCACCTATTGCAGTAGGAATTTGTATACTCACATTTTATACTAAATTATAACCTCATTATTTAAATGAACTATACAATTGTTTAGTTAATATAATGTGTGAAAATTGTCGCTACTGTTGATTATTTTAATATTTGCTTCAATGAAAGCTCCTCATTTTCTACATTAAACTGTAATAGAAAATAGAGTTATTTCTCACTTAATATTCAATATATTTAATGTTATATGTTAATAATATTTATATTAAGTTCAATTTAAGGCCACCTTAACATAATGGGGCAGCGTTTGACAAGATTGTCTTGGATTCAGTTGCCACTCGGGAGAATTTTTGAATTATTTTCATTTGTACGCTCTAGTAAGACAAACTACGGTATTGAGTTCCGTCACTTAACAACAATATCTCGATTTTGGACGGAAAATGAAGATAGCAGGGTTGTCAGGGAAAATCGGCTTTTTATGTTCTATTTTTCTATTAAAGTTCATATATAAAATAACAAAAATATTTTAGATTTGCATAAAGCTTGGATGGAAAGCGCCTCGCACGGCCTGGGATATACTACCTATAGTGGTATCAGCAGAAGGCAAGGACCCAGAATACTTTGACATTCCTCGTGAAATTATAATGGAAATAGAAATGGAACATCCAGAGTAAGTAAAATCACTTTCTTACTATAAATATATTCTAGAGACTCACTAATGTTTCTAACTTACCAATCCTCTCTTCAAATTAACTTTGTAACTTCAATACCTTAAAACTCATAGAATTGTATACTTGGTTAAAGTTGTAATTAATGATGCAAATGTTTCTTGAACTTTGTGTTAAAATCTGTAGAGTTGTTTCGCTGTTTAACAATCTTAATGTAAGTAATCTTAAGGTAAGTTAAGTTATGTTTAATAAGATATTAAGCAGTTACGATTTTCATATATTTTAAATTATTTTTTTTTAAATTTATATATTTTGATATGTGGTAAAATATATTTCATATTGTAAGGTACCCTTCTTTTTAAATACTTTACAGTAGTTCGTGGTTCACAATTGATCTACTGTATATCGAAAATCAAAAATTTTCTTTTGCTTAGCAGATACTTTATGTAATGTAGGTTTCATAATTGAATTTTTACTTTTAGTTCAATTTGATTTTAAAAATATATTTACTGAAAATATTTAAGAAAATATCTCTTGAAAAAAATAAACGCATATATTGTTTAAATAAACTTGCTTTACTTTGTGACGGTTGTAGCGTAAATACGTCAAACCGTAGTTTTCTACTGACTTTAAAATCATAAGGTGCCAATATAATTACTTTGAATATTAAGATTACCCTTATAATAAATACACTTTTACGAAAATATTTTAAATTCCTAGAAATCACGCATAAATTTAAAGAAGATGCTATCGTGGCGTAGTGGAACAGGGTCAAACTGTAAACGCGATTGGTTGTGGGTTCGACTCTCAGTTGGGGGAAAGATATAATGTGAATGGAATATCTAAAATATTTTTTACGTTTTTTTAAAGTATTATTCCCATACTGAGGAAATTGAAAAACATATATTTAGAAAATGAACGCAGCGGCATTTGAGCACGCGCCTCTTGAACGGTTTTCAAGAGTCGCGGGTTCAAATACTATACGTTTTCTAAAGATATATATTTTTTAAATGTTCCCGTACTAGTACTAAGACAAAGCGTGGCGTTGAGATCCGCTGCTCTATACGTGTAAATGTAATTATGACAAAAGTTAAATCTGTAATTTATATATTAAAATCAAAGCTAATTTACTAATTTTATTTTTAGATACGACTGGTTCAAAGACTTAGGTCTCCGATGGTACGCTTTGCCCGCTGTGTCAAATATGCAGTTGGATTGCGGTGGTCTGGAGTTCACGGGTACTGCCTTCAACGGCTGGTATATGGGCACTGAGATAGGCTGCAGAAACCTCTGTGATTCTAACAGGCTTAATATTATTGAGGTGAATATATTTTAGTTCAAGTATTTCTATATCCATTAGGTATTTCTTAGGTTAGTCAACAAAGTTAGTGTAGAAAAAATCATATGTTATGATTCTCTAAGAGGACTGGATTTTAACAAAATTACATTTTGAACCTTCTATAGCCAGCTGTATAAAGGCGATAGACCTTTATATAGCCTGTGTATTAATACATACTCGTATATGATTTTAATTTTGAAGTATTGAGCGCGGCGTTGAGCTCTGCCTCTCAACATGCCAAGTCTTTATTTTGGTGGAATGTGGACAATGGAGTGTTTTGACATTAGGTTATCTATGTCTACACCTTTTAGCGAGAAAAAGTAAGTTAAAAAATAACAAAACTTACAATGTCTTTAAAAGATTTTATTTTTATTTAAACTATAGGTAAGAATAATGTAAACAATTCAAGTATAAACTCATTTTACATTTAGCTTTCATTTTAAAAGACCTGTCTTAATACAGACTACGGATTATTCTGTTTCTCTTACTTCAATTTGCTGGGTATCGTTAAAAAGCTGTTTCAACTCGAGGTTTTATAAATTATTTTGTATAAACGGCTTGCTTTTAGTTCATGTTGCTTTTGTCATTAAAAAATATCGAAAGTCTTAATATTGACATGAAACAATTCATTTTGTTGCTAATCCATTCAAAAAAGTAGTCCAATGAATTGTAAATTAGTTTTGTGGTAATATATTAATCAATTTATTGGGGCAAATAATATTTTTTTCAGCTTCACACTTTTTTCCGCATAGGAGGGTATCCACATAGATCCTAGTTTTAAGACAATCCGTTCTCCATTTTCCGCCTGAATTCGAAGCATTGCGTGTTGAGTGGCAGAGCTTACTTTACCAGTTTCCATATACTCATACATACATCAAATGTAGATACCTCGAGTTGGAATCGAACCTACAACCAATGGCGTGTACAGTGAGACTCAGACGCTATTACACTGCGCCCGTTGGCTTCTTGCCAAATTATGAATGAATGACGATGGTAAATTTAATTAGTTTATATATATATATATATATATATATATATATATATATATATATATATATATATATATATATAAAAGCATAATGTTTTTCTAGAGTGTAGCAATAAAATTGGGTTTGGATACAAACTCATTCGTCTCTCTGTGGAAGGACAAAGCGTTAGTGGAAGTAAATATTGCAGTGCTACACAGCTTTCATAGAGACAACGTGTCAATAGTCGACCACCATTCCGCTTCAGAACAGTTTATAAAACATCTGGACAATGAAAATAAAAGCAGGTGAGAATAATTGAAAAAAGTTTATATTTCAGTTTTTATTCTTAGTAAAACTAAAAATACATATAACTATTTATACCAATCGATCGATATTTAATATGCATTATCTTAATTTTTGAATAAATGTACATTTATTTATAAATTTTGTACCTACAAATAATCTGGCATGGCATCTGGCTGTAATCGCAATTGCTTGTGGGTTCAACTCCCGTAGTGGAGAAAGACAGTCCGTCTTGACACTAGGTTCTCTCTGACTACCCTGCTACTGGGAAAAAATCTGAAGCTAAATAAAACAAAAGATAATTTACATAGAAAATTCAAATTCTTATTGTATTTATTTTCGAAAACTTTATATATACAATTAGCTTTTTCAATTGTTCTTAGTTTATAATTTTAAAGAAAACTTTATGAAAAGACAAGATCTTTATTTGTTGGCTTTCAACTATCCGATTAAAGAATATTATTTTGTTGAATAAAGTTTCAAATATCGTTAAATTTTACTACTTATTGTTTAATTAATATTTAGTGTGTAAAATAAAACATAAAAAAATATATAATCGTAATATACATATAGTAAAATTGTATTTAAAATATTATTAAGGCCATCGTGGCGCAGTCGGACAGCATCTGACTGTAAATGCAATGGTTGTGTGTTCAAAACCTCTCGGATAAATGGTTATATTTAAATTACTCGTATTTTCATTTTACTAAGCTCCGACACTTAACACGTTATTTCTGGAATTAAGACAGAAAGAACAGTGTTATGACACTAAAGAGTGGACGGCAAAAAAGTATTATAGTTTTATTTTTATTTTTATATATTATTAAACAATAGACAGGAGAAGATTAAAGCCCTGCTTTCAGTTAACAAATATATCAAATAAAGCTCTTCTTAAGTTTGAATGATTTAATATTATTTATTAGGCGTGTTTTAATATCAAGTATATTCTTTGCAAACTAGACATTGCTGCAACATATCTAACGTCAGATTTATGTAAAGTATGAAATTTTATAGAATGTGAATGTGAAAGTTAAAATTGTAAAATTTCGTTTACCAATTTATTTATCGTCGTATCGTCCGACTTGCTTTTTTGTGATTTTTGTGATTATGTGTTACACATTCAATTCATCATTCAATTCATTATTGTGATCATTATATTAAATCAGAGAAAATTAGACTTAAAAAGAGACATATATAGAAAACGTATACAATTTGAACTTAGCGGGATTTGAACCCGCGCCTCACGGTTTTCAGGAGGTTTTAAAATTTTTATACGTTTTCTAAATATATATTTTTCAATTCTCTTAGTGTGCAATAATATATTATATATAATATTTACATATACGTCGGTACTAAGAACATAACACAAGAAACAAAAATTTAGGTGCGATCTTCGCATTGTCAGTGACAATTGGAATTATTCATTTGGTCAATTGAGAAAAACGTTGTCGATTGAGAAAAATTACTTGGCGAAAATTATTGACCTTTCACTAATAAAACATAGTTGGGCATGAAACCAAATCATAAAAAAATAGGAGTACAGTAAAACAAGTAGCCTATGTTCATTCCAAGACTATCAAGTATATATTTATAAAATTTCTTTACAATCAGGTCAACGGTTTGGCCATGTTGACGCCACAGACAGACAGATAGAGTTACTTTCGCATTAATAATATTAGTATGGATTATACATAATTGTCGTACATTTAATAATATTTTTTACTTACTGTAATTTTTTTGTACAATTGTCGTTCTGTCGCATTGTCATTAGTTGTCTAATAAATTTTACTCGTACTTAGTGTTCATTTAATACATAATAAACATTGCGATCACGAGACATAATTATAATATAAAGAGCTGTATTTATTTTGTTATGGCAATTTCGCAAGAAATGAATAATCTATTTATTTTATTTTATTTTATTTTGGAGGCCTTCGTGGCACATTGGAAAGTCAGGCTGTAAGTGCGATGGTTGCGGGTACGATTCCCGCTTGGGGAAGTTATAATATATTATTTTCCGCCACTTATCCCGAAATGTCTCAATTTCAGACGGAAAATGAAGAACGAAGTGTCATGACACTAGGTTCTCTCTGACATGAAGTTATAAATACAATTGTACGTGTTATAAATTGACTAATAAATTATACTTAATGTACATTATAAATGGATTATTATTTAATAGACCTCTAATATTCATAAGTTTTGTAATATATTTTACTACGGATATTTTTTTTCTAGGGGCGGATGTCCTTCCGATTGGATTTGGATAGTTCCGCCAATGTCTTCATCCCTCACTTCAGTTTTCCATCAAGAAATGGCACTCTATTACATGAGACCGTCATATGATTATCAGGTAAGTTATTTAAATAGAAGCTAATAATTATTATATGTATATATATTATGAATTCGGTTATGAGATAAACACAAATGGTTATGCGTTCGATTTCCACTCGAGGGAATGATTATAATTAAAATATTTTGGTTTCTCTACTCTGGTGCTTAAGACAAGGCGGTGTCGAGTTTCGCGACTCAACACCACACCCAATATCTCGTTTACAGGCGGAAAGTGGAAAACGTGTCATAGCAGGGTTGCTATGAGCCCAAAAGCGTGAAGCTTTACAATAACGAATTTCATACATAATTTTTAGAATTACACGCTATTTTGTCATCTAAATTGTATCATTTTGTAATAGTTATTCATGTCTTATTATTGAACCTACATGGTAAGTATATAAGACAATAATCAAAATATTTTAAATATTAATCAAAAATATAGGAACCCGCATGGAAAACACACCAATGGACAAAAGACGAAGGCAAACCTAAAACCAGAAAGTTTCATTTTAAACAAATAGCTCGAGCTGTAAAATTCACATCGAAGCTGTTCGGACAAGCGCTCTCTAAGAGAATAAAGGCGACTATCCTCTACGCCACTGAAACAGGAAAATCTGAACAATATGCTAAGGAGCTAGGCACGATATTTGGTCACGCTTTTAACGCTCAAGTAAGTAGATTTTGCACCTTTTATTTAATGTGATATTTTAAATACCAAAGGTTGTGGGTTCGATCCCCAATCGGGGAAATGATTATATTTAAATTATTTTCCTTTCTCCGCTCTGGAAATAAGTTTAAAACGACAAGATACTATATGACAGCACAATAATCGAAATAAGTGTAAAAATAAAAAAATATACATTTTAGTTATGTTATACCCTTAGGTACACTGTATGTCAGAATACGACGTGTTCTCCATAGAACACGAAACCCTCTTGTTGATTGTAACTTCGACGTTCGGCAACGGCGAACCACCGGCTAATGGAGAAGTATGTATTAAAGCTTACTTTGAATTCTACTTTTATAATTTTAATGTTACAATAGTTATAATTAAGAACTGTAAATATGTGGAATATATAAATATTCTCCACTAAGCTGTCGCACTATAAGTTCTTTATTAATATTTAGTTATTGGACCAGTGTGTGGCGCAGTGTGACAGCGTTTGTTTTTATCATCATAATTAAATTATTTTTATTTCTCCGCTCTGGTGAACAAACTAAAACGTGGCGTTGAGCTCCGCCAATCACTCCCAATGTCTCGAATTCTAGCGGTAAGTGAATAACAGAGTGTCTTGACTCTAGGTTCTCCCTGACTACCCTGCTATGCGGCAAAAAGCGTGAAGTTAGAAAACATGTATATAATTATTACTCTTAATTATTGAACTTGTATAAAGACTGACATCATTGACGTGTCGCCATCATGGCCAAACCACTAAACCAATTGTGATGAAATTTTATGTAGAGATACTTGAGGATCTACGGATAGACTTAGACTACTTTATCACATTTTTTTTTGTTTTTCGTAAGAATTTCACTGTTTTACTAAAAGAATGCCGAAAATTCAAAACAGAGTTTACGGAATAGTTTTATCATGATCAATCATGAAACTATTTAGAAATAATCATTCTCGTCGTTAGAAATCAAACCCGAACCCGTCAAATAATTTGTAATATATAAATATTATATATCCTAAAATTACAGTAAATTAATAAAGCTTAATATAAAAAAGTACTTATTCCTTATAAGTCATACAAATGACTTTGAGTTTTAAGAATATTCTTAAAATGGTCATATATTTTATTTGAACAATATTTACTAAATGGGTGTTACATTTCACAATTATACGCGAAATCATTTGTTTTGCATTCAAGTATAAGTAATATGGTATTTCGCAGGGCTTCGCTAAACACCTGTGCCAGATGCTGTGTAATGAGAAGAAAAACTCAGGCGATCAGACAGACAGTGCCGGGTGAGTAACGTTGTATTAACATGTACTGGAAAACCTTTGATGATCTCATAAGGAAAATTATGCATATGAAATGAAATTTAGCATTGTTATAGTGTTATATGGAGAAATAGTTCATGTTGAAAGTTATTTTTTTTCTCACACCTACTTGGATAAAGTGACATACAGCGTTGTGATGTACAGTAATGAGTAGTATTTTAATTTTAAACGTATTAGGAATGAAGATTTAATACTATGTACAGTAAAATTTGTAATAATATATATATAGTAGTATATATATATAGTAGTATATATATAGTAGTATATATATATATAGTAGTAGTATTTAAATAAAAATATTATAGTATTAATTAAGTACATATACTTACACCCACATACATACACACACGCACACGACCACGCACACACACAGACACATACACTTTGCCCATATTTTATTTTTATTTAAAAATAGGTTAATTTTCCTTATTGTATGTATTGTAATCATTTAAAGATATTGTAAATATTTATTTCCTCAAATGTATGAAGTGATATGGAAGAATGGTTCCTACTGACACAAGCACTGGTATTATACTAGTACCTTACTAGACAGGTACCCTTACTTTGTATGTAACTAAAGAAAATGTGAAACTAAAATAACAATCTTTTTTTTTATAATAACGGAGAAAGGAGTGTCTCACTAGGTTGTCTCTGTTTTTCCCTGTTATGCAGAAAAAAAACTTTTTTAGTTGTTATATTATATATTCAATAATTATATATTATTTTTATTTAGATTATTTCATTGAATACTGTTTGAATAAGCCACGTGAAGCAGTCGACACGTAACTCTTCTTCCTTTAATCAGTTCAATGAAAATATTACCGTGAATTTGAACTTAAACCAAACAGTACATTCAGCTAAATTTGCAATATTTTTTTTTAATTTTTTGTTTTTTATTTGAACAGTCTTACAAAAGTACCGACACCAAAATCTCTAATGCGTACAAACAGTGTTACACCCAGCATTGAATACAAGAAACAGCTCTCCCGTATGGAACCCAACAAAACTAATGTTAACGAATATAAGAGGCAATTATCGAGGCTAGAATCTAATAAAAGTAAGTGAATTTTAATAATATGTTAGAAATTGACAAATTATCTAAGTTGTAACTCGGACAACAACTTATTTATTGTTCATAGTTTTTTTTAATGACCTTAACGAAGCGAGAAAAGTCTTCAAGCTATTATCAAAAAAACTGTGATGTCGATTTTTAATAACTCAATTATATGATTGCAAACGTTAATAATTAAATTAAAATTAGAACTTATAAGAGCTAAGCTTTATAATTTATGTCAGCTTTTTCTATCAAAAATAATATTTTATTATTTATTATTAGGTAGTATAACAGTAACTTCATCAGCTGAAAACATAGGACCATTGAGTAATGTGTGCTACGCAGTGTTCGCGCTTGGCTCGAGCGTGTATCCAAAGTACTGTCAATTTGGTAAAACTGCTGATAAGATTTTAGAAGATTTAGGAGGGGAAAGGCTTTTAGAAGTAACTTGTGGGGATGAAATGTGTGGACAGGAGCAGCAGTTTCGTGTGTGGTCGTCTAATATTTTTCATGTAAGTATAAATTAAGATATATTTAAGACGATATTGTGTAAATTGAAAAACATTTTCAGAATTTCCTAAGTGTGAGAATAACACTTTGAAAATGTTTAAATATAAATATTTAAATTGTTTGAGGAGCTTAATGACAATAAATATTATGAGGCCATCGTGGCGTTGTGGGACAGTCTGACTATAAACGCAATGGTTATGGGCCAATTTACACACAAGGAAAATCGTTATAATTATATTAATTTTAATTTCTTACTGCAGTATGCAGCATCCAGTGTCTCTAAATTAGTCAGGAAGTGATAAATGCAGTGCTGCTTTTGGATGTATCTGTGTCTACAATCATAATTGTAAATTTGAACCTTGCTCATATTTATAATATTTTTCTTTTATATTGTAGGTCGCTTGCGAAACATTTTGTCTAGAAGAAAACGATATGGTAAAAGATGCAAAGAAAGCTTTCGGTAAAATACCGTTAACTGAAGAAACTGTAAAATTCAGTCGGAATGAAAGTAAAAGAGATATGAAATCTGCACTCGAATATAGTTACAAGAAGAATTTTATTTCTTGCAAAATAAGTGAGAATAAATATCTTGGGGAGTCAACTAACGATCGGGCTACCATATTTATAGATATGGAATCTGATGTAAGTATAATATAAATCTATGTAACAGTTTTATGGCCAAAGTAAAGTCGGTTGATGTCGGGTTCAAATCTCAATAGAAAAAAATCCTTTTATTTGTCTTTATTTTTTCAGAGAAGACTGAGTTCTGCAATATAGCTATTTAATATTCAATTTGAATGTGCTGAATGACTCTGTAATGCGCTAATAAACTCTTAATTAAATTAGCTGTCTAAGATTTTAACGGCTTTGATCCTTGCATGATATGTCTTAATGACGTGCTCTTAATTTAGAATACTACAGATTGCAAAATATATTCTTAAATTTATAACTGTTTAAAAACTATTTAAAACTGTTAAAAAAATATTTAATACATAGCATTCTCTCCAGCCAAACGATTGTGAATAATGTTAGGGTAGCAAAAATTTGTAAAAATCTCTCTACAGAGATGCTAACAACAAAAATAAGCTGTAATGAGCGTATTAGAATTTGTACACAGCTGGATGTAGAATGCACGGCTTAGCGGTCAGAGCGCTTGGACGGTTTCCAAGAGGCGCGGTTTCGAATCCCGCTTCAAATTCATTCAATTTTTTATACGTTTTCTAGAAATATGTTATTCCATTTCCTATGTGTATTATTAACACTTTAAAACTGTTAAAAAAACACTACAGATTGTTTTTAATGGCTTACAATGAAGTTACAATAAAAAAAATGCAAAAAAGACTATTTAACTAAAATTTTCTGGTATTATGTGGTTAAAGACAAAGCGCGACGTTCAGTTAGTGTCTCGATGTAAGGCGAAAAATTACTACTCAGCTATGTGTGAAGCTGTTTCTTTAAATTAGATTTTTATACTTATAAAGGTTTGAATGTAGTTAAAAATTCTTAACTTTTGCTATTATTTCAGTTGGACATCAAATATGAACCCGGTGATCACGTGGGTATAATGGCAAGTAATAGGAAGGAGATCGTTGACACAGTGTTAGAAAGGTTAAAAGGGATTGACAACTTCGATAGGCCGGTACAATTGAAGGTTATGAAGGAAACTCTTACACCAACTGGTATGATATATTTTTTGTTACCAAACAAAACTGTCTACTAAACACTATTTAATTTACCTTACTAAATCGAATAAAAATAGTTTCATGTAATTAAATATTAGGACGCTACGCTCTCCACTTTCCGACTGATATCCTGATATTGGTGATTGCGCGTTGAGTGGTGGAACTGAAATCGCGTTTTGTTATACCAGGGCGGAGATCGAACCAATCGAGTTTTCGAGACAGATTCTGTCCCACTGCGCCACGACTGTCTGCACATTATATTACAAATAATCAATGATAATAAATATTATGAGGCCATCGAGGCGTTTCGGGACTGATAACATGATGATTGTGGGTTCGATTCCCACTCGGGACAATGATTATATTTATAAAATATTTTCATTACTCTACTATGCTATCTTAAAAAAAGGCGCAGCCTTGAGCTCTGCCATTGAACACGCAATGTCTCAAATTTGGGCGGAAAGTCGAGAAGGGAGTGTCTTGATACTAGGTTCTTTCTGACTACCCTGCTATGCGGGAACAATATGCGTTAAGCTCAAAAACAATAACATAATATAGGTATAATTAATTATAAAGTGCTTAAAAAAAGTCTTAAATATTGTCTCGCTGGCCCGGTCTCTATGACAAGGATATCAGATACATGCTATTATGACAGCATATTTTCTTAGAGCGTTGAAATATTTTTTTCAATTGATTGATAAGCCAATAAAAGTTAAATCTCCCTCTCTATAACTAACAATAAAACAAACAACTAATCACAGATAAATTCATCAGGTGCAGTAAAATCCTGGGAGTTCCACGAGCGTCTTCCAGCGTTATCAGTACGGGACATTTACAGTCGCTTCCTAGACATAACGTCGCCGCCATCCACTAAAGTGCTGAAGTACCTCGCCTCAGTGTGCGGTGACCAGAGCGAAGCGGACTATTTGAGAGAGCTCATTGAGGTAAAGATATAGTAATTGAAATATTTTTCTTAAATGCTATTGAGAAGTGGCATTGTGGGTAATTATGGTTAGATACGGAAAAGTATTTCTTTCCCAAATCGAGAGACAACTTGCTGAGTGGCGTTACTCAACGCCACAATTTGTTTTACCAGAGCGGGGAAATTACAATAATTTAAATATAATAATTCCCTAAGTTCGGAGAGAATCCTTTATTACCGCCGTTACAGATAAACGCGGTCCTCTGCAACACGAGAGCCAATTGTTAGTGAATAAAAATATTTTCAACTTTTACGATTAAAGAAAGACTTTATGTATAGCATATTTTTTTATTTATTAAAACCACAAATTTGATTCATAATTTCATGATTTTTTCTCGTTTCGTTATTGAATTGGGTAATTTAACACACTAACAAAACTAATAATTACGTCTTCCTATCCCTCTGTCTGTCTTTGTGCAGGCCGTATGAGGCAGCGGCTGACTGTAAACGCAATGAAGAAGGGTTCAATTTCCAATCGGGTTCCTAGTGATTTTATTTTAACTGTTTTCATTGCTCCGCTCTGGTACCTAACACAAAGCGTATAGCGAAGCATACAGGTCTTCAATTTCGCGTGGAAAGTGGAGAACGGAGTGTCATGGCACTAGGTTCTTTCTGACTACCCTTCTATGCGGGAAAAATAAATTTATCACATATAAATTTAAACAACAAATGAATGACGTGTAATGCAATAATAACACATATTTACTAATACTTTGATCCAACCAGGACTCGAATAAATACGACGAATGGAGTCACCACCACGCGCCCAACTTAGCAGAAGTGTTAAATCGCGTCAACTCGTGTCGCGCGCACGCCGCGTTGCTTGCTGCGTTGCTGCCACCTCTGCGCCCGAGATACTACTCTGTGTCGTCCGCACCTAAAGAACATAAGGGACATCTGCATTTAACAGTTGCTGTCGTTGTCTATAGAACACAAAGTAAGTATAACATTATATTGTTAAGTCTGGCTGTAAACGCGATTGATTGTGGGTTCGATTTTCACTCGGGTGAATAACAATATTTAAATCATTTTTATTTGCCCGCTCTGGCAAAACTAACAGCATTGAATTCGGCCGCTCAACAAGCAATGTTTCAATTTTGGCATGTATTGATACTAGATATGCGGGATAAAGGTAAAGCTGAAAATAGTTTAATTTTTTTAACAAACTACCTATATATTAATCTTTTTTAAACACAGCTACAATCTTTTTAACCTGGAGTTACTGTGAAGTGAAGTAATATCGAGGTCAAAAATGAGCTCAGATATCATATAATGTATTATATGATATGATATGATAAAATAACAAATAATGAAATTGCAAAAAAAAGTACCCATTATATCTGTAAGTGATAAAAATATCAACTTTAATTGTTTAACATTCGATTCTCGCTTAGGGACATCATATTTTAATCGTCAAAATAATCGATTGGCAAGAGAGGATGTTATTTATTAAATAGTCTTAAAAAAAATGTATAGGGTATTTAAATAAAGTTTTCAATTTTCTAAGTGTGTCAATAACACTTTAACTACTTATAACATTTTAAAATATAGTATTATAAGTAGCATTCTCTCTTACCAAACGATTGTTCGTAGATAAGCAATCTTTGCGATGCAGAAATTTGTGAAAATCTCTCTACAGAGATGCTAACAACAAAATGAAGATGTTATAAGCGTATAATAATTTCGACGTAGCCAGATGTAGAACGCATGGCATAGTGTAGCACTTGGACGGTTACCAAGAGGCACGGGTTCGAGTCCTACTGCGTTTAAATTTTTATACGTTTTCTAAAAATTCATTAATAATATTTATAATCGTTTCGTTCAAATGCTTGAACGTGTGTATACATGTATATACGTATGTATATAAGTTTTAAATTATAAATCTTAAAGCTATTCATACGCCTGCAACATTTGCGATAGCTACATTGAAAATATATTATATTGTAAGGGGTTATATCTCATATGACCTAATTTCACTGACCACGTCGTATTTAGAACAGGAACACAGTAATGTTTTCACACCACTGACTTTGTAAGCAAAATATTCGGTAATTATCACTAAAATTAGCTTTCCGGTTAATAGACAATACCTATACCCTCATTTAATTTTATATCTATTTAGACGTTATTTTATTAAATAGCTATTCATTTTTAGAATATAATACTACCATATATCAAATTTTATTATAATATCGCTTTTAAATTCTTATATTAATATGTGAAGGAAAATCTTTGAAAATTGTGCTGACGGAGGGAATTAAGAGAAATATATTAAATTAATCAAATAAATACTACTCGCACTACCTTTTGTTTGTATTTGTATAAGGTGACATGCACGTTGCTATGCAACGCTTGTTTACGATTCAACGGCTAGTAGTATATAGTAATATAAGATTTGTTTGTCAGATAGGATTTACATACCTATATCTTAAATATTTGGTTTTCCCTAGCCTGATTGAAGGAAGTGTGTCGTAAATTGAACAATTTTAGATCAATCATTAAATTCCGTAGGGCCCGCGAAATAAAGGAGTTTAAAGACCAAAGAAAACACTAACTTATTCACAATTGTAGTTCAAGTCGACATAAACGAAAGTCGAATATTCTCCATATGTAAACGGCTTAGAACTATTAAATACAAAAAGTCCCAGTTTAGATCCCACAATATCTTGTTATACACATTAACTACTTTTATTTATTAACCGACTGCGTCAAAAGTAGTTAGTGACTTATCACTTGTTACGATCCGAAGGTAACAAGAAATTCATACCTCTATCAAATAAAACATTTTCTAAAACTATGTTTGTCACAGAATGCGGCACCATAAAGTATTTAGTTTGACTAATTAGAATATACATTATATAGTTATTTAATTATCTGTTAAAGTATTTAGTTTAACTAAAAAGTAATTTAAGTAAGCTTTCAAAACAATGCAGTCGAATTTTATATAAATATTGTGATACATGTTTTGTTTCTCTTTTCAAATGTTTGTTTTATGTTCTGTAATAATGTTAACGCGATTGGTTGTAGGTTCGATTCCCACTCGGAAAAATTATTATATTTAAAGTATTTTGATGTTTCCGCTCAGATGCCGGTGTTGAGTTTCATTCACACGTAATATATCAGTTTCAGTTTTCGGTGACTACCCCCCTGCTATACGAAAAAAAGCGTGAAGCTTAAGAATATATACATATTGTTTAAATAAATATCTATAAATTAGTTTACATGAAATTTGAACTTTTAAAAGATTAAAGATAATATTCATGTAACAAATTGTTTCAGACGGTGAAGGCCCAACTCATTACGGTGTCTGTTCAACTTATTTAGAAAGTTTGAAACCTGGAGATGAAGTTTTCGCTTTTATAAGGCGGTAAGTATTGTAATTAACAATTAAATAACTTTAATATATTTAGGTTTTCTTTTCTATACCAGCATTGTTAAGAAATATTTTTTAATCTAACTTTTTCATTTTACATTCAAGTCCATCACAAGATGTCGATGACATGTATGCATTTTGCAACTACAAAGTTGCACAGTATATATACCTATATACCTATGTGTAATATTGTATACCCGCGATAATTGTAGGCTTGGTTCCCACTAGGTCATATTTTTAAATTTGTTCGCTTGTTTTTTTTGATTGCTGATTGATTTGTTCTGTCAAGATCATCAAGATATACAAGAAAAAGCGAAAAGTTTATGAATAAGCTTTATGAATAGAAAAGAATATTCATGACATTTGATTAAATTGTAAAATCAATGAGAGTAACATCAATATATTTTGCAATTAATTTGACCAAATAAAATTTATACTCGTAAGGATTTATTCCACAAAAAGATGTTCTTTTTCGGTTGATTTTTATTATAATTGGCCTTAAATTATTTTTTTCCGTTGTGAACAATTTTAAACAATTATAGCATATACAGGTTATTAATGTATTTAATTTAGAATATAAAATATTTACTTGTTTTCCTCATTTACTAGTCGATATATCTACACATGAGGCTCTAGTGATGCAGTGGAAAAGTACCTGACTGTAACTATAAACGCGATTGGTTATGAGTGTGATTTCTGCTGGGTACAATGATTTTTATTATTGTTTTCATTGTTCCGCTCTGGTAAACAAGACAGCGCGTTGTTGAGTTTCGCCACTCAACATATAATATTTTGAATTCGGGCGGAAAGTGGAGAACAGAATATCTGGACACTACTTTATCTGTGCGTATGCGTGAAAACTCGTGTAGCTGAAAGCACCAGATTTATCTAACGAAGTGAATCCTTGTAAATATTTCAAATAAAACAAACCCCTTACTACCCGCCTTTCTGAGATTGAAATTTGTATACACAATCCTTGCGTGAATGTCCAAGTCAGTGATATCTTTTTAAGCTAATATATATATATATATATATATATATATTATAATCATGAATATTAAAGGCGCTTATCTATTAAATTTGTTGTACAACGTAATAGCTGTAACATAAATTGTGTACTTATTGTATTTATATATTAATGTAATCTGACATCAAATCTAATTGAATTGTCGTAGTCGGGCTTTATAAATTTACAAACCATTATGTACACAATGCAAATAATCTATATTGTGAATATTGTGAAAGTCTATACAATACCTTTTAGACATAATTAATTGACTAAAACACGTAAAATTGTACGTATGTAACATACATATAAAATTGTATTACATGTATGTAACATACATATAAAATTGTTTATGCGACTACTAGAACATAACTTATCTTAAAAATATGAAATCTATCCTTGTTCTTTTTTTTATATTTATAGCGTAATATAAGAAGGAAATATGTATATACGAATACCTTATATTTAATTGAATTAGTTATTCGCACAAAAGTATTTTAAAACAAAATACTAATTGGCTTTGTTTAATCGCAAGAAACGTACCTTAAAATCCCGCTTGTTCAAATATTCAAACGGAATTTCAGTACGAAATATTATTTATTTTAAAATATTTTTCTTTATTTTTTCAATAAATTACAACCATATATTTAATACTAGCGACCTACTCACAGCTTTGCCTGTGTAAACTACACGACTATAACTAACTATTTCATATTTTCACCTGCCCGTGTTCTCATTTAAATCACAAACTTTGCTTAAATTTATAATATTCTGAGAACAAACGAACATACAAACAGAATAGAAAATCATTGTTGTGGGTTTTATTACATTGATAAATGCCCCCTATAATATTTTTTTCTCATATATCTTCCATATACAGACAGCAATCAGTTACATTTTTATTACATTTAGTTATACTACTACTACAGTACTATTTAACTTATTATAATTTTGCATATACCGAATATATTAATTTTATTATATTATATTAATCTTTATCGACAGGGCACCAACCTTCCACATGCCACAAGACATATCAACACCACTGATCCTAGTAGGCCCTGGATCTGGGATTGCTCCGTTCAGAGGCTTCTGGCACCACAGGAGAAGTCAGATGAGGGAAAATCATAAGGAACCTGGACCTATCTACTTGTTCTTCGGTTGCAGATACAAAGGCATGGATCTGTATAAAGATGAAAAGGAACGAGCCGTAGAAGATGGTGTTATTACTAAGTCCTTACTTGCTCTATCAAGGGAGAAAGGGTCTAATAAGGTGAGATTTTTGATTTTCTATATATCAGAATTATATATTTTTAAAATTACATTTTAAATATATATAGTTAAGATATGTTAATTTGTTATCATTTGCATATTTCGTTTAATTTTTGTTATCAACCACATCTACATTCTTGATATTGATGTTCTACATAGCTTCACGCTTTTTCCCATTCCATTCTCCATTCTCCATTTTCATAGCAGCAGAAGCAGAAATTGAGCTGGGTCCTCTCAGACACTAGTCTTCCATTTTTAATCACTTTACCCATTCGGCGGAAATACCACCTATAATTACCGATATTCGTTATTTGCTTTTATTTTTCTTCCAATTATGATATTAAAATTATTTTCAAATTTAAACTAACTTGTTATAATGAGTAAAAAGGAGAAATGTAAGTAATCTATATGTCAAAGAAAAGATTAACAATATAGCTGTTTTTTCATAGAAACACGTCCAAGCTCTATTACAAGAAGAAGGCGTGGACATAACTCGCATGTTATTGGACGAAGGCGGCCATTTTTACGTGTGCGGCGATTGTAAAATGGCGGAAGAAGTGCAACAGAAGTTAAAAGAAGTTATTAAATTACACGGAAATTTAAGCGATGATGAAGTCGAAGATTTCATACTATATTTAATGGTATGTATTTTTTCACTTCACGCATCTCTTCCAGAGAGAACCTAGTTGAGAGGTTGCTTATATTGTTGAATTTTTGCTAGTGGCATGCACTTAATCACACCAGACTGAAGAAATTAAAATGTCTTTTAAATGTCTTGATTACGATAGGACGTTTTACAGTGCGTACAGGGTTATTTTGGTTACCAAGGTAAAAAATCGTCTAATCAGATAAATTACGGGTATTGACGATTTTACCTAAACTACTAATTTAGGTAAAATCAACATTTTAGGTAAAATACGCCCCCAGACGCGTATAATATGCATAGCTCTAATAACGTGTGTCTAGTCCATCTCCTTCAATTTTACTATACCAAATTTCATACTTCTCCGCCCGTATAAGTTTTTAATTTATTTTAAGGTGTACTAGTGGTTATATTATCATTTACTTAAAAAGAAGTCGAAAGTTATTCGGCCAGCCATAAATATTTAGATATTTACTTTATGTTCATTTAATGTATATTTTTTACTACAGGATGAAAACAGATACCACGAAGACATATTTGGTATAACATTACGCACTTCAATTGTACACAAGGCTTCACGAGAAACGGCGAAAAGGACACGATTCGAATCCGGATCATAGCTTATTTGTTAATAAATAAATAATTAATTATTTTATAAGTATTATTCTATAACAAAATTTTATAAATGTGACATTAATTTTATAAAATATATTTTTTATTGTTAAATTACAGCTAAGGTTGGCCTATTTAAGGTATAAAAATAAACGTTTAAAAGGGTCATCGTGGCACAGTCTACAACTAAACTAAACTTAATAATTTTTTTATAATTATTATTTCTTCGCTTGAAGTCAAAACACGGCTTGAATTTCGCCTCTCAACACACAATGTCTCGATGTCGTTCGGAAAGTGGAGAACAGAGAGTCTTGAGTCTTTCCCATTTTATCTCTCTCTCTCTAAAAGTGAATAAGTGTGAAGCTGCTTTATAAATGTATGCTGATGTTTAAAAATACAATTATGCATACATTTCATTATCGATTTTTGTTTGAAATATATGTGATTATAAAAATGTCTTGCAATACTAAATAAGCACTTTATTATATTATAGTATATAAGTTGTTATCACATTTTTTTTGTTAAGAATCCAATAATATAAAATATAGTGTATTTTTTGTAAACTTCATTTTAAAGCAACTTTTAAGCATTTGTATCTCATATATATAGCTTATCTCAATATAAATATGAATTAAATAATAAAAATATCGATAACATCAATTGCTGACTTATCAATTGTCGTTTCCACAAATGTCTAAAAATGAACAAGAAAGACTCAATTATTTCACATTAATCATTTATTTCTTTTTTTTTATGATGTATATTTAAAGATTAACCTAAAAGTACCATATGGATATAAAATGTCGAATAATTGTATAATATTTACGTTTATTTCCGTAAACAGTATTAATAGAGTTACTTATTTAATCATTAAAAAAAGCTTGTAATAAAAATGACCTTTTTAGTATTATTTTTTCTCGAAAAACTTAATATTGAAATAATGTTTTGTGATGTTATCTTAATCAGCTTCTTTCCAGTTGGTTTGTTTATAAATTTGCACATGTGTCCGGTGAAAATATAACAAGCACTTTTATAGCATGAACCTTTTGATACTGAAGTGTGGCCCGCAGACGGTTTTGGCTGCAAAATTTGTGCCCACTTCCATTAACAGTTGGACATCTTGTTATAGAGCTAAGTACCATAAAAGGTTTAAAATGATGTACTGATGTAAATATTTTACAGACTGACAATACTGACATTTTAATGTTTATTGTCAATTCGAAAGTGCTTGTACGTTAGCTATATAAGAAAAGCCAACAGCCATTAGTCATAAAACAAAACGATTAATAATTTATTTAATAAAATTTAATAAATCAGCTATTCAGATGACTGATAACACTGACGTTTGTCACAATTGGCGATTCAAAAGTGATTATAAGAATATTTTGATTTTAATATCAATAAGAATTAGCAATAAAATATTAATGTAATAGAATATTTATTGGTTTCAATACATTTATCACCTTTTAAACAACATTGCGACCTGTTTGCACCTAATATTTGTGGGCTAAAATCCCCTTTGAAGTGATGCATATATTCTTTAATTTTTATTTATTGCTTAAAAAATTGAGCGGAAAGTAGAGAAAAGAATGTATTTCCATATCTGTTAAGTTTTCTATATATATATATATTAATACTGGAGGCTGTCGTACAGGTTTCCGAGCAATGGAAATTTCTTCTACGAGCCCTATGTCATCAGTATATATTATTACTTGTTGGAAATAATTCAAGAACTTATTAACGAAAATTATGCAGGCGCCTCTACTCCACACACTTTCGTCTTCACTTTTGGCGTGAATTCGATACATTGCGTGTTGGGAAAACCTCAACGCGCTTTGTATTATTCACCAGAGCGTGCTTACAAAAATAATCAAATTATAATATTGCTCCGAGTGGAAATCGAACCCACAACCGATCGCGGTTACTCATCAGCCGTTGTCCCACTGCCCCACGATATCCTGGAAGAATATTTACTTACGCTTAGGAAATTGAAAAACATATATGTAGAAAACGTATAAAAATTAGAACGCAACGGGATTATCTACCCTTATGCGTTATGTAGAACGCATGGCTTAGTGGTCAGTGCGCTTAAACGAACGAAGAGGCGCGGGTTCAAATTCCACTGCGTTCAAAAAAAATGTTTATACGTTTTCCAAATATATGTTTTTCAGGTATACAATATAGCATAATTAAATACTTATATGAATAAGTGCATGATACACATTAAATGAATAAAATAAATATCACACATCCCATATGTATACACAAAAAGTGTATATTTGTCAAATACACTTTTGTGTAAAGCGATATCTACGTCGCAATTTACGCGTCAAAGGGGCCACTAGTTACGGAAGTTAGGTAAGAAAAATATTTTTTTGTATAACGTCGACTATTTATTAAGAGTAGATTACAAATGTTTATTATTATAAAGGTTTGAAGCGATCAAAGTAAATAAGCACATAATTAATAATTAAATAGTATAAATTTTGATGCTGTGTTTTATTTCAATATTTTTCTAATATATTGTACATTATTTAACAAGTGACAAATTATTAAATTTCAAAAAAAACAATTTCTAGTGTATACTTGAAATAAAATAAGTAACGTTCTTAGTAGTTACTCAAAAAGCTGTTAATATGAACGATTGTCTTTAACGTTTTCACAAATAAATATAATTAAGGTAGTAACATAGTCCCTTTTAATGCAAAAATAAAAGTATTGTAACATTTTCATATATAAAACCAAAACAAAATATAAAATTTCGTATCAAAACAAATAATTCAAGTCTTCCTTCTAACAAGGTGGTCGTATATTTCAATCTGAGTATACTTGAGCGAGAAGACCCTACGCTTGGTAGTATTCTGGCCAGCATCCTGGCGCGGGTCAGGGCATATGATTTTGTGATCGTGGCGATTTTGAAATAACAAACCTCTATCCGGATCCATTACTGGCTGTAACAAATATTAGCTTACATTATTCTTAATATGTATCTGAAGCAACTTCTAGCTTATTTTAGCATGTCACCAAAGAGACAGAAAAAGCCTAGTGTTATGACACTACCTTTTTTACACTTACTAAGTTTACTCCCGTATCATAGCGTTGAGAGGCAGAACTCATAAGAGTCGTATGTCATAATAGCAGGGAAATGAAAATAATTTATATAATAATAATTCCCCCGTGTGGAGCTCAAGCCCACTTCAATAATTTCTTACAGCTTCACACTGTTTCCATATAGCAGAGACCACTGAGTGTCGAGTCACTCGCTCTCTACTTTCCGTCCGAATTCAGGACATGAGTGATGAGTGACGTAACTTACCGCCATGTTTTATATCACGTTGCCTCATTTCACCTGATGGTATCAATATGAAAAGTGTAAAACACAATACTATCGCCTCCAGCGTTTATTACTAAAGTGACCATTAAAGCTATACACGCTCTACTCAATGTAATAGCAACTAACTAAAAGATTTATTTTAACTAAATACAAAAAAGCAGTCAATATTGTTTTTAACTCACTCAGTTTGATTTACTTAAAAGAAATGCGTTTAATATAATAATAAGAAGATATATATTTTGAATCAACCTAATTAATTGATCTTATACGCAAGTAATTATTGAAAATCATCTAAAAATCTACTGTCAGTACCCTAAACTCCTTCAGCTATCCTATTATCTTTAGTGCGATGTTAATATATTTTGACACAAAATGGCGATAATAATTTTCTTTTTTTTTAAATGTAAAACGCTACTTAAGAGGAGCTAGATAACCATCCAATTGAATTAAAAAGAAATACAGCTTCACGCTTTAACCCGCATAGCAGGGAAGGCGTCACTGAGAGGCGTAATTTGACAGACCTATTGCGGAATACAACACCGCGTTATATATATTAGAATATTGAGAAGTTAAAAATATTTGAAATTGAATTATTAATATCATTGCCGTTTATATTAAGGCGCTCTCCCACTGCGCCACAATGACTAATAATTTTGAACTAGAACCTGTTATCATTAATAATGGATAATATTTTTAACTATTTACAGTAAATATATCGTTATTTTAACATTTTTTTAATATAAAAATTATGACAATTCCTGGAATTTTATCCTAAATCTTAAATGTACTCATTTTAATATCATTTTATAAGAATAAAAGGGGAAAATAAAACGAATGTAATGCAATAAAACAGCGTGCCTTCTATTTGTTTCTCCGTGGGAGCGGAAATGGGATAACATTTACAAAAATGTTATGAAGACTTTTGGTCGTGGCCTGAGTTCAATAGAACATTGATTATTGAAATTCCTGTATTTGATTTATACCAAAAAGTTACGTTTATATATAATATAAATAAAAATATATAAATATAAAAAGACAAAATGAATAGAAATTAAAAAATGTTTATATGGATATACTTTAAAGTAACACAATACAAACGACACCACAATGACACTATTGTTATTATAATATCATATACAATATTCCATAATAATAATTAAACCTACAGTTTTCTTACTTAATAATTAGTTATATATTTACCTTATAAACGCTAAGGAGTTAAGGCTTTAAGTAAGCGCGATAATTGCGTTTTCAAATACCGCTTAAAAAATATTTATATTTTTAATAAACTAAGACTTTTGCCTGGGCTGGATAGGCTTCAAAATGGAGTTCGGGAGAATTGCATATTTAAACATGGTATATGTAGATTCTCTCAAGCTACCCCCCTAGCAGTTCATGTAAAGAAAAGCCATTTGAATTAACCGAAACGGAAGTGTCTTGACACTACGTACTCTCTGACTACCCCGCTGGGGGAAAAGGGGAGAGCCGCAGCGGCAGTTCAATTAAAAATAGCACATGAAAAAAATACCTTGTAATTTCTACTAATATTGCTTCTAACAGTGCCATGCCTCCAATGATAGTAACCTAAATCGTTGTCCCTGGGCCACAGCGTTTTGTTACGTCGAAAAAACGGCCCCCAATCCTCTGTTAGGAGTCGATGCGCGTAGTCTATATAGCCGGATATTTCGAAACCGCCTTTGGTGAAGTGTCGAATGAAAATTATGGACTGCAATGTGTACGAAAAGCTTTGTTAATATACTAAATATTTGTTGTACTTCATTAGTTCTATATACTGTACGCGCATATTCCTAATTTTTGTTATGCGTGGCTTTTGATAAAGGCAATTTATGTTATAAGTTTTAATAAAGTAAATATTGAACTAAATATTGAACAGGCACTTTAGAAACTCCCATAATCCATGATTTAAAAACAGTTATTTAAACAGTAGTAATTAAATTTATCAGAAATCAAGTAATCAAATCTATCTGTAATCAAATAATATCAAGCTTATGAAAACTTATAGACTAAACCATTTTATTTAAATAATAATTTATAAGACTAAAATTTTAACAAGCAATAAAGTTGTTTGTTTTCCTTTAATACGCTTTCAACAAATAATGGGAAAGTTTACACACTTAGAATATACTTTAAACTTAATTTGTTTTTATTTTTTTTATTTAACACATAGCCGAGTAGACAGAGAGAAGCTAGTGTCAGGACACTCCGTTCTCCATTTTCCGGCCAAATCCGAGACATTGCGTACTGAGCAGTGGAACTGAAGGCCGCGTTACCAGAGCAGGGAAATTAAATACTATTCGTATATATATAATAATTCCCCTGAGTGTCGATCGAACTCACAACTACCGGGTCTACCGTCAGACTGCGTCCCACTTGGCCACGATGGCCTCTATTTATTTAATCTCTAATAAATTTATTACGGTTATATTCTATACAAATATTATTATTGACAGAAATTATACTTAAAAACTGAATTAGTACCTGTAAAACCCCCACCCTGTTCGCCCTTTCTCGCAACGCCAGCTCGCGGTTGAAGGGATCGTCAATCCTGGCCCCCTCGCTAACCAGTACGTGTGGCCGCACTACAGGATACACTATACTGTGTATGACAGCTCGACGTGCATAGAAATCTTTTTCGCTTAACGTATCGCCATTGGCTCTGGAGATAATATTTAGTTATTTTCATATTTTTTTAGTATAACTAAAAGTAAAAAATATATATGTTTCTTAATATTTTACAATTTCTGTATTTTACGATAAGCACTGCGTTCTTTATTCGCTACCATTTTCTGCTTTTTGAATTATTATATATTATTGTATATATTATTATATATTATTGCATATATTTATTGTATATTACATTTTCAGTTATTAATATTGTTTGTTATATTTGTATTAATTTAATTTAAAAAATAGGGACCATCGTGACTCTGGGGGCAAGGCAAAGCGCGGCGTTGAGCTCCGCCACTCAACACGCAAAGTCTCGGAGGAATGTAGAGTATGGAGTATCCTGTCACTATTTTCTCTATGCCTACCTTGCTATATGGGAAAAAGCATGAAGCTGAAAAAGCACCAGGTTTAGATAACGAAATTAAATCATGTGAATATTTCAAATAAAACAAACCCCTTACTACCCGCTATTCTGAGATTGGAATTTGTATACACTACCCATGCATACGTTTCGACACGTTCTTATTGCGTCACAATGGTGAAGCTCAATATATTAAATAAAATTTAATGTAATTAACAATTTAATAAACTGATTCAAATTTAAAATAGTAATTATGAGAAAAATAATACTTATTCAGAAATACGTACCTATAACCAAGAGCCGCTACAGTACGAGCAGACTTGATACTCCTGAGATTACACAGATCAGAAATTTCTATGAGGGAATCTAAATAATCTTCCCAAGTTTCGAAAGGCAACAAGCGCCTGTCCGCCTCCACGCTCGGCGGATATTCGTTTTTCTTTTCAGCCATTGCCATGATTACAATATCATAAATAAACACAAAACACACAAAAATAAGGTAAAAGATTAGAAATTGTCATTCATATTTTGAATTTGTCAAATAAAATAAGTTTAAGTAATTACTGCTACAGATTAAATATTCTTATATTATAAGTTAGTTACATAGTAAAAGTAAATTTGTAACTAAAAAGTTTCGTCTCATTGATTTTCATAGAACTTATAACTTTTGTTGATAAAATTTTTAACCTGCCATTCGTTTAATGAGCCCTGACTTCACCTGATTGCATTGCATTGCATTAAAAAAACTAATTTTAAACGTCTCCCGTGTATTGAAAGTACACTTATATGTTCGCAACAAGGCAAATGTTAAAACATAGTTATTGTTTATTCCATGTAAATTGTATTCTTAAAATAATCATACCATTGCTTTCTATTAATTTAAAATACATGGTTAATTTTTAAAGTTATTGCTGTGATTATGTAATTAATTAAGGACAATTAACTTTTGTAGAAACAAATTCAATTCGTAAATTTTAACATTAACTCAAAAATTTAACTATAAAATTGACATAATAAATATTTAATTATTTTAAAAGTAATACATCATAGTATAAGCCTTCGTTGAATAGAAAAGTTTCTTATTATAATGCCTATGAACTATTCCTAATAACGGAGTGGTATACCAAGTAGATTCTTTAACAAGAATGGCTCTTATTGACAGAGTCAATGACTAAATCTATTGTAAAGCATTGTGCAAACGATTGTTAAATATAATTACAGTTACTTCAAATTGCAGAAAATGAATGTAATCTCACATTATATTCTAAGTAATATAAAAATATTTTTCAATACAATCTCCACATGCAAAATAAATTTCAGGAAAATATTATTAAGTTGGACGTATATATATATATACGTCCAACTTTGAATATGTTGTTGTATTAAATGATCTATATTTTAGCAATTTATCTATATGTCGATTACATTTTGGATTCGAAGTCCACACGGTGAAATATTAAATTTATTTTAGTATTTGAGACTAACCCGATGATATACAATGTTTTTATATTGGTCTAAAGAGTGGAGAACGTTCTTCACCACGTTCTTATGTCACACAGACGAGTAGTTTATTTCTTCTCATTTCAATGAAATACATGAAATCAATATAATTAATGTTAAAGCTACCTTTTATATACTATAATAGAGCGCGACTTCGTCCGGGTGGAATTCTAAAATAAAAGCCTAAGTTACAACTTAAAACATCAGCTATCTGCTAGTGAAAGTGCGGTCAAAATCGGTCCAGATGTTCTAGAGATTCCAGAGATTAGCTGAAGTCAAAAGTGAAGAACGGAGTGTCTTGACACTAGGTTCTCTCTGACTACTATGCGAGAAAAAGCGTGAAGCTGCAAACAAATATTAAAGATTTGAAAAGATGATACTGATGACTAATAAGTTTTTAAAAACCGTTGCTTTTAGAAACACCATGGGATTTTTTAGATAATTATAATTAGTTTGGTTAAATTATATTGTATACACGAATAAAATTACAATTTTTATTTTAATTTATAAAACAAAATTGACGTCGCTGGTTTTCTTATTAAATTATGTACTACACAATATTTTTAAAGAGGTCGGAAAGTACTTTACGTGGGAGTGCGGACGTGATTCGATTCAGTGTAAGATAAATTGAAGAATCTGAATGCAATTTTGGATAACAAGAGGGGTTTCAAAGAGTTAAGTTCGCGGTTAGGAGAAAATTTACTGAATCTTTAAAAATAATCAAAGTGTGTACTTATATAAATATATTATATATTGAAAATTTATTTATATACTATAATGTTCCAAAGTGTACATAATACACATAAAAACAATCTTTAGACTCCTTTTACAAATATTTTACGGGCGAAGGAGTTTTTAATAAAAAGGTAGCATACTTTAAATATATATGTAGAAGAATTGCTGAAAGACATAGACATATAAATCACATAATAAATTAAGTAAATAAAACCCAACATTTTCATGTACGCTGATAAGAAAACGTGTATTGTACACATCAATAGGTCTTCTAACATACACAAATATTATTAAGTTTTGAAATATGCCTCGATATCTTACAATATATGAAGAGAAGTAAAATTCATGGACCTTACCTGAATAGTACCATGGATGGTACCTTAGTAATTAATAATATATGTAATTTATACGTATTCGTTTTTAATTTATCATTATATTATTGCACATCAGAACAACCTGACTATGTCTGACAGTCGCCGAAAGCAATTGGTCATGGGTTCGATTCCCAGTCGGAATCCCTGAATGATTATATTTAAGTTATTTTCATTTCTCCTTTGTGTTGACAAGATTATCAGGCGTAAAGTTGGGAATGGTGTGTCTTGATACTAGGTTCAGACCTACCCTTTTATGCGGGAAAAAGCATTAAGCTGAAAAACAAATATGTTGCAATATAATTCATATAGTTTTCTTACAACCAACGCAAGAACTTTTGCATCTCCTTCCTCCTCCTTCCGTGTGCTTAAAATAATTCATATTCAAATTCAAATTTGCTTAAGTACAATTCCAATTCGGTAGAACTCCAATTATGTTCTATAAATTAAAGTCGATAGAGCGAATTGAACGATATTGAACGTACTGTGCCGCTAAAATATCGATTTTTATGTGTTTTAATGACAATAAGTGCTTATTGAAAACGGCTAAGATTATTTTGTATTAGAATCGTAAGACTCCCAATGCTATAGCACATTGTAATATTTAATAATAAACTTAATTATCTATATACAAGTTGATAAATTTAATTGCCACTCCACATTGGAATCATAATAGCTTTGTTTAATTATAAAATTATTTATCCTGTTGTTTGACTGTATTTTGATTATTTCTCAAATAGATTTTTAAATTATACTACTACTAATTAGTACTACTAATAGTTACTGCATTCTCCACTTTCCGCCTGAATTCGAGACAATGTGAGTTGAGTGGCGACACTCAAAGCCCATTCTCATGTTCACAAGAGTGGAGAAATGGCAATAATTACATTTTAGTCATTCCATCAAGTGGGAATCGAACCAACAAGAAATCACTTTCGAGTCAATTAACATAAAAATATCAGTATTGTAATTTCTACGGCCAGCTACCATTGGCTCGGTAGGCTTTCTGCTATGAATTTCAAACTCCCAAGCTGCAGTAATAAAATATACTGTAACTTATTTATATGAATTCCTAGAAAGAATAACAAAAATTTTGCTATTTGCGTGTTTAAAGCTACAACTAAATCTAGGTTATTGTGATATCGAAACAAATAGTGAGTGAGCATTGAAATAGAAAAATTGATAGTGCATTCTTTTTCATTGTTAGGTATTACATTTCTACGAGCTAACCGATATGTTATAAACTAGCGACCGCTCGCGGCTTCGTCTGTACGCTACACGAATATAGCTCTTTTGTTTTTTCACCCGTTCGCGGTCCCACTTAAATCACATTATTTTGGGTTCTATTACATTTATAATAATTTGCCCAATGTATCTTTCGTGTACAGATAACTATTAATTATATTTTTATTATATGTATTTTTATTCTTTATATGATGTTCATAGAAATGCAATTCTTCGTGTCATTTTTTCTAAAACAATGTCTTTGTTTTTTCGAATCAAGGCAAAAAATTCAAGAAATAAATATATTGACAGTTG
Organism: Podotricha telesiphe; assembly: GCA_038994665.1. Lineage (NCBI taxonomy): Eukaryota > Metazoa > Arthropoda > Insecta > Lepidoptera > Nymphalidae > Podotricha > Podotricha telesiphe. Next base: position 620,875 of record JAOYRR010000161.1, on the reverse strand, counting down.
CGTCTCAATACATATTTGAAAATAGAATGTATGTAAAGAAAAATATTAATGATATCGGTATTCATGACATTAATACTAGAAATAGACTAAAACTTAACGCCTGTAACTCGATTGCATCGAATCCGTGATTCTTTCGTGGAGCAATGTGTACGCTTTTACAATAGGATCCCAGAAAACGTCCAATAATGTAGTATATCACAATTTAAAAAAGATGTAAAAGGCCTAATCTAATTAACAATTTTATACATTGTCACCAAAAAAAATGTAAATAATTGATTTGAAAACAAAAGTAGTCTCGTTGGGTTTCATGTGCCGGTTCTTCTGAGGTCCGAGGTATTAACTTTAGTGAATCGGTGGTAAATTGTTTGACGATGAAACAATAAAGCAAGTATCTTTTTATTTTGAATAAAATTATTTGAGATTGACTTTTTTTTAAAAGTACCCTCTCCTTTAATAAAGAGGTACTTCCTAAAGGCACCCTTAATTAACGAGGTGCCTTTATCTCGATTAAGATGATGACTTGAAATGATCTCTCATTCTATAGACTTAATATAACAGTTTTTCTTAAATCGATTTTAGTTCGGTCGCATTGGTCAGTTACATATATAAAAGTTAAACCCTTTTTGCTGAAGCAGCATTTACAATATTTACATATTATTTGTTTCGCAAGACACGCAGGAGCAAGACACCTGGAATACCTTCCTGAAGTATAAATTATTCGAACAATATCCCTTACCTAAGGCATATTTTTATCGGATACTTGCAAAAGAATTGCAGATGCTTACATTCATTATGGTTCAACTTTGTGTGTTAAGTTTGTTACATATACTTGTATGGATTAAGAGGATAAAATGAAAATAGAGTGATATCTGATAAAAAAATTGATATATTTTTTTAAATATATCCTAGATTATATGTTCAAGAAAATGTTTTTACTGAAAATATGTAGGCATTAAGGCCATCGTTGCGCAGTGGGATAGCGTCTGATTGTAAACGCAATGGTCGTGGGATCGATTCCCACTAGGAGGAATCATGAAATTATTATTATTGCTCCGCTTTGGTAAGAAGATAAAGCGCTGCGTTGAGTTCCGCCATTCAACACGCAATATCATGATTTTGGGCAAAAGTGGAGAATGGAATGTTTTGAGACTAGGTCTCTCTATCTGCTTGCGATACTTGCTACGTGGGTAAAAGCAAGCAGCTGTATAAAAATTTAAGAAATTATAATATTTATTATATACTAGTAATGGAGTTTGTCTAAACAAGTAAAAACTTTTCTATACTTTTTTATAATCTAGTTACCATTACATATATCCAATTAATTGTTAAATAAGAAATCAGTTGGTAAGCATTCTAAGCCCTTCTATTATATCAGTAAAGCAACGATAGATTGGATTTTTTTAAGTGGTATTTTAAGGAAATTATGTTTTCCCACCTCACAGAGTGCGTACATGTTAAGTACAAATATACTTGAATTCTAATCCAAAGTAATTACTTTGCGGCAGTCAAATAAAAATAAGTAAAAACATTTTTAAATAAATCTTTTTAAAATTTAATTCGTACACAAATTACGGAACATTGTATACATATCTAATATATTAAATGACAGCTGTCAAGGCCCTCCGTTTCCGCCTTCCGACTTCGAGATATTACGTGTTTAATGGCGGAACTCAACGCCACGGCTATGATTTGGTCTCATATTTTATTATTTTCTGTTACCTTGCTAAAATTAGCTAGCTTAACTAGCTGGACATATTATGATATTATTAACAGTCCTATAAATAATAATTATTATTATTTTATTTTTACACCACATTGAGTTGACAAAAACAATAGGTACGAAACACATTAAAAAAAAAAGAATGAACAAAAGGCGGTCTTATGGCTAAACAAACATCTCTTCCAGACAAAATTTAGGCCGAAAATAAGCTTTTATGGTAATAAACGGTTAGGTGGTGGAAAAATAAACATTAAACATAATTAATATGTAGATATATAAATAGAATAAATAATAATCTATGTACAAATGTAAGTAATTCTTACTCAATAAATTCTTGCTTCTATAATTTTACATCATTTAGTTTGAGTGCGTGTAAAAAATGGCTACAAATGATGGTTAACATCATTAATGTATACCAGTTTCATACTGTTTTGTTAAGTTGTATAATGGCGATACATAAGGGAAAATGCCTGTTGTTGTTTATGGGTTCGATGATCATAATTTAATTAATTTCATTTCTCAGTTCTGGTGCCGCCAATAAACACGCAATGTCTCAAATTAAAGCGGAAAGTAGAGAACGGGGTATCTTGATATGAAGTTCTCATTGCCGGCTTTTTTATAGCTCAATGTGTTTCCCGTTATCAGGGATCTGATAACGGGAAACTGAAAACTTTAAACATTAACATTCCCCCGACCAGAAATCAAATAAGTAACTATCTCGTAAAGTTTGAAACTTCCAATTGTAACATTATCTTCGCGATATATTGAATAGAGCACTATTAAATGTATCTACACAGTCTGACTGTAAACGCTATTGGTTGTGGGTTCGATTCCCACTCGGACGAATGATTATACTTAAATTATTTTCATTTCCCTGCTCTGGTACCTAAGGAAGTGTCTTTGAATTCCGCCACTTAGTGTCTCGATGTCAAGTGGAAATTGGAAAATGGAGTGACATTGAGTTCTCTCTGACTACCGTGCTATGCGAAAAAAAGTGTGAAGCTGTAAAACAATCTACGTATCGAAAACTATCAAGGTAATATACTTACGTTACTATTACTTAAGTTACTAATTTACTTAAATCTTTTAATCTAAATTTACTTAAATCTTTAAATCTACACTCTAGTTTATAATTTCAATAGGCCGATTTGTATTTATATATAAAATTTACAGTTTGTTAGTTTGTTTGGGTTAAAGTTACTTGTTGATTAAAAGTTTTAAGGCTTGAATATAGTATATTTATGTGCTCGTTCATTTATAATGTATGTTTTTTGTTCGTATAACTTGAAATTACTTTTCATGATGATAATTATAATTAAAATGAAAATTAGTAGCTTGTAAAGGTTGAAGGTTCAAATACGTATAATATTTATTTGAATTCAAATAAGTAATTAATATAGAGGTAGATTAAGTTAAGGTCAATGTAGACTTTCGATGGTCAATAGGCGCAATTATTAAAAATAATGAATTATTAATAATTAGTATTTTGAAAATTAAATGAATAATAAAAATTGATCGATCGATCGATCCAGTCTGGTAATTTGGTGCGCGGCGTTGACTTTGACGTCCGCCACTCAGTTGCCTCGAAATTTGAGAGAAAAGGAGAATTGCAGATTGTAATCAAAATACAATATAATAAGAATTTCCATACGAACGCAATGAAAAGTGAGTACGGCAGTAATATGGAACTGAAAAGTATTGAACTGAACCTTATATATAAGCCGAAATTTGAAATACTCATCTAATATCGTGCAAATCCTAAATATTCTATAGAAACCATAGGGGATAGTAAAATTTTATTGCGGTAGCCCCAAGAGGATTACGTGATGTGTCAATCATTTTTTTTGTGTAAGGTTATATGTATATATATATATGTAATATGTACCATAATTTTTTACCATTTTTTCCAATCAAACATTAAATGTGCTAAATTTCATATACCTCTTACAGCATAGTTTTTAAAATATAGTCTAAAGTTTTTTTTCACATATTGATAAGGATAAAATAGAAAATAAAAGTAACGTTAAACTTATTAAGCAAACACTCTAATACTATAAATTTACCAAATTTTGTTACAATCCAGTTGATCTGTTAATACAATCCAATTGTCTTTATTAATTATAAATAAATAAGCTCACAATTTTTATACAATAATTATATATTTATAACTAGCGACTCGCCCGCGGCTCTGCCTGCGTAAGCTAAACGACTCAACTATTTCGTTTTTCACCCGCCCGTTTTCTCACTTAAATCACTAATTTAGCTTAAGCTTATAATTTAAATGGTTGTAACTTTTTTACTTATGCACCGATTGAGATAAAATAATAACTGGTAAAGGAAGCCTACCTTAATATAAAACAATAGTCATTACTAGGGCTGCTAATGATGCGGGATCCCGCAATACCGAATTCTCGGGAGAAGAAATATAATCGACACAGTTTGGATAATTGGCGTGTGTTTAAAATATCTCTAACTAAAGTAGTTAGTTTTATATTTTGTAGTAGATATTTTCTTTTCTTTATTTCTTTCTTTTGGATAATTAAAACTTTAAAAAAAAGTGGAGTTACGTTAATGAAAAAACATTATATAAGTAGCAATATTTTCCTGAGATCCCACAGAATTGACAATTTCTAGTCCCACAACTACAGAGATTGAACTCTTTAGTCAAAACTGGGAAATAAAAAATCATTGCTTTGGGTTCTATTATATATTGATATATGCATCCAATATTTATCTTCCATGTACAGACAGCAATCAGTTACATTTTTATTATGTGTATAGAATATATATTACTTACGATGGTGATATATCATTTTATGAGTAAGGGAAAAATATTGTGACAAGTATCTCCGTTTTCCACTTTACGACCATTTTTAAAACAGCAAAGTTACCATATTAATACTGTACTGGTGATTCGTCTATTAAGGAAACAAATCCATAACCGTCAGTTGTAAAACCATACTTAACTGCTATTACAGTCTCGGAGAATCGTATTACGAGTTAACAGATTCAGTAGCACTTTAACAATAGTATAATTTGTCATCATTCAGTATCTTTTAAAACGCCATATTGGCGTCTGCCTTTAAGCACTGGGTTAAGCACCTTTAAGCGATCGATAGTTAGGGCTACGATCCAAACTGGTGGGTTTGATTATATTTCAAACTATTTTCATTTCCCTTCTCAAGTAAGACAAAAGCTGCGCTAAGTTCCGCCACTCAACATTTAATGTCTTAGATTCCGACGGGAAGCCGAGAATAGAGTTATCAATACATTATCTCTGCTATCCCCGATAAAGTGTGAAGTTAATAAATAATATCATATAAATCCATGTAATAATAAAATACCGTAATTCTATATTGTAAAGCCGACAATAATTTAACGAATGTATTTCTTAATTATTTTCTGGTAGTATGTTTATTTATTGCACAGTACTGCTATCCCGCTAATAAAGCGGGATAGCAGTACAGTGTTCCAGCCAACCTGTGGAGGTGGGTGAAGGCTATTGAAATAAGAATTTTTTTAGAGAAGTCCACCGTTGCTCACTTAATTTCTATAAAGTGAATTGTGTTGTTTTTAAAGAAGGAAGCTTTTTTCACTTCTTTACTTAACTTTATTGCAGCTTCACCATTTGCCGCATAGCAGGGTAGCCAGAGAGAACCTAGTGTCAAGACACTTAGTTCTCCACTATGGAAAATATATCAACATGTTTTTTTTTTCGGAAAATGAACTAACAAACGTTACATTACCACAAACATATCCTGCGTGACACCATACATACATAATATTAAGTAAATTTACCTAATTTAAAATCTGAATTATTAACTCTCAAAGTAGGTACAACAGTATTTTAATCAAACCTCAGCGCTGACTTAAACAAAAGGCAGTGGTCTACTTTATTGAATGAAATGGGCTAAAAAACGGGCAACATTGAGAAATATAAGAGACAGGAAGCAAAGCGCCGGTCACTTCGTGCATGTGTACATTTTTAATCAAGCGAAATAAATGACTGTAAGGTTTTACAAAATATAAATTTTACATTTGATTATTATAGTAAAGATGATCATCATGAGTTTTATTTGAATTTCTTTTGTAACTTTCATACAAAAAAGACTTCTATTAAATATAAAAAAAAAATTATATTGTAGGCTTCTTATTTTAAATGGGCCCATTCTCAACCCACACATGCCTATTTAACCTATGACTGAAAGTTGAGGATAGAAAAAGTCACACCTCATTACTCTTCTAAGCCCATACCGTACATATGAAATACGTGAAAATAAAAGCTTTAGAATTATAATACACCATGGACAGATATCAAGTAACGTAATTAAAGTACAAACAACTAAAATATTAATACAAAAGATGATATTCACTTTCACAATAAACATATTTCATATTTCATCATACGTCCCACTGACATTTTGCATTGCTACGAATTTAACAAAAGAATTTCGTTTCTCAACGCGCGTATTGTAAGCGATAACGCAAAGTGCGCGCCTATTAGAATATTCATTCTATCGCGTCTTTTACTGTACCTTGGAGTGTTCTGCATTTTTTACAACTGCTATAAAATATCCATTTGCCATTTCCGTCGATAGAGATGTCATGATATTGTCGTCAGGCCTGAACATGCGTACCAGAATGTAGGCTGTATGTAGGTATATGGGTACTACAGGTATTGTGATTTGAGTTTATTTTAATGAAAGTAGCTTAACTTACCTATATGTGCATTTCATATAACATTTTGCAAATTTACAGAATTTATAATAAAGATACAGGCCATCGTGGCGCAGTGGGATAATTTCTGGCTGTAAACGCAATTGATTGTGGGCACGAGTCCTTCTCGAGGGAGTAATTATACTTAAAATTACTCCCTCCTTTTCTCCGCTCTGGTACCTAAGACAAAGGCGGCGTTGAGTTCGCCATTGTAAATGAAATGTGTCTATTTAATGCGAAAAATGGTAGATGAAAAGTAGTGGAGAGGGTCTTGACGCTAGGTTAGGTTAGTGTAGTGATAGTTAGTTTCATTAAGTGTGGGTGATAAATATTTATTTTCTTTTCTTTATTTCTGATGAATTACTTTAAAAAATAATAGCTTTCTACACGTTATCACCAAATAAACTTTAGATATGTCGAACTCCACCCTTTGCTAAATTTGTGGGAAATAGTGTCCAATGGTTTTACTTCAGGTAGCAATACAATCACTAAAAAGATAAAAAATTAAAAGAATAAATTCTCGTTATGCTGGTGGTCCTGACAAGAAATCGGATCCGGACTCCTGTGTTTTTGTGTGTGTATTTTCAAACGAATCGAACGGCAATAACTTGCTCAAAATAGCGTATTAAAATTTAAAATATTCTTACAATGATTCATTCATATAGATACATACAGGTATACTGAATAAAATCATATTACAAAAGCCTATGTTTTAACAGAAAATTGTATTTGTGTAAAAATATCACGCGGAGACCGGGGTTAGGTTCCCCGCCGGGGAGAGTTTTTAAAATATTTTGTGTTTATTTGTTACTTCTACTACTACCTATAATAACTTTAATTTGTAATTATTATATAAAGATAAATAATAATTGCGGTCGGATATTGAATATTTGGATTTTTACAATACCTTTCTTCAATGTTTGAAACAAAGGACATTTAAAAATAATCGAACAAATGAATAAATCGATTAATCGGCCTAACTCTTTATCAAAATTACACAAGTGAACTAAGGAATACAATAAATTTATAGTTTAACCCAAAATCTTGTATTTAGTCGTTTAAAATTTACCCCGTCTGGAGCTTCTAAATAGTGGAGAAAGCAGATATTTCAAACCATCATATTTAGGAGTTGATACATAGGAGTTAGATATCCACCTTTCGAGATTTGAACGTGTGACCTTTGCAAAAGATAGTGCTGGCTCATACTTAATAACTAGATATTTTTATCTTTATATTCATTTCACTTTACTCAATATTCTTAGTAACCTCTCAGTTCCTTGTAACATTCAGAATTTCTTTCTTTCAGTTACATACATACATACATACATTACATTTTCTTATAATTGTGTGATTTTCAAATCAACAATTTTTAGTAGATCAATGGAAGCTTATTTATTAACTTCATCAACAACAACGCGATTATGGGTTCGATTCCAATCGGAGTATTGATTATATTTAAATTATATATTTTTTTCCATTCTGGTAAGAAAAAATGCGACGTTGAGTTACGTCTTGTAACACGCAATGTCTCTAATTCAGACGGAAAGCGGACAATGGAGTTTTTTAACACTTTGTCTATTCTGATATACGGGATAAGTATAATAAAAATTATGCATTATAGTTTTTTATTGTACCCAATTTCATACAAGTAAATATTTCTACAAAATACGAGAATAGATTTCTAAATTATTTCTATTAGCTTAAATACAAGCTACACTACAAAGCTAAATAAAACAGCAACTCACATCGTTAGAACATAAATATTTGTTTATACATACATAATTTCTTTTAAGCGCGTACAAATATGAGCTTTTGCTTATTATTTACTTTAAACTTTGCACTAGTCACGTGAACTTTATAGGATTTATAAGTTTACCTGACCTAAATAATACTACACTTACGTTAAAACTGTGGAACCAAAATAAGTAATTAAAATGGGTGTTTGAAAGCTAAGAAATTATTTTCATACGGTCACTTACTAACATTAAACTTTTGCTACATACTAAAAGCCAACTTACTTTTTAGGAAAAAGCTTATATATATAAAGTGAATATAGTATAACATTAACAGATGTGACAAATCATTGAGAAGATTTTTTGTCCGTCAGTCTGTCTCTGTCGTGGTCAATCATCATATATAAAATATTTTAGTTTGGTAATAGCTTGCAGTCTTGAGAACTTATAGGATAGTTTTCATCATGACATTTGATGCAATTTTGTAGAAAAAATTAATAAACTGTCAAATTACTTTATAAAGTTAATTAAAAGTTTTAATATTGACCTTCTTTTGTGACAGTTATAAAATATAGATCCTGAATTTCAATGTAATTCCCGTAGGAAAAATAAAAAACCGTCTCAGTCAAATTACGTCGATTACTCGCAAATTTCATTCCACTCTCACTGAAATAATCTAGACATGGGGTAGCGTCAAGCCAAGTTCAAGCTAAGAGAATTGGCGAGCAGCACCGTGTGGAAAATTACACGAAGCGTTTGGAGCCACTTATCGCCCCTCATAGTTATTAATAATTTTTTGTTAGTTATTGTTAGTAATTTGACATAAACATGTCAAATTTGATTTATATATTGCGACTTTCCAGATACATCCAACATACATACTATACAGTCTCCAAATTGACAAGCACACCTCAAACGGTTCTTTAGATATTAACGTCCGGAAACCGTTATTTATATCATTGACAGACCTATAGATCAAAATTATTACATAGTTCCAGAAGACCTAGAAAGGAAAAAATTGGCCTCAATGTAGGAAGTTGGGTAATTTTTTTTTAAATAATTTTATTATCAACACTTCAGGTACTATATATAACCTGAAATGTAAGAATTAGCAATCAAAATTGATAATAGCTGGTCATATTATTATTTTAGCTGTATTTACATTATATCTTGGTAATTTAAAAAAAAACCTTAGTTAAGTCCTTACTACAAAAGTAACATTTACGCAAGTAATATAATATACAGTGGTTATAAACTATACATTCAATTTACAATGTTCCAGTTTGGTCGAATCCAAACTGTTGATTAAAACCAAAGTTACCGCGAATCGTGATTTTAGTGGTTGGTGCTTGTTTTGAAAAGCTTGATTATAATGGATAAACAGTAAAAGCAGCATTTTCTTCTGAAAGTTTTTATTATGTAACATGTATGATGGTGGTGAAATATTTATTATAATTATCACCTTTAGCGTGTGTATAAAAACTAGTAGACGCATTGACGTGTAAAATACGCGTTAAAATAGCAAAGAGTATGTCACTACACAAAAGTATATATCAGACACACACTGGTATAATATTTTTAATATATCTAAAGCTTTTAATAAAAAATAAACTTTAAGTATACCAAATTCATATTATTATGACCACATGAAATTTTTAAAAGGGTATATGTTTTTGTTTTCGTTTACGTTTATTTTAATGTAATAATTACATATTTATTTAACTTCAGGTATAATTGACGTGTGCTACATTCAACAATTTATATAAGTGATGATTCACAGATGATTCCCCAATAAATTATTCTAAGCTATCGTGGCGCAGCGTCTGACTTTAAAATCGATTGGTAGTGAATTCGATTTCCACCCGGGGGAATAATTATATTTAAATTATTTAATTTTCGCCGCCCTGGTAGGGAAAAGCACAGTGTTGAGTTCCACCACACAACACGCAATGTCTCGATTTCGAGCGGAAGGTGCATAATGGAATGTCTTGATACTAGGGGTTCTCTCTGACTACCGTGCTATGCGGGAAAAAGCGTGAACATGTTTTTTTTTAAATTATTCTACTACTTTATACTCTTAAAAAGAAGGAACTTATGTTAAGTAAGGAATTTTGCCAGAGAACCAGTTACCGACATGCGCATATGCTACAAGCTGAAGTGAATTGCGCTGGCTAGTCTTCAGACGTCACGGCAGTCAAAGGCAAGCGTAGTGTAGGTCGCCTTGCAGGTCGATGGACAGGCGATTTCAAGAAGGTGACTAGCACTGGATGAATGCGAGCTGCTCAGGACTGGTATGGTTGGACCTTTATGAGTGGAGGTGTGGTAAAAAGGAATATAATTGAAAAAACTTAAAACATTTTAATACTTGTGTAAGGTTAGTCAATGAACAAACTTGAGCCGAGAAGCAATGTTGTTTACATTGCTAATCGGCTTAAATGAGTATACAATGAGCACGAAATCACTGGCTTTGTGTAACCAATACGCGTTACGACATTCGTAATATCGATCAAATATGAATGAAAATCATTACTCGTGCAATGTGCAATTTGTGTAAATATATTGCTTTAGGAATGGACCTAATAGCAGAATAGTGGAGAATAGTGAACTTAGCCGCTATTTAACGAACCGGTACTTAAATGTATCTAACATATACATAAAAAAACATGTTGAAGAAGTCAGAGAGGACCTAGTGTCAAGACACTCCGTTATCCACCTTCCGCCCGCAATCGAGACAGATAGTATGATAAAGATAATATGTTTTAATTATAATCATTCCTGCGAAAGTGGGATCAAACCCACCACCAATCCTGTTTACAGTCAGGTACTGTCCCAAAGCGCCATGTTGGCCTTTTACATATAACTATATCTCTAATATGCAACGTTTAACTAATATACTTAACTAATATAAATCAACTAATTTAGGTTACAGTTATAATTCATCCTTACTTAATGGTAGAATATTCTTTAATATCTGGCTAAAATAAGCTCCAAATCGACATTGATTTACAGCTATTTAAATTTAAAAACGTTTAATTTTTCTATTAAAAACGTTAATTCGTCTATTTTATGTTTTTTGTTTCTCAATATCTAATAAGATAAAATTGAAAATGGAGTGTCTTGCCGTAGGATTTCTCTGTTTACACAATTATTTATTAAATTCTAATTATTTACCATAAAAATACACCAAAAAAAAAAATTTATCAACTTAATATTTGAACCCCAGATCTTAATATCATCAGCAGGTAAGGGTAAACTAAGGTACAAAAAAATATAACTAACCTATGGTATATGGAGTGCGTAAACGTGGTCTATAATCCTTAACTTTACATTTAAGGAGATTAACGGCTTTGTAGTAAGCCGTTAATGTAGCACATAGCCAAACTAAAACTTTAAATGCTTATAAATATTTACCTAAAAAAACTATTAATGTAAAGCAAGGTCAAACTCAAAGCGAAGCTAGTGTCAAGACACTACGGCCTCTACTTTCCACAAGAAATCGAGAAATTGCGTGTAAAGTGGCTGGACTTACCGCTACGCTTTATCGCGCTACCAGAGCGTAGAAATGAAAAAAGTTTAAATTTAATCACACATGCTCCGAGTGGGATTAAACATGTCACACCATTCGCGATTGCAGTCAGACGCTGGTATAATATACTTTTTCTTTAATATTTTATTAGTTTTTTGTTGTTTATTATTTTTTTTAAATTTATGTATAAAAATATAATATGCCGAATAGATTTTAACAAAAATTATTACAAGTTTTACTTCATAAGAAAGTATAATATGAAGATATTGTGACAAAACTATATTGGAATGCACAGGTCTAATGCGTTTTAGAGTTATAGTTCATAAATGAATTCGCTTAAACAAACTGGGAAAAAAACAGAACGTGACAAGGACAGGCTAATGCTATGAAAATGTTGTAGTCATCGGATCCGGACACGTGTGCCAATTTTGATCCAATTGGGACACCAAAATGGTGTCGAAATGGTTTTTAAAAGTTTCTCATATATGTCAGTGATATGAGAAATATCATATTTTAATTTCTCCGCTCTGGCTAACAAGTCAAAGCGCGGCCTTTAGCTCCGCCGCACGCAAAGCAAAGAGAACTCAGTGTAAAGAGAGTCCGCACTTCGCGTTCTGCTTGAATTCGAGACATTGCGTATTAAAACGCAGAGCTCGCTCAAATAGTCAAAATAATTGAAATCTACCCACAATTACGTAAATTGTTGTGGGTATAATAAATTATATGTCAATTATTGGATTATAGTCAGATGAATGGGAGTTAATACAGGTAAAGCTAATAAAAATCTTTTCTAAATTTATATGTAATAATTTACAACAAATTATATATGCATTTCGGTGTACAGACTACAGTTGAACAATTTGATTCTAAACTCCAAGCGTGTCAGTCGTATGAATATCATACGTGTCTGAAATCCGCTGAAAGTTGTACTTACTGACAGTTGACAAGTGAAGTCTGGTATTCAGCTGAATCCGTAACGAGATATAAATAATTTACGTACTAATATACATATCTATGTAATAATAAAATATGCAACATTAGGAGTGTATATTATATAATTTGGTTGAAAATTAAACTCTTCCATAAAAGCTGTCTGTTAATATGGACTGGACTTTGGTATTAGGTAACAGAAGTAAAGTAATAAAAATTTTTGATAACCCATTAAAAAGATATATTTTGTTAACATTTTTTAAAGTGTTATTCCCACACTAAGGAAATTGAAAAAGACATTTAGAAAACGTATAAAAATTGTAACGCAGCGGGATTTGAACCCGCGCCTCTTGAAAACCGTTTAAGAGGCGCGGGTTCAAATCAATTTTTATACGTTTTCTAAATATGTCTTTTTCCATTAAAAAGAGCCAACCTGAGCAATTCCCATTCGGTGGTATGATTATAATTTAAGCACGCATTCTCTCGCAGTCTCAATTTTGGGCAGAACGTGGAGACGGTTCTCTCTGACTACCCTGCTATAAGTTTATATATATATAACTTTTCAGACTCTAAAGTAATCCATGTAGCAAATTCTATTCAATTAATCCGATTCAAATAGTTTAATTGATTATGTAATTATAACATAAAGAATAACTTAATATCTTAACCCAATGTTATGCAACTCGCCGTATTCAGATAAATAGAAAAAGAGTACCTATTAAGTTCAAAAGCATTTTATTATTAATTTATTATTAATAACAATATCTTAAATAGTTATCTATAAGTATAATAAAATGTACCTGATCGCTGTCTGTTTATGGAAGGTATATGAAAAATATATATTATTAGGGGCATTTATCAATATAAAAGAACCCAAAACAATTATTTTTAATTTTCTTTTCTGTTTGTCTGTTTGTTTGTGCGCGCTAATCTCAGAAACAGCTTAAGTGATTTAAATTTCGACTATCGGTCGATAAACTTCCCTTAACATTTTATGTTTATTTCATTCCAATCGGTTCATAAATCAAAAAGTTACAATCATATAAATTATTAATTAAAGTAAAGTTTGTGATAACGCGGGCGAGCGAAAAATTTACATAGTTTAGTCAGGTAGTTTACGCAAGGGAAGCCGCGAGTATAGGTATATGTATTAATATATATCTCAAACAACGACAGACAGAAAATAAAAGAAACACATAAAACTGCGCCTGAATTTGTTTTATTTCCTTTTATGTGTGTATGTCAATGGTTAAGACAATTTTTACAAAGCTACAATAGATGTTTTGTAAAATGAAACATTTTTCGGACAGATTTGGATCCCAATCTGTCGTTTTATGAGGGCTTGACTTCACACTGAACGCACCATTCCTTTGTAGTTGTAAGAACGAGAAAAACAGAAACAGAATTTGCCTTTATAACATAGATTCCTTCGAATATTCATGGGTAAACATGTGTAACTTTGTCTGACGCCGACCGTATTGGTATGTAAATAAAAAATATTGCTTTATATTGCCTAACGATACACTTTGTACGAAACGAATGTGTAATTTTATACAATTCTTTATTTATTGAATTAAATATTTTTCTTCATAATACGTAATACATTTAACGTTTACTTTTTTAGTATGAAATTTAAGAATACTTGGTAAATGCCAAAAAATATGAGTAAATTAAAAAAATAAGTCGACTTGCATATCTGCAGCTTTTGTAAGCTAATAATTACCGCGAGCCATTGCTCGTATCATTATACGGAGATAAAATTTATATTAAAAGTTATTTAAAATTAACTAGAATTTTTAAATTAACTAGAGAAAGGCCTGGCTGTTAAGACGCCGTTTTGGGTTCAATGTCCGAATTGAAAAAAAAAACAAATTACATAAAAAGAAACTAAATAGATAATGAGGCCATAGTCGCGCAATGGGACAGCTACTGTAAGCGCGATTAGTTTTGGGTTCTATTCCTGCTCTGGTTAATAATTATATTAAAATTGTTTCATTTTCCACTCTAGTACCCAAGACAAAAGCGTGACGTTGAGTTCCGCCACTCAACACAAAATGTTTCGATTTATTTATTTCGGGCCATTATACTATGTTCTCTCTCATAACCCTGCTATGCGGGAAAAGTGTGAAGAAATGAAAAAACCAATGAAAATAGATAATGTTTAATATATCCAATTTTTAATTACCTTAATCGTAAATTAAAATTAAAATCGTGTGGGAATTACGAATCAATGGATGCAACATTCACGCGCAATTTGAGATCATTTATTTGTCGTATGAATTAAATCTGACTGTGCTCGATAAATCACACGAATCACGCACATATTTGCACTGTTGATTAACTTTGCAATGAATTGCCGATGCCCGCCGAAATTCAATTTTTATACGATACTTTTTTTAAATTCAAATATTTATTCAAATTTTACTTTTATAATTTTTTAAAAAGGTACTTGGAATTGATATGTAACTTTAAATTTACCAAATAAATATTATCGTAACAAGTTTTAAGTTTCTTTCAAATCCTATTGTATGCTTATATTACTGATATACGTTTTTGTGTATTTTGGCGGTTTGCTTAGAACAAATGCAGGACATCTTTTTATTTTTTTTTAAAGTGTTATCCAAATACGTAGGAAATTGATAAACATATTTATAGAAAACGTATAAAAATTTTTACCTTTTTAAGATTTTGTTTTTAGTTTTCTAAAATATATTTTTCAAATGTAGCACTCTTAAAACAACAACTACACCTATTTACTTTTATTTTCTATATATTTTTTTGAAATAAAATAAATTATAAATCTATACAAATGAATAAAATTGGAGTGTCTGTTTGTACCTAATATTAAAATAACAGCTTTTACTAAATACATATGCCTGTATACACGGTAAATATACCAAAACAATTTTTTTTTAATTGTTGGTCAGTCTGTTTGTTCCGGCTAATCTGTGGAACGGCTAGACCGATTTTGACCGGTCTCACTCGGCGGACTTCACTAGTTTATTTTGAATTCCACGCCGATGAAGTTGAAGGAGAATGCCATTCCTACATTATTGTGAGGAGAGCAAGGAGAACCTAGTAAAAATACCCTCAGTTCTCCACTCTTTGTTCGTGTAGACGTTTCCAGAATCTTACGCGTGTTCTCTTTTTGTTCTCATTAGTGTGAAAATAACAATAAGGTCATTTTTAAAACACAAGTACTATTCTCGAAGAGAATTTGAAACCACAATAAAGTAATCTAGACTTAAAAAATTGTAATCTAGACTAAAAATTAAAGAGACTTCCATTTATATGGATAAGGGTAGGGCGGTAAAATGACACAGAACTTTGCAGATAACCCCAATTTTATTTTCAGAATTATGCTTGAAAATTATCTTTAAAGCCTTTCTAATTAGAAAAGAAATAGTTTATATATTTTGACTGGTGATACCTATATTTTTTAAGATTCTTGTAAACATTTAATAACTAAATATCAATCTATGTATCTAAAATAACTTTTAAGTACATAGTAATTTATATAGAATCTTAATATACAAAGAGAAACATATATTAATTACAAGCTTCGTATAAGTAAATTAATTTTATAATGACGAAATTATATCAACAAAATTATATTTATTATTAGTTAAAAATACTCTCGTATTTTGCTATCTTCGTTCTGAGGGGTCCCCAAACAACTGCTCAATGTAGAACAAACATCTTCACAGCTCTATTGCTCTCTCGTTGTACCCAATACCTAATTAAAAGCCCTACTGTTTTTATTATTTTTAAAAGAAAATGCTTATATTTTGTATTAAAAAAATCTAAATCTTCGTATGTTTAAAAATTTTAAGACAACAATTTGTATTAAGGCCATCAAGGTGCAGTGAGACAGAATGTAAACGCGTTTGGTTGTGGGTTCGATCCCACTCGGGGGAATGATTATATATAAAATATTTTTATTTCTCCGCTCTGATGCCTAAGATAAAGCTCGGCGTTGAGTTTCTCCACTCAAAACTCAATGTCTCGACTTCGGTCGGATAGTGGAGAACGAAGTGTCTAGATATTAGGTTCTCTAGGGTTGCTATAGAGGAAATAGCAACAGCTGCTTTTTTAAACAGATATAAAAAATACATGGAATTTGAATTTCCATCCCATTTACAGTACCAAAATCTGCACCGAATACATCGCCAACAAGTCAGTAAAGATATAAAGTACCAAGATATCTTATATATTTCACCAATATTTACCCAAAAGATTGCAGCATCTTCTTCATCTCAGCACCGCTTGAAAATTACACAGGGAATAATTTTACTCTCATAATTTTATGCTAAAGAAAGGCAAATCTCTGTTTTTGTTGTTAAATTCTGTTTAACAGATATTGCCTTCCGAAAGCTTTATAGGCAACGATTAAAGTATTTAAACGTATATAACAAAATAAAGTTTATTTTATTTTGATGGTCTATATAAACTGAAGATGGTTAGAATAGCTTAAGCGCAAGTTGAATTATAAATTTAATATATAATAATATTATAAACGCTATCTATTATTGTGTAATGGAACAGGAAAAAAATCACCATAAATGATTATTTCAGAATTAAGTTAAACTCATTAAAATATTACATATATAAATATTACAATATAATTTAATGACAATAAACTCAGTTTAATTTTATAATTGGTGGATGGAAAATTATCGCTGACATGTAAAGAGTTAACGAGCGTTATAATATAAATTCCGTATTTAATAATGATCGGGAAACGTGTAACATTTGACTTAACTTTAAAGAATTAATTAATGAATAATTATAGAGAACGCAGTAATGTTATTTGTTATTTGCTTAAATAAAGCTCTTGATAATTTTTAATTTTGATTTTTAACCTATTGTATACAGATATCATGTAAAAAATGACTTTGTCTTAACTATTTATATCTTTAAACATTAACCATGAGGTTTGGCAAAACTTGCAAAGTCGAATAATGCTCAGATGGCGAAAATCTATATTATCACTCAAGCCTCAAGCTTTCCATAAATTTATAACTTAGTCAAATCATGAAAATAATAATTATTTAAGTTTCAGCCAGCTAGCAATAAAATTCAAATTCTTGTAAATTTTATAATTATGCACCGATTGAAATAAAATAAACAACAGTGAAAACTCTACTAAAATCAGTTAAGCCGTTTCTGAGATTAGCGTGCACTAACAGAATTTTTTTTTTAAATCATTGTTTTTGGTTTTATTGTATTGATAAATGCTCCCAATTATATTTTTTCTCATATGCCCTCCGTCTACAGCAACGATCGATCAATTACATTTTTCACATATTTATAGATAGATCATTTTTCTTATTTCTGGTTCTCCCGAACGATATTGAAAAAAGAATCCACAAGTCACATTCACGTCTCAAAACAAAGTTAGCAACATACGTAATTATTATATAATAGTGTACCATGAGGATATACGCTAATTATCTTAATAGGTAACAAATGAGATTTTCTAAGAGCTGCGGTTTTATTGTAGACTGATGTTATTATCAGACCTGGCAGCGGTTGATCGATTGAGAAATTTGATGCGTATAAATTATAGGTAGCGCTAATAATGATGGGCCTTGTACAAATAACTAATGACATACATACAAATGTACGTAATATTTAATCAAAAAATATCAGAAATGGTAATTGATAGCTGTCTAC
The DNA here is from genome assembly GCA_038994665.1 of Podotricha telesiphe. NCBI lineage: Eukaryota > Metazoa > Arthropoda > Insecta > Lepidoptera > Nymphalidae > Podotricha > Podotricha telesiphe. The sequence continues at coordinate 602,574 of JAOYRR010000161.1, read as the reverse complement.
TTTTTTTTACCTTTTACCTAAGTAAAGGTAATTCACTTGCTTAGTAAAGTCACTAGTAAAAAAAGACATATTTAGAAAACGTATAAAAATTTGAACGCAGCGGGATTTGAACCCGCACCTCTTGAAAACCGTTCTGACCGCTAAGCCATGCGTTCTACTTTCAGCTACGTTGAAATTGTTATACGCTTATTACAACTTATATTTGTTGTTAGCATTTCTGTAGAGAGATTTTTACAATTTTCTGCTACCCAAAGATTATTCTACGAACAATTCGTCTGGCCAGAGAGAATGCTATTTACTAGCTAGTTACTAGTAGATTAAACAGCGACATTGAGTGTTGACTAAATCAATGCCGTTTTTAATAGTCGTCAGTTTATCTTCAACGCATATTGACATGGAACAACGTCTAATATTTTATTACTAAAGAAGATTATGTAGCGTTTTTCTATTACTCTTGTACATTTTAAGCAATTATTTAGAGAAATATGGTGAATAACATAATAATCACTAATAAATAATTATCAAATCCAACGTTGAGTTTCTTGCCGGCTCTTCTCAGCAGAAATGCTTCCGAGCCGGCGGTAGCTTCATGTTCCTTCGACAATTCAAAAGTGCTTGCATTTGAATTTGAATTAAATTAAATGTATTCATATATAATAGTATATAGTCATCTATTCTCTGTTGTATACTTACCACGATTATTAAACAATTACTTGTAGACAGGAGAACTATTCTGAAAGTAATATCCTAAGAAATATCCTGCACGCATCTTAAACATCTAGACAATAAATATTGAATATATCTTTTTTTTTACTTTAATTTGTCCGCATTACAAGGAAGGTATGGATAACTTAATGTTACGACACTCCGTTTTCCATTTTTCACCAGAATTCGAGATATCCCATATGGCATGACGTAACTTAACACCGCTCTTTGTATCATCGGATTATGGAAATAGAGATGATTTTCTGAACAGAAATTGAAACCACATCGATTCAATAAACGCATTAGTCTCTAAATGTATTTATATCTAAACACTATACATATAATAAAAATGTAACTCATCGCTATCACAGAAGATATATGAGAAAAAATATTATTTATCAATGTAATAGAACCCAACATTTCATTTTTTTTCTGTTTGTCTGTGCGTTCGTGCTCGCTAATATCAAAAATAGCTTAAGCGATTTAAATGCAGTTCTGGTTATTGTATTTTGGTAACTTCCCTTAATAATTAGTGTTTATTTCATTTCAATCGGTTAATTAATAAGAAAAGAATATCGACTTAAGTTATAAATTTAAACAGTTTGTGATTGGACACGGGCAGACGAAAAAAACTAATAGTTATAATCGTGTAGTCGCAGGCGAGACCGCGAGCGGTTCGCTAGCTTACTAGCAATTTGCTTATAATCAGTAATTAAAATAAAAAAATAAACTCAAAATAAGAAGAGCATTATGTCATTTCTTAACTACACAACATATTTTCAAAATGATCTTGATAAATTCAAAGCCGATCTCAGGATAAGTTTAAATAAAAAGGCACAGAAAAAGGGTTAGTGGGCTCTTGAATTACCCCATCGGTTTTCTCATGTAGCGGAAAATTGGGCATCTCTCAAGAACGATATACAGGTATCAATTCTACGTTTCATAACGAGCGTTTTCATTAAGTTTATTAAATAATTAAATAACTTAATATTAAAATATTTTTGAATACTCTTTTTGTATAATATAAAATCAGAGCTTAACTGACGGTACGTTACGTAAAGTAACATACGGAAGTGAGAACATGTATGTAAAATTTAAATATGTTGCGAATGTTAATAGTAACTTTCTTCTCATTACATCCTCATTAAAAAAAACGATTAATTTACGGGGAATCCCATAATCTAAACTATATGTGTTTGATTGTCATGCGTCTCCCCTAACTTTGCACGTAAAGCAGAACGAATCTTGTAAAAAAATCATCTTTGCCATATTCCAAAAGAAAAACAAAAAAAAAAGATTTTTTTTAATATAAATCAGCTTAACCACTGAACGGTAATCAGAATATATAAATATTTTTTTTATAGCTTCAAGCTTTTCCCCCGCATAATAGTCAGAAAGAACCTATAGTAAACACACTCCACTTTCTGTCCGAAATCAAGATATTTCATATTGAATTGCAGAACTCAATATCGCGCTTTGTCTTAGACATACTATCTGAACATTCATATAGAAAACAAAATATTATGTAAAATAGAACGCAAAGTGACGAACACAATGGCCACCCGTGTATTTTAGCTCATTAGTCTCGAGTCATTTATTTCACTCGATGTCGTTTTATAGAGTTTTTGTTGAAAAAACACGAAAATAAATTACTATGTTCATTTCAAAATGTTTTTATCGTTACAGTTTTATGACATATTCAATGCCATCATTTTTTCTGATCTATAAAAATAAAGATAAAAGGAACGCTTCTGATGTCGTTTTAGTAAAAAATATACAATGCTGGTACAAATATAATTTATAAATTAAATTACTTCTCGTTGCCCTCGCTGACCCGCACGCATCGATTCAAACGTCAATTTATTTTCGACCGATTGTTCTGTCATACGCTACGCACTACAGTCACCACTATAGTAAATAAACCCGGCGCAGCGGCAAATGACTTTTCTATATAACAGAAATATATATATATATATATATATATATAACATTTTTAACAAGTTGCGGCGCTGAGACTGTGCAGTAAGTAATCTAGGTTATTAGGGTTACAAATGACTCGCTTCGCCGTTGACTACAATTCAGCTTAACTAATTTAAAAAAGAAAACAAAAATGATAGTTTGAGTAGCCAATTAGTCACAGCTTTACCAGAGGGCGCAAACTAAAAATAAAATTTAAATATAATGTCTAAATTGGACCGAGTCCGGGATCGAACCTTCAACGACACATCGCCACGATGGCCTCAGTCGTTATAAATATTTGACAAAATAATCCCTACATACAATTTGTTCATATTACAATATAATTTATATGTATGTATGGATATTTTCTCAATTCACGTTTTTTCCTGCATGGTGGGCAGAAACCTAGTGCCATGACACTTCGATCTCCGCTTGTCTTACCTGACTGAGGAAACAAAAATAATTGGTCATTAGGGCAATTGGTTTTCCTATAAAGAAGATAATTCAGCACTTATGATCGCACATGCTACAATAGCTTCTCCCTTTCCTATTCCAGACCCTCTCGGGGCACTTAAAGTGTTTAGGCCTATGGGGTGGGCCATAGGCCGAAAACTGCGTGGAATTAAGGACCAGTATATATTTATGGTCTGAGTGGAAAGATACGGTGGGAAGACTCAGCCCTGGCACCCTTGTCCCTCTCCCCCCAGGGTAAGAGAAAAGACCCAATCTGTCTGAGGACTTATTTATATAATAGAATACCGCTCATAATAAATAACAACGTAAAAATGATAATGGACAAAACCAATAAACTCTCACAATATTTTCGATCACTGAAATCTCATTTGAAATCCAAATCGCATTTGAAATAATTTCAAAATTACACTGTGCGAGATAATGAAATATTTGTTTCACACGCGCCATTCAATATTACGGCGACAGAATTAATGTTATCCTCTAATTAAGCGTTCAATAAATAGTTTTTGTATACCATCAGTTGTTTGAGTGGATTTCACTAATTTGCTGCTGCTTTATTAGTCTCTACTTAATTTACTGTCAAGAGCTATGAGCAGAATTTTGATGTCCAATTCGACTTCATTTATTTTTTATGTGTGTTAATTGTGTACAAAAAAACTCAATTTATTAAAATACCCACGTAAGTAGAAATATAATAAATTATATTACTAAATGTTATTTTATATTATTTTGAAGGTATAAAGATATAAGTGAGAAATTTCAAGCTTACTACCAGTATTATAGTCAATTTAATGTATACAATTCAATTTAATGTTTCTATATATTTACATTGTATAAAATATATCGAAATTAAAATCTCTAAATATTTTTTATTTTCCATCGATTAATATAATTTTATTAAATTAATAAATAATTTATTAAGTTCTATCCCATCTGAAACATATATTATGTACTTAACGTTGCTTCCAAACGAATGGCACACAGACCACGCTACTCTAAATTTAAATATATGTTATTGAAATGAACTATATACAAGCACTTTAGAATCATCGATTAACATAAAAAAGTCAGTATTGCTTGCTCGGCTTGGAGGGCACTTCTGCTGAGAAAAGCCGGTGCGACACTGAACAGTTGCTTTACTGACTACTATCAACGAACCTATTCTCTATATTTGTATAATGAGCAAAGCTAATTTTTAATTTATACAATATCTATGCAAAGTTGTCTCTCAATACACATAGAAACGGAATACTAATGACTTGAAAGCATACCCTAGACTCTAGAGTCATGACTTTGATCTGCAATCTATCCGTAATATACACTTTGCGTACAAGACGTACAAACATACATATGTCATGTTATATGATATCTCTTTACCTCCTTAAACCTCTTGCTAAATAGACATATAAACCAAAATGAGTATTTATAAAAAAGACATATTTAGAAAAATACATATTTAGAAAAATATATATTTAGAAAAATATATATTTAGAAAAATACATATTTAGAATTTAGAATTTCCTTAGTGTGGGAATAACACTTTTAAAAATGTTCAAACAAAATGAGTATTTATTTCGCATAATTCGAATTTAATGATATTTGAATTTACTTTGAGATAATGAGTCTATACTCTGAGCATATTGAAATTCTGTAAAAATATATATTGTGGCGAAATTATTTTTGGATGATATCCAAGAGGCGTAGTTCTCCTGAATACAATATGACTTGACGACACGTTTTAATATTTAATAAACTTATTTATCTGGCCATCGTGGCGCAGGCGGACAGCGTCAGCAAATATTCTTTTAACATTGTTTTTAAAGTGTTATTCACACACTAAGGAAATTGAAATTGGAAAACATATACTTAGAAAACGTATAAAAATTGAACGCAGCGGGATTTTTTTACACTTTAAAAACAATGTTAAAATATACTTAATAAATAGCATTCTCTCTTGCCATACGATTGTTCATAGAATAATCTTTGGGTAGCAGAAATTTGTAATCACTACTAAAATCACTAGAGATGGTAACAACAAATATAAGTTGTAATAAGCGTATAATCATTTCGACGTAGCCGGATGTGGAGCGCATGGTTTAGCGGTCAGAGCGCTTGAATGGTTTTTAAGAGGCGCGGGTTGATATCCTGCTGTGTTCAAATTTTATACGTTTTTTAAATATAACGTCAGCGAATATTTAAAATATTTCCATTTCTCCGCTCTGTTTAGATAAAGCGCGGTATTGAGTTCCGTTATTCAACATGCAATGTCTCGATTTCGGGCGGAGTTAAACTTTCCTACTATGATTATATAATATCCATTGAAACAATACACTTGTAAAACTAAGCTTAAGTATACATTTATTAAGGAGCAGACGTCAACACCACTGGAGTGATGGCCTGCATTTAATTTGCGTATCTGATATCCCATTCATCAAGGAAGTTTGGACGGTCATTTTTATTGTCCCGTGACGATCCATCACCCGCCTATTAATTTGTAAATGAAACTTACCGCCATTCAGTTAATAATATTAAAACATATTCTAATGTATAGAACAAAAGAGTATTATATAGAGCTTGGGGTATCCAAAATAGGTTCATAAATAAGATTATTTTTTTAAATTTTATCGTATCGTTTATCGTCGATTTACTTTAAAAATTAACTGTTTTTAGTTGTAATTTTAATTAAAGTAAACTTATAGTATAACAAAATTAGTTCAGTAACTTTGTCAATGTATATAGCTTTTGGCATTATAATTGGAGTAACAATGTGTACCTCGAAGAAATGGGTTATAATGCTGCGCTATAATTCTTTAAATTAAGTAGTTTTTTTTCAGTTTCACGCTTTTCCCGCATAGCAGGGTAGACAGAGAGAAGCTAGTGTCAAGAAACTTGTCACCACAGCGGGAAATTAAAATAATTTAAATTTAATCATTCCCCCAAGTGGGAATCGAAGCCACAACCATCGCATATACAGTCAGGTGCTGACACACTGCACCACAATGGCCTCAACTCTAGTAGTTGTCAACGTATATTTTGCGTATGATTTAACTTTGTTTCTCAATAATCATTTTTTTATATTGAATTTATATTTTTATACCTAATCTATTTTGCGAAATATATAAATCAGAATCGACTAATAAATCTATTTAATGCCCATTCATTTCATTGAATTTGATATCAACAAGGATAATAATTACATTTAATTTTAAACTCCATCGCTGAGTTAGGAAGCGAAACACGATAGTATTGAGTTCAAATCCCACTTGGGAGAACATTTATAGTTTAAAATACTTTCGTCTGTGTGAAATAAAAAAAAATAAAAGACCGACATTGAAGTTTTCAATAATTTTAAAAGCATACGCTTATTTGATACTTACATGACATTTTATTCATAATTATTTAGGTAAGTGTTATATCATGAGATTAACGGCGTTGAAATCTATAGAATAAAATAAATTACATTACGCACTATGTCTTAGTATAAAATTGTCAAACTATAAGAGAAGAAATTCTTTAAGCATTCCATAGGATCATCCACCTTGGAGTGTCCATCACGCTGCAGTGCCTGGAACTTGCGGCCCAAGTGCAGTCCAAAGAGGCTAATTTTTAATAAAATATAAGATAAATAAAAAACCAAATGGATTAATAATAAAATTTATTCCTAAAGTTATAAATGTAAAATTTTGTTGGCTGCAATTAGCACAATCGGTTACACATTTAAAGCGTATACAAGCGATGTAGTCAGTTTTATATGTTTAATCTATAATATAATCTATTTTAAACTTTAAGATAAATGTGTGTAAATCTGTGTAAATTTTGGACTTTATATCATAATGTAACATTTATTGCAATATTGTAAAATGTTTGTTTAGTCTATTGTGGTTTTAATAGGCACTTATATTAAGTTATTATATAAATATATATATGTGTGTTAGCAAATTTACAGAGATTCGATTATAAGTTGACGACATATATGAAGTATTAAACAAATAAAAAATGAATAGAAACAACTTGTGATACAATATATATTTTAACAACTTACTTGTGTGAATTTCAAAGCATGAATCAACAATCAAATACTTTGACTTTAAAAGTCGTCGCAATTCGAGGTAACAATTTTTAAAAGACAACCTATATACAGTAAATATACACTTTCATAGTAGTAACAATATTAACACGAACATATCAATATACGAGTATTTATGCATATAGACCTCTTCCGTCCCAAATATTGGGCATAGAAAGAAATTTCGAAATTTGTAAAGTAAATTACATTGGGTTTAAAGGCCATGATGAAGTTCAAACACTAAGCCATTGGTGGAAGGTATCCACGTTCCTTAGGTATAAGGTAGCACGAAGGTTAAACATTTTTAGAAAAATGTATAAAAATTTGAACACAGCGGAACTCGGACCCGTCCAATCCCTCTCACCGCTAAGCCATGCGTTCTACATCCAGCTGCGGCGAAATTCTTGTACGCTTATAACTACAACTTATTTTTGTTATTAGCATGAGAGAAAATGAGTTAGAATTTTTTATTCGTTTTTTAAAAATGCTTTTCACTTTTCTAAGTGTGTAAATAACACTTTAAAATGATAAAAACACTTATGAGGTTTCCCAAAATTCCTACAAGAACGGGAAAAATATGATTTTATGTGTATCCGTTCAAGTTTTACGTAAGCAGTTTTCTTACCATTTATATATATATTAGCAAAAGTCAGCAAAAGTCTTTAATATCTTATTGGGGCAACAATGTATACATACAAATAAGTTTCTTACATTTAAGTTTATATTAAGCCAAAAGCACAATAACTATATATTTACTTAGGAAAATATCTAATTTATAAGTTTTTTTTTTTCATTTTATATCTTAAAATATGTTATAAATGTAACAGCACTTGTAATAACACCATATATATTTTTATATTAAAAAAATATATATTTATCGATTTGGTCAAACAAACAGTATTACAGTAGACATTGTTGTGAGCATACAAGGCGTTGAAATACAAATTTTCAATGTGAATGGTTCAAATATTGAACATGGAATACACATTGAAAATTCATATGAAATAAAAAAAATGGTATTTGAGCTAACACTAGGTTTGTTTTGATATTTCATCTATCAAAGTGCACTTTATAATGCTAATTATGTATAATATTTATTTTAGTGCAAAAACAGTTATATATATATAATAATAAAAAAAATCTACTTTTCTCTTTTTCGCGCATTGCAGGTAGAGATAACCCTAGTGTCCAGACACTCTATTCTTCACAATTTCAGCCTGAATCCAAAACGAATGGACAGAAGAGTGGCGGAACTGAACGTGGCGGTTTTTCTCACCGGCGCGGGTGAATGAAAATAATAGAATTTATTCATACACCATTACTGGCAATCGAGCCTGTATATAACTAGCAAGACTGTCACTGCGCCGCGATGCGCGTCAAAATCATCAATAAATATATGAAAATTGTACTTAATAAATATAACTACGTAATATGTACTTAGTTTAATTTCACACTTTTAAAGAAGCGGAGACCGGAGTGTTTTGACACTGCTCTGAAAAAAGCGTTTAGATTACTAATTACTAAAACTACAATTTGCAGTACATATCTATTAGCTATTATTTATTTATTTAGATCCATCAGTGGTATAAACATACAAATTAAAAGTATTATACAGAATGTAACCGTAAACTTTAAATACAACACTTTGTAAATATTTCTTATGACTCTAAAAATACATTAGAGATTCAAACAAAACGGAAAAGACTCCATATGAAAAAAAGAGACAGATATACATTTTTCATATCATATTTAAATATTGATGGCGTGAATAGGTACATAAGTGAAATTACACATTTCTTTTTTTTCAACATTAATAGGCATCCGTGTCAATAAATGACTAAATATAAAAAAAACAAACTTTAGAAATAAATATTAATGCTCAAAGGAATTAATTTTAGATTTAATAACTTAATTACGCCTGGTACGGAATTGTTACTTGTAAAATTCAGTTTTCTAGCAAGAATCTAAATGTATATAATATAAAGGCACAACTTTTTAACGACAACAAACAAAGAAACGGCTCTAACTAACTCTAACATTTTTTTAATCATTTTGTATATATAATTTCTATATAATATGGATTATATAAATGTATTCACTGTAACTGTTTAATCAGAACGTCATATTGACGTCATATTTCATAAATTCTATTTCGTTTCACTTATTTTTTTATAATTTTTTAATTTCTAAAATACAACTGGCAGCCAATATAGCACATATTTTAATAATTGAATTTTTCAGAATTATAAAACAATTAACGCATAATCAGAAGTGCTAACTGAGCTAACTAAAAACCTATAATATTATTATCTTCTTATAAAATATATTTAAAATAAAACATTTGTTTTCATTTTAGTTTAAAACTAGTACAATAAAAGAATTGTTCAATTACGAAGCTATTAAAAAATGTAAATAAAGATCTTAAAGAGATTGACGGTGAGAAAGACATCAATATAATCAATACAGTTTGTGATTTCTTCTTATAACGCCTAGTAAAGGCCGAGCAAACCCAGAAGGCACTTCTTGTAGTATCCAGAACAATCATCCTGAAACAAAATGTAAAGATATATGTATATATAAGTGACACAAATATCAATATAAGAAAAACAGCTCTTATGACATTATGTTGCCCTTATTATCGCTGTCCGATTCGTTTGATAGATTTATAGTGGAGACCGGGAAGTGGCACCGAGTCGGGGAAGTGTTTATATTCAAACTTTTTTCACTCCTTGCCTCGCCTCGCCTTGGTGACAAGACAATGTCTCGGATAGAACCAGGAAATGCATAACTTAAGTGTCTTGACACTAGGTTCTCTCTGACTTCATTTTTAAAACACTTTTCTAATCAATATAAGAAAATCATGCAACACTATTTTGCCCCCACCAATGGCTGTCCTATTCGTTTAAAAATGTGTACGCGTATCCGGATACCATTACAATAGATAATATTAGCAGTATGAATCTAATGTCCTCACTGGGATGACAACGCAAATTATTTTTATTTTAAGAATATGCATTTTAGCTTCTTTTTCAACTTTATCTACGCTATTCGAAGAAATTGTTGTAAAACTTTTATAAATTAAGCATTTGATTAATTAAGATATATTTATATCTTATGTTCGTAATTTGTCGAACTAGACGGGAAAAATTTTAAATATTATCTCGAATGGATTTCGAACTCACTATTATCATGTACAGATATAGGACACACACATTAACTTCTCTGTACTTACACCGTTTATACTGTATTGTACATAAAGTGCGATGGTTACGGGTTCGATTCCCACTAGGAGAAATGATTATAGTTTTTTTAGATTATTTTCATTTCGGTGGTAGCTTTATGTTCCTTCGACAATTCAAAAGTGTTTGCAAAAGTCTATTAGAATAAAGGATATTTTATTTAACAAGAGATGGGGTAAAAATGCAATTTATAGTGTAGAGTATGATTCATGACAGTTAGTATTTGAATAATAAGTTAAGATTCGAATTATAGGAATTCGTGTTATATAGCACGCTTAAATTAACACTACATGCGTAAATATATACCTACTAAAAGAAAAAAATCATTTTCAGAAAACGTGTAAAAAATTGAAAGTAGATGGTTCGAACCCGCGCCCCTGGCCAACCGTTCCAGGACTCTCTCTCTCTCTGACCGCTTAGGCACGTTCTATATAGTGTGTGTGTGTGTGAATAACAGTTTAAAAATATAAATATATACTATTACAATAATTTCTATATAAAGTTATCTAAAATAGCATTTCATTGCTATATAACGTTTACAAATTTATAAATAAATAAATTAATTCTCAAGTGTTTACAAATTGGATTAAGAAAATTTTTAATTTCTGCTACGTCACGCGAGTTCTAATTTAACCACACAGCATAAACTGCAGAGATAACATTTACTATCATGACATGACTAACTGTCTAAACCTATGAAACTGTCGTAAAATCCAGATGCCTAAATGATAAAGCATAATATAAAAAAAAAAACTAGTTTTTTATCTTTATACAAATATAATAATGATAAAAAGCTATTACTCCATTAATTTATAATATTGATAATACAAATGGAGCCTATGTCCAGTGTTCTGGCAATATGTTTAAATATGACTCGAATACATTTTTACATATATCAAAAATCATAGATTGTCCTTTGCAAGAAAATAAATATATAAAAAAAAAAAAAATCCAGCACTTAGCAATTTATGAATCAGTAATCTAAAGCTTAATAGCTTAAAGCGTATAGAGACGGAGAACGGAGTGTCTCGACACTACGTCCTGTCATTGACAAACTGACCTCTATCCAACTCTGCAAGGTCTCGCCGTACTTCGACTGGAACATGTCGGCGATGTCCCCGAGGTCGACCTCGCAGCGAGTGACCATGACGCGTATGAGCTGGCGATCGTTTGTGCCTAGACCTTTCATGGATTTGTGGAGACGCTCCGCGAAGAATAGCGGCTTGTTGCGTACCACTTTCACTGTAAAACCCATTTTTTAATCATTTATGAAATATTAACAATATTTTAGGAGGACGTATTAAAAAATTTAGACGAAGCCAGGATTCGAACTTCAAACAAACAAACAAACATAAGTTGTACATTTCGAGGCAGCCGGATGAAGATAATATTATCTTTTTTATATCTCTACACCTTTTTTATTTTATAAGCATTTGGTACTATTTGAATGGTTCGTACAGAAAATTGGTTTCAATACATGTACTTTTTTTTGTACATTCCGCCCAATAAATAAACATTATGCTTTCAAATGTCATCGTAGCGTAGTGGGACAGCGTCTGAGAGTGTAAACACAATTGGTCGTAAGTTCAATTCCCACTCAAGGGTAAGATTGTATTTAAATTATTTGTATTTCTCTGTTCTGGTGACAAGACAAAGCGCGGCGTTGAGTTCCGCCACTAGACACGCAATGTCTTCGAATCGGGCCGAAAATGGAAAACAGTAGTCTAGTCTTGACAGTAGTTTCTTTCTGCCTAGATATATAGTAAAAAAAACCATAAAGTCAACGTAAAGTTATTTACAAAGTATAAATGCAGCACTAATATTTTGTTTCATATTAATTCCACATAGTACGTTGCATATTTTCAACAGAACAAAGAAGAATCTGTGCTATGTTATTGGCAGCCAGTTCTATTTTATAAATGAAAAAGTAATAAAATTAAGCGAAACAAAATAGAATTTATACAAACGTCAATATGACATTCTAATTTAACAGTAACAGTGCACAAAATTAATATAACCCATACTATATAGAAATTATATATACAAAATAAATTTAAAAGAAAATAATTACCAATAGCACGCATAGCCTTCTCCAAGTCGCCAGAGAACTCCGACTTGATGGCATCGTCAATATCGTGACCAGTCAAGAAGTGGTACTCTTGGAATATAGCGGCAAGTTGCGGGAACGAACGAGAGCACAGCACTGCGTTAAACACAGACTCGTCTGTGCCCAAACGGAGTTCACCTGAAAAATTGCAAGCACACGACGTATGAACCAATGGATACTCTATGAGTCAGTGGGACAAGGTCTGCATGTAACCGCGATTGGTCGTAGGGTCAATGATTTTTATTTTTTATTTATCCGCTCTGGCATCTAATAATAGTTACCTCGATTGGGGAATCGAACCCACAATTCATTACGTTTACAGTCATATGAACAAAGCAAGCAAGCAGATGATAGAAACTTATAAAAAATCTTGATTGATTAATAATTAAATTCAAATTTTCTTGATCAATTATCAAATTCAATATTATAAAAAATTAAATTTAAATGACATACCAGCTTGCAATAGGCTTCTAGCGTCTTCCCTAGCCCTCTCCTGGTCCACATGGAAATCTTCAGACCGGTTGCCCTGTAAAAGCTATACTTAAGATCATGAAAAACCCATATAGAAAAAGCAAGTTCAATTTCATTTTTTGTTTATTCAAGCCAACAGTTTAATACATGTCAAATTAATTTAACCGCGACAATTAACTTAGTTAATAAATAACAATTAAATGAATAAATTACTAAATTGGTAATTTTCGCCATTTAAAAATAGAACTATTCGAATAAACAGAAAACAAAAATAAAGAGAAGATAATCTAACTACAAATACGAAAAAATAGAAAAAAGAAAAAAGCAAGTGAGAAAAGAGCGTTTCATCATGCAAAAAATACCATAAAAATATTACCATACAATATTAGTGACGCAATAATATATAAACGTATATACGTATATACGTATAAAAAATATATTATATTAGTCATATATTAATATACTACAGTTAATATAATTTTATCACTTACTTGAATCGAGTGTAAACTTGTGCTATAATGTTTAAGATTATTTGCAAATAATTTCCGGAGGCGGAAAGAACCTATTTAAATAACACTGCATTCTCCGTGTGCTGTTCGAAACGAGACATTACGTGTTACAAGGCGGTTCTCAACGCCGCATACTATTCAACCAGACCAGTCGAACGAAAAGTGTTTTAAATATTATCATTCTACCGAGGATACTAGAATTTGTACCCGAAATCATCCATGTTCCAATCGGGCCATATATATATATATAGCCGTGTTAATTTTTATAAATCCACGTATCTCCAATATCTATCGCTGTTGTCAGAGAGCACCTAGATGCTGCAGGCGGACCCCAATCTTCACTTTCTGACTTTTGAGACATTGCGTGTTGAGTAAGCGCATCTCAAACATTCGCTTTGTTTGAAATAGCTTGTTTATTTTAATGCAAACACTGCCTCAAGCGAGAATCGATCTCACAGCCATAATGCGTACAAACAAACTTCTCAACTTCACCAAAATTGAGTTTCATTATTTAATTATTAATAAGACGTCTACATTAACTTCATAAATTCATAATTTATTACCATGCATAGTGATGTCATCAGTCTCTTAAAGTTGCCTGAAGTGTCGTCGCGCAAGTCGTCCTCAAGAAGAGTTCCGTACACTGAAAAAACATAAGATATAAAATTATACATTTGTCGTCAATACAAATTTTATCAATAATACAAATGAATATAGACATATAAGATCGTTTTTCCGCGTCCTTTTTAAGTCTAAACTCGGTTCGCAAGTCCCAGGCACTGCTCCGAAATTCTCACCCACAAGGCACATCCACACGGTGTATTTATAGAATAGTTAAACTTAATTAATTTAAAGCTTTCCAATAACAAGACAGCTGCATTAAAAGCTTTCTTTAGTAAAATGAAATAAACTTAGTCTATGTAATCTCGTACTGACATAGTTTTAAAAGTATCGTTAGAATTGCTAAGTAAGTCATGGGAGATATGCCTATATGTATAGAAAATCGTGAACTCGCTAAGTTAACTTTTGTATAGGCGGACGGTACAAAGGCAGTCTTATTACTTAATTGCAATAAAACCTATAACTGTATAATGAAAACTAAATATTTATTTCACACTAAAACAGAATCTCGTCCATTCTTGTGATCCGTAAGGTCGGATTAGTCGAAAAACACTTAGTTGATTGGAAATTTGTATACATATAAAATGATAAATTACCAAGGCATAATGTAATTGAAACCACACTGAATGTTATCCCAACAGTACATAGTTGAGTCTCCATATTAATTTTTAGCTTCACCATTTTTCCCTTATAGAAGGATAGGTAGAGACCCGCCTTAATTCGAGACATTGTCTATGGAATGGCGCAACTCAATGCCGCGCTTTGTCTGACTATAGGGGAGAAACGAATTATATTTATATCAAATTGTACTCATGTATTACTTATTAATCATATATTATTATTTATTTTATTAGCTGTATTGGGAGCATGTAATTTGTAGGCATTATATTTGACTACAAAAAATGTGGATTTGTAAAACGGAGTCATACTACATAACAAAGTTTTTCCTTATAAAAGATTTTAATAATTTTAAAGAATTTCGTATGTTAATGTTTAATAATTATTAAAAAAATATTTGTCACATACACGGATTTTGGCCTTACATATGTTCCACTTTAGCCCCGCCATTTTATAGAATGTGAATGTAAAATTTCGGTAGACGTCCTCATCAATGGTTTATAATAGTACCCAATGCTAGTAAAAGTAGTCCAAATATAAAAACACAAAAGATAATTTTAAAAGCTATTCTAAGCTTTCAACCTCATTTATAACCCGCTTTACGATGCCGCTTTTATAAAGTTAGGAAAATAAAATTAAAATTATACAGTACTCCTCAAAATGCTTAAGCGAAAAATAAAACGAATTCAACTTATAAATTCCAATATTTTCTGATACAAAAAGATATATATTTTCGCTCGCATAGGTAGCCAAAGAGAAATTAATAACAAGACCCGTTCTACACTTTCCGCCCCAAATCGGGACATTGCGTAACACAACGCAGCGCCCTGTCTTTCTGGAGCGGAGTAATAAAAAAAAATTTAAATACACTCGTTCCTCTGAGAAAAGATTGAACCCTGAACCAGTTACGTTTGCAGTCAGACATCACACTGCGCTACATTGGTTTTCATATAACATTAACATAATATAGGCTTAGTTCATTCATTTGAAAACAACAAAAAAACCTCTTTACAAACATCGTTAATAAAACATTTGGCAAAGAACCAGGCGAGCCCTGTATAAGTATCATTTTCCTCTTTCATAATATAATAGCTCGTCATTGATGAGTCACTGGGGACTACGAGGAAAAAATATAACTAACCGATTATAATCGTAATACGCATAAGAACAGTGTATGGACATTTAATTTAATAAGATGGAACACGGCTTCATTGCACTTTTCTTGTTATTTATAGTTAAAAAATATTATTTTCTTGAAATACTTTAAATTTCAATTTAATACATAAAACAATCTCGGATTTCGTCAGGAAATGAAGACTGTCTTAAACTTAGTTTTTTTATTAAATCAGACAAAAAAATCTAAATAATTTTCATAAATTTAAGTTTTTCCAGACACTTATGAATCAAGATATAAATTAGTGATTTTGATCTTAGGTCAAAGTAACTGAACAAACTGTAGCTAACTACTGGCAGGTTGTTTTTAAAAGTGGTAATAAACTCGGTTAAAGGCAATCTTGATACAATTATGTTTCTCTAATATTTTTACAATATATATAATTATAGTATATTTAAAAAGAACATTTCCTTCTATACACAATTTTATTTAACGGTGTAACATTCCGTTTTGTTAAACTCGAAAATTTATAAATTATTAATTTCCAATCCTTGACATCAACAATGTCATCTCATCATCATATTATATCGTATGTATTATTTATATCTTAGTAAATAAACAATTTAAGCTGTTAAATTATCAGGACCATAAGATTTAACAGCTGTTATCTCGAGGTGACTAATCATCTCGAACGGTAACGACTATTACACCTTTTTTAAAAGTTTACAAATTGAGATATTTTAAATCTGTCATTATAATCATTATATTTAAAACGTAGGGGGCGTATACGGTACGATATTAAGAAAAATCTTGTAATCTAAATATACTTTGGTTAGAGTATACTGATATTGAGTTCAATATAACCACATGGATACTGTATATACTTGAATGAAAAAAAAGCAGTTACTGGTACATATGTATTTATTTATGTTCCGGTAAATGTTTAGAATAGTAATGTAACGATTATATGATTTACGACAATTAAAAAACAAATTCTAGGTTCTTTATATAACAAATTTTAAAATCGAACAGTTAAAAGGTTAATAAAATTTACTAAAATCCATATAAACATGGAATTTAATGCAGTTAATTACACTCACGGTTTTTCCCGTATACCAGGGTAGTAATAGAAAACCTAGTTAGTGTCAAGACACTCCAGATACAATTATTGACAAGTGAGAATCGCTTATTAATAATCGAATAAATGGAATAAAGACTAATATTTAAGTTACTAATAGTAAGGTTTACCATCGTGCTATTCGATAAGATGACCTTCGGTACTTTGCGATACCAACAGGTCTAGACGCTATGTACTAACAAATGGGATAATCGATGAATGGTCTAATACGAAAATAGGTCAAGTAAGAGTGATGATAGATATGTAGGTACATGTCTACAACTACATAATATATATTACGTACATATTTTGCGGATATAAAATAACAATGGAATTATATATATATATATATATATTAAATATTATATTAATATACAAAAGCCATCGTGGTGCGCCACGATATGACAGAGTTAAACTGTATACGGGAGGATAGTGGGTTCGATTCCCAGTCATTTCAGGGAAATGATTATATTCAATTTTTATTTCTTTCTACGCTCTGAACAAAACAAAGCGCGGCGTTGAGCTCTGCCACTCAATTCGAAATGTCTCGGATTAAGGTGGAAAGAAGGAATGGAGTATCTTGACACCAGCTCTATCTCTCTCTCTCTCTCTAACTACTCAGTTAAGCGGGGAAAAGTGTGAAAGTAATGTATATAGAGAACAAAACAAACAATATAATAGCGTGTTGAAATGTATTTGATATAAACGACATAACCGTTTTTAAGCACTGCTCACATTATTCATAGTTTCCTTAGTTTTTTATATTTTTAATTACTTAAGTAAAGTAACAATTGTTGCCCAATTGAAAAGAGTTTGGCGGTAATGGCTGTTGGGTGAGTCTCTAATCGAAACTTCATAATTTGATTACACAAAGTAAATTGTTTGACTCTATTCCCAAGGATGGTATGGAATATATATATATACACTTATAGCTGAGTTCTTGGAGTTTATAACAATAACAACTAATATCGTTCAAGTTTAAATGTTCATGAATCATTGAATCGCCTTATCAGAGGAAGTAACGAGGATTTCAAAACAATATGAAATGTTTAAATTATACGGAACAAACTACAAGAATCTCAATATTTGCAATACCGTATTTAATATAGATGAAATGGAACTATTAAGGTAATAACTTTTTTCTTAGACGTTCTTTGCGTGATATAGGAATATATCATTTTCGTAAAACAATGAAATTCCTGGTACGAGAGTTACATTCGCATTTATAATATTAGTATGGATTAGCCCATAGTATTTTTTAGACGACGATAGCAGGGCTTATGCTTGATAAGGAAGTCACAATCATCATGGCAAGAAACATAAGATCGATGGAAATAAAATTGCAGGCAACTTTTAGTTATTAGTATTGAAAATTACTTACGCTATATAAATTTCCATTGTGTGTATTACATTTTTAATAAAAAGAAGTTTACATGCAAGACATAATGAATAATACTTTTTATTTTATCATTATTTACCTTTAAAAAATATAAGATTGCTTATTAATATCAAGGATTTAGTAATTAAGTATACCAATTGGTAGTTTGTTATCATGGTGATGGTGGTTATTATCGAAATTTTGTGAATTTTTTCACATATTTGTCTTGTTGAAAAAAAAAAGAAAACACCCGGAAAAGGAAATACAGAACAATAAGACTACTGCGATAAAAAATCGACAACAACATAGAGCTAAAAGATAAATATTTAAATCATCTTTTGCATAAAAATCTCGATCATAACAGTGACATGAAGAAAGTAAAACTTTTGTAGCAAAAATGTATAACGAATTTGACAAAATTATGATCGTAAATTATCAAGATTATTTATTTAAATTAGGTACTATTAACTGATACAGATCCGAGGCGACCGTAATTTAAATTATTTTTTATTTTCATTAATAAAATTATATGTCAATTTAAAGTAACTTTTAGTAACGTTTAGCATGGAATTACATAAGGCCAATTAAGGGCGCGTCCAACTATTGCGTAAGCATTATAAGGGTATGTGAGTATACCAATTGTTTGCTACTTTTTACTACAGTAATTTAAGCCTCAAAGAATTTCTCAAAGGAGGCCGATTTTAAGGGTTATAATATAAAATTATTAATATATAAATAAAAGAAATAATAACATGAAATGAGAATTCGTTAACTAAGTGAAGCATATTACTATTTTATAGATATACGATAGAACGCTATGTTATCTGTTTTTTTTTAATCCTAGCTAAAATATTGTTAGGGGCATTTATTAATATTTATATACTCTTTGTCTTTGCGTTCGTGCACGCTAATCTCAAAAATGATGCTAAACCGATGTAAATACAGTTTTAACTATTGTTTTGGTAAGCTTCGGTTAAAATTTTCTGTGTATTCTATTTTAATCGATTCATAAATAAAACAGTTACAACAATTTAAATTATAAATTTAAGTAATGTTTGTGATTTAATTGGGAACGCGGGCGGGAAAAGAAAGTAAATAATGAGTTATAGTTGCGTAGTTTATGCAGGCGAGGCCGCGAGCTGGTCGCTAGTATTAAATATTTATTACATATTAATATGCATAATAAGGAAACGGTCTTATTTTAGGAACGTTTGTCCATGTGGAGGAAATAGTTAATTTCTGTTCAAGGATTTTTAACACAATGCAAGTATGTGGATTCACGGTAACGATAGCACATTACTCATTCACTTGGAATTGCTTGTATCCTACACTTGAGCATTATGCTCATTATCAAATGATACGAAATCAAATAGTAAATGGCATGGTAATGAATTTAATAGGTCTTAACTTGTACTGTTTAAGAGTCAGTAAGTTAAGACTAATTTAGTGCCATGTTTTAAGATTTCTTTTTAAATATAAACGTTACAAAATATTCATTAAGAAAAAACATGCAACCAACTAAGTGTTGTTTCGTACATAAATTGTACAGAACTAAGAACTAACTGTACCTACAGAACTAGAGAAAGAAAAAATAAATTTACAAAATGTGAAAGAAAAAAAATGATAAAAACTCACTCGCAGTATAAGCTTGCTTGATAACATGGATCTCATGATTCGACATTGTGCACATTACTTCAATGAGCACGTCTTCATCTGTTCCTATTCCGGCGGTGGCATCGTGGAGTTCCTTTGCATAGAACTGTGGCAGAGGCGTCATGAGAGCTACTACCAGGTCTTCGAATTTGCCACTGGTCTCACTTTTCAAGTCTGACACGAGATCCTGTCAATAAATTGTATATTATAATTTATATATAAAAAAATCAAAATATCCTTTATTCAAATAGACTACTGCAAGCACTTTTGAAGCGCCGAAAGAACATAAAGCTACCGGGTGGGAAGACAGTTCTGCTGAGAGGAGCCGGCGAGAAACTCAAAAGTTGCTCTTTTCAAATACAATAGTTACAATTTTATAATTTAATACAGTGGTAGTTAACCTGCACCAAACTCAAATCATATTACTTCCACACATTTTTGTCTTTCAAAT
Organism: Podotricha telesiphe; assembly: GCA_038994665.1. NCBI lineage: Eukaryota > Metazoa > Arthropoda > Insecta > Lepidoptera > Nymphalidae > Podotricha > Podotricha telesiphe. The sequence goes on along the minus strand of JAOYRR010000161.1, from coordinate 582,092 downwards.
ATTCTTCTACAGAGTAAATAAGCTGTACTTATTAATATTGTCTATATATCGGCTTTAAATTTCTGGAGTTGCAAATCTAACATAGGTTGTGGAATCTTATTATACATTTTTATACTCAGACCCATAAAAAACTTATTAATTTTTTGAAGGCAATAACTTGGCGTTACAAGCTTAACTTTATTTCTCGTATTTCTGTCACTTTTTAGCACAACACTGTATATATTGTCGGACAAACAAAATATTATAATATATATACTGCGAAGCAACTGTATACCTATACCTATGTGTTTAAAAACTGAGCTCTAAGATTAGAAATTGATGTTACGGCTCTTTTTTGACGCATGAATAATTTATGTCTGCGGTACTGCCCCATAATAGCATTCCATAAGATAAAATGCTATGAAAATAGCTAAAATAAACTAGACAGGCAGTATCCAATGTCTGTTATATGCCTTGCCTTTATAATCGCGAAAACGGCAGAGCTTAGTTTATCTGCAAGTGTTTTAAAGTGGGCATTCCACTGGAGCTTATGATCAATGCCTATTTAGTAAAAAGAAAACTATGGCGTCTGTCATGTTAAGAAGATTTTCTTTAAAAAATTATACTCAGATTCCGTTTTCTAACATTAGGTAAAGTAAATTCAAAACACTAAAATAAAGTAAAGCGAATTGTTTTTATACAAATAAATATTGGCCTGGTTAAATATTAATATTTCTAATATATTGCTCAATGACGACAGCATTGAGATCAGTCTCTAATATCCAAGGTACTTACTATTTTATTACACTTAATTAAGTCTGGAAAGGTACGGGACTCTATACATTTATTGAAAATAAAAGTGACATGAAGGGCAATGCTGTATATAACAGGGCTAAGCACTTTAACAACATACATGTCCCAGAGATCACTAGTTTTTTTTTTTTTTACATCAACACTTCTAAAGATTTTGACAACTTCATCTGGTGATAAAAGCATAAAAGCAAAGTTATTATGACAGCTATCTACATGATTTTTTTTCAGAATAGACTTTACTTCTAAAGGATGCCAAGGCGCAAACGTACTTACAATTTGGTTTAAAGAACTCAATTTGATACGCATTAGATTGAATTTAGATTTCACAACTTATTAAATATCATATTGATCATCGTGACGCAGTGGGACGTCTGATTCTAATTGCGATTGGTCGTGGGGTTCGATTCCCACTCACTTTAATGACCATTATTTAATTATTATAATTTCTCCGCTCTGGTAAACAAGCCAAAGCGCGCCGTTGAGGTCCGCCACTCAACACACTCCTTTTGAATTTTTTATAAAACAGAAATCAAAGAGTCATTGAGACAATGTCTGATAGTTATATTGTGTAACTTTGTAGTACATAAATGCACACATTTTGATTCTATTGTAATTATTATCGTAGGATAATTTCTATCTATATATTCTATACATATAATAAACATGTAACTGATCACTGCCTGTACAAGGAAGATATATAAAAAAAAAGTTAGGGGCATTTATCAATATAATAGAACCCAAAACATTAATTTTTAATTTACATTTATATTCGTCTGCTTATCTATTTGTGCACGCTAATCTCAGAAACGGCTAAACTGATTTAAATGTACACTATCCTTAACATTTACTGTTTATTTCATTTCAATCGGTTGATAAACAAAAAAGTTACAACCATTTAAATTATAAATTTAAGCTAAGTTCGTGATTTCAGTGAGTACACGGGCGGGCGAAGAACGAAATAGTTTAGTCACGTAGTTTACGCAGGCGAAGCCGCGAGCTGGTAGCTAGTAATAAATATTTATTTCGCAACCATTTTCATACTAGTATTTGTCGCACTCGGGGGTGTTCTACCACCAGCTAATTGACATTATTTCAATATTGCTCACCGATTTCAATCTCGAGATCACAAAGAGCACAGTGTAGCGTATTTCGTATTAAAATAAGAAGCTGTCTTAAAAAAAAAAAACACATTTGGAACTTAAAAAGATGCATATGATGTGTAAAACAATAAATTTTAAGTTAAAAACTGAATTCGATGTTGATGCATATTTTTGAGTTGACATCTTATATATAAATGTCAAAATATCAGACAAACAAAACTAGTTATAACAAAAATACTAATAAAAGAGCAATATCCATTAATGTTACAAAATTAAATAGATTAAGAAAAAGTAATATCTCTAAAAGGTTATAAACATGTAATATAAATAACTTGTAATCCAATGAGTATAGGGAATTACTAAGTGATTAATTTATAATACTTTTCTATATATTTTAATAATTACAAGAGTTTTATTTATATTTTATATTTTTAGTTTTATATTTCTACTTTATAAATACAACTATTGTTGTCATATAAAAAGTGCCATGTATAAGGAAAGTATGCCGCTGATTGCATTATGCATATTATATGAGTATGTAACCTATTATAAAAAGATACTAAGAATTGGAGCTATTGTACCACAGTATATAACGGGAGTGACTAACCCTGATTAAACTAAGCGCTCTGGATTCACCCAACATATTGGATCCAAAGTAAAGATTAAAAATGTAAAATTGCTTGTGCACTGTATATTTATGAACTTAAATAATGAACATATTGTAAGGCATTGACAAGACTCAACGATGCGTCTTGCCAAAGCAGAAAAATGAAAATAACTTAAATATCATCTTTTATCCGAGAGAGAGAGAGAGAGAGAGGAATCTTTGACAGTCACTTTTTCAATGCGCCACGATTGCCTCAAATATGTGAATTAAATAAATTTTATAAGTATCATCATACTTAAAAATATATCCACACATACAATACAGTAGCATAACGGTATTATCAGATTTTATATTTTTATATTATGTATACAATATTACAAAGAAAAAAAAATGTATTTATATTTATTTACAACTGAAGCTCAAATGTCATAGGTTGACAGCACATCAGCTGACATTGACTGATTATAAAGTCAATTTGCTCATAACTCACTGAATAAACTAATTAATGTTTATTCACGGAAATTATAGGAATCTATGGTGGAAATTTAAAAAGCTGAAATACGTTTATTTTTACTAGATATAAAAAAATAATATAAAATAAATGATAACTAAATTGTGGTCAATAATATAATTTGTACAAATTTAATTATTTGCTTATCTTTAATGTTTTTTTATAATAATGAAAATGTATTTATTATAAATACTTATAACATATACAGGCGACTCGCTCGCGGCTTCGCCTGTGTAAACTATACGACTTAACTTTTTAGTTTTTTCATCCGGCCGCGTTACTACTTCAGTCACGTCACAAACTTTAGATAAATTATTTAAACTATTGTATTTTTTTTATTTATTAACCGACTGATGAAAAACAAACGCTAAATGGTCACCATCTGACAGCTTTTTATTCCAAAATTAGTCGGAATTATTTTGCATTTTGTTTGTTAAGGAATATCATTAAAAGCACCATGGTATAAGTGAAGTATCTAATTGTACATTCTTATAGGTACAGTTCTTACTTGGTTGAATTTTTATATTTTAATCACTAAAACTATTAATATTAATACTAATAATATTAATAGTTATATGTCTTTTCTAAATATGTCTTATGTTCTAAATATGTCTTTTTCAATTTCCTTAGTGTGGGAATAACACTTTAAAAAATGTTAACAAAATATATATTAATAGTTGCCATTGCAAGACAAAAAAAAAACGTAAAGTGGAGAACGAAATATCTTAAAACAACGTTCACTGTAGAACTGTAAATAAAAGATAATAATAATAAATTTAATTGGTTTAAAAAAGAAACTAAAATTAGACCTAATATCATTTTCCTGGTGATACTGGTTGTACATCTGATGTATATTATGAATTTATGGTGTTGTCATCAGATCCCGACACATGCAAATTTTGATGCAAATCCGACAGACTACTAAAAAAAAAAACGTGTACAAATATAACATACCTTTCCATATAAAGTTTTGAACTCGAAGGCAATCCGTAGACGTTGCTCGTTACTGCGGCGAGTCAATACTTGAATTATCGCCTTTTCATCTGTGCCGAATCCTTTCATAGCCTTGCGGAGGACTGCAGCATCATCGCGAGGGTCGAAAGGGTTCACGGGGACGACGGTTGGTTTGGACTGCAGGACAAAAACAACTACGATAGTTTGCTTTTATAGAATGAGAGTAATGTATTAGTAACTATATATATAAATAAATGTTAGAATACGACGTTATTGATGAAAGATGCCGAGTTAACTAAATGCTTCAGCAATATAATTAAAATAAGCTTATTACTTGTTAATTTGTTATAATCAAAAGTTTACACAAAATTGATAAGTTGCTTCTATTTTTGTTTACAAATAACGAAAGAATTTAATGAAAAAAAACAAACTTTTCTCATCACTCGTACATTTACTTTCTGAGTTATTATAATACCATCTTATGCTTTTGTGTAAAAGTCTATTTTAAATAAATTCAAGAAATGCCATTACCGTGTAACGAAACGACTTGAAACCACGCCGTATACCAATTGACGCTCTATAAACGCTGCGCATACTCGAATTCGACGTGATCGAGGACATATTAATTGTTTTAAAGACGACTTTCACGGACGTAATGTATGAAGAATTTCACGCGTAATAGCATCACAATACATATCACAAATTAAGTAGAGTATTTAAAAAAAAAAAAAAAAAGGAGTTTAGTAAACTACATCTATAGCGAGGACCTAAGGCAAGACTGAATTGGTTATTGTGATAAATGTATGAGACGAAGTGAGCATAACAATGTAATTGCAGTAAACTGTTCCTTGAATAGAGTCACTGCGTATAGGAACGGTAGGAACATCTTATAGCTGATGTCGAATATATGATACTGGACAACTTGTATCAATTATGGTATACAGTATTAGATAATAAAATATATAATTTTAAATTAATTATAGTCTAGCTAATCTAATTGTTTATTGTCGAAATTGTTTTTATTTCTAATGCAAAACAAATCGCAACTTTTATGAGGTATACCTATAGGTTACGTTTTCATGCCGTTTTGAGATCTGGCTAGAATTTATTGTAATATAATAACCATTTAAATATTAAAGAGTCCGTATGTTGAAATGAAAATAATCTTCTTCTTTAAAAAACAAAGATTTTCATGTAGGCTACTCTGTAATTACTTGGCCGATTTTATATAAAAATAACCAATTCCATAATTTATCTACGGACAAAAAAAATATAATTTAATTAGTTAGCATGTTACTTTATAGTGTATTATAACTAGATCTAGGCCATGGTAGTAAGATAAGCATAAATAATGAACTCTATGTAAAGTTTTAATAATAATGTGTGTAAGGATTAAAAATTATATCCTAAATAAAAACTATTAAGTATATTAACATGTGAAGCCAATCTTTGTACGCTTTTTTATGAATAATTCGCGCACAGAGGCGTATTTAATTTGGCACAGTTATAGTTTATATAGAGGAGTGCAGAATGCTAATATAATAAAAGAACATATTAAATTAATAAATTAAATATCATACATCACATTATCTCACATATAAAGTTATAAATATGTTGCTAAGGCAACACATTATTTATGAGTCATCCATTGACACCACCGAAATCCAACAAAATGGAATCTAGTTACGATAAAAATGGGATGTATTATCCAAGTTTTTTTAATGATTATTAAACAATTGGACTCATGCCACTTATCACTATGTAATCTGATTAAAATAGTACAATAGTGTACAGTGTGAATCATCTGCGTTAGATGACTAATTGCAAACAAGTTTAAAAAACATTTGAAACTTAACTTAAGATTAAACTTGTTTATAAAATAAATAATATACATTACAATAAAAATGCTTCAAGTAACTTTTAACATCCCCTTTACAAATAAATACAAAAGGTACTTATTAATATTAAATAATTTATATTTGGTAACAGTGATCTGTTTCTAATCATTTTAAAAATATGACATTAGTAATAGTTTATATATTAAGTATATAAGTATTTTCATTGAATTATGGGTAAAGACTACATGTAACATTTCAAGTATATAATTTTTTTCAATTAGAATTATCATTTGCATTTACAACCAATACGAAGAAATTAAAATTAAAAGTATTGTATGTACTTATAGTAATGGTTATTGTTGATGATGATAAAAAAATATATAAATCTAATTGCAAAAAGAATATATAATCATTACTATATATAAGTATTGTATTGTTAAGATGTTTAAAACATAAAATAAATAAGCTTTTTAAAATTATTTACATACTTCCTTTAAAATTAGTAATGCATATGTGTAAAAAGCACTTTAAAATACTACTGCACCAATGTTTTGCTTATCACAAAATTATAAACAGATACAGGACATAGCTTATACTGCATATGGATTAAATTACCTTTTGTTGGAAGACCTACCTCTTCTACAGGATGCCCAGAAGCAGGTCCTTGAGGATAAGCAGATGAATATGATTGCCGAGTGGAGCCTTGAGTAGGATAGTTTTGAGCAGGGGGATAGCCTTGAGCAGGAGGATAGCCTTGAGCCGCAGGATAGCCTTGAGCGGCAGGATAGCCTTGAGCAGAGGGGTAGCCCTGACTGGGAGGATAGCCTTGAGCGGCAGGGTAGCCTTGAGCGGCAGGGTAGCCTTGAGCCCTAGGGTAGCCTTGAGCTGAATTTTGAGAAGGGTAACCCTGACCAGGATAGCCACTTGGTTGCGGTTGGCCTTGTGGTTGTGAATAGCCTGAACCAGGGTAACCGGACGGAGGTGCCGGATAACCCATCGCTGGCATGCCTGGCATTGGCATAGGGTTCCCAAAAGATTGTGGAGCTGCGTTGCTAAATCCAATATTGTGAAGGTATCTTTGCTGATCCTTAAAATGAAATAAATCTATATTACCTTCACGATGTATACAATCCATTCATTTTGTGATAAACAAAACGGGCATAACTACTTATGGGCTACACTTTCAGACATAACTTACTTGGTATGGATTCATTGTAGAAGATAAGTACGTGTTGCTATTAAGTACCTACACAAAATGCAGATGTAAAAGTAATAAAAAAATGACTAAAAACTATTTCTTGTAACACGTTGACGTTACAATATTATTTAAACCGTAAAGTCGCTCACTTAACACTGGTTGTTGAATGTATCTGAATTATCTAGAATAGGAAGTAGGTATCTATGGTAGTTTGTGTTAGCCCAGAAAGATAGCTGTAAAGATAGCTATAAACGTCGGAATATTCTTTTTCATCTGACAAGTGACAAATGACAAAGCGAATGACTGTAGAAGTCAGAAGTGAGAAAGACTACCATTGTATATTTAGTAATCTGTGGTAGTTTGTGTTACAAGACTTAAGTAATTATTATTTATGTTTAAATATTTTTAATTTCAAGATAGTTTGTTATCAATGGTGTTAGTATTTAGATTTTTAATTAATGCATTAATTAATTTCGAAATTTTTAAACTTAATCTATTAAAATTTTACCTACTTAATATACGTGAATATATTTTTAATATCTATGCTTATTCCAGAAGAAATATATTATAGAATAGTAAATGTGATTTACCATTTCATAAAAAAATACTATATTTCTAATAATGTAAGAGTAATTATATATTTTTTTATTTTTCACATAGCACGTTATTTTATGCAGCTTATACTATTTGTAATTTTTTATTCAGCTCTAACAAGAATTTAATTTCATGTTATTTTTTACTAGAATTATTATATTAATAACACTGTTTTAATTTTCAGTAGGCTATGAAAAGCTATTTTAATTACTTGAATTTATTTATATATTGCCATATAATAAAAATAATAACTAATAATAGTAATTTGAATATATATTTTGCAGCGTAATTTATTTTACTAATCAATAACTACTTAATTAACCTTTAATTATAAATATTTTTACGTTATTTATGTTAAAAAATATTTTTCAAAAGAATAGTTTAATAACAAAGGCTCAAAATAGTGACGTATCCGCCATTGTGTACCAAATGCGGTAGTTGTGAAGAAATAAAACCTAATAAGAATCTACTTAACAACTTTAGGGCCTTGTTAAAAATTTAAGGAAGCTTAAAAAGCAGATTATATTTAAGAAAAGTGAAATAAGTATTTTTTAGGTTAAATTTGTTCTTGTTTTGCCGTATTATTAGTATTAACGGAAAGGTTAATGAATTTTCCTACTTAAGTGAACATTAAAAACAATTAGCACTAAGACAGGATAATGGAACAAGGAATTGCAATACATGTATGGGTTTAAAGACATGTGTATAGTCAAAAGGTTTTCTGATTTAAGAATAAATTATGTTATATTTATTGAAAATTAGGTGGCATGCAATTAATAACCGCCTTAATATTCAATATACACATAAAGGTATAAAAATCTATTTTCGAGAGTAGCATAGGAAGTTTTCGTTGATGACGTGCCAAGTATGACGCACTTCGCACGTCATCAGCTTAGAATCATTTACTTGATGTCATAGTTCATTTTTGTGGGTAATATCTTCTTGTTTTTTATGAAACGGTTTGAATCATTGCTATCGTCATATCCAAAGGTGGGTAGGACTTAAAATAATTATTCGAAATTGTTTATAACTCACTAAAGCATGAGTAGGCAATGATATATTTTTATCCTTTTTTATTATACACATTTACAACACATCATAAAGATTCTTATACGCTTATTACAACTTATTTTCGTTGTTAGCATCTCTGTAGAATTTTTTACTAATTTCAGCTACCCAACGATTATTCTACGAATAATCGTTTGACAAAAGAGAATGCTATTTATTAAATATTTTTAACATTTTTATACTAAGTGTTATTGTAAAATGTTAAAAATCATAAAGATATTTTACGTACGGTATATATACATTATGCTGTAGAGAATAAGACATCGCCTTTTTTAATTAGGCTTTATTAGACTTTTAATTTTACAATACGCTTGACAATATACTAAAGTGACAGACATATTATATAACATATGTTTCTAGGTATTATAACTGACCAGTATTCATACTACACATGCTATATCATGAGTGTAAACGAGATTGGTTATGGGTTTGATTTCCACTCGAAGCAATGATTATATTTAAAGTATTTTCATTTCTAAGCTTTGTAAGAAAGTAATCTTATTTTTTACGTTAAAGCATTGTTTTTCGTTAAAGTTAAATCATTGAAAAATATTTATTTTATTGGAATATTTTTCTTTTTAATTATTTGTATTTCGTGCCTGATTAAAAATTGCCACAATATATTTTATCTTATCTTCTTTCCAATCTTGCACGAAGCTGAATTACACAGGCGCGGGTTCCGCGGGATTTAACATACACTCAGCCTCTCGTAAGCGCGACGAGAGGTGATTGGCGGCACTGCCCACTAGCAAAGGAATGAAGATGGAAGAAAGAACATAAAAAAAAACGGGAAATTAAGAGGATGATTCACTTGATGACTAAATAAATAAAAACTAGAGGCTAAAATATATACCGATAGATCAAATATAATTGAAGAGTCGCAAGATAGTGGATTTATAATTGAAAAATTGTATTTAAAGAAGAAAGAAAAAGTGATATCTAATTATAAGGATATAATCAACATACAGGACAGTATTTGTTTCTTTTCTGTGATAAATAAACGGAATTAAATAACTTAAAAATTAAATAATTGTGGAGGTACGTCGATTAAATTATGTTTTTTTAGAGTATAAAGAAAAAAACTTTGTTTTGTCGCCAGATATGTACCAATTAAAAAAAATATAGGAATAGTGCTAACAATTTAATTAAAATGTAATGTGTTCCTATCAACCTCTTCATACATGCCCTCGTGAGATATCCTTGTAGTACTGACGTGACCTTCTAGTATCATCGACTCTGTGTTTTCGAAGTTCAACCGCGATCTCCCCATACTTAACCGATCACTTTTGCAACATACCTTTTAATTAAAAACTTTATTTATCCTGTTACATCTATTGTGTTTATGTAGTCTGAATTCTAACCCAGATAAAGTTAATATAAAAAAAAATATATATTTTATATACAAAGCACTCGATAAATAAAATCTTGCTAAATTAACAAGACAAAGCACAGATGTGAAATTTTTATACTTGGCACATATGTCTTCACCGCTCCAATAGCATATCTATTGACTGGCAAAATATCTGGTCTAGTGTTCATAATAATAACATATTCGTTAAAATAATAAATTTATAGGAATTTCCTTGAAATTATTTTCTCGTTGTCTTGGTTATTCTGGCAAGAACAACGAGTTTATAGTATTAACATATTGTACTCTTATGCCTATAGCATATATGCATGTGTAAATATTTAAGAAAATATATAGATATTGATAGATGAGCTAAGCCTGTGTCTTTGTCCGCGTGGAATTCTAAAAAAAAATGTAGCCTAAGTTACTGCTTATTCCATCAGCTATCTGCTACCGAAAGCTCCCGTTAAAATCGGTCCAGCCGTTTCAGAGATTAGCCAAAACAAATAGACAGACAAAAATTGTAAAAATATATTTTTGATATATGTATTTAGGTAAAAAGCAATTATTTTAATATTACAAACAGACACTCAATTTTATTTATTTGTATAGATTGATACATGTCAGTCGAAAGAGTAACAGTAATTTAAGAAATTAGTTTAAAAAGTAATTAAAGAGCCCGCCTAAAATTATTTTCTCTTTACCATGGTCACCCTAAAAAGTATAACAGGTTTATGCTATGAAAATATTATTGTCATCGTATATGGACAAACTGCAAACGGCAAATTTGATATATTTGTTCATAATTTATGCAAAACATAAACAAAACACGCGGTCATAATAGAAGTGTGTCAAAAGATTGGTAGGCTAGAAGTTGATAGATTTTACATAGATACAAGAGAAGCTAATAAAAACTTGTTAGTTAGGTACATATAAAATATGCAAATATTCCTACATAAAATAAAGTCAGAACAGTACTAATAATATATATATACTTGTTATGATAACGTAATGCGATCAATATAATATTTTATAAACGTTAGCTTTTCCCCCTGACTTCATTCGGCTGGCTACAAATACAATTTCGATAAAATACTATATATATAATTTATTACATCAATGTAGATAAATAAGTACAAGTATGGGAAGAAACTCATTACTCTATGGATTCACCCTGCGGATGCTGGGCCCATTGCGTTGCAGAAACAGGAGCTCGAAGCAGTGCCTTGTTGTTTTTATAGGCCTTACTTAACTCAGTAGCCACAAATAAAGCCAAATATTTGTTTATTTTATGTAGGTAAAATGACGGTTTTATAGTCTGTGACCAGTAATCATAATAACTTACTTTACATTTTAAATTTATTATACCACGTTACCACACTATCGTTTCTAATCATCGTTGTTGGTGTCTACATTATAATGAAACTTTTTTTGGAGTATATCTTGTAAATCTGGGCAGGACTTAGGGTATAATTGATCTGGATAAGTGGAACATCTGTAGATTCATAATAGATTAGCTAAATTATAAGAATTGGGAAATGGCACCTTAACAAAATTTGTTCAACATGATGAACATTATCTTTTGACATATAAACATTAAATTGTTGGTTGTGGGTACGATTTCCTCTCGAGGGAATTATTATACAGGAGGTCTCAAAAGAAAGTTTATATTTATTTAACTTACTGCGTGAACCCAACGAATCCAAGGGGCATATTTGAGGCTTTCGCCACTTGAATGATGGGCCATTGGGCATTCTTCTTATTCGAAAATGGGTCAAAAAGTTTGAAGAGATTGGTTTCATCGCTGGAATTAACAAAATCTGGGTGAGGTCATCATGAGCGGTAAAAACCGTAGAGAGCGTCGGAAGCACGCAACTGTTTTAAATGTGCATACGAGTAGATCATCATTACACCGCATTTTGCACAAATACCTAAAGCTGCAGCCCTACAAAATTAAATTGTGCAAGAATGCCAGTCAGAGGCTTGACTTCGTAAATCAAGCAATTAAGCAGTTTAAAAAATTTACCCAAATTAGGGAAATTTACCTAAATTGTGTACTTGAATAATTAATAAAAAAAATTTTCGATACGATATACTTTCTTTTGAGAAACCTCGTATTTAAATTATTTAATTTTTTTCTATTTGATGTGACAAGCGGGCGTGAGATCGGAGTGGCACTAGGTTATTTTTGTCTGTCGAGACAGAAAAGGGTGAAGCTGAAATGTAACAGATAAGAAAATTACCATCTTAATGAAAGTTATTATTTATAACTTTGACTCCAAGTTTAAATGTCAAAGGTAGTGAATGGAAGTAGTATGCCATAGAGTCCGCACAATCGAAGTTGCGGCCATCAACTAGTTGACAAATAAAATATCATCGAACATTAAGGTCATCGTGGCGTAGTGGGTGTAAACTTTTGTACGATTATTGTGGGTTCGATTCCTGTTCGATGGAATGGTAATATTCAAGTTTTTTTTCTTCGGCATGAGTTTGAGGGGCGTTGAGTTCCGGCATTCAATACGCAACGTCTCAAATTTAGGCGTAAAGCGTTGCACGGAGTGTTTCTAGGACCTTTTCGATGCCGAGAGAGAAACGAGATGAAAAATCAATTATTACAATCGCTTGGAACATCTGATGTAGTAGAAGTCTAAAATCCAAGAACATTGCCACCTTAACAGAGACTATTAAAGCTTTAAGGTTAACAGGTGGTACCTATATGAAAGTATAATTGCATATCATAAAGCCATGACGTCTCCACAAACGAAGTTAGGTGCATCAACTAGTAAATAATATAAATATTAACACTCACTTATCGATATATATAAAATATTATGATAAATGTTTATTAGATTTGTTTACATTTTCCTTAAGACCTTATGACATATATATAATGGTTTTGAAATCGAAGTTATAAAATATAACTAGTTACATTTCCTTGTTATCCTACGAGCATGTTACATCTTGGTTGTACGATAGTATTTGTTATAGTCATAGTATAAATTGCCGAAGCTTTTGACGTCATCTTGAGAAATTCGAGAATAGTTTAAATGTGTGTTCGCTTTCCATTTGAAGGGATTATATTGAATTTTATTTAAATTTCTTTTCACCATTCTGGTAAGATCCAGCGATAAAATAATAATATTATGCAAATCAAATTTCACGGGAGTAGTGACGTTTTATCCGTTGATATGTCTAATACGCGAAAATTGAAGGATTGATTTATCACTTAGCTTGGCTTCTCAATATGTATGATAAGAAATACATAAATATGTTTATTGAAAAAATTATATTAACAAGTAATTTGTGACGATCAGTTAATGGATAAACATTTTTAGATTTAAACGGAGTGGGATCGAACCTGCGCCTGTTGGAAACCGTCCAACTCGCCGCCATGACGGTTTCTAAAAATGTTACAGCAGTCATAGAACTGTTTCACGCGAAAAATATCAAGATTTAGATAAAACTTTACAATAATATAGCTTATACATCAGAATAACACATGGGTCACAATTTATATATATATAAAGCTCTGACAAGCTAACTTATCGTTCTTTGTCTAAACCGTTAGAGTTTCACGAAGACAATATACCGTGGGATTGGTTGCCTTAAATGGTTCAAAATAAAAGTATGCGCAACCATATATCTGCCTTTCATGCGGAACCGGAAATATAATAAGCCGTTTCGTAAATACATAAGTAGTATTAATTGAAAAATTTTTTACTATACACATAAATAATAAAATATATCTATTCCAATTTCACATTTTCTTTACATACATGCGAAGTAATGAGACTTCCCTAGTATAAATAAGTACTAGGTACTTGTGTCAGGACTCAAGAGCCTTGCTTCATTTCCTATAACACTATATTTTCAAGACATGAATATGATATAAATGCGTGCGGGTACACTTTAGAGTATTTATCAAATTGTCATCAAAATTCGTAAGCGATAAATTGCCGCTTTCAGTATTTAATGAAAATGAACTTTGTGTTTTAAACTTAATAATTTGGACGAATAGTTAAAAGGTAATAACTTGATAAAGCTTAATAACTATAAGACGAACCTATTTTCTATCCTCTTTGATAAATTTAATAATTTGCGCTCTGATATATATATATATCAGAGCGTGGTATTATATATATATATAATACCACGTCCGATATCAAGTATATAGTAATCTATATTCATCATTCAGGCAATCTAGTCGACATTGTGTAGGCCGTTTTAACTCCGTGAGTGGTAATCCATGATGTTCGATTTTAAAGATAAAGTAGTTTTTATTACTGGGGGCTCTATTGGCATCGGCGCTAAAGTAATTGAGTTTATGCTCGATGAAAATGTGAAGGTTAGTATATAGTACACATATATATTTATAAAAACAAATATATTAAGTTTTAAGGATTCGCTGTGTTCATCTTAAAACAGTTGTATAATTGTCTTTGAATTGTATTGCATGTGTAATTTGAAGAGTAATATTGTAACAACTACTTGTGGACCTTTACGAATATATGTATAAATAAAAATAAATAACAAAACTTGGACAGTTATTTATTCTTGTTGCACATTTTACCATTGCAGTTTTATTGCTTTTATTTTATTCAAAATATAAATAATCAAGTTTGACTCTAAGAGTAATGACTCTTATATATAGTTCTTATATATATATAGACTCTTATATATATATAGTTCTTATTTATATTGAAGTGAATATATTGTTTAATGAAACAATATATTCACTTCAATATAAATAAGAACTATACTTTATAATGTAATTATTATTATTTTATCTAACTATACCTACAGACAAGTCAGCCTTCTGTATGCTACCAACATTTTTTATCAATATTTATTCAATACAATACTTATTTAGATCATTCAGAAAAAATATATTTGAGAAGATTAATTTATTTACATGTCCCTGTTTCATTGTGTGTTGATAATTATATAATACAATAAAAAATATTATGTTATAATACTTTTAATTATAATATTGCAGAAGATTTTCAAAAAAAAATCCGTTCATACTTTAATTAATATAATAAATCCAAATGTAACTCTGTCTGTCTGTCTTTCTATTTATGATGTCATTACGACCAAACCGCTGAACCGATTGTAAAGAAATTTTATATAGATATCTATATTCACTTCAGGGTCTTTAGATAAACATAGGATACTTTTTTCTTTCATTTTTTCGTTGTTTTACGAGAAAACCGCCGAATATGCAAAACAGCTACAGTTCACGCGGCCAAACCCACGAGCCAGACGCTTATAGCATATATACAAAAATATACTCAAGAATCCTTTTTAAAAAACAGTTATTGACATAGAAGTTTTTGTAATCATCATGAAGTTGACTTTTTTGTAATGGATACAAGAGGGTATTAGACTTATCTAAATACAAACGAAAAATAATATTTAAAAAGGTGAAGCATATAAAAAATTAAACAGTGTAATGAAGCTAAAAAACTATATATATAAAATTTGTATTCGGCAGAGATAACACAGTGTTACACACGGTTTTCCAGTTTTGATTTTCCTTTTTTAGATTTTCAAATCAGATATAATATGTATTCAGTTACTAAACCACACGCTCGGCTTTGTCTTCCGAGACCCGGAATAAAATAATTTGAATATAATCAGTCCCCCGGGTGGGGAACGAGTTTGCGCTCAGAGACTGTCCATTTGCGCCACTTATATAGTATTGTTAAGTCATTAGGAAAAAATAAAATTACTTCAATTAGCTTATGATAAAATATATATTTCTTAATTACCCATTTACCCCTACTGGGTTGTCAGAGTGTATCCGTAGTCTTTGACTATCCCGCTAACTATAAGGGGCCAAGCGCTACGGTAAATATAAAAAAAAAACTTTGGCAATATAAATATGGCAAATATTTTAAAAATCTATACTCACTCAGGGGAATAACTATAATTGAAATGTAAAAATTGGAATATTACATTTTCAAGTATTTATTTTTATTTTTACCAGTAATTTCTTTATCTTTTAATGGGGAGTATTCCGTTTTGTTTTTTCAGCAAATAATAATTGAACTTATTATTTGTGGTCTTTTATTACCTAATAAAAATTCCTGAGATATCGTTTTGAAAATAAGTGGTTATTTACAATTGAAGATAAGACCATTTTGCAGTAAATAAGATAATATAGATTTATAACCGTATCTGCAAATGGCTACTAAAGTGACATGCCTGATTATAGCATCAATTTGATCTTGACATCCGATAAACGTTATGTGTGATTTATATAATATACATTTATCTTAAATAGATAGGTTATATGTTAGCTTGTAATAGATAAAATCGAAAAAATATCCAATTTTTGGATTATTTATTATTATTCTGTAATTTTAATTGTACTTGTAAGATGGTAAGTTATCTAGCTGTTTAAGTAAAACAAGCTATTTAGCTTAAACAATCCAATGATAGACTTAAGATATTGAAACAATATCCGATATGACTACTAAATACGAAGGTTGTGGGTTGGACTTTCAGTCGTTGGAATGATTATATTTAAATTATTTTTATTTCTCAGCTCTGGATAGACAAGGCGCGGTGTTAATTTCTGCCACCCAACATGCATGTCTCAAATTCGGGTGGTAAGCTAAGAACGATGTGTCATGCTTCTATGTTCTCTTATATTTAGAAAACGTAGAACAATTTGAACGCAGTGGGATTTGAACCCGCGCCTCTTGAACACCATTAGCGCGTTCTGACCGCTAAGCCATGCGTTCTACATCCAGCTACGTCAAAATTCTTATATGTTTTCTTTATGCTTATGCTTATGCGTGCTTGCATTTTCGCAGGGACAGAGTCCCTTAGTCCCTGCGAAAATGCAAGCACAAACTTGTCGCTGTCAAGACCAACAGGGCAACTGTGGCGTTGTTGGTCTTGATAAAGACACAGGAAGATGAGAATACTGCCAGTATTATATATATATAACCAGTATATAACCTCAATTCGAATAATAGTTTAAATAATATGAAAAATAAATTGATTTTTTGATTCAAACTCTATTATTTTGCCTCATATTTCGTTATAGTTATTTAATATAAGATTAGATATAGATATATCTAACCTAATATCTATATAGATGTCAGATTAGAATAAAGCTATCTATAACTTTTCAATAAAAATCCTGTTTAAATTTTCAGCCTGATATGATTGTTTTAGTTTTATTTATTTAAATTTTATTATAATAGTTCAAATTATTATAATGCTATATATTTACTATCATTGAATTTTAAAATTTAATGTACTGAAATATAATAAATAATCGTTCTTTTGTTATAGCATATAACAGCGTTGGATATAGCAGGCGACACAGCAGTAGCTTTTCAAAATGAGCTTAATAAGAAGTACGGGGTGAATAAAATCAGATTTATAAAAGGTGATGTTTCAAATGAAGAACATCTTATGGGAGCTTTTGACACCATTTTAAAAGAATATAGATACATTGATGTAGTTGTCAATAATGCTGGAATCATGAACGATGCTAAAGAGATGTACAAGAAAGAAATTGAAATCAATGTGGTAAGATTTAAGATAGATTAAAAATCATGTAATTATTATTTATCTGACTGGGGATCGAAGTTACAACCAATATTTACACACAAACGTTGTCCCATCCATTAGCCGTCTATTAGATCATAGTATATCGTATCCTTTCTATAAGGAAGAGAGTGCCTATTCATAACATTTTTTGTTTTTAGTTTCTATTTACTTTAGCGACTTAACTTACGTTAATAGCCTAATTACCAGATTGGCAAAAATAAAGAAAAATAAATAGACAGAATATTTAAAATCAATAAGGAGGAAAACAAAAATATTGAAAATATCTATCATATCCATAAATAATTACAAATTGTTATAGAGTTTTATACTTAATTACTATGAAACTTGCACCAACACCAATAAAGTGTCAACTATTAAACTGTCTATTAGCAGGTCTTTTTAAACACTATCATTTAATATAAACATATTTATGAACAATTTAATATACTTAGTCTTGCCATAAATATTGTAACAAAGGAAGATTTTTTTTTGTACGTTACATTTATTACAATTATAGTGTGTTAGTTTAATATATTAATTTAAAATCATAAAACTCCATTGGCTGCAATACAGACTTTTAAACGTTGCGGCCAGTTATCAATACCAGCACGCACTCTTTCTATGGGACAATTCTTCATTGCCAATTGTGTGAATTGTTTTATGGACTCAAAATTATCACGGCGATTAGAGCAAGCCTTACTCTATAAAACTGACTATAAATCATAATCCAGCGAATTAAGATCAAGACTAAATGATGGCTAGTTTTCAGCCCTGGCGAAATCCGGAACGTTCACATCTAACCAAGATTTGGTGGACCACCTGGCGCCGAGTCTGTACCTTAAAAATTGTATTTGACACCATACCTACTTTACGTAATGCAATTACAACGATTCTGTTTTCTTTATCACCCCACTTCATTTTAATATCACTAAATATTTTACAATATATGTGTGCGAAAATAAGAAAACACAGCGAACAGTAATATAAACATGACAGATTCCAAAAAAAAAAAGAAAGTTGTACAAGTTGTGAAAGTTGAAAATTTTCAACACCAAACTTAGTTTTTTTACGATATTTATGCGAACGAAGGTGATCTCCTTTTTCGCAGTTGGTCTAGAACGTACTTAGCGAAATAAAACTACTACTACAAACAGGTATTTTATTTCCTGGTCCCTTCTAAGATAACCGAGGTAAGATCAGATCTCAGATTCAAAGTGAAAACACAAATAAAATATACCTATAAATATTAACATATACAATAGTGAAAGAAAATGTATTGTTTTCTTATAATAACGTGGATATTTAGCATAGCATTTTTAATTTGATTATTCAGTTAATCGTGGGTTCTCTTCCACCCAAAGCACATATGTGGGTACATACATGTGACGTTTTTATAAAAGCATTTCTTTTGTGTTTACTGTCCAAGTTTTATTTTATTTAAAAAAACCTATTTACCAAAGTTTTGGCCGTACATGGTACAATCTTTTTCATCTAGTACGTTGCGTTTCAGTCGCGTAGTGAGTGATATAGTGATTTATTTCTTTATTATTTCAGACTGCATTAGTTACAAGCACCTTGAAAGCCATAGATATAATGAGTAAAGAAAACGGTGGCAAAGGAGGAGTGGTAATAAACATGTCATCGATTGCAGCATTTCTTCAGGATCCTCTCTTACCCGTGTATTATGCGACTAAAAGTGCTGTGTTGCAATTTAGCAACTGCATTGGGGTAAGATTTACTTACTAAAATATAATTTATTTGGGTCACTAAACTAGTCTTAGGCATTCCGAGTTTCTCTTACTTCGACGTGAAAAACATTATAATTTTTTTGGCTTTTTTTTGCATATATTTTTTATATTTTTAATGTTTATATTGTTTTCATGTCAAATATTTTTATATAAAGGCAAGACAACAACAGGGTTAGGTTCTTTTATATTTTATTTTAAACATATAAAATTCACAATTACAAGTCTATTATAATATGTTTTATAATTTTTAGCTTCCAGCGTATTACGACAGAACAGGTGTGCGTGTACTAGCTATATGTTTTGGAGCTACAAGTACCACACTTCTTTCTGCAGAAAAATTGGGAAATTTCGATAAGAAAGTTGAAAGTGAACTTGTTAGTGCTATTAGCGTTCATCGTTTCCAAAAGTAAGAAGTTTTTTTTTGTAATAGAATTTTCATTTGAAATTCATGAAATTTCGTTATTTAAATAAGGAATCGTGGACGAAAGTATTTTAAAAAGTGTGCAAAATGCTAAAAAACTAATAATTTAGTAAAGAAATTACATGCAATATTAAAACAGTAATTTCAAAAGTGTAATTAATTATTAATAGAGGCATCGAGGTGTATTTAGACGGGTCTCACAGTGAAATTTGGACAACAAGAACACTAATGATACCTTATTTCCATTCCCTAGCTCTGGTAACACAAAACATAATGTTAAGTTCCGTCACCCAATACGAAAAAAAAGCTGAAAACGAGAGTGTTTTGACACTATTAATAAATAAGCTTTTAATTAATAAATATGCTTTTTATATAATTCAGGGTGGAATCTGCAGCCAACGCAGTTTTAGAAACGATCAAGCGAGGTGAGAGTGGTTCCACATGGTTTTCTATAGCAGACAGGCCTGTAAGGGATGTTACTGATGTTATAAAGAAAGCTTACTCAATACTTAGTGAGCTTGTTTATAATTAAAATTAAAAAAGTAATACAGATACGGTTTTGTTTTTGGGCTTTTAATCGCACGTTGAATTGTATTTACCATTAAGCATATATTTGTTTAACTAATGAAATAAAAAAATTATATTTATTTTTGTTTAAATTGTGATTTATTTTATTAAGAATTCAACCTGTATGAAATAAGAGAAGAGGTGAAAAGACCACATTTAGAGATCTATTATTATAGTGTGACAAAGTTTTCCAAGTTACATACATAATGTTTCAATTGAGCTTTCAATTTACTGTTCAGACTAAGTACTAGTGTTCAGGCAATGTACTGGACATAAGTAGTTGAAAGGACTAATCTTTTACTTTTTCAAAATAATTTCCTAAAATTTCCACGAAACGACAAAAGACAGTTTACTTTAAAACCACGGTGGATATACAGAATAGTATATATTATATAGGTACTTTAAAATGCCCCAATCGCATTCGTCAAAATTTTATAAGCTTCATGTACGTCTTCTGTTACATCTATTGCTAAACTTTCTTCCACAACCCACGTGCTACCACTTTTACCATTTTGATAACTTACATATGTGCCTGCAGCGGCGGCCTCGGGTCTGTAAAAATTAATTGGTCTCATAAAATATTAATATTATAGTTGAACTGCAAAACCTCTATTTGTTTGTTTTATAATTTACGAATGTTCCGTATTTGTATAGAAACGAAAAAGACTTCGCATCCACTACTATTTTCAAAATCTTTATATTATACTACATAGTGACTGACTGGCAAACAGCGCTCAGGCGAAACTACTGGGATACTGAAGCTGATTATTGGTTGGAGTATGTCTAAAGTCATGTACTTCACGCAAATGAAGTGGCGGGCTTTATAAATAATGTACATAGCAATTTGTTAAATAGTTTGAATAATAATACGTACGTTTGCCATAGTCTATTATTTCTAACAGTTGACTGAATTGCTTCAGAATTACAATATTTTACAATATTTTGATCGAAGCTGTCAAATTTTTGTATTAAACTGGTTGTTGTTAAACCATAGCACATAGTTATTATTCGTACTTTGGTACGTTGATAGTATTCATCCATCTAAAATATAATCACTGTTAAATATATATTAATAATTTCCATAAAAAATAGATAAACTGATTAGTTAAATACGAGTATTACCTATGTAGGTAAGCAATATGTTAAGCGCAAAATGTTCTAAATGTTCTCATATTCATAGTATCTTATTCATTAATCCAAAACCAGGTAAATCAAGAGCGCCTAAGGAGATTTTTGGGTAGTGAAACCACAGTATAGTCTGACCTTCAAAAACTTGCCCTACAGTGTTTAGATCAAAGTTGAATGTTCAAGTACTGGACTGCAGAAGAATCCATATGGGAAATGAAACATTCTTTAGAGCGAGAGTATCTTAAGGATTAAGCCTTTTTGACATCAATGTCGAAAATAACATGCACACGAGTTAATTCACTTTAGATTATAATATTTATAAACTCTTACTGAGACATTTTGTTATCTATTAGCGCTTCACGCTTTTGGGACTGAAAGCCGCGCTTGGTCACAGCGGAGAAATGAAAATAATTCCCCCGAGTGGAAAATAAACTCGCAGCCAATCGCGATTAAAGTCAGACTGTAACATACTGCGCGACAATGACCTCAAATCTATTAAATAATATTAATTTTAATACCAAAGAAATCACGAACCCCAAGGCAATTGCTAAAGTAAAGTACAGCGCTTTTGGTCCCAGCGTAAACAAATGCAGTTGGCGAATATTGTAACAGAGCTGCAACTGATGATACGTTCATAACAGTTCCTCCTGTACCGCCTCGGTCTTCCCGCATTATCTCTATGGCTTTACATGTTGATGATATAAGAGCTGTCTGAAATAGGCAAAAGATAAATTAATGGAAGTAGCCGCTTCACGCTTTTTCCCGCATGAAAATAGTTAAAATATAATCGTTCCCCTAATGGGAATCGAACCCATAACCCATGGCGTTTAAATTCACACGCCGTCCCAATGGCCTCTATGTAAACATTTACATTATTGTATACGCTGACATTTAGCTCTGTATTCCATTTTCCGTCTATTACCCGCTTAGTACCATAACTTTTATTCTGAAAGACGCGACCTAACACAAGTCAGAGAAATGGGCACATTTTTCAATATAAATTTTACCACAAGTTTAAGTCATCGTATCCATATGTAGGCACATGTAATTGGATACCTTTCGACTGACCTATACCTAATGGTGTGAAATCAATCATTCCGATATATTTAAAGACAGCTTGCTAATATTGCTATTAGCCATTTTCATGCGCCGTGTATACATTCATAATATATTTCTTCCGTGTAAAACTTGCTTTATGTATCTTATATTTTTATGTTTAATATTTATATGTATTATGTAATTTACTGTAATAATTTCTCCTGCGTAAGCTAATTTTATTCATGAAATGCTTGAGATAATTTTTTCTAATATTGAGTGTATACTTACTACATTAATATCCACTTCATTTTTATATCCATTCATAGTCTCATTTGAAATGCCAGCGTTATTAACAACAACGTCGATTGTACTAAATCTTTTTACGATACCATCGTAAATAGAGGTCATTTGATCGTCATTTGTAACGTCGCACTTAAAAAACTCCATATTGTTCTTGAAATTGTTCAAAATAAGTTCTTTTTCAAATACTCTTCCTGTGTCTTCATCCATATCCAAGATTGCTACATACTACAAAATCAAAAATATATAATATGATTTAGACTAAACGTAACTTATACTATTTGAGCACCATTTATTAGGTATATGCAGCGCCTGTGAAATTATGTAAGCTATTTGGGTATTGTAGCGTTTAACAGCCATTCGTCATATTATAGCGAACTTATTGTTTTTCTTTTTACCATTCATTTTTGTTTAGTATTTATCAGTTTCACGCTTTTATCCGCAAATCAAGGAAGTCATAGAGAAGCTAGAGTCAAAACACTACTACAAATAAATATAGTCTTTCTTTTTTAATTTTCATAAGCTAATTATTCTTTAAAATTGACGTTGGTCACAACAAAAACGGCATTTAAAACAATATTAATTTATACTTGTTTCACTCGGTCAAATATTTTTAAGATTTTTTTTTATAAAATGTATAAGAACTAACAATACAAAAAACTTATGTGCAAGAATGAAGAAAAAGCAAGGAGACATACCTTTGCACCTGCGTTTAGAAATTGACGTACTATACATGCTCCTATCCCACTCGCTCCTCCTGTCACAACAGCTGTCTTATTTGCTATACTATTCATATCTTTTAATGCGTATCCCTTTTGTTAAGAACGTGATGTTTTATATAGAAAATACAATTAAGTTTATTACTAAAATGTCATAAAATTTTATATTAGAAGCTTTGTCACGAAATCAGGAGGACATGATAACGCATAGTTATGATTTTTTATTAAACACAAGTAAATCATATTTCCTCATGTAATTTGTAAATAATTCAATTTAAATGGCTTTTATTGAACTTTACTCTTAATCTAAACGGCGTAGTTAGTAGTAGTTAGTCCCTTTCGTCTCGTACACTGTCATCAACCACGTCCTATATGCCCGGGAGGTCCGCGTAAGTTTTACGTGACTTTCTTCCAGTATCATCGATTTTATGCTCTCGAAAGTTACTGAGGTGCTGCTTGTGAATGCTTATCAACAGCTGTGGCCATATCCCCTCCACCTACAAATGTTAAGCAACTAAGATAGTATAGACGACAGAGCATGAAGCGGTTCGTTTTAAAGTTATTAACTATCCACTTCAGCACCTCTACTAACTATATTGCATGGGCTACAGACGGATACTGATGCCAGTGCTGTAGGCCTGAAAGCAGTAATAATCCAAATAAAAGGAAAGGTTCGCATGTTATTATGGGTTATTTTAGCACGAGGACAACTTTTGCAGAATCCAAATATCATAGCTATAAGCTGGAAACCTTGAGAATAGTAAGACATTTTTTTTGACATTGACTATCTAACATTTTTGTCACTTCTTGTATAGAGGAAAATTTACTATTGAGACTGACTGTAATGCAGTAAAGGCATCTCGCTATAAACAAAAAATAATTCCAAGGATCCATGGTCATGGTGGGCATTTTTACAAAATTACGATTTTGAAGTTGAATACAGAAACATTGAGGGTAGTTATGATTCTATCTACAAAAGATGATTGGCTAATATTAGAACAGTACCGCGAACAAGCATTATCCAAGATTATTGACGAACTCCATAAAATTTTTATTCAGTTTACAAGCTTAAGGACAATATTCTGTACTACGAAATAAATTCAAATGGTAAACTAAAGCTGGTTAAAGTTATTCCACAGTCATACCAATGGAGCCTCATTAATACCTACCTCGAGGCACTGAAGCACTTGGGATGGGAAAAAACTTTAGCCAAACTGAAGGAAAACTTTTGGTTTCCCAAGATGTCATCTACAGTAATATACTTTAGAGCATTGCGTAATATGTAAAACTGTGAAAGGAACATCTGGGGCTATACATAGTAGGCTTCACACAATTGAAAAGGTTACAGAACCATTTCACACTATTCATATTGATATCTTGGGCAAACTAGCAGTTGTATTTCTATTTGGAGCTCCCAAAAGAGTTTTTGTCGATGGAGATGGTGCGTTTATTTCACACTTTAATCACTATTGTGATCAATGTGGGATTGAATTACATAAATGCGCAGGATATATTAGCAGAGGTAATAGCCAAGTGGAAAGGATAATGAAGGTCATAAAGAATGGTCTAACGATAATTAAACATACCCAAAAAAGCCATTGGGAAAAGTCACTTGAAACTCTGCAGCTATAAACTGTACTATATCCAAAACCACTGGACAAACGCCGATTGAAATATTTACTGGCAAGAGAGGTTGTGCCCATATTAAAAAACCCCATATTAAAAATAAAAGATACGGATAATGAACGTGTTAATCTAGAATCACTTAAGTAAGTTGTTATAGGACCAGGATGTCCGAAGACTGAGTAAGATAAGGCAAGATATGATAAAGGCAAAGCTCAAGTTAACAGATTTGAAAAAAAGGAGAATACATTTTTGAGATCATATTATGAAAACTATAAGTATTTGCTTCATTACGTTTTGTTAAATATAACAAAGCTGTGTCGTTTTTCTCTTCTAAATGTTTCTTAATTTTCAGGTTCCTCTAAAAGCGCTGGGGGGCCCCTAATCGCAGAATGGCCGTATCGGCGCATTATACATAACAATATGTTGAAACTTCATAAAGCTGCATTGCACGTGATAGCGTAAACAAGTGAATAATCGCCACACTTCTGCCCTACTCCAAAGTGAACAATAAAATGCCCTGTTGACGCCGTCTGGGAGCATTTCACAATAAGACGCGCCGCTCAGGCGCCTTACCAAGGCGATGACGGCGTGAGGAATGCTACGTTGCATAGAGACCTCCGTATCGCGAGCCTGGACGACCACATCATCGAGTTGGCCGCCAACGTGTTCTACCGTGCTGATGTCTCGCAGCATCCGCATCTCCAGGACATCACACCGTGGCATACGAGACCGAAGACGACTTCCCCGAGATCTCCTCCCACCCTCCGATCCCTGAGCTGCAGCTGCGGAAGCCTAAGCTGGGCCTCCCATGAGTAATCGGGGGTATCACCTGGCTGGGTGGACCGCCCTCGCAGCTACTGCTCTTCTATCTTATCATATATTTTTATGAAATGTAAGTAAATGGTTCAATTATTGAATTGTATTGCTATTCAAATAGTTATGTCTATTATAAAATCGATTTAATATCTAGTGTGGAGTTCCGAGTCACATATAACTGTTTTGAACGTTTCACTTTGTTTTCGTTATAACAACGATATCATTTCAAATATTTTAAAGTGTTATTCGGAAACTCATGAATATAAAAGTACTGAAATCGAAATAGTTGCTTTTAAACCTGCCTCTTGAATAAGACGTAATTATCTTGTTAACATTTTTTAAGGTGTTATTCCCACACTAAGGAAATTGAAAAGGACATATTTAAAAATCCCTAAGAAATCCGAAAATCCTAAATATGTCTTTTTCAATTTAATAAATGTGGGAATAATATATTTAATAAATAGCAAAATATATTTAATAAATAGCATTCTCTCTTGCCAGACGATTGTTCGTAGAATAATCTTTGGGTAGCAGAAATTTATAAAAATCTCTCTACAGAGATGCTAACAACAAATATAAGTTGTAATAAACGTATAAGAATTTCAACGTAGCTGGATGAAGAACTCATGGCTTAGCGGTCAGAGCGCTTGAACGGTGTTCAAGAGGCGCGGTTCAAATTTTTATACGTTTTCTAAATAAGACGTAATTATCCAAAAGATGCGGTCTCAAATACTGTTCTTATTTTTATTTAGAATTTCAGTATTTATATATTACATCGTCTTTCTGTTTATTCTTCTTCTTCTTCTTGGCATTAATCCCGGCCTGGCCAGGGTGTGCCTTCCTACTCAAACTCCTCCACTTTGCGCGATCTTTCTTCATCAATGTTTAGTCCATTGCCTCTCATATCCTGCTTTAAGACATCCAGCCATCGCTTCCTTGGGCATCCAGGAGGTCCGGGTATATATCAAGGCATATTCTTTCAACATAGTTCTCAGGTTGGCGCGAAACATGGCCATACCATCTCAGGCTACGCTCTTGAAGCTTGTCTGCTACGTCACGGACTCTAAGACTACCTCGCACTACCTCTAACACTTTAAAAAATGTTATATATATATATATATATATATATATAATATAAAAATATAGTCCAGCCCAATTAACGATTATAAATAAAACAATATATTAGTTTTTTATTGAAGTTTTTTTAAGCACCTTTTACTCTTTTTTCGGTGACAAAGGAGACACTGCAGTTAAGAGGCACAATGTTCTGCATTTACCACCAAGCTGAAAACATTGCCCGTATGTATATCGCAACGAAGATAAATGAAGGTAGTACAAAAGTATTATATATTTTTTAATAATTTCTTTAACAAGAACATATTTTACATAATATAAACACGATACAGACTCAGCGCCACACTCTGATCAAATTTGTACAGTAAAAAAAAGTGTAAGTTAAAAAAAATAATTTTAATTTCATAATACTTTATTTTTAAATATTAATAATTTTATAACATAATGCATTTTATAGTAAATAACATATTTCTCTACTCTGGAAGAAACCAGTCTCCTGCCATAATATCGTAAGCCTTATCAACTTTATCTGTTATTTCTTCAGTTTTACTCCAAATGACCCAGACGCTACCACTTTTACCAGTTTTGTAGGCTTTTATTGTTCCTTGTGCCGCTTCTTGCGCTCTGAAACAATTTAATAATTAAATTAAATTTGTATAATCGATTAGATTTTAAGAGAATTAAAAGATGAAATAAATTACTAATAGTTAACACGAATAAATCATTACCCACTTAAAAAATTGAGAATAATCTGAATATTTTGCGAAATGATTAGACATGAGATAATTTATACAATTGAGCAATATTTTTACAAACAAAATGACTGATAGACTGAAAGCTCTAAAGAAGCTTCCCAATTAGTCAACAGAGTACAACATGGGCTTTAGTGATGTTAGCTATGAAAGAGTGACTGCCATATTTTTGAGATAAAGGTATCAAAACATCGGCACAATTGTACCGTTACGTTAAATAACCAAGAATGGTCATTTCAGCCAGACCATATTTATGGCAAGACTAAGTATATGTACGTAACATATTATACAATATGTAACATGTAAAATATACTATTGCTTATTTTAAT
Organism: Podotricha telesiphe; assembly: GCA_038994665.1. NCBI lineage: Eukaryota > Metazoa > Arthropoda > Insecta > Lepidoptera > Nymphalidae > Podotricha > Podotricha telesiphe. The sequence continues at coordinate 553,995 of JAOYRR010000161.1, read as the reverse complement.
TTTTCTTCATAATTTGTCAGCAGCTTCAGTTTTACGCTTTTTTCCGCTAAGCAGGGCAGGCAGAGGTAGAGAGTCCTAGTGTCTTCAATTCCTGCTCAAAAATGTGATCTTACATGTAGACTGGCGTAACTTAATGCCGCGCTATGTCTTGTCACCAGAGCCGATAAATAAAAATAATTTAAATATAATTATTCCCCCGAATGGTAATCGAACCCAAGACCATCGCGTATACAGCTAGAATATATAAAGATATTCTACACGTTTAATGTTCAAATCTAAGGTTACAATCATGTCAGTGATACTAATGATAACGTCGCCTGTGAATGCTGCAAATTATAATTATGCTTCTCTTCTTTTATCTGTCTTATGTGTTCATTTTGAAACTAGGCATCTATGTATGAACTGTTGGCAATTTCGTTGAAGCTTATCATTATGGATTTAAAAATTGAGGCCTTCGACCTCCAGACCGAGACCTCAATTTGGTAAAATTATTGTATTTAAATTATTTTCATAACCTCACTCTATTATGACCAGGACAATGCGTGACTTTGAGTTATGGCACTTAACCGAAATTAAAATTGAAATAAATGGTCTTGAATCCGAGCGGTAAGCGGACAACGGAAACTTGTGCCCTCCTGCAACCTGTAACCCCCTGCTATATGGGAAAAAACATTTATATATTTTTTTTTATTAAAGAAGGTCCTACTTGGTCCAATTAGTTAATTTAAAAGTTTAACATGTGCTTATCACGCACAGTCAAGTAAAATATCTGTGTCATTTATTAGGTACATGGTAATAATACTTAGCAACAGAATAAATTAGTTATCTTTGTTTGGCTCGACCTAGTCGTCGTTCGTTGTCATAGTTTGTCGACTGTTGTTGTCGTGTTTTTACAAAAAAATAATGTTCAGGAAATTGAAATAGTAATAATTCTTAGAATCGACTTTCATTTATAATTTATTAAATTACACAAAACTATTTCTTTACACGAAGCTTTATTTAGCTTCACCCTTTTTACATACATTATATATTATTTACATAGCCTAGTGTTAATACTCTCTGTTCTCCATTTGCCACCGCCGTGCTTTGTCATAAAACCAGAGCGGAAATAGAAATAATTTAAATATAATCAGTCCCCATAGTGTATACAGCCAGACGCTGTTATTCTTTAGACAATAAAACATAATGATGTACTTTATCCTTAATTTTCTCATACGTAAACAAAATTTTGAAAAATCCTTACGTCTGTATATTTGTATATTTCACAAATTTGTCTATATTATTGGTAATGTCCTCGTCGAAGCTCTTAATGGTGTGTACCATTTCTGTTTCTGTTGCACCGAAACACATACAAATTGTTCTTACACCTGTTCTTGAATAGTAACCTTCTTTCTGGAAATAATATTGATTTATTAAAAACTAAGCAAGTGTCCCTTTTGTTTTAATTGCCCTTTTATTACTTTCTTTTATCTTTACAATTCTCCAGTTCACTTCATCACCTAAGACTCTGTTCTCACCTTTCAAATTATTAGAGTGGTACATTCATTTTTTATAAAGTGCTAACTATGTAAGATCATATAAAAATATTATTATTTATATAAATAATAATATTTTCAAAGATGAAATAAATATGATTTAGCCGTTTGCTCGTAGCACTTTTCACCCGAAATCGAGATGTAGCAGATTTAGCGGCGAAACTTAACGCCACTCATTGTTATAAGAGTGGGGAAATTTATGTGACGAAATGATTTAAATAAAAGCATTAGGAACATATACAGAGTAATGAAAACAAATAAATATAATTTATATATAAAAATTTAAAATGTTAGGTACGTCGTAAAAAAAATTAATGAGCTCTAAAAAATAATATATAATAAACTTGTTCTGGCAGACTTGCTCAATCCACCGGAGTCTTTTCTTGTATAGTTTTACATCAAACGTCAGTAAAAGAATACTGAAAATACATAAGAAAATAAGAGTAAAAGGAAACTCAACACCCAATGTTGATTTCGGGTCAAAACTGAAGAATGGAGTTATGATACTAGGTTATCTTGGACAATCTTGCTATGCGTGTTATGCGAATAGTTACAAGCTGCTAAAAGAAAAAATAAAAGGTTACCCCAATACTGGTCGTGAAGTGAAGAACACCTGCCTTTGTGGCGCCATAAACGAAAACGTTTGGTGACGACAGCGTCAGTGCACTAACAGACGCTATGTTTATGATGGTACCCCCTTTCCCTCCCTTATCTTTACGCATTAATTCCAGCCCCTTTATAGAACTCGCGATAAGAGCCGTCTGAAAATTAAATATTTTTAATATTAATAGCTTTAGTTTCCATTTTGAATTTTTTCATGTTCACGAATCCCCATTTCAATCTTCATTTTGTCCTCAAATTCTTGGTCAAACTAGACAATATAAAAAAAGTAATCGTGATTCCTAATTTTACTTTGTTACATTTTTTATCAAATGTGATTAGGAAGATGTCTATATTTGAAATATAGGATTTTTCCCTCATAGCGTTTGTTTACCAAAGTCATTCCATACACAATTGACCTGTGCAATGATGTATAAATGGAATTCACTAAGTTATATTCAATTTTATATCAGAGTACTTGTTAATGTGGGAATAATATCTCATTTAAATTGTTTTTACAAAAAAAAAACATTACAAATTTTAAATTTGTTTTATAAAATTTGTTCATTTGCCAAAGAAAATTTTTTTCCTCAAAAGAAAATATCATAATTTCTTATCATTTACCGTCTAGACAATACGGAATAACATTTCTCTATCGGAAATTCGAAAAAGTGTTTCCGAGTTTGTCTTCTTATTTCTACATTAAATTCTCTCTGACTCACTCGCTAGGGAAGCTAAAAAACATTAATTAATACGAAGGACAACTTCACAATGTCCTTAGTATAACCAACGTGCCGCAACGTGTTGGAAAGTGCTGACTGAAAACGTGATTGGTTGTGGGTTCGATTCCTTCTCGAAGGAATGATTATATTTTAACTATTAAAAATCCTCCGCTCGGGTAAGACAAAGCGCAGCATTGAGTTCCACCATTCACCACATAAGTGGAGATCTATACGGGAAAAAGTACGTTAAGATGTAATAAAAACCACCATATTTAATAAAAGTATCTTACAAGGTTAATTTCAATTTCCCTCCTATATTCTATATCATTTGCAATGGCTGCACAATTAACAATGACGTCAATGTAGGATTTTTCCTTAATTATTTGTTCAAAAAAATTATTAAATTGGTCTTCGTTTGCAACATCGCATTTTATAAACTTCACTCTGTTCTTGTCGTAAATTTTAGCTAAATCTTTCTCCAAAGCACGTCCTTTGTCTTCATTTAAATCCAAAATAGCAACAAACTATAATTAAAATACATTAAATTAAAAAAAAATGACATCTAAGTAAGCTTAAGATAAAGCGCGGCGTTGTGTTCCGACCCTCAACACAATGTCTTGATTTCGGGCGGAAAATGGCGATCGGAGTGTCGTGACACTAGATTCTCTATGATTACCTTGATAGCATGGCTATTTCCCGCATATTAGGCGGGAAAAAGCGTGACGCTGAAAAAAAAATACATCAAATTTTATGATGCAGATCTATCACCCGTTATTACTCCATAAATATTAAATATACCTACATTACGTAATGCTACATACATTTCATTGTTACCAAACACTAATAGCTCCCACGCAAAAAAATTACAAAAAATATTGTAAACATCTCAAAAGCTTCATCTCTGTGGTGCCCTAGCCAACGATGGCCTAGACCCTTGTAAAGAATATATTCTTTGCAAGATTCTAGGCCACCGGTATTGGGTATATTTAAATGTATTTTATTCACTTTGCAATAAAAGGAATATTATGAATATTTAACAAAATAGAAAAGCGAATATAAGGAAAATATATGTGAATAATCTACACAACAATTCAGAAGATACTGTGTAATTATAGTAATAAACTATAACTGTTAATTTTTGCATTTTTTCCTTCCTGGATCTTTAATCTTTATCTTTAATATAAGACTACGGTAAGCAAAAATAAAGACTAACGCATAAAAAATGTGCAAAAAGGCGGCTCTATACCCATCTACGACTTAGATATCAATACATTCGAATCAGCCATCTCTTTAGATAACATTGGTTATTCAAAATGCTATATTAATAATAACAAGTGGAGACTAATAACGAAGATGAATAATAACATGATAATATGGAACGTTTTGTTCCTGATTATAAAGGAAACTTAAAATAAAATAAATTATTCACATTTAATTTTTTTGCACAGATTAATAAATAAATTTGACTATTAAAAATATTAAATAAAAAAGTAGCTTCGCGCTTTGTCCCGCATAGCAAAGTAGTCGAAGAAGCTAGTGACAAGACTCTCTATCCTCGTCTTTTTACTGATTCCAAACGCAATAACTGATGGTACAAATTCACTAAAAAATAATTTTATTAAATGAATTATATTTCTCCGCTCTCGTAAAACGCAAAAGCTTTGAGTTGTGCCAATATATCGAATTCGTACTATAGGCAATGTATCGAATTCGTACTATATCAAATACTGTGATTATTTTTAAATAAAGATAGACTATACAACTAAGTGGCAGAATGCTAGTCATTGTTTAACCATACTGCTAATTTTTTTTTATACTATGTACAAGGCAAACGAATGTTCGGATCCTGATGGTAATTGATCTCCGCCGCCCACGTCCCCTTGTAACACCATAATATCTATAGAGATGTTGTCGGACTTACAAACTATAAGTATTGTCTCGGGTTTACTTTTATTTTATATAAATATTTTCCTAGTGATTCCAAAATATAATCACCATGTACAGACTTTCTCTCTAACTGCAATATCTTGATGAAATTTTATTTTAATGAGCCGCGTAAACTATGTTTTATGACAAGTATAATAATATAAGGCAACAGTGGCAATCTCTGGCAATTTCTCATGTTACGAAAAAATCACGAAATCAAAGATGTAAAAATAAATACAATTGAATATGATAATGATTAAACTTGGTGCATCAAAACGTACAAGGTATGTTTAATAAAGACTAAGCAATTGAGTTATTCCTGAACTGTAACAATATTCATGTGCTTTGTATTACAGACCGCTGGTTTCGAAATTTTGAACATTTTGAAAACAAAAAGAAATATAATATCAGAAATATTACATAAATTTAAATGTAAATAAGGTCTAAGGTCATCCTGAAAAAGAGGGGCAGAGTCTGGCGGTAAACGCGCGCTGTGGGTTCGATTCCCTTTTCAGCGAAGTTATTATATTTAAATTATTTTCTTTTGTCCGTTCCAGTAACTAAGATAAAGCGCGCTGTTGAGTTCCGCTTCTCAACACGCAATATATTTTTCGGGTGGAAAGTATAAAACGGAGTGTCTTGACACCTCGTTCTCTCTGATTACCATGCTATGGGAAAAAAGCGTTTAATATTTTATTCTTACCGTCGCCCCTTCTTTTAAAAATTCACTTGTGATCGCAGCACCGATACCTCGAGCCCCACCCGTAACGAGCGCTACTTTATTTTTTAAATCGCACATGTTTATTACACGAACGGGTATTTGCAACTGACTAGCGCTACTATAATACTTACGTTTATAATGTTTTATCAACACTCAATAATAATTCATTAAACATAAAAACAAGCCTAAAAATAAGTAGACACCGTTGAGATAGTAATGGAAACAAAAACATATCGTCTAATGACCGATAGTGGTGGATCCAAGTTAATTTTTATGCGTTTTATAAATATATGTAATTTAATAAATACTCTATAATGTACCAATGTCCAATTGAACTATAATAATAGCTCCCACATAAAAGAAACATATGTGCTGTCACGGACTTTTGTATATGACTATTTAAAACAAACAATCTCCCGAAACATTATCTTTGCGTAGCTTCAATGGTTTATGGACGCCAAGATTTTTCCGATGTACTTTATTCTTATATTTATATTATGACTTAATTCACTCAGACACAAAATTCCTATTTTTATGTATCAGAATAATTCTGATGTATGAGGCGTATTATTGTAAAGTTTCATTATATTCGTTCAGCATTTTTTGCAGAATCACTGACAAATATCCATCAATCCAATCTCACACTCCCACATTTATGTTTTAGAACTGCTGCTGGGGACTGAGGACCGCGTGTTGTTGATAAATTCCACAAGGCTAGTTAATTAAAGAATAATCTTAAAACTTAGAATATTTATTTCGTATCGTTTTTGCTTTCTATAATTTTAAATTCATGACATGCTAAAGAGTTTCTTCTTTTCTTTGAAACTACATTAATTGTTTCCAAGATTGCAACTGAAAAAAATATTTAAGAAATATTGTTGAAGTTAAGTTATAGTTTTTTTTTTATTTATGGCTTTCGAGCGTGAGTATTAAAATTTAACACACAGTTATTAAATAATCTTGAAAAGTGTAGTGTACAATATATTATCTATATCTATACTAATATTGTATAAAAAGCAAAGATTTGTTAATTTGTTGGTTTGCTTGGATATAACTCAAAAAATACTAGACCCATTTTAAAAACTCTTTCACCTTTGGAAAGCTACATTTTCACTGGCTAATTTTGGCTATATAAATTTCAGAAATTACGAATCACCACGAAAACTTTAATAATATAACCCAATGTTTAAAAAATAATATTACGTCGCATGCGCTGCGAAAGCTATTAATGATAGAACAAAATTACAATATCAAAGAACATTTCAATATATTTAATAAAGGCATTCAAAGATATGCATGTGTATTTTTGAAGGATAGCACATGCACATATCACAGTAACTCCTTTTACTATAAACATTTTAGATTAAGAAGAATGGTTTTTGGCGAAGCTTATTTAACCCATATAGTATTAAACTATATCTAAATAAATATGTTTGTTAGAAGGGAAATTTAATATAGAATATTTATATGCACTGAACTCTAAATAGTTTAAACAAATATCTTGTAGATGTAGATATCGCAAAATAAAAATATTCTGGCAGTAAAATAATTACGCGCGCAGTAGCCGTACAGTCCGACGCGAATGTAGGTAAGTGGGAAGTCCGGGAATTCCAAATATAAGGTATTATTGTATATTTACCAAACAAGATATACCTATAGTAATTTTACTATTATATATTCCAAAGCAATCTATACCAATATTAGAAATGCGAAAATAGCTCTGTGTATCTGTGCCGCCATCACGGGCCGATTATGATAAAATACTTTTTTTCCAGGAATTTCATTGTTTTACGAAAAGGCCGCTAAAATACGAAGTTATAGTTCATGCCTCACATGGGTGAAGCCGCGAGCGGATAGCTAGTATTTGATATATATAATCCTTATTTTTAAAGTAATGATTATTGAACAGTAGTTCATTAATCATTAATTTATTACACTGGTATGAAAAAGATAATGTAAGTAGTGTTGAATTTGTAAATTATTATAAAATTTCTAATTTCATGAAAACTAAATACTATTTATACTTTAAAAGAATATATTTACATAATAATGTTACCTAAAATGTATATTTAAATAATTTCATTATTGAAATATAAATTATATATTTGAAAGTTAGCATAAAGGTTCCTTGGGGAGTGTGTGCACTAAGAGATCCTCTTATCCTGAAGTTTCTACGGAAACGGAAATTAACAAGATTTTACATTTTTGACAACTCGTTATATAAATAAATAAACATGGCTTGTCTCATCAAAACCTATGATTTCAAGTCAATAGTTTTATATCCACAAATATTATAATAGATACTTAATTCTTTATGATATATTTTATTTTAACTGCTGGCATGAGTAAATTTTTATTACTCGCACTACTTTAGAACGTTATTTTCATTATTTAAACAACTCAGAAGAGGAAAATCATTTCCAACAGGAAAGTTATTGATATTTTTTATTTATATACGTTTTCTTCCTGTTAGAGTTTTTAAAAGAAATAATATGTATAATTTGATAGATCAAACTGCCATTGTGATTGGCGGTGCAAATGGTATCGGGGCAAGTATTGTGAAAGAATTTCTTAAGGAAAATGTAAAGGTAACGTAAATATAGATAGAGAAATAGAAATTATGTACACCTAATTTATGACTATGACTATGTACACCTTATTTAAAAAAGCATATATATTTATAATTAATAATTTAAAAACAATATTTTTTTAGTATATCGCAGTTGTAGATATTGACGAAGCTTCTGGCGTTAAGCTTGAAAGAGAAATGCTTTCGACGTACAAAAGAGAAAAAATTACATTTTACAAATGTGACGTCACAAATATTAAGGATTTATTTCAAATATATCAAAACGTAGCAGATAAGTATGGCACAATCGATATAGTAGTGAACAGTGCGAGTATTACCCATGAAGGTCTTGAAAATTTTAAGCTGCAAATTGAAACTAACTTTGTAAGATATAATAGTATTTTAAATCAGTAATGTTACATTTTTTTTTATATTTCATTATGAGCATGATGACAAATCCTATTGATTGAACTTTCATAATTGGATCGGGAGAACATTAAGATATAATATTTATTTATGGGTGTCAATGAAGATTCTAAAAATTAAATATTTCTCTAAGCGGGAATAACCATTACTATTACGTGTACACTTCTAACAGACTCGTCTCCTTAGTTGTGGTGGGTTTGAGAATTCAAAATATTAATTAATAATATAATATTTATAGACTGGAGTTGTTTCGACAACGCTAAAGGCTTTAGAAATTATGCGTAAGTATAACGGTAAAATGGGTGGGACCGTTATAAACGTCACTTCATTTGCACCTTTGACTCTTCGCGCTCCGTCGTTCTTCGTGTATGGGTCCACTCAAAGTGCAGTCCTGCATTTAGCTAATTGTATGGGGGTAAGATTTGTAATAAAATTATGTTAAATTCAACTGCACGCGTAATATATACTCAGAGAACTTTTTGTTTCGCGCCCTTCCGATTCCCTTTCGATTACACCACACAATGCAGAATATGTGTGAGATTAAAAAGTCTTTGAGGCTATTTAAATATATTTTGAACTATAATGATGTATATTTATGTTATAGGATCTATTTTATTTGAATGTAGGTATACAAAATGTTTTTTAGTGGGGAAAAAGTGTTGTTTGTTTGTTAGTTTTTAATGTCAATGCTTTCGTTGCTCATGTACTTGCTCATTGAGGCTTTTTAATAGTAAATTTGATAGGACCCCTAATCTTATTAGATTAGATATTTCTAAGGCAGGAAAATAAATTTTTTTTTGTTTAAATATATGTATATGATAAAACATTCAAATTTCTAATTTAAAGTTGTTGTCGATAATTATTAGTTGTAACCTTTTTTATATACATATAAACATTATTAAAAAGAAGTCCCTCTGAGTATCTTTGGTAATTTGTTTGACGTTAAAAAAATGAATGATGTAACTTTTTATTTTGATTAAAGTTTTGTTTTTTTTTTATATATATATATAGAAGGAGGCATACTACAAAACTACAAACGTTCGACTATTAACCATATGCTTCCAATCACCTACAAATAAATTGTTCGGTAACAAAAATGACTTTAACAAAAGCGCAGCGACTACGAAAGCTGTGTGAGTTACAAAAAAAATTTAATAATAAGTTTTTTTAATATATTTCTATAATTATATTTATTACATAAATGTGGAAACATAAAAGGAATGTAGATGACATCGTGGTGGAGTGCAGCAATATTTATGTATTCGTTATAGTTATGGCTTAAATCCCGGCATGACGGATGACTTTTATTTTTGGGTTGCCACTCGTCCCTGCAACTTCCGTGGCTTCGGCTGTTAAACGAAGTGAAATCTACTTGCTAAATTTCAGCTTTCTAAGACCAGTGGTTTTACGCCTTTTCGATGTCTGTCTCTTACACAGAGTAACGGAAGACTTTTACACATGTGTCGTTTGCACCGTATGTGCAACAGAGTGGAGAACAAGCGAAACAGAGTGGAGAACAAGCGAAACAGAGTGGAGAACGAGCGAAACAGAGTGGAGAACAAGCGAAAAGTCGAAAAGACTTAAGGAAATATATCAATATAATTTATACCAATGTTTTTTAGTCAATGAGACGTTTTTTTTGTAATCAGGTTTGATGAAGCAGCACAAGGTGTGGTCCAAAGCTACAAAATTTTTTCCAAAAGCGCTGTACTTTACTTTAGCAATTGCCTTGGGGTTTGTTTTTTCTTTGGTATTAAAATTAATATTATTTAATAGATTTGAGGTCATTGTCGCGCAGTATGTTACAGTTTGACTTTAATCGCGATTGGCTGCGAGTTTATTTCCCACTCGGGGGATTAACTATATTTAAATTATTTTCATTTCTCCGCTGTGATGACCAAGCGCGGCCTTCAGTCCCAAAAGCGTGAAGAGCTAATGTTATTATGTACATTGATGTCAAAAAGGCTTAATCCTCTCGCACTAAATAATAAACATTTCCCATATATATTCCTATGTAGTCCATTTCGTCAACATGGAACATCGATCTAAACACTTTACGGCAAGTCTTTGAAGTTATTTTAGATTGTAATGTAAAAGTCGTAGGTTCAACAACCAGACCAGAGAAAACTTAAATTTGATACGGATTATATTCAGAAACATCGATTTCACTACCCCAAAACCTCCTTAAGCGCTCTCAATTTACCTGGTTTTGAATTAATGAATAATACGTAATTAGGTAATATTCGTAATTAACTAGTCAGTTTTTCTACGTTTTATGGATATTATTACTATATATTTAACAGTGATTATATTTTAGATGGATGAATACTATCAACGTACCAAAGTACCAATAATAACTATGTGCTATGGTTTAACAACAACCAGTTTAATACAAAAATTTGACAGCTTCGATCAAAATATTGTAAAATCTTGTAATTCTGAAGCAATTCGGTCAACTATTAGAAATAATAGACTATGGCAAACGTACGTATTATTATTCAAAATATTTAACAAATTGCTACGTAATAAGTTCTTTGATTTTCACGATTATTATACATTTTGAAATGAAACTATTTTTAACCCGATTAATCGCGTATAATATTGGTATTCGAAAATACATTTTAAAACCCGACGTTTCGAACACTTTACAATAGTCCGTAGTCACAGGTAGACTAGACTAGGTAGGTAGGTAGGTGGCATTTGTCTGACATTTGATACAATTAGTATATGAAACTACCGCCAACGATTTCTTAGTTCCCTTGCGTACTGCCCTGGATTCATGCAGAATGAGCTGACTGTATCTTGCTCTCTGGTGTGATCGGATTGAAACTTCAATGTTTTCAGAATTGAGTCCCAGGTGGTAGAAAGTTTTCAACCGTCTTCTTTATTGAAATTAGGGTGTGTTTGTATTTCAATAGCCTCGCGGATCATTCTTGGGATATATCAGTTTTCCTAGCGAGAATATGAGGTTTATCAAACCTGATATAATGGTTGGTTTTATCCGTTGTATGCTCACACACAGCTGACTTCGATACACGCCCATTCTTGACATCGGAGATGTGTTCCTTCACCTTTATACCGAAGCTCCTCTTTGTTTGACCAATGTAAGATAAGCCACAGTCACAATCTATTTTTTATATACTAGCACACTGCAAAGGAATGTTACTTTTTACTAGTCTCAAGAACTGGCTCATTTTTTTGTGAGGCTTAAATATAGTTTTTATTGAAACTTTACTTAAGATATTGCCAATCCTGTCCGTAACTCCCTTCATATATGGTAGTATAGCTGTCTCTCCACTGTGAGCGGCTTGTTGGTTGGTAAAACATCAAGAAAAGCTAAAGAATTATTTGCCTGTTATTCTATTGTAAATTGAATATTTTTATTAATAGAATTGAGGTGGTTTAGGAATATGTAAAATTGTGAAAGTATCATCTACGTACCACTTATATATCCTAGAAATACATGGTGCACTGCTAAGAGCCATCTCCAGGTCTCAACGCTGCGTTTTGTCTTAAGAACTTACTAACAATCACATTTATAGTCAGTCGCTGTCCCATGGCGTTCAATTTTGGCAGTTGGATTGGGTGATTTTGTTTAATGTTTTTATTAAATAATAAAATGATTTATCAAATTTAGTTAGTACGTAAAACAAAATGCAGCACCGTATGACACATTTATAAGTTATTTGATAAATAATATTTTATAAAGGACGACACGAAAGGCAGGACATTCACCTGATGATAGAAGTCAAACTCGACTATAAAACATATAACATATATATTTTGTACATATGGCTCATCGATTTCCATAGTGATAATAAAATGAAAATAATTTAAAATCGATTTCAATCGATGTTTTATGCAGAGTAGCACAATTTTTCAAGCATATCTGTATTATAAAATGTAACTGATCGCTGTCTGTACATGGAAGATATATGAAAAAATATATTATTGGCTTATCTATACCCAATACCCAAAATAATGATGAAATTTTCTTTTCTGTTTGTCTGTTTGTATGTGCACGCTAATTACAGAAACGGCTATACCGATTTCCCTTAACATTTAGTATTTATTTAATTTCAAACGGTTCATAAACAAAAAAGTTACCACCATTAAAATTATACATTTAAGCAAAATAGTTTAGTCATGTAGTTTACGCAGGTAAAGCCCCGAGCTAGTCACTAGTCATAAACATAGTCAGTGAGGACCTAGTGTCAAGACACTCCGTTTGTATTCTCCACTTTTGGTTCGCTTTTGAGACATTGCGTGTCAAGTGGCAGAATACAAATCTGCATAACGCTTTGCTTATAATTTGATATTTATATCTTTTTTCTACCTTCCACCTGTCGCCATCGCTCCAAGATGATAGAACCTTGTTGAGTAGCTTTGTTCTCTATTTTTTCCCATTTTTTTATTTAATCTAAAATAATGGATTCTATTTAATTAGAAAAAAAAGCTATCTAAATTCTTTTGGAAAATCCTTCGAATCTTGCTAAATGCCATAGAAATCTTTTCTGAATACGTTCTATTCGCAAGGAACTTGTAGAAAAGTGAGGCCTCCAGACAGTGCTACAGCATTATTTCAACATTTTACTTTCTCAAAATAAATCCAAGCAGACGTAGGCTTAGTAACTTCGGATATGTGGTGATTGAATGTCATTTGTGTCAAAAATAACACCATTATATCCACTTTTGTTAGAGGCATTTTGTGCAGATCTACATATGATTGTAGTTCTGTGCAAATTGCAAGTCCTTGTTATGTATAGTTATATTAATGAGATACACTGGAAGTATAAAAATAAAACATAAACCAATAAAAATATATGAAATAATAAGATGTAATTTTGAATTCATATCCTTGAATGAATGTTGTAAAAAGAAATATAAATTCTCATAAAAATAATGAGAAGTAAACATTACAAAAAAAATGTTTATTTTATGTTAAAAGTTTTTGTATTTTAGTGTTAGAAGTCAAGTTTTTCCATGTCCATGATAAATGCTGGCTTATTTATCTTTAAATGGTTATTTATTCAAATATTTACAAAACCCATACAACCCTATGTCAAAGATTTCCAAAATCTAAGGTTATTTTAAGGTAGTCTCAGATTTTGTTCCTCACATACTAGCACTTGGTTTTTTTAATTCATTATTAATATTAAATTATTAAAATAAAGTATAAATACAATCAATTAATTATTTCTTTTACATATCCTACCTTATTAAGCAGGGCAGGTAAACACGCTAATTTTAAAATACACCGCCCTTCGCTTTCCTTCTATCTTGTAAGTGCTAAGTAGATTTTTATTCTAATTTGAGAGATATCCTAAAACCGAGTTAGCAGATATATGAATCATACTCACCTTACGAGAAAATTGCAACGTAGATACATAAATATAATTGTTTAACATTTAATATCGCTTATTTACAATAAAAGGTATAATTAAATATGGCGTTTTTACGTCTTGAGTATTTTTTGCCATATAAATGAAAATAAAATATTAATTAGTTTACTGTGCCAATGCGTTTGTTAAATTTTCATTATTAATATAATGAATTTTAGTACATTACGATACTTGGTACTTAAACTGTCTATTAAAGCAATAAAGAACATTTAAGCCATAAGTATCGTATACTATTTTATATGACGAGTGACACAAACCCGCGCATATTATTATATATTTAAATTACTACTATTTTAAAGCAAAGGAAAAACTGCTACATTATAATAAAAGTTTCAATTATTTTAGTCATTTAATACACAATGAACGTAAAAGTAGGTGAAACAACATATTCTGTAGAAAATGTATAAAATGTTGAACGCAGCGGGATTAGAATGCGAAATGCTTTTCAATTTCCTAAGTGTGTAAATATAACACTTTAAAGTGTTGAAAATATTTAATGAATAGCATTCTCTCTTGCCAAATGATTGTTAGTCCAAAGTTCTGTTCGCCTGAATACAACTGAATACAAAAATAAAGAATTAAAACAGTGTAAAAAACAAATAACAAATAAAAACAAACTAATACAAAAAAAATACAGAGTAAAAGAAAACAATATACAACAGGTGTATTGTTTGCTAAAATATGCCCTTTATTATTTAATGCTTTTAAGCGTCAATTGTCATTCTCGTATTGTTGTCGTTTTGTAACAAATTGTGAAATTTAAGTCACACAAAGGTATAAAAATAGTATAAAAATATAAAAAAAGTATACGTGAAAGGTATAAAAATATAAAAAAAATATACGTGACAGTTATAAATTAATCTTTTTTTAATATATCATCATATACGGCATTAAAAATAACAATGTGAAAATCATGCCTCTGTTATTATCTAGCTTTCATTCTATAATTTTATTTTTACAGCTATACGCTCTATCGAGACATTTCGTGTGGAGTGGCGGAACTCAACGAAGCGCTTTGTCCTTAAAGACCGGCAAGAAAATAATTTAAATATAATCGAGGTGGTCAAATGGAGGTCGAACCCACAACCATCGCATTATACATTTGGACATTGTCCCAACACGCTGCAATGGCATCGGCAATATTTATAAGTAAAGAAATAAATTGAAGCTCAATGTAGTCTCATTTTCTCATACAGTTTATAATAATTCTTATGAAAAAAAGATGCTATTTATAATATTTGGCTATTGTTTTTATAAGTTATACGTCAGTTACTGTTTTTATATCGCAATTCCAATGTAATTCTCCTAAATATTAGTCATGTAATTTATAAATATTAGTCGGGCTAGTAATAAAATCAGCTTCACGCTTTTTTCCGCATAGCAGGGTAGGCAGAGAGGTATACAGGACGCCACCCTTCATCTTATTGCCTCGTATTTAAATCAAAGAATCCAGAAAGTTAATATAAACAATGTAAAATCGTCTGGTTCTTCCTGGAGGACGGCAAGGACCAATGCTTGGTCCCCATTTATTTTTGCTCTATATTGACGATTTACCTTTTTATGTGAAGAACTTATGTGATATTGTACTGTTCGCAAATAATAGCTCATTAATATTTAAAGTTAGCAGAAACATAATAAACTATGACGAAGTGAATAGTGCGTTATCGCTTATTCTTCTTTGGTTTGACGTTAATAATCATATGCTCAATGCCAAAAACATAAATGTAAGAAGGCAGAATTCAAGTATAACAATTGAAGCAGAAACTCTTACACACCACAGTTTTCTTATGTATAAAATTGATCAGATTCCAGTGGAATGACCACATTGAAGCACTGGCAGACAAACTCAGCTCTATCGCGTTCGCAATTAAAAAAGTAAGACAAATAAATGACATTGATACTGCCCGTCTAGTTTATTTTAGCTATTTTCATAGTATTTTATCTTATAAAATGCTATTATGGTGCAGTGCCGCAAACATACATTCAATATTTATTTTTCAAAAAAGAGCTGTGAGATCAAATTATAATCTTAGAGCTCGAGATTCTTTGCGAGATTCTTTTAAACACATAGGTATACTAACAGTTGATTCGCTGTATATATATTATAATATTTTGTTTGTCCGACAACATATCCAGTGTTATGCTAAAAACAGAGATAGACATACGATAAGCTTGTAACACCAAGTTATCGCATCCGAAAAGTAAATAAGTCTTTTATGGGTCTGAGTATACGCATATATAATATTCCACAACCTATGTTAGATTTGTAATTCCATAAAAGACAATATTAATAAGTAAAGCTTATATTTAAAAGGTAAAAATATGTGGAAGTAATATGGTTTGAGTTTAGTGCAGGTCAGCCACCGCTGTATTTATTGATAAAATTGTAACTTTTGTATTTGAAGAGAGCAAATATTAAGATTCTCGCCGGCTCTTTTCAGCAGAACTGCCATCCTACACGGTGATAGTTTTATGTTCCTGCGACGTTTCAAAAGTGCTTGCAAAAGCCTATTTGAATAAAGGATATTTTGAATTTGAATTTGCACCTAGTATCAAGATACTCCGTTCCCCACTCTCCGCTCAAGTCCGAGACATTGCATGTTGAGTCACCAGAGCGGAGAAATGAAAATGATGTACTACAATAATAATAATAAGTTACTATAATATAATACCTATACAAGTAATTTGTAGAAATTGTTTTCGACGATGAGTTTATAAATATCAAATACAACAAATGATAATTACTTATTATCTTATCTTACTATAGCGAAAGGATCATTCGATTTTAATTACAGTAATTTAAAAGTCAGTTCAGTTAGTTACTACAATGACACGGGCAAAGCTATGGGACCTGTCAGTAAATTTCAATTATTTGTTTTGTTTATTTAGGACTAAAAAAAATATTGCCTTTATATTTCTTGAATATACAGAAATGTGACATTGTAAAAATATTCATTGTCTGTGTGTGTTTTTTAAATCAATATATCTTATTCTATATACCTATATAAAAGCGAAAGATCAATCGTCATGGAATATCGGAAACTGTAACTAATTAAATTTTGTGCTACAACCTTGAACTTCGGCAGAGACGGACATTACTATGCAGACAACGTCTATGCAGTTACTCCCATATAATTTAATGTGATATGTTTATTTTTCAAATCTGTCGTTTTGAAATTTATACATTAGTAGTAGTGACAGGTTTTTTAGCTTTTAGCTCTAATTAGAGACATTGCGTGTTGGGGTGGCGGAATTCAACGCCGCGCTTTGTCTTGTCTTCAGAGCGGAGAAATAAGAATACGTAATTTAAATACATTCTTTCCCCCTGATTGATAATCGAACCGACAACAATCATTTATTCATCAGGGACCGATTATATAATTATATAATTTGTATTTCTCCGGTTTGGTGACCAAACAAATCACAGCGTTCAGTTGCGCCACTAAACAAACAATGTCTAGGATTCGGTTCTTTGTACACCGTGCTATGCGGGAAAAAGCGTAAAATTGAAACTGTTTTAAGTGATCAAATATACAAAATAAGATATATCAGAAATCATGCAGGAAATGCCAAACTTTGTAAATCTACGAGTAATACCACTCTCTCTCTGTGATCGGTCCTTCATGTCTAAAGATCGTGGTCATGGTGGAATGGGTGTCTAGAATGGAAGAACTGCCTCCAAAATCGCTCTATGAGCCCTGAATATCAAGAAATATAATTAGGACCTCCTCAAAGTTCCACATAAGGTCCCCTCCATAAAAGAAAAAAATATATATTAACTTTGAATAATTGTTTTAAAATATAATAATAACAAATTGAATATACGCGATTTCAAAATTCAAAGACATACTTATATGTATTAGTGTATTTAGTTTATATTAAAGTCGACTAAAATTATGTAATATTTACCGTTCAAATAGCTAATTAAGTTAGAGAGGTTACAATTACGTCAAGCACTACATTTATTCTTTTAGTTAGTAATATAAATTTCCTTTAGACGCAATAAAACCTAATAACCGTTGGTAAAGTTAGAAAAATGTAATAAAATAAAAAATAAAACAATTATTATTATTTAATAATTGTGAATGCCTATTGCATTCGTGGCGTTTCATATTTTCGCTTTAGGTAATTACAAGACAAGCGCGGCGTTGAGGTTCGCCACCCAACACGCGTCCTAAATTCAGGTGGAAAGAGAGAACGAGTGGCTTGACACTACACTACACTAGACTATGTATGCCCTGCTATGCAGAAAAAAGCTTGAAGCTGAAAAAATAATAATTTCTTTTTTAGATTTTTTATAACTGTATACATATAAGAAAACAAAATTTATCAGTACATCACCCTAATACATTATAATTTTGTATGCATTGTGTGATCTGATGTAAAAACACCAAATTTTTTTTCCTTTTAAACTCTCTACCATTTCAATTTTCCATCTTAGGAGAAACGCGGATAATTTAATTTCCTTGATATAAACCGGATACACCAAAATCCTAGACTTTTATGTACAAACGAACTGAACGCAATTACTAAGCAACCGTATTAAAATATTACTCTATCTAAAAAACACTTCAATTCAGGCAAAGACAAGAACTTCGGCTAGTGTAAATGTAATATAGATTGATATTTACATACATATAGCTATGTAATGTAAAGTATACAGTTATAATAATAGTATATAGCTAAGAGGTTATGTTTTGACGCAATCGCTTGAATTCTCAGTGC
This sequence comes from Podotricha telesiphe, assembly GCA_038994665.1. Lineage (NCBI taxonomy): Eukaryota > Metazoa > Arthropoda > Insecta > Lepidoptera > Nymphalidae > Podotricha > Podotricha telesiphe. The sequence goes on along the minus strand of JAOYRR010000161.1, from coordinate 535,369 downwards.
TCACTCATAGTTGTATTTGATACGAAAGTGAGCGGACGATATGAGTGTTACAAACAAAGTATGCTTAGTTACCGGAGCCGCTACCGGCATAGGGTCTGGTGTCGCTCGAGCATTATTAGAAAAAGGAGCCAAGGTATAAATTAAATACAATAATATCTATTACTTGTTTTTAGCTATTACATATGTGAACGTATTTTATAAAATATTGCAGCATGTAATTGTACTAGACGTAAATGTTGAGCAAGGAAAGGCTCTGGAAAAGGAGTCCAATGCTAAATATGGTGCAAATAAATTGAAATTCTTCAAGTGTGATGTGTCCACGGACGAACTCCATATAGCCTTTGATGAAACTGTGAAGCAATTCGGCTTTATTGATATTTTAATAAATAACGCCGGTATTATGAACGATCACCCTAATGTGTTTGAAAAAGAGGTGGCTATTAATGTGGTAAGTAAACAATTGATTAATACGCCATTGAATTTGATATTATAAAACAAACATAAAAACAAATATACGTAGGTGTAGGTAGGTATTTAGTTATCTAAATATAGCTTTAAGGAAAATAATAAAATTTTACAACTTTTAGTAATTGAAACAAACATTTGGCATGGCATTACGCACAATTCTAAGGTCTTAATAGTGAATTATTATTAACCTCAATTTAATGTCAATTTGGTTACTGGACATAAACTATTTTTGAGGCCATTGTGGCGCAATGGGACAGCGTCCGACTGTAAACGAGATTAGTTGTGGGTTCGATTCATACTCGGAGGATCTATACATATATTTGAAGTATTTTAGAGTATTTTTAACATTTTTTAAAGTGTTATTTGCACACTTAGGAAATTGAAAAAGACATATTTTGAACGCAGCGGGATTTGAACTCGCGCCTCTCAAAAACCGCTCAAGCTACGTTAAAATTTTTATACGTTTTCTATATATGTCTTATTTTAGAGAATATAGTAATATAAAATATATATATAAAAGAGTGCGGCACCAATTAACACGCATTGTCTCGATTTCAGGCGTAAAGTTTATAACAGAGTGCTTGACACTACGATCAGACTGACTTCCCTATGCGGGATATCCCTATGCGGGATAAAGCGTGAAGCGGGTTCAAATCCCGCTGCGTTCAATTCCTTATACGCTTTCTAAAAAAGTTTTTCAATGTCCCAAGTGTGTGAATAGCACTTTAAAAAAGGTATAAAAAAACGAATCCCTATATTAATATTAGGATAAGTATTATGTAGTTTTAAAATAAAGAACAACCGCAAAGTAAAATTCTTTTAGTATTACGAAACTAAAAAATATATATATATATTTCGCAAGGAAATTTTATAAATTACTATTAAATTTCGTTGCGTATACATTGCTTAATGATAAAAAGTTTGTTTACATCAAAAGTTTCGAAATCTATGCCTCGATTTCTGGCGGAGTGGCTGGCTGCTAAGCGGAGCATAGTATTAGTAATCTACACTATAATTGTTTAATAATTATGCACACGCTGTATATACTATTACACGTAAGATATGGATATACTCAAATTGGGAAATTATTGGCTTGTTAATTGCTGGTTTATTCTAACTTTTGAAATATATTTCATTAGCATCTTTTTTTATTTTTTATTATGATTTTGAGGATATTTATTTTTTATTTAATACCTTTTATAATTCAAATCCGATATTCGATACTTTCATGTAGTAAGGAAGTATCTTGTACACGCAGTCTATCTCCATTCGATAGATTATTCATATTTATAAACCAGCTAACCCGGCTAACTTCATACCGATTTAGTATTAAATAATGTATTGCAGATTTGTTGAAAATACATGACATATTTGTTTTCAAATTATGCTTGTTTAATATTTAATTACCGACCGTTTGCGGTTAATCCGTGCAATTTCTTTTTGTTTTCTGACCTTTTAAACCTTCTTTAGGCATTTACAAATATTTTAAAACCAAAATTAGCCAAATCAACCCAGCCGTTCTTGAGTTTTGGCGAGACTAACAAATATCATTTCATTTTTAAATACTGATAGTTAATTTTTTTAAGTTAGATTATGACAGTGCTTCTGAAACGGCCGGAAAGTGGAAAACGGAGTGCTCTAACTCTAAAGTTTTTTTACTAGACTTTTTTTACTAATCTGGCCCATTGTATTGTAAGGGGGTAGCTCCGAACAGCATCTGGGGTTTGCAACCCAAGTGCAGGCTTAAGGGGTTATAAGTTTAAATTGCGCATTAGCACTCGCTTCCACTGTCCGAATCTCTATATTAAATTTCATGCCGGATTTTGAATTGCAAATGAATCACATTATAATAAATTAGTCACCTGATTAGGAAATAGACGTTGTTAAACAAAAAACATGATATTATAAATTTATATTTATTGTCGCCTTTATTCGTTTCCTAACCTCAACCTCAACCATTAGTAATAATTATATACTCGTACACACTAATTGCCACAAATTCTTTTTTATTCTGCTAGGTAAGAGATAATAATTTTAAGTATTATTTTAGCTTTACGTCTATTCTCGCATACTAGGTTCTCCACTTTCCGCCTATATTCGAAACATTACGGAACTCAACGCCGCAATAAAAAAGATTAAAACCAGACGCCGCGTTGTCCTACGGCGACGCGATATTCTTATATTTTTTAAATTTACGTATGAATATTATATATATTTTACGATACTCTCAAATTGTATCTGATACTGTCAAATAATTTACTATTTTATTTCATAGTTTATTTATATTACATATAATGTAAAAAAATAATAAAATATTTTTTGTTACAGTCTGCCTTGATAACTGGTTCTCTCAAAGCGTTTACTTTTATGAGAAAGGATAAAGGAGGGAAGGGCGGTACTATAATCAACATTTCTTCAATAGTTGGTTTGATCCAGTCATATATGTTGCCCGTTTACAGCGCTACCAAGAGCGCTGTTCTACAATTTAGTAATTGTCTTGGAGTAAGTTCTATTTATTATTGTTCATAACTGTAAGGATTTTTTCAAATTTTTTTCAGAATCATTACTCATATATAAATAATAATTGTAATGTTTCTTTATTTCACAAAAAAACACAAGAAGTCATGGCGTGGCATAGCGTCTGACTGTAAAGGCGACTGAGTTTGATAACCAATCGAAGAATTAATAACATATAAATTATTTTCATATAACCAGTCTGGTAAAACAAAGTGCGGCGTTAAGAAAAGTGGAGACTCAAGTCTCAAGTAGGCTCTTTTTGTTTGTCTGTGTTGTATGACAAAGATGGGCATTGAACCAAAAAAGAGAATTTCGGCATTCAAGGAGTGTAACTAGGTCCTTTTTCCCGAGAGAGAAAAGCGTGAATCTAACAAAAAAATTAGAATCATCTGATGTGGATGACTTTGAGACAAAACAATACCACTACACAGAAATTAATTATAATTTTAAATCAATTTAAATGCCAACATGAATGTAAGTTCTTTCGGCCAATCTTTATACATGCTACAGTTAAAACTTGTTGTAAGCTACAGCGCGTTTTTCCTAGTGAACACTATACTAGTTTTTACTAGATGCCTTTGTATAAGTTCATCAGTTTAAACTATTTTTATAGTCAAAACGGGTGTTAGCGAGGTAAGCCAGTTACATGACGACATAAGATTTTCTTGAAATTGATTGATATCTCTAGTGATTTAAAATATTTTAAACTAAAACATCGTTCCTTTTAGTAAGATGGTTATTTGAAATTAAATTGTTTTAACCGTATAAATCATCAATTTTTTAAAAATTCTATTAAGAAGAAATTCTGTTATCTTTAAACTAGTTTTAACTGATATTTCTGAAACATACATGTTTCCATATATGTAAGAATATCAAGTTAAGTAAGCTCTATGTTCTTAAAATGGTAATTTCTACCAAAAGTTATGCAAGAAATGCAATTTTGTAGACCCACCCACCCAATTAGCACCGATCTAAAATAGTCAATGACACGAACTGTCTGCGAAATTGATAAACAAGTCACTTGTTCCAATTTATATTATTTTTCTCATGGAATATTCACTATTGGTGTTGCTATATTATCCCCTCCGCTAGCAATAGACTTTTTTAATAAAAGATATAATTTAACAAATAATATTTTTTAATTACTATTAACATTTAATAAATAAAGATAAAAAAACCTATAACTAAAAAAATAAAATTCTGAAAGAATAAATACATTTTGTATAGAAATTTATAAATATAATTATAAATTTCTATACAAAATGTAAGAAATTCTTACAACGCGACTTTCACCCAGTTCTTGCCGTCTGATTTGTATGAAAATTTGCACACGTGACCGAATCCGAGTAAATTGTTTTCATACTAACAACATTATGTCTATGCCAAAACTATCACGACAATGAGAACAAATATTTTGTTATTTATTTTCAGTTTCAAGCTTATTTCCGCATAATAGGATAGTTAAAGAGAACCTAGTGTCAAGACACTTTGTTCTATACGTTCCGCCCGAATTTGAGACATTGTTGTGTCGAGTGGCGGAGCTCAACGCCGAGCTGTATTCTAGGTACTGTAGCGGTAAATGAAAATAATATAAATTATAATCATTCGTCCGAGTGGGACTTGAACTGACACTACAGTCAGAAGCTGTCACCACTGCGCGGCCATGGCCTTAATATTTGTTTTTTTTTAGTTGTTGTAAAATAACTATTATTAGTATATATTTACTATACTATGTTTTAAAATAAACGCGCTACACATTTTTTTTATATACGTGTTTATCGTTTATGACATTTTAATTGCAATCGTAGTGAACTCCAATTCAACGTTAAATGAGTAAATAATAGATCGGTTACAAAGTCAATTGGCAATTATATTGGTATAGTAAATCCGTATAAGAATTTTCAATTTTAATATTCTCGAAAAAGTTTGTTAATTTTTGTATTAAGTAAAGTGCAAAACAAAAAATAGCCTAATGTCAAGACACTCCAGTTTCCGCTTTCAACTTGTTAGAGAATAATACAAAATATTTTTAATTAAATTTATAAAATTATACCAACTATAAAAGTTATTCAAGGTCGAAGGTCACGAATAACTCACGTCCTATTTATCAGAGAGCTGTAAGAGTTTTTATAAAATGTGTTTACCATCTGGTTATGATATATACAAAAATATCTATTGCATTTCTGCGAGACTGGCCATTTTTGTTATAGCTCCTAGAAAAAGCAACTAAACAGTTAAAATTGAATCCATCTAAGTTTATTCATCAATCCAGCTTTCACATGTACGAGTAATTTACTCGTTTAAAATTGTCGCAATAGAAATTTTAAAACGAAACAACTTTTACCAGCCTTAAGTTATATAATTATACGTCTGAGAATGGAAAGTGTATTGATATTTTTGATTGGAATGTCCAAAAATGGTGTTAAATTATGAAAGATATAGACTATATACATGTACTTTCATATTTTATAGGAATGTTCTGACAATAATGTATTACCTACTATAATTACTGCAACATTTAATAGTTTCATACTCACCTATCTTTATAGACTAATACATACTAACGACCAGCTCGCGGCTTCGCCTGCGTGAGCTATACGACTATAACTATTTCGTCTGTTCACTGTGATGTCTTATCACTCTCGTCGACGAGGAGCGGGGAAATGGTTCTAGGGCTAGGCCCCCTGACCATGAAGGTGTGCACCGCCCACTAAAATAGGCGTGTCGCTGGGTACGGCTCTTTCTGGCCTATTTTGCGATGTTTCCCGTACGCGAGATGAGGATATTAGCGTGCACGAATCCACGGAAAAGAGTAAAAAAAAAATCATTATTTTGGGTTCAATTTCTTTGATAAATACACCAACAATATGTTTTGTTATATATCTTCTATGTAAAGACAGCAATCAGTTATATTTTTATTATATGTATAGATATAGAAGATATCTAAACTAATATTATAAAGAGGAAAAATTTGTTTGCTTGTTACGATGTAATTCAAAAACTATGTTATATACATGAGTGATGAAAGAATGGTATGAAAGATATATGAAGCAAAGGTGAAAGTGGTGGTGGGAGACCTAGATTAACCTTTTAGAGAACACACTATTGATAATATTGGTCACAGGAGCTCCCGGAGGCGTGATGACTGTGGACAAAGCGAAAGAAGTATGCAGGGACCGTAGTATTTGGTGCTTCTTTCTCTCTGACTTCCCCGTTAGGGACAGAAACGATTAGAATCGATCCACAACCAATCGCTTCTACATACAGACGCTGATCTCTGCACCACGAATTCCTCATAAGTTAAACATTTTTAAATATTTGTTATAATGCAAACACTGGCTAACTTATTAGATAGCTCAAATGGAATTGTATATACCATTTGAGCTATCTAATAAGTTAGAAGGACTTAAGAAGGACAGGGCGGCTGTTGCGTCAGGTTATACATACGTCGCGATTGACAACGGCTGTAGAGCGGGAACCTAAAAAGATTGCTTTGCCTGTCTTAGAGTCACTAACGAACATTAGCAGCCTGGTCATTCTAATACTAAATAGAAAAAACAATTAATGTCTGTTAACATTTTTTTTTAAAGTGTTATTCCCACACTAAGGAAATTGAAAAAGACATATTTAGAAAACGTATAAAAATTTGAAAGCAGCGGTATTTGAACCCGCGCCTCTTGAACGGTTTTCAAGAGCGGGTTCAAATCCCGCTGCGTTCAAATTTTTATACGTTTTCTAAATATGTCTTTTTAACAGATTTGATAAAATATAAATATAAATACGTAATATAAATACGTTTTTATACGTTTCAAAATATTTTTTACCGTCCTAGCAAGAATATCCGGTTAATGCTGTTGCTTAAATATTCTATCTATCGTTACCGAATTCGTCATTGGAACCGACCACGTATGTAAAACTTCAAGTAAATCAGACGGACAGAACGGATTCAGAACAGCCTTATTATATAATTATTATATATATAGGATATACCTATATCAATGTACTAAAAATGGGTTGCCTTAGTTTGCTCTATCGCTTTTTAAATATAACTAATATATAGATATTAATAGTCACAAAATACTATTACGGTGCAATAACCTTTTATATTGTTGTTAAGAGTCGTATAGATAAATTAAAGTGTAAACCAACAATTTTTAAGTACGATGTGTCCAAAGCAACGTTATCTGTATCGTTATCAAATGTTCTTATAAATATATATTAATGAAATAATTAATGTTTAAAAGATATAATAGAAAGGTTCATAAAATATAAAATGAATAAAATAGGATTTACATTATCTATTGAATAATATTAATGTTAAGATAAATGTAATACTTGGCTTGATACGCTACCGCGTGCCTAGATGATTTAATTATTGTTTAAATTTACTACTCTATTATAGTAGTTTTCATAAAAGGGGTAATTCTCTTGTCTTTTAGACTTGCACATCAGATGCTCCAAACGATTGTAAGTTATTTGCAGCTTTTCTCTTTCGGCAGGCAAACACGCTGTATCTCATGGGAAAGAAAAACTGAAAGCAATTTAAATATTGCCATATCCTCGAGTCGGAATGGAATCCACAACCATTGCGTTTACAGTCACGCCTTATTCCACTGCATCACTAAGGCTGCATTGTTTAATGATTTTGAAAACAGCCTTCCACACTGAACAACTTTTGCTTTTACTAAAAACTTATAATTTACTAATTATGGTTCTGCCTTATCAGATTTTCTAGATTTCTTATTTTTATACGGCAATGGATGCTGATCATCCAGAAATTTAATTTCCTTATTTTTTTGTAGGTTTGTTAGACGTATACTCTTCTTCATCGAATGTTCCAGATCCTTAGTTTATATTTGTCAATGGACAATTTTCAACACAATGAACAATTTTTATTATATATATATATAGATAGAAATGGGTGGAATTAGAATATATGCTGAAACAGGAAATTTAAAATACAATTATAAGGACTGTTGTATTTTAACTCGTAGTCGTTTAAAATAGCTAAAAAATTAAAAAATATATATTTATATTATATTTATTATAAAGATAAATTAAAAAGTGCTAATGATAATATTTATCATTATTGCAGAAAAATGAAAATTATACAAGAACAGGCGTCCGCGTGATTGCAATATGCTTTGGTATCACACAAACAAATCTAATTGCTGGTAGAATTAGGTGTTTGGACGAAGAACTCGAGCATCATATAGAGGCTGCTTTAAAAACGCTTCCACAACAAAGGTAAGTTACATCTTCAAAATAAAATCTTAACATAAACTTACGTTGTACTATTATTATTTGAAATACAAAAACTTTGTTTTGTTTAAATTTTTTGTTAAGCATCATAAGGTTAAGGACACTATTTTTGGTTCACTGTTAGTTTTATAGTCACTATTAATAATACACTGATGGCAACAAGATGAAGCGCGGCGTTGAGTTCCGCCACTCAAATTTCTGTTTCAACGCAATACAAGACGTCAACACTAGGTTCTCACTGCCTACCTTTTTTTTTTGTGACGCTGGGAAATGCCTTTTATTACCTTTTTTATGCAGACCTACGATGTTATATAGGTTCAAGTGTGAATATTAAAGTTAAATTCTTCATATAGTGACAGTATATCTATAGCATAATCTGGATTACAGTTCCTTTTTCCACATTAATCCTTACAATCAACACTAATTGTTAGTAAAAATTATAAGACACTATATAAAAAATTTTTAAACTACATCCATCAGTTTCAAAACTGACTTCCAATATTTCGTTATACATTACAGCGTGAATTCGGCAGTGCAAGGCCTTCTTACTGCATTGGAAAGCGGCTCGAGCGGAAGCAGCTGGCTGGTTACCTCGAACAGGCCAGCAGAAGACATCACTAGTAACGTAACTAAGGCACACGAATTGTTAAGCCAGGGAGTTTTTAATTGATATTAGATTTAAATGGCATAAATCAAAGGGTAAATCATTAAATTGTATGAAAAGGTCTAAAAATATTGATTATTTATAAAATTTCTTAAGAGGTGCTTTTCTATTTTATATATAGATACAATATTATTATATAAGATATAAATATTTACATATTTTTAAGTGTTTTTTTTACAGAAACATTGTTATATTAACAAACAAAACCCAAAACCACCGCGTGCCTACTGTACGTGTCCACAATTGCACTATAAGGAACAAATTATTTATAATTAACATGTAAGATACATACAAAAGATTTTATATTCTGTTGATTTTTTGAAACTAGAAGATTATTTAAGATAGAAATTGCCGATACTGACAGTCATATAAGCAAAGCCTAAAATTTTCATTTTCATTTACGAGATATTAATGTCTTACTCGTTTACTACTATAATATAAAGTAGAAGCTATGTTCGTGTTATTTTTTTTTAGCCACTTTTGCATTTTGTTGGCCACGTATGTATATATATCGACATTGTAATCTATTTTATCTGCAATTTGAACACGTAAGGTTTAAGACAATTTAAAATAAAAATATGAAGGCCGTAATTGCTCAGTGGAACAGTGTTTGACTGTGAATATTGGTTGTGGCTTCGATTCCCACACGGGTGAACACAAAGCGCGGCTTCAAGTTATAGTTGCCTTTATAGTCCAAGACTGTCCCACTGCGAGACGATGGCTTATAATTAAATTTAAACTTTAGGATAGGATTGGTTATAAAATGTTTTATATTAAATCGCAAGTAAATTTTAAATGAAACAATTTATCATGCAATAAATAATTTTATTTAAAAACTTCTTATATCACCATTACTTTCGCCTTGAATGATTTGAAATTAGTATCTTTGCTTAAACTGCTATTTTCCTTCATTATTGTCTTCCAGGATAATACCTGATTTGGATAGTTAGTTCACATCCATTAGTGGATACTTATTTTTATATTTTTAATAAGTCTAATTATCCACAAAGTTTCAAACGATCTAGCTATTAAATTAAAATGTTGAGTGTACATAATGAATATACAAGAAAGAAAAACAATATAAGTCTAGTCTATATTATGTGCTGAGTGGCGGAACTCAACGTCGCGCGTTGTCGTGTGAACCAGGGCGGAGAAAATTAAAATAATAAGATCTTTGATTTTCGCGGTTACTACACATTTTTAAATTCAACCATTTTTAACTGGATTAATCGCGTATATTATTGGTATTCGAAAATACATTTTAGAAACCCGACGTTTGGACCACTTTACTGGTAGACTGGGTAATTTAAATATGATCATTCCCCTGAAAGGGAATCGAACCCACAACCAATTGTGTTTACAGTCACACATATTTATTAAAAGCCATAATATTATAAGTATTACAAAAAAGTATGTTTCGAATATAACAGGAGCTGCATATGTTACATCTTATCAGTTGCATAAAACCTTTAAATAGATGTACATTTATTATATAAACAGCTAGGCTATTAGCATTACAACTTATTCAAATGCTAAATTTAGACTGACGTGCGTACGAAAGAGCAGACGTAAAACTTTGTGGATAACAATACTAGTGGCGAAACGTAACTAAAAAAAATCCTGAATCAATGTACATAATGGAAGACGATATAAACATTTCCTAAACGAGTATCTAAAAATTACTTTTAAATTTTAATATAACAAACCTTAAAAATTAACAAAATTGTTTTAAAACGTCCATAAACTCTGAACGTGACCAAATCATTTCCACTTATGATATACAATTTATACCGATAAAGAACACTTTAAAAATTACAACTACACCTCGTTTAACAGTTTCTATATTTTTTTTATCGAATTTAGATTCTATATAGCTTGATTATACTTGTTTGCTTGTACGAGATGAAGAAATAATAAAAATATACCTTAAATGAGGTGTGAGAGTGAGGTATGAGAATTTCTTTATATATCGCTTCTTTGCGATGTAATTTTTTTTATTTCGCTTGATATTCAATGCCGCGGCTAGGGTTTCCTTTTTTACAAAAACGCAGTAGTTTACAATTGTTATCTTAAAAGTTACCGCTTTTTTACAGAAGGTAAAACTCCCCACTGTCGTTTTAAATATCAAGTAAATCGTGTCAGGACACGTTTTTGAGATGTCATTTTGTCATTGTAAAGAAGCGATATGTACATATAATAACTCAATTTAAGTCATCGTATATGTGAAATAAGTACACAAATATAATCTCAGCTTATAAATATTTTATTTAGTACACAACTAACTTCATTAAATCGTATTACTTGTTGTTAATACAACGAGGTGTTCCGTAACATTTAGAGTCTACAATTTCACTAATAGTTAACATGTATTTATAGATTTCAATGATTTCCTTGGGAAATATTTTATTTATATCACTTCAATACGTTACTAAGATATGAGTAGTGTTAATTTTATTTACACAATTTAGGATAATTTATAATTGGTTTTTTTTATCTTTCTTTTTATTTATTCTCTATATTAGATCAATACTTTTATTTTATCTGTGGCGAATTTGTGGCCGTCAACTGTAGTCTTCGTCAATAGACGATGCATTCAAAAAAATATTTGCTTGTAAAATAAATTTTGTATAGTAATTTTTCTGGTTAAATAATATTTATTAATCGGATAAATTTAATATTAACATATTTTTTTTGTTTTATAAAATGGCAGTACAGTATCACGTATACAAATTTAGATCAACAATAAGAACACAGGTGACTTTCCAATCGCCTTAACACAATGTTTACAGAATTATTGCCACAACGATAGCCTTTTAAAGCCTAATTACATGTCTAAGAACTTCACTTATTATTTCTTAAGGAATTCTACTTTAAAATATGTACAATGGTTTTTAAAATCACAATCGAGTAGACATATATTTATTTAACAGCTGAAATTGTGCCACGAGCTGACCGGGTTTTAACATTTGTGCGTTAATGCTCAATATAAGAACAATATTGTCGGTTTTCTTAATAGAACTGAAATTAAATCATAATTAAAAGGCAGGCTCATGATGTGGACTCAAAAAAATAACTATCTTTGGTCCAAATGCATTTTAAATAATATATTTTTTTATAAATATTTTTTCATGACACTTTCACAATGGCTTAGGTCTACAAACAGTTTTAATCTATCATTTATTCAATTGAAAACTATGAACTTGCTAATATTTTCTGAACATTCACTCGAGTAATGTACGATTAAGCTAGTTTCATTGACAAAAAATTATATTGAGTACGTTATTTGTAATTTACGTTCTTATATAAATTGGTATTTTAATGGATAGAAGACTATCACCAGAAATCTCGATTTGCTTATAAAACGCCTATTTATTAATTTACAATAAAATATTAGAAAATCAACTAAATATAGCAAAGATGATTTTTGATATACACTATTGATTTGATTTAAATACATAAAATAAATATTCAGTATTTCTTAACTGACATATTTTATGCAACAGGTAAAAAGAACTTAGTGTATTACTACTTAGCTTTCCAATTATCATCAAGCTAGCACATAGTGTGTTGGGTGGCGGATCTCTATCACTACGCTTTTTTAAATCATATCTGAACATATTATATTTCTTAAATCCAACATTTACTAAGAATTTCCATAAAACTAATTCTACAATAATAACTGCATTTGTGTAAAATGATGTCGCGGCTATTTTAATATAATATGAGACAAAGAGATTTAAACCCACACGTTCTCATCTTTACATTTTATTTCCAAATTCCAATATCAAATTATTTGTTTATCATTATAAAACAAATACGTACTCAGTATAATTTAACTTCGACATTACAAATCAGAAGATAAGAATAAATAACTTGCGTTAAAATTTTATCAGGCTCTGTGCAGGAAGTCAGTCAGACAGTGGTGACTCTATCTACTTCCACATATCGCACAGAGTCCTCGCTTGGTCAGCAAATCACCTCTTTTTCGTCGAAAATCGCCGTGTCGGATGACAGGCTCTTAAGTCTTTGTTGCAGCGCTGAACGCCGTCTGCGGCAGGAACGCGCTACTCCTATCTGCAATTGTAAAATAATTCAATGTAAAATATTTTACTTAGAAAATATAGACTTTAATAATTAAAAGCTTTTAAAATTTAATAATGAAAGCGCTCTGACCGCTAAGCCATTGAACAATTTTCAAGAGGCGCAAGTTCAAATCCCGCTGCGTTAAATTTTTTATACGTTTTCTAAATATATATTTTTGTGTGTGAATAAAACTTAAAAACAAAAATGTTTAAAACTTTAATTATGTACATATGATATCAATTATAAACTTTCAGAGAGAAGCTCGTGTCAATGTCAATAGCGTGTTGATTGACGGAACTCAATGCTGTGTTTTATCTAATCACCAGAGTGGAGAAATTAAAATAATATAATATAACCATTCCCCCGAGTGGGAATCGAACCTACGATCATCGTGTGTACATACTGATTAATTCTTTAATTCTTAATAAAATACAAATTTTAGGTACAGATTTAAATTTATATTAACTTGTCATAATTTAGCAAGAAATTATATGATTGAGACGTGTTTAGTTACAAGCGATGATTGCGACGCGCTAGGTGACAATGTTCAAAGAACTAAAAATGAAGAACATATTTCTGCCAATGTCTTAGAATTTGAGAAACAAGTAGTAATAAAATGTATGACTTAAACATATATTGAATTTAATATTATTACAGTCACCATCAGAAAAAATTGTGAGTTAACAAACGTTGACTTCACTCTAGATAAAATTTATTCCAGTCAATCTGTGGAGGTAAAGTTAAAAAAAAGAATGAAAATACAACAAAAAAGGTTTCTATAATATCTATTCAAACATTATATATTCAAAATATTTTTCATCAAAGTAGAAATTACTTAAACTAAAATTATATCTAATATTCACATACCATAGCAAAAGCCGCTAACACAGTAAAGGCAAGTAGCGCCGCGGCGTATTGCGCGGGTACTCTCAGTAAGGCTGAACACTGGGACAGGCGTTCGTCTTCTCCTTGCGGGCATTGTGCGATCCCATCACACCATAACGAAGGCTCTATACACGCGTCTAACGATGTACACCGATACTGGCATTCACCGGACAAGGCGAATACTCCGCCACGGTCGCTTGGATGTCTGGAACGATAATTTTTATATTAAGTGAGAATGAGTTAAGTATTAAGTATATCATGTTCTTTTGGGACAGCGTCTGTAAACGTGATTGATTGTGGGTTTGATTACCACTTGGGGGAATCGATTTACATTTAAAATATTTTAATTTCTTCGCTTAGTTATCTAAGACAGTCTATTTTCGATTTTGGAGGGAAAGTGGAGAACGAAGTGTTTTGATACTAAGTTCTCCAACTACACTGATTTGCGAGAAAAAGGGTGTGACTGAAATATATTTATTTTTGTGTTTGTATCATTTTATGAAATGATTTAAGAAATATAACAATCTCTTTTTGCGGCTTCGAGTTGTTCCCGGATATCAGTATAGGAACAGAGGACCTAGATAAAAAGTGACACTCATGTTCAGACATTCTGTGCTTCACTATTGACTAGAAGGTGTTGAGACACCTTCTGAGACAAAGACAGTAATTCGAAAAATTCACTTAAGTGGGGTTCGAACCCAGAAATGTCGCGCTTAAAACCATACGCTGTTTCACTGTGCCACGATGGTCTTATAATAAATTTTTTTGCAATAAAGTAGTTTATATTATATTTGTAATGACAACAAATAAATTACATAAAATTACATTAATAATTTTATTATATATATAAATTATTATATTTACGTTAAAACCACCTTTGAGTATAATATATTTTCAATATATATATATATATATATATATATATATCTATTGTTTATTTTTTTCTCAAAACGAAGTCATCGAGACAGGTAATTATAATTAAAATGATTTTAAATATTATAAAAATTGCTAGCATATTTTAATTTAAACACATGAATGTTGATATGTAACCTATATATTAAATAGTTATATATTTATCTTACAGAACTATAAATTTCAAGTATTTGGTTATATTTGTTTAGTCTAAGAAATCACCTTCTAGACAGTTCTAGCCACGTCACATAATAGGAACCACTCTCTGCAGGAATTAATTCAACAGATAACGATCTTGGCCAGTCGAGATCGAAGCGGTCTGGAGATGGCGGCGGTGCTAAAACATGTCTGGCAAGAGGGTCGACCTCTTTAGACCAGCCTTCAGAAAAAACTTCAACTACGTCATCTTCCTGTAAAGTAAACACATGGAGAAATTGAAATATTTTATTAATGTGTTTAAAGATATTATATTATTCCATGCTAAAAGTATTTGGATACACGAGCAATAATTGTGAACTCATTCATTTATAATTCCTGGGAAAGCTTATAATTAAAAAATTTCCATTTTTCTTTGCTAGGCAACGTACTGTATTAATTTTCGCCAAGTAACGTTGCTTGGCTTTTGTACTAACTTGAAACGGTTGAAAAAACAATTGCGGTTATGTCTTTTTACCAGCATGGCACAATGTATGAAATCGAAATGTGTAATCATACCACATTCATCAATATTTCATTTGTATCATACATATCCATACTTATATTACGAAAGTGGCCCCATCTATCTGTCTGTGACGTCATCACGGCCAAACCACTGAACCGATTGTGATAAAATTTTATAATATTTATGATAATATTTATATATAGACCGATGTATATAGATACACCGATATGATATGATGATAGACCGATAGATGTAAATGTCTAGAAATTCTAAGTTAAATTTAACAATATAATACAGTAATACTTAGAGGCAGACGTGAAACGGCGTAATAAGTACATAAAAGTAGTCTATTGTATATAAAGCTTTTACCTGTTCCTCGGGAGGCTTCGGGCATATGAATATTGGAGTTAAGCCTCCAGCGTACACTGCTAATCGGTTTGGCGTTCGGCACATGTGCCCCAAATCTGGGGCTACCGTAATATTATTTTGCAGCGTGAAATTATCTAGCTCCGGCTCTTTAAGAATACTTCCTTGAATTTGTAGGTACAAATATCTGCCAGGTGCTGGGTCTATTAGCCAAGGACGATGCTCGCAACGCTCCTGAAATTTAAAAAAAATATCATGATACATTTGAAATGAAAAATTAATTAGTATTACATAATATAGTAAAAAATTAGGTATGAATTACTAAACTAATATAATAAAATTTAATTTTCTCTAGCAAAACTTTAATTTTCTCTATATGGAAATACAACTATTACGAGAAACTTGCTAATAGATTGTTATACGTGTAGTCATATTAGACTTTGGCCATCTAGGCCAAAGAGTATATCAAATTTTAGTCACACAGATTGTAGGCTTATTAAAGTCTTCATTTTATTGACATGATAAAAATATAACTTCATAAAATTTGGTAAAAGCATAAACTAGTTTCGTATATTATTTCCACTAATACTTACAGCATCTGACATTGGCGCGTGGGCTGACAGTCTCATTTCTCCGCTAGCGCCGTACACTCTGTGAGTACTGTCACAAACACTGTCAAGTCGAATGAATTCTACCGATGCTTCGAAACCAAAAGACCGAAAATCGTCAACTGCCGACATATTTACGACATCAAATTTAAGCTCCGCCACCATTGCCGTAGACGTAAATTCGTATTCGTTTACGTCACTGGAAATTGGAAATAGGAAATGGATGTGAAATTTTATATTTACAATTTTACTCAAGGTTACGGTAGCGGAATATTAGTAAATGTTACAATGTTTATTTCTATTACTGTTTTGCTTACATTTGTAGACATCTCTCACATAATGAGCATGAATGTTTTTAGACTATGCAATTCATATTCCAATATAGGTTTTTTTTTAATATCAATCCAAAAGCTTATTTTGTAATGAATATATGAAAAATTATATGTAAATTCAATTGAAAATCTCTTAGTTTATATATATATATATATATATATATTTACCTGCATAAACAATCTCTCGGCACACCAGGCCCACTATCTCTCCAAGGACGCTCAAATATTCTAACAGCGGCTGTAGGATGCCCACCACATTTAAACCACGGAGAATGTGCAGAGTGGACAGATCTACACAGTCTACCACCATTTCGAATCCCCCACACACGTAGACGTACTACTTCTCCTGGATTAGCTTCGAATCGATATGTGCAACTAAGACAAAGAAGATTACGAGAAAAAAATTTAATCTTGTAAAGATTTTTTTTTAAGCTTTTAATGACCACTACATTTAAATCATGTGGAGTAAACAAAGAAAACTGTGGAGTCGCTTGAGTGATGTCTTATAAGTTAGCTATATAAGTTCTACCTGTTTTGGAGGCATTGTATGTATTGTGGAGTTCTACAAAGCCACGCTTTACTTAACTAATAGCTCCGTTATAGAGCCTATATTTTTTTCTTGTATAGACAGATACTCCCGGAGTTAGTTTATTCGAAATCATATTTAATAAGTTTTTAAATGAATTATCAACGTTGCAAGATTACCTTATGTTTCTGTTGCCCCCTCTACCATACAAGAACACATCTCGTGGTGAAGAGAATGTTACAGGTGGATCAGGTGGAGCTTCTGGAAAAGATCTCGAAACAAATCGTCTAGAACATGGTCCACGGCCCCAGGGTTCACCATCTTGATGAAGGTCCACAAATTCATATAGAGCTTTGAAAAAAACTGGTCTAAAAAAGATATACATTTAAGAAAAAAAATATCGAAAACGCCGTTAATTATAGAAGTAAATTAATACAATGTCAATTCTATTGTAATGAAATAATTTCCATTCTATTGTAAAATGGAATAATAACGAAAATTGTTGTTATTTTAAGTGGCGATAAACTAGAAATATAATCAATTCTTACTTCAGAGCAGTCCCTTGTGTCAATTTTAATTCTAAAGTCAACGAGTCTCCTTTAGATAGAAAGCTTTCTGTTCTAGCGCATGCCCTAGATCTTCTTAATAAGGCGTGTTCGCATGTTCGAGGTGCACGCTCCCTACAGAATCTCGCGACTAGCGTTGCATTTGTTGGGGGCCGTCCAACAATTACGGATTGAGGGGACGTTGCTCGTGACATTTGTACTGATCGTTCTTTATCACTGTGAATAAATAGGAAATCCTTTATTTCTCTCTTTTGTTGAATTAAGTTATTAGGTTACTAAATGTATTAAGGTCATAAGAAAAAGAAAATAACTATGCGTTATAGGAAAGAATTATCCTAAAGATCAGTTATTGATTTATTATTTACAACTCACAAAGCCTATAAGAATACGTAAATACTATTGACGAAATGAATTTACCAAAAAATATCACTGCAGCCAGGAGATATCCTCATAGGTCCATCCCATATATTCAAATGGCTTCCACAATACTCATCTTCAGGCAAATTCGGATTTATAGCATTAGTGACGTAAAACTTTAATACTGAGAACCACACTCTGAATCGGGGTGCGGAAAATTGTCGTCTGTAAATAATATTCCTGCCCGAAGGCCCAGAAGTATCTATTCCTTGCATGTGATAGAGACACGTTGTGTTCGGCGGCAGGGAATGCTGAGGATGTTCTAAAACCCCCTTCCCAGTGCCTCTTATCCAAAATTCACATGCCCTCTTATTTTTCGCGTAAGTTGGTGACTGTTGATCCACAAATCGCACCTAAAATAACAAATGGTAATAGTATTTTGACAATATCATCTCACAAATATATGGAAATTGAAATACCTAATGTACTTTCGTACATCGGGGATATCTCATTTATGAATTATATATGTGTAGCTTTTACTTCAAGTTTTAAGCCAGTTGGCATTATGGGTGAGAATAATAAAATGAAAATCTTATTTGTTAGAGAAACTAGGTCGAAGTTTTAAGTCCAGATAAATAAAGGCACATATTTAAGTAGGACTTGTTGTGTTACCACAAAGTTTAAGTTTGATGGTATTGAATAAAAAGGCTGTGACCTAATTTTGGTTAACTTAAAATAAAAGGTGGGACTGTAGAAATTTTGGTCATTTCAGTGTTATGACCATGCGGCCTGTGTACTAATTACGCTTTGGCGGACACCCAAACGAGGTTCGCGAGCCCTGATTTATAAATGCGCTAGTAACGAAGAGCTTCAAATATTACTTTGATAATAAATTATCCTGGTAATATTACATTCAATAAATTATTTTTGAACCATAATATATAACATAATTTTTTTAATGTCAATTTTATATTGTCTTCTTGTAATGCAATTATGATATTACCCAACATTTTGTATCTCATACAAACATAAGATATAATTGAATTTATTATCTTTTATTGGTTTTATTGGTAAAGTTACAAAAACAAGGCAGCCATAAGTTTTTACAATTAAAAATCTGACAAGAATACCTGAGAAACAAAATTAATTTAGAAAATATCTCATACATGATTCACATTCATAAAAAATTTTGGGTGTAATGAAACAGATTAATTAATACAAAGTTTAAATTCTAAGTCGACTAATGGTAGCTTTTTATAATGAAATTTTTAATTCGATAAGAGTTTTGTGGCTCAAAGTCATTTGTGATTACATTTTAACCGTCGGCAGCTTTAACTTATCTCAAGGATAGTCACGTTCTGAGTAGATTAAAAACAATTGTAAGCTTTTAGGCACAAAGGCTTCACTGTAAATTGATTCAACAGAAGTTTCCAAATAGTTTTCTTAGAATTTAATTTATAATTAATTTATTGAACCTTCTAAGATAGATTATACTTATTTGTCATTAAAACTTAACTTAAGATTAGTTAAATTATAGGAGTTTACAATTGTCATTAAATATTTCTTTATCTGTACATTTTATACAAAAGCAACTGCTCATATTTAAATAATAAAAGAAATTAATGAATATATTATATTTATTGGTGCGTAAAAACCATCGTGCTCTGAATTAAACCAACATGAAGACCACGACCACTCTGTCAAGGTAATGTGTTTAAGAAGAAAAATTAATAATACACTTATAACTTTACTTATTAAATGTTTCGTATTAAACGTGCTTCAATAAAAATGAAATTGCCTCGAAAAGGTAAAAATCTCATTTAATGCTTACGTAACTTACCGTAATAAAAGCTTCAGGATAAAGCTCAATCGTTGTTGGCTTAACGACATTATGTCCGGCTCGCACGTAGCAAGCTCGATCTAGCTGCACTAATGATAATAGATTGTCTTTGAGACTATCTTCTATTGGTTTCTTTCAATACCCGATAGCAAATGAAAACAACATTTTGTGTTCTATATTATTCTACGCGAACGCCAAAAAAAATGAACAGTTAATCGACCTCTATTTTGTATGCTTCCGGTATGATTTTAATTCAGTAAGTTAATTAAAGACTCATAGGAGTATCATAAATGTTGGTTATTAACTATTTACCCGCATGGTTTCTCGTTTTATAAACTGAGCTCTTAAAAAGAAATATTTGGTTTGATAGTTTAAAACTATATTGACTAACGACTGACGACAATTTTTTATTTACAATAAATATTCTTCAAAGACTCACTTCCACTTCCAATTGAAACCCATGCAACGATTGCGATGTTGCCGGTTGTAGAAATGTTCCGAAGGGGGACGTGGTGAATTCCACTAACAATTCCGGTCCGCTAGATATTGCCTCTGGAACTGACACACCTCCACCGCAAAACCTTAATATTACAGGATCTCTGGTCGTATACCCGTCATACACGGTTACGTAATCTTGCACTTCGTCGCATTGATGCCAAAATTTCAACTCCCTACCGTTGTTCTCTCTATTATTTTGGGAAGGGGCGTAAAGTGCTTTTTGACTCCTGATTGAAACTAACTGACCGTTTGATTGTTTCACTACAATCAAAGCGTGTTTCCCTTGAGGGACTTCGTGTTGCCGAACAGCATAGTAACAAGTTAGATTCCTTGGGTATACGCCGGGAAAGTTAGGCGACTGTAATCTACAGTTTTTACGATCGCAGTCACTGAAGATCCGAGAGCAATAAGTCCCCGAGATCAAATCCCCGAGGTAATACTCTGGAGTTTTTGTCATCCTTCCTACGTTCGTATCTTCACGTGATATGTTTACGGGATATAACATTGGTCTTAGTTTGAAAAACGGGCGCTCTGAAAGTAATGGTTATAAGAAGAAATGAGAGTTTTTCTTATGATATAACATATTTATGGTAAGAGCAACTATTATCGTAATCGAAAAGTAAGGATGATAATACTTTTTTATTAAAATAGTAAATCGAATAATATAAGGTTGATATAATATATTTCTTAATATATGTTTGTAGTTCTTAGTATAAAACTCCACATATATTTTCATATCTATGTAGCTAAAAACTCATATATAACTTTATTGGTGATAAGTGGCTTTCAGATACATACCTTAGAAAAATGAATTTATTACCTGATGGCGGCGTTCCTCCATATCGAACCGTTGCGAATTCTTTCCTCAAAACCTTGTATGCCATCCGAAAATCAAAATTATAATTGTTTTGTTCCTTCGATAAATGTAATAAGCGTATTATGAGAGTAATTGATTTGGTTTCACTATAATATATCGAAGGGCCCCATGACGTTCCGCACCAAGAGCCTCCCACTTGTGGCCGACTCGCCTCTTGTATTTGCATATAGCCATCTGGACATCCATCGTCAGTGAATGAAGTGAAACGTCCAAGAGTAAAGCTATCGAATAAAATCTGCGAACAAATAAAAAAAAAGATTAGTTAGGAAGCATGTATATATTTGCTTTAGATATTTATTTAATTATTTAAAAGCTATAAACACTGACAATTTATGTTTCAATTCTGAAATATATATTGTGGCGCAGTGATAGAACATCGCACTGTAAACGTGATTAGTTGTGGGTTAGATTCCTACACAGGGGAATGATTAATTATATTATTTATTTTTCCGCTGAAAAAAGAAAAAGTGAGGTGAGGAGTTCCACTTAACACGCAATGTTTCAAATTCAGGCGAAAAGTGGATAGCAGAGTGTCTTGGCACTAAGTTCGCTCTGTTATCCTGTTATCCAAGAAAGTGTGGAGTTGAAAAAAAATGAAACAAAAAGTATATGCTGCGGTCTTATTAGACAAAGTGCGGCAGTCGAATTTACAACCCATAAATGCGTTTACAAATTGCCGGAGACACGTCTAAATAGAAACAATGAATAAAATTAGGATAATTCTATTAAAAATGATACGTTGTTTATAAAAGGAAAAGTAATTGACTTTAAGCCATCTCGGCGCAGTGGGACAGTGTCTGACTGCAAGCGCGATTGGTTGTAGGTTTGATCCCCACCCCCAGAGGAATGACTATATTTAAATAACTTTCATTACTTCGTTCCAGCCAAATAATGTGCGGCATTCAACACACGATGTCTCGAATTCGGGCGTAAAGTGGACAATGGAGTGTCTTGACACTAGATTGGTTCTAGGGCGTCTCTGTGTCAGTGAAGCCACAAAATTCCGCATTAGGGTCTTTCATGAAATTGGCAGAAAATGCAGAACAGAATAAGTTGTAAAAGATACTTGAAAAAAAAAACATAATTATGAAAATAAAAAAATCATGAACAAAGTTTTAATACTTTTTTCCTTGTATAATTTTACCGCTGGCTTGCTCAATGCTGATGATAATAACCGTCAAGCGAGGTGACGTCATGAATAACTGATCACTGTATAATGCTATATCTGCAGTGCAGTTTGAACAATACCCGGATTTAAAACATAGTATAAAACAAAGACTTAACTGAGATTACATTTTAGAAGACTTTTATGTTTTTACCGACAAAAAAAATACATACATATATTTTTAGCTCTCTCTGATTCTTATAAGTCTAGCTATAAGTTCTGAAAATGTAAAAAAAGCTTGTCATATGAGAAAACGAATAATATTTAAAAAACATTAATAGAAAAAAATTTGAACGCAGCGGATTGTAAACTGCGCCTCTCGGTGTCCGTCCGAGAGCTCTGACCGCTAAGCCATGCGAACTACATTCGGCTTTTGACGTAAGTCTTTTACGCTTATTATAATAGAGAGATTCCTAATCATGTCAACGTTAAGTATCATATGTCCGTAGTCTCTCTGCCTACCCAGCTAGGTAAAAAAAAAATGTAAACAAGTTTCTGTAATAAGAAAAGCTAATAACGTCAAAATGCAAAGTGGCAGATGGAATTACTTGTAAGCATTAATTCTATCGCAATTTACATGTTAAATTAAAACGAGCGATGTATAAAACAAATGTTAGCTTACACATTTCTTATCTAGCTAGCATTTCGTTGCAAATTGAAACGCCACATCTTATACGAGCACATTTAAATTTTATCAAAGGCAGTAACGCGTCTGCCGTTGAAACTGTATTTTCCACATGAACAGAGCGGGTATGACGGAATATATCTCTTACAATATTAGTCACCTGCCTCCTTATTCTGTTGAGCGTTTCATGTATTTTTGAGTAAGTTTCATTTTCTGTGACAAGGGTATTTTAAATTATTGTATAAAACAGTTTATTATTTTATAAACCAAGTGTCTAAGTACAGCAGCTTCACGCTTTTCCCTGCATAGCCCCTGCTATAAAGAGAAAAAACCTAGTGTCAAGACACTCCGTTCTCCACTTTCCACCTGAAATCGTATACATCGTCGTATTTTTCTCGTATCTCATGTCGTACTCGAAATCGTTACATACTGTATTTTTAACATTTATCGTGTTATTGTAATATTTTAATATGTATCAAGTAGCAATTTCCTAAGAGTGTGACTTAGGAAACAGAAAAACATTTTTAAAAGTCGTATAAAACGTAGTAATAAACGTATAAGAATTTTGATGTAGCTGGATGCAGAACTGGATGTAGGCTTTGCGGTCAGAGCGTTTGGACGGTTACCAAGAGGCGCGGGTTCGAATCCCGCTGCGTTCAAATTTTATACGTTTTTAAAAAATGTTTTTCGTTACATACTGATCCTGCTTTCACTTTTGCATGCAATATATGTTTATGTTCTTTTTTTTGTTTCCTTTACGAATTTTATCTACTTTTTAGGTTCTCTCTGCCTTTACTGATATGCAAAAAAAAAAGTAAAAAGGCAGTAGTAAAACAACACATTGTTGGGCATTGTGTTTATTAAAATATAGCAAACTAGCTGTTGGCCGCTACTTCGTCCGTGTTAGAACCTCTCCAAAATTACAAGTTTGTAACAAAAAAGATGAAGGACTTTTATACGACCTTGTGAGAGCCCTTAGACTCTTTAATACGCCCTTGTTGCAAAATCGGTATTAACGAACGCCTACTAATTATAAACTACCACCCTGCCAAATTTCATGCTTGTACTTTAGCGGTTAATAGATTGATATAAATTCTTCTCATTCTAATCTCAGCACTACCAATGGTAAATTAGGTAATTATTTACCCTAATGAAAACCAGTCTCGATATGATAACCGTTATTAAATGAAATTCCCAACTAAAATTTATAAATGGGCCCCTTTACTTTATAAAATATTAAGCGTTCATTTTACCCGAAATTGCGTTTATAGATAGACGTCCGATAGCTTGTTATATTTCGATCAAGTGACCCTCCACCGGTCATGTAACAATGAAGATGAGATGGCTTGTAGCGTAATTTTCGAAAATATGTTGACCTCGTGTATTAAATTTAGGTTATAATGCTGAAAGTCTATTCGTAAAAGGTATTTGGTTTCGTACTTTAAAGTTTTATAACAGGCGTTTGGTGGTTGACAGGTAGCAGCTGATGCACGGACTAGACTTGTACGGGAACATGAGTAGGTCTTTGACCAAAGTTCGCCTTAGGGACGACGACGGCTGATGGCTAATTGCTAATTAAAGTGCCTGGTCGATGTTTCTGGCGACAGCTCGACATCTTCGGCAACAGCGGCGATATTGTTGGTAGAAAGGGCGGTTTGGGGCCGGCCACTCTCGGCAGCGTGTCGTGTGGTCCCATGCTTTTCAAGGTTTTTGGCCAAACGTTGCAGTGTTTGTGCAGTCGGTGCCGGACGAACCGAGAATCGGTCAGTCGTGCTGCGGCGTTACGCAAAAAACTAGACACGACTATACTGCTTTCTTGGGGAATGTATCACTCCTTGGCTTGTTCACTTGTATTATACATCTGTCTAGTTCACAAATGTCAGTTGTCCGCCATTTGCAAAAATAAGAGCATCTTTCAATAGGTTGATTTCTTTTGGCCCACCTTGTATGTAAATAATGTACACATTGTTTATTAATAAAAAATGATGAAACGTAAATGATGTAATAAATGAAAAATCTTATGGGTTTTGTAACTCGGTCACAGTAGCACGTTCACAATGCCACTGGATGCGGTCGCACTTATTTACAGTATACTTAAATAATACAGCCGCTTATAATGTGAAGGTTTAAACTCAATAACTTGAAAAAGTTACCTTATTTAAATTATTTAAATAAGGTAACATTTACATAGAAAATAAGTTCAGGTTCAGATATTGATCACCGACGATTTGTTTTAGGTAAATAGAGAAAGTGACAGAAGGCAAATAATTAGGTAGGTGTACAAATGATATACAAAATAAATAAGATAAACTTACTTAAATATGTAAATTTTTATATAGTAATAATTTTAATATACTCGTTCCACCGAGTGGGGATCCAACTCACAACCATCGCGTTTAGAGTCAGTCGCTGTCTCACTTCGCCACAATGGCACAAATGTATTAATATGACCAATTTAGCACGGTAAATTTAACTAAGCGTAATTCAATAATTTAATCTAGCCAAACTAATTGAACCGTCTCCACGCTCAACTCTAGCTGACCAAATGTGCCCCAAGACGTTCTAGTCGAGTTTCAAGAACGCTTCACGTAAACGAAATTCCCCGCGGTTAACATGCCTGTGAGAAGCACTTTCAAACTTCGTAAATTTTAATAAATTTCGTTCATTTACCACCTTTATCGAAAATAAACCTGGTAACTAGAATATGGGGATATATCGGGTGTTATTTTATTTTCACAAAACAAATTAGTATTTATGGTCAGTTAAAAAATGTACTAGTGTCATAAAAATCTAAAAGTTTGTAAGTTCTCTCATTACGTAGCCATATTATTAATCCGAAATGTTGGGGTTTGAACGATCTCACATAGCTACCCATGTCTTGTCATCCATACACACATACGAGAGACTGACTATATTGCAAGTTAATAAAAAGCTTATAAAAAATATTACATTTACATGTTTTGTCAAGTAAATAAAATACTCTAATGTTTAATAATAATAATAAGAGTTTAATAATTTAATACATGATCACTCTAGATTAATTAAATTTATGTTTTTATTGCTAGAGTTGAGCGTTGACAGAATAAAGATTACCACGAGTATTGTTTAATCATGTATGTATACATGATTAAACAATACTCGTACACGTGTGTGAGTGTGTATGAGTTTTTGCGGATTTCGGAGTTTATAAGTTACTTTTATTATAATTCCTTTAAATCACTGTTAGAAAATTCATAGATAACATTTAATTACATGTAAAAGGATACTGATTTCATCATCATTATATCTAATGTGGACAGATGAACAAATATTAACGCATAACACAAAAACACCACGCCTATCACTAATCTTGTTGATACGGTCAAAGTCAAAGTAAACATATTCAGTATATAACGTTCGAAATACCGAACTGTCCCAATTGTTT
The DNA here is from genome assembly GCA_038994665.1 of Podotricha telesiphe. Classification (NCBI taxonomy): domain Eukaryota; kingdom Metazoa; phylum Arthropoda; class Insecta; order Lepidoptera; family Nymphalidae; genus Podotricha; species Podotricha telesiphe. Next base: position 508,733 of record JAOYRR010000161.1, on the reverse strand, counting down.
GGCATCACAATTGGAAAAGATTACAACTATTTGTGTTATCTATAGATAGTTTCATATCGATTCGTTCACGTAGCATTTTTAAATCGATAAATAATAATTTAGAACTAAATTTGGCCGGTCATTTTTAATTTGTCAGTTATATAGCGCTTATAGGGGAATTGTAAATAATGGTAGATAACTCGTGGAATGTTAAAGGAAAAGTGGTGCTAGTGACAGGTGGTGCAGCAGGTATTGGTGCAGGACTTGTGAGAGGATTATTAACACAAGATGCTAGTGTAAGCTTTTTGTTATATTACATTATCTAATAAGTTGAGTAATTAATCAAAATGTTTTGACATACGTTTTCTTTTTGACTCAAACTTCACGCTTTTTTCCGCATAGCAGGATAGTCAGAGAGAACCTATTGTCAAGACACTTTCTACCCGAAATTAAGACATTGGGTGTTGAGTGGCGAATTTAACAGAGTGACGAAATGAACATTTTTTTTATTAAATGTAATAATTTTGGAATAATTTTTAACAAATTATTATCACACAGCACGTCGCCTTTTTGGACATATTGGAACGTGAAGGGGAAACCTTAGAGGCTGAACTATTGAACAACTTTGGCGCATTGAAAGCAAAGTTTATAAAATGTGACATTTCCAACGACGAAGAACTTGCGAGGGCGTACAAACAAGTAATAGATAAATATAGACGGCTTGATGCTGTTATAAACAACGCAGCAGTTATCGGTGTAGAAGAGGGTTTCCGCAAGAAAACAGTCGATGTAAATTTAGTGAGTACTATAAGGACAAAGTTTGCAAATCGAATTTACGATACGACATTAACCGACTACCTACAAATATCGAATACTAATACAGTTCATATATAAATCTTTCACACAGTCTATGCGTGTATTTATTATAGTGCTTTCTGCTTATATGGCTGCATCTAGTGATATTTTAACGACTTCATATTTATATTAATATAATATAACTTAAAAGCAAATATTTGGCTGCTTTACACACAGACGGAGACTTTGTCGTCTATATGTGACTTGTGTTATTAGGTACATACCTAATTATATAATTTGGTATAGTAAAACTTTATATGGAATTGAAGTGCAGAAAGTCTAGGAAAATATTTTTATTCTAATGCATTAGAAATACCAAAAATTAAAAAGAAACAAATTGTATACTCGTTACCGTATGTTTAACACGCTTTTGTATTAAGTGACCTTCCGTTGCCATGACAACACGTATTTTATACGTCAAGGGGGCCACTAGTATAAAACCATATACCGAAATTGTGGAAATTGTAAGAGATGCATAAAAATTTTTTTTTACAATTTTATTAGCCTATACACTTAATAATATAGTATTTTATTACAATTTTAAAATATAAACGTTCTCATACAGCTGTTATGTGTCATTGCTTACTGTGTCTGTTGGCTCGAATCTCAATCTGTGATTTATATGCTTAAAATACCCATTCATTTAGCAAAGCTGAATAAAATGTTCCCTTTACCCTGCGAATTAAGAATAAAAAATTAAGAAAAAACACTTATTACTTAAATGATTTAAAAAACCTATAAAAATTTAAACGCAGCTTGATTTGAAACGGCGCAACCTTGTACGGTTTCCAAAAGGTGCGAATTCAAATCCTGCTGCGTTCACACTTTTATATGTTTTGCAAATAATGTTTTTCCACTTCCTAAGTGTGTAAATAACACAATACAACTTATTACTTATTATAAAAAATCCAAATTAAACAAAAATAATGAAATCATTAATCAAATATCAATTTACATACGAATATTTCTATGAGTGGAATAAAATTATAATACGTTCAAACTGTTGTATATTTATCTATTTAGTCAGCAACAATCGACGGCACATTAAAGGCGTTAGAGTTGATGAGGGTGGACAAAGGAGGCAGTGGCGGCATCGTACTGAATATGTCATCGATGCAAGCTCTCCAACAGAAACCACCTCCTGTATACTCAGCTACAAAGTTTGCTGTGTTACAATTTAGTAATCAAATTGCGGTAAATATATTATTTCATGTTTTTTTAACATTTTTAATGTGTTAATCACACACTTAGGAAATTGAAAAGACATGTTTAAAAAACGTATAAAGATTTGAACGCAGCGGGGTTTGAAGCCGCGCCTCTTGAAAACCCTTTAAGCGCTCTGACCGCTAAGCCATGCGTTCTACTATTGTAGAGAGGTAGCCAACCTCGAAAGTAAAACTACTTTTAGTGGCGCTTTGGACGCCAAGATCAAAGTCCGATCGATCGCCTCAATACTAGTAAATTACATCAAAGATAGGCCTTGATTAATCATTTTGGGGCGATCATAACGGCGGCAACCTGTTTCACAAGAATAGTTCATGTCATCAGCCCAAGTCTCGACATGACATATGCTTAAAAAAGGTTTACAACGGAATATACTCAGCCCCAGTCAAAGACTTCCTCCCTGGGCAAAAACATCTAGATTCACAGGTCCATCTTGGCATTCTCCCTAAATATACTGTACCTGTTCCACACGTTAGCAAAGAAGATGGACATCATCAACCTTGGGTATGAATCCCAGGGACTAACATGTGAGTTAGTAGTGATCATTCGGAGTCCAGAAAAAAAGTCGTCTAGGACAGCGTTTCACATGCTTTTGTCGCAATTACAAGGCACACTACTGAATATATATCCTACAGAGATTCTGAAGAAGCCGTGGTCGGCAATTTCATCTGACGGGCTAACGAAACATTCCTAGGAGAAAAATATAATCTAATATAATTTAAAAATGGCAAACTCCTTAAAGAACAACCTAAGAGAATCTGGTGTCAAGAAACTTCGTTCTTTAATTTCCGTCTTAATTCAAAATATTAAATAATTGAGCAATTTTAAAAATATTTTCTTTTATTAATATATTTTAGTAAATATAGTGTTTGTAATACAGGACCAATTTTTTGTTTTAAAATATTATATCTTGGTTTTCGCGTACTTTAATTTGAGTTTCATATTTTCAGACTGAAGAAATGTACGGGAAGACTGGAGTTCGTATTGTCACAGTATGCCTGGGTCCCACTGATACTGCATTGCTTCATAGACATAACTACAATAAGGAACAGATTATAGCTTTAGAATATTCTGAAAGACAGAGGTAAATTGTAATTTTATTATATTATTAGGTCACCTTATAGGATACTTAGTTATATAAAAATATCTGGAGCTGGTAATATTTTTAACACACGCACTACGATCATCGATCTCGGAGGAAATAAGGCAAAATAATGAAATAGAATATGTATACCTAACTTTAACTTGTATTGTTTACATTGCAGCCAACAAAATATATAAAATGATTTACCTTAATATCAAATTGCTTGTAAATGCTTAGTAATTAATGGCAAGGCGTATTTAAATTTGTGTGTTCAGTAACAGGTGTTTACTTGAAGAGGTAATAGGATTATCGATTAAGCGAAGTTGCTTAGACTGACTGACGTATATAGAGGTCGGTAGGTGCGATTTGGTTAAGAAAATGCACATAATTTGCTTGTGTCAACACAGTACTTTAAACACAAAATATTATTTGCCTAATAAAAGAATAAGTTCTAAGTAAGAACTTAGTGCAAGTCAGTCTTTATTAATAAAAAATAGAAAAAAAACAGCTTCATGGGTTTTCTCAACTATAATCTTCTGTCCAGTGCGTTTCGATATATACTAGAGGGGGGAAATCATTCGCCCAATTCTCAAAACAAACTAATATAGAAGTTTGAGGAACGACTTCAGGTAAGTCGAATGTTGTCGAACATGCATTATGCATGAGCTTCAAACGGGAATGTTCCAATTTCCACATTTTATGGGTAGTCACATTTGCGGAATTAAATTCGTTTGAGATACGCCGAAAGCTGAATCCTCGGTTCAAGGCAAAATACGATACATTACTTTGCATCCATTCAATGCAATATCCAAACGTGACACGCGTAAAAGCGGTTTTGTGAATCAATAAATTATAAAGATGCGATGAGTTTCAATTCTGGCCTGAAAAATGTTTGCATTTTTATAGCGTTGGGTTTAGCTGTATACAACGCATATTAATTGAAAGAAAAGAAGATACATAGTTAGTTTCTACTTCCTTATCCTTAGGGGTGAAAATAAGAAATATATTACTATATACTTTTAGAACACGTATAAAAATTAGAACGCAACGGGCTCCTAACCCACGCCTCATGGAAACCGTCCAAGTGCTCTAACCGCTAAGCCATGGGATCTACATCCGGCTGCATCGAAATTCTTATACGCTTTTATGACAACTTATTTTTGTTGTTTTCTTTCAATTTTCTAAGTGTCTGAATAGCATTTTAAAATGTTAAAAATATTACTACATAGCTGTACGTTAAAGTATAAAATCAAGAATTAAATAATTTGCTTGCCTTAATAAAGCATGAATTAAATATCAGTTTACAGATATTAAATAAAAAGTTTTTTAATATCGTAATTTTTATATTTTACCCCTTAACCAATCCCACCCAAATAATTGAACAAGTTTTTGACGTATTTAAACAAAAACTGGCATTTCGGATCACCCTCCTTTTATACTAAGAAAACAAGGGTGGCAGCGGCCGGAAGCTTTTGCTTAAATTACATAGCTACGAAATGCCCTTGAAGCCTCAAAAGCTTTCGTTACTGGCCACATAAAAATTACTTAGTATGAAAATTATTGTATCTACTGCTGTATAAATAAAGAATAGAGGTGTAAAAACCTCAAAATCGATTATCAGCATCGTATACATCTGATAAACTGTTCGTTCGTTTATTCAGAGTAACATCAGCAGTAGCAGGCATAATGGGTGTAATTAACTCCGGCAGCAATGGATCTACGTGGATAATCGCTGGAGATAAACCCCCGGTCGACGTCACTAGGAACGTGAGGGAAGGCTTTAAGATTATTTCTATGGCAACTAATTTAACGTGATGTCTTAATTAAATAATTTACTTTTAATATTTTGTTATTTTATATGTATTTTAAAATTAAAACGGAAATTATAATGTTGTTTTTTATTTATTATAATGGAAATCCTTTTAGATTAAGTTATTGTATTAAACACCTTTAAGCGTGCTAGTTTAACATAATTCAATTTGGCAGTGTCATTCTTAAATGTAACTAATAAAGTGGTGAGGCAGATATAAAAAGATCTTAAGTAAACTATTAAACAAATAAGAATATTTTATTATTATTAAGATATTAAACAATAATGAATGTGTTTCTCGTAATGTCGTCGTGGATTTAAATCCATACAAAAATCAGACTAAAATGATATTAACAGCCGTCTTAACCATGATTTAGAAATGGGACCAGGACAAGCCTCCATTATACAATATACCTGCTGCCATATTTCATGACATTCATACCTTTGTTACAAAGTGTTGTTTAGCAAACAAATATTATTAATAGCCTATTCTGAGCTTCCCCTATTGTTATTGTAACTTGCATTGAGGAATAGGCGTCATCAATAAACGGCCGACATTTCAATTCTATTTACGAGTTGACACAAAGAATACTAAGTATTAAATTTTCATTGTTATTTCGAAAACAGTTATTATATTGTTTCGTGATTCTTAATTCGAATATATTTTCTTTTTTTTCATATTTGGTTATTAATTATATATGATATATGAATATATATGATTATATACTATATATGAATGTATATAAAATTCAGTGGCTGTTCATAATGTCTGAAAACTTAAAGTTAAAAGCTTTTATTTTGTGGTCGGCAGTATGAATTAACAATATTATAGGCCAGAGTTGCTATAGTGCCGCAGTGTCGCAGCTTCTGACTGTAAACGCGATAGATTGCGGGTTCGATAACCACTCGGAGGAACAATTATATTTATATTATTTCCATTTCTCCGCTCAGTTGTCTCTATTTCGGGCAGAAAGTGGAGAACGGAGTGCCTTGACTCTAGGTTATCTCTGGTTCAAAGTGGGAAAAAAGGCTGAAAAAAAAATGCAACTATTTTGTCCACGTAACTAATAGCTAAAGTTTCCGAAGAAAGTGGATCAATTTAATACTCTAATCATATAAGGATTTTCCTTTTTTAATACCTTCACATCTTATTTACACATTACAATAATGCAAGTATTAAAGCTACCTACCTTCGTTTTATGTTATATATGTGTATCAAAAGAACTGTATAGCAATTTAAGTTGCCACTGCAAACAAAATTCGTTATTCAAGAGAAGAGGAAAGCTAACAAAAAATATTTTATTAAAAGTAAAATATATATGTAACTTTATATACACCTATGCTATTTTTGTAAAAGTTTCTAAATACTTTACTGACATTTACAGTGAAGCCGTAAATCGTTACTCACACGCGGTGAATCGTTCTAGTGAATAGTTAAACATCTTTGATAGAAAACATTACTCATAGTTTTGTTAACTTTCGTATTTCCTTACGCTTCCGATTGTTATCAAGAATTCGTTTAGTATTTTTATAAGATCGTTTTTTATATTAAGTATAACTTTAAATATATTTTCATTTTTATCTTTAACCGAGTCATCCTGGTAGAGTGTGACGGGGTCTCATACGCGATTCTTGTGGGTTCGATTCCCACTAGTCAGTTTTTCTATTTCTTCGCTTTGGCGAAAAGACAAAGCGCTGTGTTGAGTTACTCAACGCGATACCTACACTGCTATGCTGATGCATAAAAAAGCGTGACGCAGATTCACTACAATTCTTCCACATTCATAACTTATGAAGTACCTCAAAGAATGCCTTGATTTTTTAATATTTTTTGTTATCTAAAAGCTGGGCGATATTAATAATGATAAATTTAAATTAGAACATTTAGTAACTAGTTTTTTTCAACGAAATACCTATATTTAAATCACTAGGTATCTCACAAACTTAACTTACGGTAACAGCACTGTGATATATCTTAAACAATCTATATTCAACATCAGTTGCATGATTAGATAGTAAAAGTACTATTCATATTCATATTGATATTTTTACTGCAGTGTCACTCTGGTACCGATTCATATGCTCGTTTCATGTTCGTAGACTAAATACTTTATTTATAAATGAATTTGAATATTGCTGTAATACAAATAAAATAATAATTTAAAAATTTCAGTACAAGTCACATTTTGCTTAAATTTAATAATATTTTTCGACACAAAATAAAAATTATTATCCACACAAGAGTCGCAATTAATCTATTTTAAATCAAAAAATATTTGTACAGTATACATATACTAAAAACACTTTAGTAAGTACTAGTACTAGTACAGGAGTAGTCAAAGTATACAAAAACGCACCCGTACTTGTGACACCCAGCCAGTGTGACCTCTTTTGTTGGCACCTAATAAGGTGGTCAAGCGCGCCTGAGGCGCCCTTGCGACGACGTGGAAATAATTTGTTGGTTTCCTCTCGAGGTCTCCAAGCCAAGGTCGGAGCTCTTTTACCTCGGCATCCCCCAAAACCTGGTGACGCTGTAGAGGCCACTATGGCCCACATCATACTACACAATCGAAAAAAAAATCTTGTAAATAAATCTTCAATGAAGTTTGAAACTAAATTGAAACATTAATATGTAGTACTATCATACTTTAAAACTTCAATTAGTCTCAAACACCTCGAATTGTTTAAGTTAGACCCCAGGGGCCCCTGGGACAACATTTCGGCCAAAATGCCACGGTGTCGCAAGGGCGCCTCAGGTGTGACTCGAAACTCAACTAGCGGCACCGTTTGTCGTGGGCAACTTTGCTTCATTCAGTCCGAGCTAGGCTTACTGGCTAGGGTGCTTGATGCCCTGTACGTCCTGGACGCTTTCAAATTTTTATACGTTTTCTAAATATGTTTTTAACTACTCGATGGTTTGCGGCAGTGCTCTTTGATAGAGTCGATCTTAATGTCTCTATGAAGGCCAGTGTTGCGTACGTACCACGGTGCGCCTGTGGCCATACGCAGAAATCGGTTATTTATAAGATAACTTAATTCCTCCATATTAAAACCATATTAAATTAAGTAAGCCGAGCCACACCGAAGGTAGCTTCCAGTAGGACTTACAGTACTGACATTTGATGTTAACTGACATTTATGTTATTTCGAACAGTCATTTGAAGGTACTTGTAGTAGCCTATTATAATAAAGAATATTTTGATTTTACTAAAAAAAACTCATTAATATATTACTTTGAAGACATTATAAATATATAATAATTATAATAATATAAGTAAAATCAAAGTTATATATCAGAGAGTTAGTTCACATTTAATAGACTTCTACTATAAACGAATTTTACGACAGGGCTGGATTGAGGTGACGTCACGCAAGTTTGTAAGTCCTTAATTTTTGCTGGAAAAACAATTGGCAGAGAGGTGTTCATTACAGTTCGGATGAAAAGTCTCAGAATTCATTTATTTCTCATAAGAATTTACAATTGACTTACTGAGTAAAACAATTTCATTTGTGTAGATCCAGTCCATCCCGTTGTCCAGCAAAGCTTTCTAATTTATATTTTACGTAATAAAAAAATGTAATCAATACCAAAAAAATCTATAAAAATAATTAATGATAAGTGATGTATAAAGTGATGAGTATTTTTTCAATACATTAGTATTGTAGTAAAAAAAAGCACAGTGCAATTAAAACTTGAAAACACATTCCGCGTACAAAAAGTAGCGAAGATATGGTCGAGACCACGGTGACAGTTGTTAGGGAGTATTAGCTAAACTAATATATATAAGCGAAATAGTTAGTTATATATAATTCCATGTAAATTATATCATATATATATTTCTATTTTTAGTATAAATTTTAAATATTTTACAGAGATCAATACAATAGAATACTATAAGCAAATCAAAATGAAAAAAACTTACTTAATATTACCTTTTATTAGATAAGTTATTTCATTCTCTTGGAACTTTCATCTGAGAGCAACTAGGTGGACTTGTGAAAATACTTTTGCTGAGTTTCTGTTCTTTTATTTTGAACCAAATCGGTCCATAGTAATAGCTTGAAGAATTTCTCAAAGTCTGGAATTACTAGGAATGTATTTCTGGTAAACAACAAAGTAACTTTTGAAATGTTTTTATCGCTGCTCAAAGAAAGAAATCATTTCTCCGATTAAGGATCCGGGATTGCCTCAAATATAGACTATTTGATAAGGCAAGATGAAATACTCTGACCACGAGCAGATATGTTAAGTACATATCTGTTTATTATATTGGCTCTTATATGGATGAAAAGGTACAAGCATGTTAATTTGCTCTTGACGTCTCATTTTCTATTCTTGACTAAATGTGCCCGCGACTTCGTCCGCGTGGAATTGTTTAGTAAAATTAGCCTAAGTTACTTTTTAAATGATTTTTCTACTATTATCATTTATAATGTATTAATTATATATATGAAAGAAAGAAAATGGTGCGTATACATTCAACCATAGAGCAGGCAAAGGAGATTAAGTGCTAAGCGTTACGATACCGGCATACCTACAAGAAGCAAAAGAAGCTTCTTCAAAAGTCATGCATTGTCTAGTTATATCCATATAATACTAGTTAACACGTAAAAAAACGCGTTGACTTTGTAACGCATATGTAGTTTTACACAAAAGTGTATGTCAAACACATAATTGTGTGTGTAATATTTTTATGTGTTGTACATACATGACCTTGATGATTTTAAAATTGATTTATGTGTCGGTGTCCTGTGATTCTGAAATATTATTGGGGGCATTTATCAATTTAAGAGAGTGATTATTAATATTCTTTTCTGTTATGCTGTACGTTTCTGCACGAAAATTTCAGAAACAGCTAAAATTATTTAAATGCAATACAGCGATTACCTACTTAAATGCGCTATTGTATTTTGGTAACCTTTCCTTAATATTAAGTGTTTATTTTATTTCAATCGGTTCATAAATAGAAAACTTGCAACAATTCAAATTCTAAATTTAAGCAAAATTTTGGAATTTAAGTGAGAACGGGGCAGGCGAAAAGACTCAATAGTTTAGTCGTGCATAGATGAAGCTAGCGAGCGGGTCATTAATCAATTTTTACAATAATAAGTCCCTTTGATAGTCAATACCAACATAAAAGTGAAATGATGTAAAAAGAAAAAGTAATAAAAAACGTTTCTTCCTTATTCCGAAAGTTACGCGAAATTAGGTCTCTCTCAACAAATACGTTTTGGTACAAATATTATCTTTGAACTCACTGCGGTGTTTTCATAGCGAACCTTCGCTAACATATATCGAAGTTATACAAAAGTGACATATTTAGTGCATTAAATTGGAAAGTTTGTCATATCCGTTCTCGTCGCTTTCAATAAAAACAAAGATAAGATTGTTTTTGTGCTCTTTCTGTCTATATATTTTTTCATCTTTACGCTTTTTCCCGCCTAGCAGGAAATAAGAGAGGACCTAGTGTAACTTTCCACTCCAAATCTAGACATTACTTGTTGAGTGGCGGAGTGGCAAGAGTGGGCATTTATGTCACCAAAAATTGCGTTTATAGTCTGGCGCTGTCCCACTGCGCCACGATTTGATTGATCTATCTATATACGTAGTCTTGCCATTAATATTGTTACGAAGAAACTCAAACATTTATTAATATTATAGCTTGTTAATACATTAATATAAAACCATAAAAAATATATACAGCTTATTCGAAGTAATCTCTATTAGCTGCAATACAGTCCTTTAAACGTTGAGGCCAGTTATCAATAGCCGCACGCACTCCTTCTATGGGAAAATTCTCCACTGTCAATCGTATGGATTGTTTTATAGCTCCAAATTATTAAACTATAGTCTCTAAAACTGACGATAAATCATGATCCAGTGGATTAAGACCAGGACTAGATAACGGCTAGTCTTCAGCTCTGATGAAGTCCGGAACGCTCATTTTTAACCAAGATTGGCTGGATCGAGTTTTATGACCCGGCGCCGAGTCTTGCTGAAAGGACCGTTCTTGGTTATTGAACATGGTGTTGTAAAGGGGCTTAACTACTTTCTCAGGAATGGTATCTACATACATACACATAAACTTGTGCCGATATTTTGATACCTTTTTCTCCAAAAAATGGCTGTCATCCTCCATAGCTACACCCCACTAAACCATCGGTAAAGTCAAAGATAATTCAATCAACCATCGATAAAAGAAAACAATGTGGGCATGTTGTACTCTGATGTCTAATTGGGAAGCTTGTTTAGAGCTTTCAGCCGAAATATAGTCATTTTGTTAGTTAAAATATTGCTCAATTATAAAAATATTGTCATCCGTAAACAAAATTTATCTGTTACATCCCTTTGCGTACCGTACGTTGTTTTGATTTTACTAACTACTACAACTATTCATTCATAAATGATTACTAAGAAAAATACCAGTGCGTCTCTTATAGGCTGCAAGTCCCAAGTCAACATTTAAAATACGCAACATGGTTCTAGGTGCTATCTCCGTCTCCCGAGATAACAAATTTTACTTACGGACAGGGTTTCTTCGAATTCTTTCTCTCACTGCTTTGATCACCTTTTCCATACGAACACTACGGGAACGCTCAGAGGAGGTTTCATTGTACCTATCAATAGCCTGGTACAAAAACCATTTGACTAATACCAAGCGTATAGAGGATTTTAAAAATTGTATTGGACCATACCTACTTTATGTAATGCAATCACAGCGATTAGGTTATCTTTATCACCCCAATACATTTTAAATATAACAAATATTTTTTTCCATATATTAAAGTGAAAATAAGTAAACACAACAAACAATCATATAAACGTTACAGATATGACAGAAAGACAGAAAAATGAGAAATTGAAAGGCAATATTTTGTTTATTTTGTATTATAACAGTATTTATGGCCGGACTAAGTATACTATAATAAAATAGTAAAAACGTTGTGTCTGTACATTGAATATATTTACGAAAAAACAATATAATATAAATCTATGAAAATGAAACTTTTTGGTTGAGTATTCCATTTAGACATGTGCAGGACTTAAGGTATTAGACCAGCAAAACTATCAGAAATAAGGAAACGTTACATTAATAAGAGTTGTTCAGCGTGATCAACATTATCCATTGACGTTTAAAAATTAAATATCTGTAACATCTGATGAAGAACCACGTAAGCCTAGTTAAACTAAAAGCAATAAGTCAATGCCGCATTTGTAACAGTTCTTCAGTGTGGCGGGCAGTTTTCGTTCACAAATCAAAATCTTTAAAGTCTGCCATCGTGCTGCAGATGCTACCCATCTGACTGTAAGAGCGATAGTTGTGGGCTAGATTTCCACTTAATGGAATGGTTATTTTTATATTTATTTATTTTTTCTTCGGTAAGATAAAGATGGGCTTTCAATTTCAGCTTCCAATTTACAACTTTCAAAATTGGGGCGGAAATAGAAAAAAGGCATAAGCTAAAAAAAATATGATTGTTTAAAGATCTCATGTACAAGTTTTTAAAAAAGACACCTTTAATGAGTTATTATAATTTTTAATATAAAGAAAATTATAGCAATGTTTGAAAATGAACATTGTGCTATTGTACTATTAAATGAAAATAGTTGGCCAGTGAGTAAATATAATGTTATTAATAGTATAGAAAACTTCTTTGAGTTTCATAGTTTTACTAAATAAATTTATTATGTGCTCTTTATCCATACTCTTCTTCCCCGACAGATAAACGAAATAAGTATATATATATACTTAAATATGGCATTGTATAACATGACACGACGTCGTATTTATAATAGTTGTAAGTTGACAGTTGTGTGATGAAAACAAATTGCTAGCATACAATATATTAACCCTGCTGTACATTATTTAACGAAGGTAAATAATGTTGGAATAATAATTATGACATTTGAATTGGAAGAAACTTGAATTGTTTTTGGAAAAAATAAATGTGTATATAATGTGAGTTTTGATGTATTTGAGAAGAAAATGGAGGATGTTCTTAGTACTATATATTCAAAAGTATATCCAGATAATTTTATTGATAATATTTCTGTCATTGTAATATTTTTGAAAAACTGATTATTAATATTTTAAGCTCTGATAATAGTAGGCCAAATATTCTCAGTAATTGATAAAATCGTTTAAGAACGTCAAATTATAATTATTAGACCAATTACTGATAAAGGTTTTTCTGTAGCATAACAAAAAAATATTATATAGATAAATATAGATTATAGTATAGATATTATTGAAAATTACAGCCAAAAGCACCATTTAGGTATAACAAGTAGAAAAAACATTTCCGGCCACCGGATGAGTACGGGTGACCTGTTTTACCAGCATACATTACGTAATGTGTAATCACTAATGTCTGTACCAGCCGTTGTATGGGGCATTAGTTGATGAAACGAGAAAATTCGCAAAACAATTTGGACTTACTACTTATTGAGTTATTGTTTTATTTTTATTATGTAATAATGTAATGATTACTCAAATTGTGTATATGTTGTAGATAATAAAGATATATTTACGCATAACATATTGATAGGAATATTGTAATTTAAACCCTTACATAGACTTTTTTTTTTATCTTAATAATAATTCGAACCATTTAAATGCGTTAAAATAAAAATCATAGTCAATGGTGGGTGAGAGCTTCACAACAAGGTAGAGTAGAAATATTCTTGCTGCATCCGATTCTCAACTGAACAGCTAAGCGATAGCCCCTTGAGATTGTTATTTTGCTATTAAGAAGCTAAATTAAAACGACTATCGGATGATACTATCGAATGACCTATTTATTAATATTAGTAACCCCGACGACGCATAAAATACAGTTGCCTCGGGAGATGATAATGTATATATATATTTTTTTTTACTTCGTCACCGTATATACTTTAAATATGCCAAATAAAATTAAAAAGTATTTACAATTTTTCCTTTATATATTAGTATATTGAAAAATTCCTATTAGATAAACATTTTTAGAAAACATAAAAAGTTGAAAGTACATGAACCCGTGTTTTTTGAAACCATCCAAGCGCGCTGATTACTAACCCATACGTTATATTTGGCCGACGAAAATCTTATACGCTTTTTACAACTTATTTTTTGTACAATCTCTCTATAGAGATGCAAACAAGCATATAAGAAAACAAGGTCATCTTACAGAAGGCGCGGGTTCTAACCCCCCAGGGTTACAATTTTTGTACGTTTAATAAAAACAAATCTTATTCTGAGTATATAACACTATAAAAATATTAAAATCATTTTAAATTATTTTTAACATTAATATAAGTGTTTAATATTTTACAACTAATTTAGCTTCTTTCAAGTAAAGTAAGAAAAATATATTTAACTAGTAACCTGCTCGCAGCTTTGCCTGAGTAAACTACAAGACTAAACTATTTCGTTTCTCACTCACCCGCGTTCTCACTTAAATCACAAACTTGGCGTAAATTTATAATTTTAATGGATGTTTTTCTTTTATGGATCGAATGAAATGAAATAAACACTAAATGTTAAGGGAAGTTTATAGACATACAACAGTCAAAACTGCGTTTAAATCGGTTAAGCCGTTCGTAGATTAGCGTGCGCAAGCGCACAGACAAACAAATAAACAGAAAGGAAAAATAAAAATCTTGGTTTGCGGTCCTATTATGTATATATATGGGATCCTAATGCCCCTAACATTTTATTTATGCATATATCTTCCATGCGCAGACAGTTACGTTTTTATTATATGTATAGAAGATAAGTAATTGACTTCTACTTAACTTCATAGAAAAAAAACAATATAAGAATGAAAATCTACAAGTAAAATAAAACTAGACAAATTAAATATCAATTCGGGAGTACTTTTTAAAGTAATAGCTCGTTAAAATTAAAGAGGAATGGGTAATGAAGTAAAAACTAACTAAGGTGTCACTTTACGAAAACACTCTAGAAATGAGTTTTCTTCAATGACTTAAGTTAAATATTTGTATAATCAAGTCGATTGTTTGAAACTGTTACTAAAGGTTCATATAATATATTACTTTACTTGTAAATAGTTTTCATTAATTAAGAAACAGGCGCCATATAAAGGCAATTTAGAAGTTTAATTATATTGTAAATTTATTGTAAAATCGATAGCTAATAATATATTGTTAAATATAAGGTGCTATGATGTTTGTTGGTGTTATTGTAAAAGTATAGTTTCAAATATATGATATAAGTATTTTGTAAGTTACGGTACAGCTCTCTATACCGAAATATATTAAATCTAAAAATATCTTACACTGATGCATACAGAGGTCACCTAGTTCTTGTAACATACCTAACAAAATTTTTGAACGAAACCACCGACACAGTCAATATTAGAAAAAAAATATATAAATAGTAAAATCGTGTGTTGAATGTAATATAAATTCTCTCCTGACGTTACTGCCAAAGGCTTATTTTATCTGGCTTTTATAACATTTTACTCTAGCCTCGTGTAACAAGATATATTTAGAGCCTTCTATTTTTAGTTCGTCTAGGGTTCTATTTAAGCCCTATGCATATTATTAATTGTTATTGGGTCAGTACTCATAGATATGTGTCACAGTTCAGACAGTGTAGACAGTTGAATAATTTATTCACCGTTAACCACTCGTTTAATTTTCATAAACAGAAAATAGGTATTTTTTTATTTTGTGAAAATTTTGTTATTATCATAGTTTATTTCATTTTAAATTTTACAAACTACAGAGCTACTGCGATAGTCGTAGGTTTGAATCCTCAGCAAAAAGTTAAACAAAACTAAAGTATCTTTTATAATTCATTTTTCAACTTGTGTTATAAAATTCGGTATTAGGTTTCCCCATTAAACAAGTTATATATCTGTTTTAAAGCAGAATGGAGAGAACGGCATACTTTTACAATGTTTACAACTTTTAATTGGATTTTTTATTAAGAAAATAATTTAATGAGGCAATTTGACACATTTAAGTTGTTTTTAATATAAATTTTAAATCTGTTATATGTCAAAACACGTAGTTTCAGGAAAATATTAAATATCTCCAAATATTTACTTTGTACAAGCGATACATAAAAAAAAACTACAATTCAAAATTCAACTTGGCCTGAGCTGTTTGGAGTTTTAAAAATTCGAGTCCCTTATTCGTTGGCAGAGAGAACTTAGTATCAGGACTTTCCGCTTAAATCTGAGACATGAGTGACGTGACATGACGTGTTGAGTGGCTGATCTAAACGTCACGGTTTGTCTTGTCAAATTAGCGAAGAAATAAAAGTAATCATTTCCTTTTGGGAATAGAACCCACAACCATCACGTATACAGTCAGACGCTGTCACTGCGCTAGTATAGCCTGAATTATACATGTATTTATATAAAAGTAATTCCGTTATATGGAAGTCACAAAGAATTTCAATTCATAAATAAATAAATGTTTTCCCTTGTCACATAAGCCTATTAGAGCTTCTTCAATACTTTGCCTGAGTAAACTCTTTCTAAACCTCTTACAAATTATCTAAATGTCTGAGAAAAAAGAAGCTGCTTTTGGATATTCTCATTATATTAAGTAAACAAGCTTAGCGTATAATAAGCATTTCCATTCACTGAAATATATTCAATTCCGCCATAATTGCGTAAAAGGCAAGTATCTATTCAAGAGATAATTCTTTTTTTTCTAATGAAGTAAGCCAAAGTGCGGCGTTTAGCTTCGCCATCCAACACACGAAAGGTGCGTCAAGTGGAAATAGATTCTTTTACAAAAGATTCTTTCTACTATTTCTATATAAGTATACACTAGGAAATGAATAGATTTTATTAAAAACGTACACAAAATATTTGTGTGCTACATTTATTTAGATATATAAAGCAAGTAAAAATATTAAAAATATATTATTTACAAAGAAATTGTATGTCAAAAAAAGAATATGAGAGACATATGAAAGAACGTCACCTTTGTAAGCATTTCATGAAAAACATTATGAAATGTGTCAGTTACAAAAAAAAATAGATGTATAGAGTTATGTAGAGTGAAACGGAAAATTAAACTATCAAAGATACAGTTACGTAGATTGAATGTATGATTAAAATAAATACCAATATCAACAGTCTATACTCACTTTTTCAATTAATTACAAACAATAGCAGTTTGATATTAAAATATTAAGTTATTTTTATACATAATCCTCGTAAAATAATAAGTATATATATTGAAATTAGTAACAATAAAATTAATTCGTAACTTTTTCTTCGTCAAAACTATAATTAAAAGAAAGCTGATTTACACTTTTCCCACATAGTAATGTAGTCAGAGAGAACTTAGTGTCAAGTTACTTCGTTCTCCACTTTTCGTCCGTTCTAGCTTTGTCTTACCGGAGCGGAGAAATGAATATAATTTAAAATAATAATTCTTCGAGGCTTCGAACACACAACCAATCGCATTTAACCATCCTATTGTAAAAGCGTCCCATGAAAGAATTAAGGATTCGATGTAAACGAGTTACAGAAGCGGTATGTTTAAGCCTATATCTAGTATTAATATTATGTACGTCACACATGTATATTTTTTAACATTTTTTAAGGTGTTATTCGCACACTAAGGAAATTGAAAAAGACAAATTTAGAAAACGTATAAAAATTTGAACGCAGCGGGATTTGAAACTGCGCTTCTTGAATACCGTTCAAGCGCTCTGACCGCTAAGCCATGCGTTCTACATCCAGCTACGTTGAAATTCTTGTGTTTTATTACAACTTATATTTGTCGTTAGCATCTCAGTAGAGAGATTTTTACAAATTTCTGCTACCCAAGATTATTCTACGAACAATAGTTTGAATAGTTACGAACAAGAGAGAATGGTAAATATGTATATTTTTAACATTTTTTAAAGTGTTATTCGCACACTAAGAAAATTAAAAAAAAAATTATACGTTTTCTAAATATGTCTTTTTCAATGGGGAAAACCATTAATATTTTTCTTTACATATATTAAATTTTCAAATATATTGTCAATATATTTATTTCCTTAAATTATATATTTCCTTTAATTATATTGTCAATATATGTATTTCCATATGTTTGACTTCCACTTTTGTATAAAGTAACATAAACGTTGCTAAGGTAATATTACATAAAATGCATATGCATTTTATGTAAATACTTAAATAATAAACTTAACGCTTTTTTCCGCATAGCAGGGTAGTTAGAGAGAATCTAGTGAAAAACCAATCCGTTCTCCGCTTTCCGCCTACATTCCAGACATTGCGTGTTGAGTGGTGGAACTCAATTCCGCGCTTTGTCTATATATTAGAGCGGAAAAATTTGAATAGTTTAAATACAATAATTCCTCTTAGTGGGGATCGAAACAACGCCCATTCCGCCACGATGGTCTCACGTAGTCTTATAAACAAGCAGGTATAAACACAAATCTATACATTACGCGAACGAAAAATTTGGATTTATTTTACAAAAATTATCGCCTAGACTGTAAACTTGATTATTAAAAATATTCATATCATAAAACCTCCAAAATATCATTCCTCGCTTAACCAACATTGTAATACTTTTAAAGAAACGAACGTTAAAAAGAAAAACCCGTGACAAAATACTTTTATCCACGAGCAAATTCTGAAATGTTAAACGCAAGTGAAGTGACCTCATAATTGCGGGGTTAAAGGGCTGAAAGGGTCTGTTATCATAGCTCTGAATGCCGAGCTCGGAATTAAAATACGCTCTACCTCACCTGACTATGCTGCATTTGCAAGTAGCATAGTAGCTCATAACATTGTACAAATACACCAACAATGGCTGGCTTAAGTATCGTATTATTCTAGATTTTGATTCGTTGCCGTGATATGGTTTATATAAGATTAGTTATGAAATGATGAAATATGAGAAAAAGCTTAGTGCTGAAAAAATACCTTTAAGAGATTATTATAATTTTTGATCTAAGTTTCAACAGTAATTTGTTGCATAAGTATTTTTTTTTTGTTGTATAGCTTTTAACCCTGAGCAGAATTTCGGGTATAGTAAACTTTAAAGACCTAAAGCAGAATAATAATAGACCAGCTAAACTATAAGAAATAAGTAAAAACCGTCGTACCATAATTTGTTTAGCGTTTAGCTCTGTGACAATATGTAAGAATTAAAGATTGAGTGTAACTAAGAAAGATCCATAATGGTCTAGCTGAACTATAAGAACTAGACGACTTTATAGAATTAGACGACTTTTAAATTTATTTTGAGATTTAGAATGACGAATATCTAAAAGAATTGTATTTCATAGTTTTACAGAATAGTATTATGTAAACCATTTTTAGAAGGCCCGGGTTCAAATCTAGCGGCGTTAAAAGGTTTTATATGTTTTCTATAAATGTTAAAATTAATTTACACAATCACTTAGTACTTGAAAAAAATTATGTATACAATTATACATATTCATGTCTGTCAAATAAATTGAAAGACATTAAACAGACAGTGGCAACGTATATTTTTTCTTTCAAGAAGGCGTAAATATAGTAAAGCAGCTCATTCCCTTGGCCGTTGTTGCCTAAAGCTGTTTTCAAAGTTTTATTACACCTTATACAATCTCAAGCTTATTTGAAATAAAATAATTTTTAAAACGAAATTTTAAGTGCTTTACAATTTATTATTATACTACTTTAATTGGTCATGGTGTATAATCAGACATTAGCAAAATATATTTTTTCTATCAGCTTCATGCTTTTTCTCGAGTGGAGAACGACACTATCCACCCGAAATTGGAACATTGCATGTTGAGTGGTGGAGCTTAACGCCGCGCTTTATTTTAAATACCAAAAACACACTACGCCGCGATCACATCTATTTGCACAATAAAACATCGTCTATCTGTAAATACTATTGGTTGTGGGTTCGATTCCCACTCCAAATATCATTTAAATTATTTTCATTGCTCCACTCTGGTGACAAGACAAAGCGCAGTGTCGAGTTTCGCCACTCAACACGCATTCTCGATTTTAGGCGAAAAGTGAAAAACGGAGTGACTTGACATTAGGTTCTCTCTGATTACTCGGAAAAGTTCTCAGAATGCCTATATTTGTTAAAAAATCTCATTCCTCATTTATCCGACAATATTAAGAGGCAATACTAAGTGTTGGAAAACCACTTTTATAATAAAAGAAAGTAGTACACGTCCACGATTCGCTGATTTCAGATTCATGAAATATGAATAAACAGGAGGAGTATGAAATATTTTTTCATTTAATGGACTTAAATTAAAAGCTCGGTGCTAAGTTTTAAATGTCAAGGTTGTCGGCCTCAAGAGCAGCGAGTTATTAAAACGTTGAATATATAAAATGTTTCCGTGGTTATATTAAAAATAATAATTACTGTGTCTACGGTAGAAGATTTTCATCTTAATTAAATATAAATATTGTTTGAATTAAGAACAGGTTATTGTTCGCATTTAATTACTGGTTGACTTGTAGTTTTGTTCTGGTAACTAGTAGCTGCACGCAACTTCATATGCGTGGACTCAATGAGTCTTCCTACCAAAATACTCAAAACGCTAAACAATTTTTAAGGCACTATTTCTGTATATCTTATTGCATATCAGTTTGTGGGTCCATATTTGGACCATCTTATATTAGAAACGATTACGAGAGCATCTTTTTAAGTAGACGTTTCATATTAATGTATCAAACTAAAAAATATTATATGTTCATAACCAATATGAACAGGAAAATGTACAAAATTGTTTATAAAAGTGTTTAAGAGAAGAGTTATAATAGACTGTCTGACTGACTGAGCTTATGAAGAACACTCAAACAAATTGTAAGTGGATTGGACCGTAGCGAACAAAAACCACGTCAAAAAATAAATATAACGCTTTGCCAGTTCAAAAGGCTCATTGAAAATTCTTAAGAGCAAAATAATAAGCTACACAATTTAATTTAATAATAAAACAATATTAATCAACAATGATAGCTACCATTTGTTTTTCATTTGGCTTTAATATATTTGAAAAGAAATAACCTGTCGCTATGTAATTTGAAGCTCGAAGACAGCCAGATAATGTTGACAAGCTGATCAAGCAAGCAAGTGAAGCCGTTAAGGAGGATTACTGCAGCTTTAAGACCAGCAGAAGATAGAGTGGCATGGTAGCTCGTCACCTCCTCTATCAAGGCTGATCAGGGCGGGCGCGACCTTCAGCAATGAAGAAAACAACGAAGAAGAAGATGTAATTTAAATGTGCTTACTACATTTTGGGCATAATTTGCCTATGACTGTGTACGCGTGTATTGCTTGTTAGGGTTTGATCTTCACTCGGGACAACGATTATATATTCATTTTTTTCCCCAAAGTTAAATAATATTAATTTTTCCGCTCTGGTAAGACTAAGCACGGCGTTGGGTTACGAAGAACTAAACACGCAATGCCCCGAATTGGGGTGGAAAGTGGAGAACGGAGTGCTTAGACATTAAGTCTCTCTTGCTTACATATATTTGTGCTGGAAAAAACTTGAGGTACAGCCTCCGTTTATTCCCGTAGAGTATAAAATAAAAGTAAAATATTGGTCTAAAACGTAATATTATTTCTTGGCACTATTTTAGTAATAATTATGTGCTTGAACTGCACGCAATAATCATGGTTGCACATTACTCAATATAGTAATTTTAATATTAAATAAAATATTCCACGAAATGAATTAATTATATTGAAAATCGGAGTCAGCAGTTGGGTTTTATCACAGAAAATACAGTGTCCGTAGTTTGTAAATTAAGGAAACATTTTAATAAACTGTCATGTACCTATACAGTTCTTTTTAAATACTTAAATTAAACTTGTTAAACTAAAAAAAAAAAAAATCACGGTAAGTGGAATATTAAAATTTGTTTTTACAGCATTAATTAACAGATATTCTGTGTTTTCTAACTAAATAAATTAACAAATACTTAGCGAACATGACCACTTCTGGAAATGATTGTCACCTAATTGTTTTTGTAATAAATCAGATAAACCAAGAAGCTCATTTATAATTTTCCACGTACTTAAATGACCAAGGGCAATAACTTGAGAACGATCACATAGGTATAGAAAACGTATAAAAAATTAAACGCAGCGGGATTGGACGCTGTGCCTCTTGAAAGCAACATAAATAATTTGTAATAAGGGTATAAAAATTCGACATAGTCGGATGTATTATTATATTATACACACAAGTATTACACACGTATTACGTATTACACACGTATTATTATACACACAAGACATTAAAATGTTAAAAATATTAAATAAATAGCTTTCTCTCAGGCCAAACGATTGTTCGTAGAATAATCTTTGTGTAGCAGGAATTTGTAAAAATCTGTTAATAGATATGCTGAAAACAAAAATAAGTTATTATAAGTGTATACAAATTTCGACATATGCATAGCGGTCAGAGTGCTTGGACGGATTTCAAGAGGCGCGGGTTCAAATACCGCTTCGTTTAGTTTTTTATACGTTTTATAAAAATATGTTTCTCGTACATGTAAACAGCCTTATACTTTACTTAAACACGTATAAATTTACGTACCTGAACTAAATCCCCATGTACACCACCAGCAGCCGTTATTGTAAGTAGACACACATATGGAACTAAATCTTCCCTCGGTCTGTGTAACTCGAGTTCGTAAGTACGTCCGATGTCACCATAGTAGGTTTTGTTGCAACCTGAGAACAAAATATACTTATGTGAGGAAAAATATAGCGCTTTTTTACTATCACCTAATATTAGATACAAAAATGTCTCTATTTTTAAGTGTTTTGTCTCTATTTTTAATAGTGTCAATATCCGTTTAGTGTCAATAATTTTACTTGGAGTCCATTGTGCTATGACGTGTTAAATACGGATTGCCTCAGCAAGGTGTAAGTAATACACATTGTAGGAGGATATGTATGGATTTATCTTTCTTTTGACTTGACGGCACCATGTCAAATGCCCATGCCAATTCTATATTGAAAAAATGTATATTACTGTCTAAATAATATATTGTTCCTTAATGGAAGTGCTGTGTGATAAACCCACTTTTCGACACGAAACATAATATTATGTAAAAGAGCATATCTTAATATATGAGAATACTATATTTTTTTACGTATTAAATAGATTTTTTTAATTTCGATATTTAGGAAATCAAAAGAATGAGTTGAAAGTTTAAATAAACAAATTTGTAAATTCTTAAAAGAAGGATCTGAAGTTTGAATGAAATATAGATAGATATAAGATTTTAACAATATTCGACGTGACTCCTATAAGAATGTAGACATCGCTTAATTCGCTAGAGCATTTAGATAGATTCCATGAAGCGCGGGTTAAAAATATTTAACCATATTTTTTTTTTGTATTTCATTTTATTAATGGTTTAATAAGCTTGAAATTTTTATAAGTTTAACGTAATAAGCAAGTTCCTTTTCGTATTAAAATGGATTTTTTTCTAGTCTATTAATTAGTTTGGTTGGTATAAATAAGCCTAGTATGAAATAATACACTTTCAAACCCAGAAAGCCATAATAACAGACTCTGTTATATACATAAGATATTATAATAATGGCATTTGTGAAAAAGAAAAGTTGTAAAATGCGTGTAAAATTTTGCACAAAGAATACCTTTTCCCGCTTGCTGCGGCAATGACCTATTTTCTCTTTGTAGAAATCTAGCTGAAATTAGCTCATTTTAAATCTTCAATCTTAACTTTTTAGGATTTTTTACCCAAAATTTTATATAATTTTAATTGACCTCGCGTCGTATAACATTACATCATGGATTATATTGCGATATTATCATTAATAAAATTAAATTCTATACAAATTTTAGAATATCAAGAAATTTTAGTCTATATTTTCTAAAACAAGCTCGTCTTTCAGAGGACAAAGTTTTACCGTTGAAGTCTGAGACACATATTTATTGTTGGGGCAATCAACTTGAAAGCTTTCGTACAAGGCCAAACTTTGTCCTGTACAAGTTGCCGTTACACTCAATGCTTACCAAACTTTGGGAGCCGTATCTTATACCCAATGTCTCGTGTAACACTTATTATTGTGAGGATAAAAGTGCTTGAATTTGATTCTATGTGATGTACTATTGTATGACTATGTCATATTATTATTAAGTTATTAGGAGTAATTTATGTGATATATATTATAATTTCAGCTTCACGCTTTTTTCCCATCTATCAGGACAGGCAGAGAAAATCTAGTGTCGACACACTCCGCTCTTCACTTCGTGTTAAGTGACAAAACTCAACACCATGCTTCTTTCTTCGCCTTACCGGAGCAGAGAAATGAAAATAATTTAAATAGAATCACTTCCATAAGTGGGAATCAGACCCACAACTAGATTTACAGTCAGATGCTGTGATTGGATTCGAGTTTAAAATAAAAAACTAAAAAAACGTAATGTTTTCGCCAAAGAAAATTAGTTTGATTTACAAATGTTTCGAAAAAAATCGAAGATTTAAAGAACTACCAATAATAAAATCAGTCTAAAATATTAAAGAAATATATACAATATTTAATTAATTATTATAAAAACGTAAAATAAACCTTCAAATGGTTGTGATTCATAGAAGAATAACTGTAATAATATAACACTACAATCGCTTGGCAATATACTATTCAATATGAAGTAATGCAGCTTGAATTCCAGTATCAAATTCTAAACTGACCAGCGGCCCAATAAAGACATTGTTTATATAACATTTACCAAACGCCCTAAAATATTTTATATAATAATAATAACTAAAATAGTTTTTTTTGTAAGGGGGTGTATCTAGCCAGTGTGGGTTCTCTACCTAACTAGACTTCGGCAGTTTTAGATTTAAATATTTAATGATTTTATTTTTTTACGTGATAATATTTTTTTTAACTTTGCAACGATTTGTGGATGGAAAAGCATGTCTTATAATATTGGTTCCTATATTTCCCTAATTAATATGAACAATTTTGCATTCTGGGTACGAACCGTACTTTGTTTACCCGAAATTTAGAACATTCTAAGTTTAGGGTCGACAGATGAGTTTTAAACCTACTACTTTTGCATATATCATCTTACATTACAACTGCACCCTTCTGATGTTATCAGGTTAGCAGAATTCTACAATAACAACCGTACACAAAACAATATATAATATATAATAAATAATAAAATATAATAATTTTACATTTTTTAGTATGAAGTCGGTGTGAAAAGTTGCTATTCAAACGAGTGACCTGTAAACGGACGTTCTCTATTCACCAATCAGTTCTAGGTTCAATAATGATATTTATTGTTGAAATAAATGTCAACTTTAAAGTTGTTACAAATAGGTAACGAAAAATAAATGTGTTAAAAATGGTATAAATATATCCCGAAAAGTTGCCTTGTCCGACATTGCACAGCGTCTGATTTGGGTTCGATTTCCACTCAGAAAGATTATATTTAAATTACTTTCATTTCTTCGCTCTAGTACCTAAAACATAGCGCGGCGTTGAGCTTCGCCACTCAGCACGACTCAATGTCTTGATTTCGAGCGGAAAGTGGATAACGGCGTGTTTTGACACAGTTCTCTCTGATTAAGCGTGAAGCTGAAAAATAATTAATCAAATTTCCTAAATGTACATTTACAATTGACAGTTTATATACATATAATATATTGCCTGTACATTTATAGTTGACAGTTTATTTATATAAATAAAAATACAACTAAATCATTATTACGGCAATATATTTTTAAGCAATATATAATTTACAAAAATTGTTACCAGAACATAACCAAATATTGTATATATTTTGTATGTAATTTTATTTAAAACTCTAATATTACCAGTTGAAATCATTTAAACTGCAAACACTGATGCAAACGTATCGAAAACTGGCACAGCAATATTTTCTGAGAACGAAAATGCATCAGTTGCAGGGCACTTGCGTTGCCAAGAGAACGCTCTACACACACCAGCGGCAAAGTGGTGGAATATAGCTTACCTATGTCTATGTACAGTAAACGTGTCCTAGTGGCCAAGTACCACACGTATTATTGCAATCAAAGCGAGATCTAGAAGCGAGTCAGTTGAGTTCAGGTATTGTTTGGAGGCTTAGTTGTAACTTAGAAATTTTGTAGTTTAATAAACTTCATATTATGAAATATAACATAATTAGTTCTTTTACTCTTTTTTAATATAATATAATTATATAGTTATTGATAATATAATACAATTTATGGTAAATATACATTTTCGGGTCTACGTATAAAATATACCCCAATTATATATTTTAATATATACTATAGTGGCAAAAGAACTGTGTGTATAAAAACGCTTTCACACACACAATATTTACTCTTGCTTTCTTTTTTCCAGAACAACTACATGGGCGAGTTTTTTATACAAATTAACTATAATGTTTGCTCTGTTGCTCATTTCGAACATTCCCAATAGACTTCTATGAAAACATAGATTTAAAACAAAGTAGATATTCAAATGCATGCTCTAATCGACCAATTCAATCAATTTTAACCTAAATATCAAAGAACAATATTATAATGTTAAATAATACTTTAATTTTCTCTTTTTTATACAAAAAAGTGGAGTATGATTTTGTCACTTAACAAATTTGTAGGAGAACAAAGATATAGTGTATAAGATATAGTCAAAACAAATATATCAATTTTACTTTTTAAATGTAATTCTCCTTTTATATTCTATAAGTATTTTTTTCATTTAATTATAATTAATATACTGAAGTTTTAGCTGGATTTCTATATAAAAACACACAAAAACAAAATTAGCTTATCAATTATGTCATTTACAAGGCATATTAAGAACGCTCATGATAATTGCGTGTGAACGAGGAAATTTATGTGTAAACGGATTAAATATCGAACATGACATTAATGCTGTGATGTGAAATGGCATGAAATTACACATAAAGACGAATTTGAAATCGTTGTTATATATGTGTAATTGTATTTAAACTTTAATCGATTTCGCTAAATACCATTCTTAAAATTTACTTGTTTTAATCTCAGGAATACGTTTTCTGTCATTCAAACTGGTGAGTTGTTCAAACATAACCAGCCATCTGTAATATAAATTAAAAAAAAATAAGAAATAATCGCAAAAATTATTTGTTCCACTATAAAATCATTGCAATATAATATATTGCTGTTTGATGTCACTTCAGCAAATAAAAGCAGTTGAATTTTACAAAACACTTAAAATATTTCTATGTAAGTACCTTGAGACTTATTTTACTTATATCATTTTTGCTACTTACGTCAGAATTTATAATAATTTATAATCTATCTATCTAACTAAAAATTGTTTTGTATAGTAAAAAGTCAAATATAAGTAAATTAATGACATTCATAATACAATCTGTACTTGTAATGTTTAAGCATTTTAAAATACATTATTGCATGAATAAAAGATTCACGCAAGCTGAAAGGTAAGCCGTTGTATACCCCTTGTGATCCCTTAAAGACTTCGTTCATCTCGTCTGGTTGTATTAAAAGTAAATATCAAGGTAAAGCTCGCTTCAAACTTGAGACTAAATATAAACAACGCGGTAAAGTAAAGCATTACATAATAAAAAAGTTTTGTTCCTTATTTTACGTAATATATGAGGTGATTGTTTAACTGTAAATTATTAGGGTCTTGGGTTAGACGTATTTAGTACAACTGCTAGTACTGTTGACAGGTTGAATATACGATGCCTAAGCAAACTGAGCAATAATGATAATATTTCTCAATATTTGAGGTTATTGACATTTTTAATAATACATTCTTAACTTGATCGAAATGTTAGATTTAATGTAAAATTTTTTTTGGAGTTACATTAAATTTGATATATAGTAGGCTGCGTTTAGAAATAAACTGTTTGCAAACACTCAAAAATTTACAAGTATCAATTTTATTAAAAAAAATAGTTACAAATGTAATGTAATGTAATTCAAGCTACCATTTACAATGGAGTCATTTATTTCTACTGTAGTAATGAAAACAAAGGTTGTGCTCGTGTTAATTCTATCGATTCAGCAAAGCGACTAACGCGACGGTTAGCACCGCAAACACAATTGATTGGTCAAGGCTGCCTAATACAATTTAACAAGCATAGTGAAAATTGATTAATGCTCTAGCTATATTAATTGTAATAAACTTAATAAATTATGTTTAAATATCTGCAACGAAGAGGCGCGGGTAGAATTCTAATAATTCTAAATTTAAGTGACTTTTTATTTTATTAATTTAAAACGGAAAGAGTTAAGTTTTCAAATACGAGATCCTCTTCCTGTCTAAAAATATAATAATAAAAAATGTTATTAAGTTTTGTACGAAATAGCTTAAGATTTTTGAATGTAAATGTTTATATGTTTAATATCAACGCAATTATTTATTCCATTCCTGATGACATATTACTTAATTTCGAAATGAAAGCCATTTCTTTTAACCGGATTAATCGTAACAAGTGTATATGTTAGCATTCGAAAGTACATTTTAGAAACCCTACGTTTCGAACAGTTTACAGAGACTACCTTTGACCACGGACTACTGTAAAGTCTACTTGAATCCTAATAATATACGCGTAAAAATCACTATAACCAAAGATCTTATTATCTTTCTTAATTTCACTTTTAATATAGCTTAAAACAGCGGCTTGCGGCGTTGAGTTCCCTTAACGCGCAATGACGCGATTTCGGGTAGTATGTGAAAAACGGAGTGTCTTGACTAAGTTCTCTCTAACTACCTTGCTATGTGGGAAAAAAAGTCTGAAGCACATAAAATAGGTATTCAAGGTAACCTGTCATCCTCCATTTGGTTCTTTATATTCCGTAAATTTAGAGGCGTTGAATGCAACATGTTGAAAACTAATACTATGCATTGTGTAACAGACTAAGAAAGTATCTTTATTTAAAATGTATATAAATATTTCCCTAAATATGATTTGAACCTGCGTCCATTACATACTAGCATAATTGTACAAGATATATGTATATATATATTAAAGATTGTTAAAAATCTAAATTTGAACGTAGGTGAATTCTCACCCGCGCCTCAACTTTACAATATATTTTAATTATTAACAGTGTATTTGCCAAAAATGAAAAAAAAGGTTTTTATTGTTAATATGCCTGTAAAAAATATTATATTTGCCCTAATTTCTTTATATCAATAGTAGAAATACGGCATTGCAAACGAACCAGTAATAATTTGTTCCCGCGTACCGTTTGTTCCAAATGGGTCTTTGATGTATGTTGCCTTATAAATCAAAAGAAAAATATTCGGAAAATGCTTCTAGCGAATTCTTTCTTATTTAATTTATAGACTGGCGCTGCAGTATATGAGTAAAAAACTGAATAAATATAACTTGTGCTGTAAATTATATCATTTCATATTCAAGAAATCATACAACTACACTACATACATTGCGTACATACGTACGTCATACGTGACGTCATGACTGTTGGGACGCGCCTTCACGCTTTGTCCCGATAAAGAGAAACAAAATTCGGTTCTCAAATTTCTGACCGAAATCGGTACATTGCGGGTTCAATGGCAAAACTCAACGCCGCGCTTTGTTTGTTTTAGTTACCAGAGCCGAAAAATTAAAATATTTTAAATTATAAAACATTTTTAATCATTCTTCCGAGTGGGAATCGAACCCACAACCAATTACGTTAACAAACGCTATCCCATTGGGACGACGCTGCATAATATCGTTGTGAGTTCATACCATACCAAAATATGTATACTTTCCTGATTTCATGAAATTGAGAACGGAGCGAATAGACACTACCTTTTTTCCGCATAGTGTCCAGAATGCGGCAGATGCGTCAAAATAAAAATAGCAATTTTAAGGCGAACCTTTATACACGGAGCAAATGTTGGCTGGAAGCCATTTAATAAAAAGGAAATTACAGTATGATACATCTGTTGTTTGTTTTTATAAAAAGTTTCGAAGAACCCGTATAATATTGCTCCTCTATGATTTTCAATAAACTAATGTTAATGTTAAAAATTGTAGATAAGCGATTGTTCTTTTAATTATTCTAAAAATTTAACAGCTGACTTAATATAAAACTTAAATATAAATATATATATTACAGCTTTGGTTGTTCCTCATTTCCCATCTGAAGCCTCTTTGAAAACCCGCTAATCCACTATAGGTGCTATTTATAGATTATCCTACAAAATCAGTTTGGCATACTGATATATTTATAGATGCATCATTCGATAATGTAATATTTGAATTGTAATAATTTGTAAGCATGTAGAAAAAAAATATAAAAAAAAGTTTTTCTATATACGTTTTTTATGAGAACCTAATAAGGAATCACACTATGTGACTGTTCAAGTGAATTAGACATTGACTTATTTAAGCTTATTAATATAATTTAACCGCAGTCTTATAATGACTTTTACTAGCAATTAGAAGTCCTGTTCCAGCCAAAACGTATTTGGTAACTTTATATAAACGTGTAAATTTCAAACACATAGTAGTGGGGTTAAATCTTTGTTTTTTAACATTTCTTTGATCATAAGTATACGGTATTTGAAGGGAACGCATGGCTAGGTTAGATGCTTGGACTTGATGCTTGGTTTGACGCAAGATGCTTCGCCCTCTAATCAATCGGTAAAATCTCCCAAATCATGTTATTGCTTTGGTCGTGTTTCCCAATATTGTCATATAAGTTTTCAAATACCCCACTTCATCTCTCTAATTTTTTTATATGCCAAACCCTTATAGTTACTACACCATTTTCGTAATAACGGCCTTTTTAAATTTTTCCTTCTTCATTCATTCAGATTCCCTTATTCTTTAATTTTGCAAATGAAAGCGTTATAGTTCATCTGTTATTAACAATAATATTTTTGTTAATACAGTGATTTAATTTACATATGACCGCTTAAAATAATTTAAACTAAAATAGAACGCCTTAAAATAATTTAAACTAAAATAGAACGCCTTAAAACATTAGATATAGCTATCCACAATATGTATTTCAACAAAAAATGTACAAGGTCTCGCTAAAAATAGTTTCGATTATGTTTTTAACATGAACTACATAGAATATTTATATCTTGGTCGGTCGATTCACTGTGCTTGAAAAAATTCAAACGTCCCTCGAACGAGAACAAATGCTAAAAACTAGGGCAGATGGAAGCCTACTTTAGAATGTATTGGTTCTGTGCATTATGCTCAAAGACAGAGACTGTAAAAGAAATTAATCACAAACAAAAGCTGCGTTTTTTTTAAACGACTGTCTTTTCTTGACGTATACATAGCGTACGTATACATAGCATACGTATGTATAGCCATACAAAATAAATATTAAGAGAATATAGTATTAGAGGATTCGTTTATTGGTTTGGGTATCAATCATTATCACCTAACAAAAATAAATGATATGTGAATGAATTTATATAACATTTTTGAGTATGATGTGTGATATATTATTTACTTATTATTTTCTACAAATTGTACAAAGAAAATATTATGTCATATAATTTTGTACCCACTGAGGAATGATAATATTTAAAATATTTTAATTTCTCCGCTTAGGTGCCTAAGACGATGCGCGGCGTTGAGTTCCGCCACGCTTCACGGGAGCGTCGCGGGTAAGAATGATGATAAAAATCCTTAAATTTATTATCTGACCTTAAAGTATTTTATGTAGCTCCTGTAACTAAACTAAAACCGGAATTGAAACTGAAATTGAAGATGAAACTGAAGTTGACATAAGCTAAGGCTGAGACTGAAACTGGGAGTGAAATTTCAAATTACAACAAACACGCATCTTAAATTCGAACGGAAATTGGTATACAGACATCCATACATTGTGAATTGATAAGTGGAACTTTACTTTGTTTAACATATTTGTTTTAGTAGGAATCGAATTTATATCTATTGTGTGTACATTTAACCGTATCCTAACTGTGCTATAACTTTTTTAAAATTATATTACCTATTTATATATTTTACTATCAAAAGGCCACCGTGAGTCACTGGGGCAGCGTCAGATGCTATTGGTTATGGTTGGATTGCTAGTCGATGGAGTTGAATATATTTTTAATTTTCCGTTTGGTACTTAAGATAAATTGGTACTTAAGATAAATTGTTGAGTTCAGAAGAACAAGAAAGTAGAGAATGGAGTGTACTGACACTAGGTTATCTCTAACTACCCTGCTATGCGGAAAAAAGGGTAAAGCTGATTGAAAAATATATAAAAGTATTATCTAGAGAAACATAATTGAATAGTAAAATTATACATGTATATTGTATATCATTCAACAGATGTGCATTCATCATTTGCATGAAAGCTAATCCCTAATCTAGTTGTAAAACAAGGCTTAGGTAATAAAACGCTGACTGTGGCTCACTTGCACGAACGGTATTTAAACAACATTTGCCAATTTAAATAACATTTACAGTGAAGGAAGTTTAAATAGGGAACTGAATATTTTATTATATTTTATCTGTAAATATTATAGGCTGCTAGTTTTACATTTGGTGCAAGCAGGTAAAATAATATATTTAGACGTCCTTTACATTATATAATAGATACTCTTAATGATATAGGTATGAAATAACTCACGAGAACGGCTGAGCCGAATTTTGGTATCACAATATTTGTAGAAGATAAAAACACAATTTTATCCCATACAAGCTGTTCGTACCTGTTAAACAGAATGCGTTCGAAATTTAAATATTTAACAAGGAAAATAGCTTACACTATGCAATATTCAATAGTTTGACTGGTCATTTGATGTTTAGATTAATATTTAAATTAATATTTATTAAATTTCTGAACGCACCATAAATATTTAACAATTAATACACCATTCAATTTCAACTAATCTGTCATCAGACAGAGGATGTTTAGATCCCGCGTATACCGATCAAACGATAAGGCCATTAGAACGGCCTTATCGTTTGATTTTAAGCGACTGCAATTTCCCCTGCATTTGTAACGACGATAAACAAACGCCCATCGTTAATAGTTTGTGACATCAAGTTATTGCATTAGTTAGCAACATCCAACTATTTTGAAACTCTTTGGCTAATTATATCGGTAAAGAAGCTATATATATAATATTAATAATTCAGTACGCAAGATTACAATCCATAATCATAATCAAATAGTCATATATATCATAAATTTTGACTTTGCCAATTGACGATTAATTTATAGTAGTAGTCAAAGAGAATATGGTCAAGACACTACGTTCTCCATTTTCAATCTTAATTTCAGAAATTGCATTTTATGTGGCTGACTTCAAGGCCGCTCTTTGTCTTGACAGAGCGGCCAAATGAAATATTAAAGAAATTCTTTGTAATTGTTCAATACCATTATACCGCTACAGTCTTTTACATGTTTCTGCGAGTTTTCGCAGACTCATTGCATTAGCCCGTATCAATGTTCTGAGTATGAAATGGCCAGTCACTGCAAGTCATCATGCTTAAAAGTTTCCTTTCACATAATTATATATTATAAAAGTGATATTGATATATGAGGGTTAAAACCCAGTTATAGGTGAAAAGTTTTAGCGTTTAGATGATTATATTTATTATCTTTATAAAGAATATATCGCATCCATAATGTCTAGCAAGTAAAGTGACGAATTAGATTCTGCATTTTGAGTTTCAGTACCCAGCACCACGTTTATTTAATGTAACAAAAGATTATTTTTATTTTGATATACGAATAACCTTCATATTTATTAAAAGTTATTTTACTATTAAGTCGATCACCAGCAAACTGATTGAGTCGCAATTTTGCTTGCAAGTAGAGTTCATAAGGTGAATATGTATTGGTTGTAAATACAATATTATTCCAAATTCATTAATTGCCTCTAGAGGTTGAGTAGGTTAAAAATAAAAAGATTTTCGAGCATTAATTTCTTTAGGTAATGGTAGTTTGTGCAGAAAGTAGAAGACAAGGTTATGTCAGGTATTTAAAAGTTTTGTTAAGTTTAAAAATAACAACAAGAAATTTATATCATATTCATTAAATGTGTGAAAATTCATAAGAAAAAAGAAAAATAATCCTATTAAAAAATAATCTTGGCCGTTTAGAAATAATTTCGCCCTAATAGAATGCGGTAAAAGGTATGAGAAACCTTTCAAGCAATGCCTTTGAAGAACCGAAACTATATCGATCAGTTAAGTGCTCTAAGTTCGTATAACATCTTAGAAGCTATGGCATTTTGCTGACCCTACTTTAGGTTTAATATCAAAACTGATTTTCATCTAAAGAATAAAATATGGCAAAATGCAAAATATTGTGTCAAAATACTCTGTTCTTCAGTTTTCAATTTTTTTTTTTTTTATTTTAAGTTGAGTATCGGGACACTCGACGCGCTTTGTCTTAGGCACCAGAGCGAAAAAAATAAAATATTTTAAATATAATCATACCCACGAGCGGGAATCGAACGCACAAGCAATCGCGATTACAGTCAGTCTGGTTATTATAATTTTTTGTTGAACCGCAGTGATTGTAAGTTTAATCCTATTTAGCCTTCATACGTAATATTACTCTCTCAATTATTACGTAATGTCTCAAAAAAGCAATATCTCAAAAAATAACTTTAGTACTTTAAAACTGTGATTTGGTCTCTTAAGTAAAAACTTAATATATTTTTTAGTAAAGTGCAAAGTGTATTTTAATTAAAATGTCTTGTTGGCGTATAAACTTCTGGTAGATTATATAAATAAAAGCAACCATTTTAACTTATAAAATGGTGAATATTCTGTTTTCGCAAACTTTGTGGCTGTGATTGATGAGATCGTTGATAGCGAGCTGTGACGGAAATTAGATCAGTTTTATAACACCAACCTTGAACTACTTTATCAAATACAAGTATGAAAGCCTATCGAGATGAACTATATAAAAGAGAAGAAATAACTAATAATTTTTATTTAGATTCGCAGAATATTGTGCATCAAATCAGCGTGTTCGCCTGTCTTACGGATAACGAAATAAAAAAATAAATATTTTTATTTTAATAATTTCCTCTATCCGGACTTAAACTATAGTTTGGTCATACATATTTCAAATGTGCTACTAAAAAACATAAAAATCTGCATCAAAATTATAATTACATATTTTAAATGAAAGCTTTGTACCTTCTTTTATATAAGCAACATTTTCATAATCTAAATTCATGGAAAACTGTAAAATGAAGCAAATTTAAATAATGTAATTTAGTTTTTGATAAAAGAAATAATTTTAACAACAAAAAAACACTTAAAGTTCTGCGTCAACTGCGTCTTTAAGTTTTGTCCCAAATATAAAGTTTCAAATATCCAACAACACCAAATACTGCCTATTATCTGAGTTTCAATTTAACTTGTAATAAGTTTAGCAATTTGTTCAAATTAGCTAGAAATATTTCCAAAGTTTAAAAGCTTATAAATAATATTTATTCATTGGCAAATGTATGATCTATATAATATAAAGGTAGAAAGTGATATAAAGTGAATAGATAATAAATACTCAATTACTAAATCTAATCTTTATATAATTGCATTTGACGTGATGATTTGTATTAGAAAGTATTAGTAACTAAAATAGTTAATAACAATACAATAACATTGTGCGTTTATACAGTATATAATACTGTAAAGGCCCCTACTACAGTAAATGTTACGATTTTTAAAATAAATCTTAAAATTTGAACTTTAATGGTAAAGCCTTGTTTTTAACCTAACCTAGTCAAGATTTACCATGTCTCTTAGGAGTAAAACTTAAGTTTTACCGAGGTATAAATTTAAATTGAATAATAGTCAAAGAACATTTCAGACTTTTACCGTTAAAGTGGAGAATTTTATTTTTACAGTAACACATATAGTTTCATCTTTATTTTACATGAACACGAAAAAAAACGATGGAAATGCTCTCTTTTTGAAATAAATATTAAAATACGAAACGTGTTTTAAGAAGAAATCTCCCACAACTTTAATTTAATAAGCAATTTAATTGCCATTACAAAAAATTCAAATTTTGAAACAGCAGCAGTTATTAACTAAGTGGCGTAATTATGCAAATTGGTGTAATTAACGAAAACAAATTAGCACCTTTTGCTGACCTTAGTTGAAATTGCAGCCACGGAGTCTACATTCATCTCATTTCTAAGGAAAGCTTTTATAAAAGTAAAAAATAGGACGAGCTAACATACCCATTGTTTTCCGCTGCTCAGTTTGGAATTTTCTATTTAAATTCCTCATATCGTCCACTTTTTTTTGAACATGCTACTTTTAATATACTGCCTGACACCTCACATTACTCTCACAGACACTAGGGTTACTACCCGTTTGGAATATATTATGAAAAAAAACATTTGTACTAGAAGCCCTTGTTATTATCAGAGTGGTAAAATTTGTGTAAATCGGCAACAAGCATTAATTAGTAGTTAGCCTGCATAGCCAGTAGTAGAATTTAATTTTATTACGATTTTAAAAACCAAAATAACAATTGAATATAGCATTTATGTGATAATCGTTTGCATTTATGTTTTTTATTATTAAAGCAACATGTAAAAGGTGATGTTATATCGCTGTAAAAAAGTAGTACATGACTGGTTGATAAAATATAATTACGAACAAACTGAAGGTCTACTCCATAAAGATACCTGAAAAAATATTTACCCTATTCATGCACATACACACACGCACGCACACATGCACGCACGCACACATACAGACACGTCACGCACGCACGCCCGCATCTTAATCTTGCATGCACCTTATCCACATTACATTATATTTTTTCAATGTTAATAATTGTAAAGGAGTGTTTATTTTTATGAAGTCTCAAGGGGGAAGGACCTAGGAACCTACCTGAAAAACAGGGAATTCTAGTTCAGGCGTCAGTCTCCATTCCAAGAATTCTTTTGTTTGGTTAAATCATGCTAATATTAAAGTGCAAAAGAAAATAAATATTGTTATGATTATTATATTATATGATACATACTGACAGGTTACGTCAAATTACGAATATTAATATAGTAAGCGATTTTTATACTTTATTTTTTTATTAAAGTGTAAATTAAAATATAATAACAACAACCCATATAAA
This sequence comes from Podotricha telesiphe, assembly GCA_038994665.1. NCBI lineage: Eukaryota > Metazoa > Arthropoda > Insecta > Lepidoptera > Nymphalidae > Podotricha > Podotricha telesiphe. The sequence goes on along the minus strand of JAOYRR010000161.1, from coordinate 471,717 downwards.
TACAACCCTTATTCTCATAATGAATTAATTATTATGAATGAATTTAAGAAAACTCATTTCAAAATAGCAAGCTGATAACGCAATTACACGCTGACATCTGTCTTTTTTGTAAGCTTAAAATCCCCAGCATTATTTTTGTTTTGTAAAATGAACTTCAATAAAACATTTATTCAGTGTCTGGCTTTGGGAAATATTGCATTGTGATGCCCAGAGGGAATAAATTAATGTTCAGCGATACGAGCTCGCTGTAGAGTGTTGCCATTCAAATATTTGCTCTTTTCCCCAATATTTAATATATAGTACTCGCTTCAGATAGAAAATGCTTTGGCTTTTTTACCGAACAGCTGGGTAGATACTGAGAACCTAGTGCTTGTCACGCCGCTCTCCACATTTCACTCGAAATCGAGACATTACATTTGTCTTAGGTACCAGAGTGGACATATGAAAATAATTTAAATATACTCATTCCTCCGAGTGGGAATCGACACCACAATCAATTGCGCTTACAGTGTATATAATAATAGATGCTATACCATAAACCATAGTTTCTAACATTTTTTTTCCTTACTTAATAATTTGTATATTGAAATTTGAAGGAGCTTATTTATCAGTAACTAGTGTACGCTCTCTGTTTATTTAGATATGCTAGAGCCCCCTTTGTTTCGCAGAATACGCGTTGCCATAGCAACGTATTTGCCATTTTATGGTATGTGTTATATTTATTTTATTATTTTGATATATATCTTATGTATTTATATAAAGATTTGACCTGAATATATCTAAAAAGACGATTAAAAAACACATTTATTTATTATTATATCAATATATATTTTTTGAGTCTATCGTGGCGCAGTTGGACAGCGTCTGACTGTCTGTATACATGATTGGTTGTGCGTTCGTATTCTCACTTAAACCCTCAAGTGATTATATTTCAAATATTTTCAATTATCCACTCACGCTATGTCGCAATCTCGGGCAACAAGGGGAAAACGGAGTGTCTTTGATACTAGGTTCTCTGTCACTACTTATATGGGATAAAGAATATCTACAAATATTCGTTAAATTGCTACTAATTTACGAAAACGATTCATATCAATCCTTTGAAGATAACTATAGCAATGAGACACTGAATCTAAGACTATAACTATATGAGTAATATAATTCAGTCACAAAATTTGATCTAGACATATATAAAAAACAGCATATTGATAAATACAATATATAACAATTTTAATAAAAACGTCTATTTTAAGCCATATATATTATAAAGATTCATTTGCTGTTTGGGTATTGTAATATTGCATAGGGATGGCCAGAGGGAATAAATTAATGCTCAACGATGCGAGGCTGGACTCGGGTGTACCAATTCAAATATACATTTCTCTGTGTTTAAATGTAGCCTGGTATTTAGTGAGTTTTTATATTACCAACAATTAATAGTATTAAACTTCAAATATTTAAGTAGTACAGTATGTAATTAAAGTCACAAGACTTAATTTATTTTAGGAAAATTACATTTCTTATAATGCAAATAGAGCGTATTTGTGACAAAATTAGGCAATTTATCTGTATACAAGATGGTTGTGGGTTATATCTTTAAGGGAAACGTGCGTTCGGGTCACCTGATGGTAAGTGAACACGCCGCCCGCGACCCCGTGTAACAGCAGACGAGCTACAGGGAGGTTGCCGGCCTGCCGGCCGGAAACGTCTCTACGCAACGCCAAAGTGTCAAGGTGTTCACAGATTATTTTGTCCTTAACGATTCGAATGGCTCTCTCCACGTTGTATCAAATGGATCCAGTTGATACTGGGGTGCACCAGCCCAGAGATGAGAACAGTACTCCATGTGAAGCCGAACCAGGACCCTATACATGAGGACATTTTTGTATTTGGTTGCTGATCCTTACATTACACATACTGTAAGTAAGTGTTCCTAATAGAATCAATTAATTAAAGATTTATAATAAATTGATAAAAAACTACCTATCTGGATGCCAAACTTTAGCTTTGTAGGTCATCTGGAAGTGTGTAATTATTATGATTTATTTTTGTCAGCCAGTGATAAAAATGGAGATTTTCGGACGTTATTACCTTATCAACCGTTTAAGGTATATGGAATTGTATTGTGTATATGGAATTTGAAGCACATATGTATCTGGCAAGTCTCAATATGTTAGCCAACTTTGTCATGTCTATGTAAATGATAAACGTACTGGAAGATTCGTTCGAATCACCGATCAAATATCGTGATGGCAGTCACCCATGACTGACGTAGCTAGAGTAGATGTACCGTTGTGACCGTACGTGACTACCTAAGGTATTGAATAGTTGACTTTTGCTACATATACATATATACGACTATAGCATTTGTATTATGACCAGGGTTACAAATTGAAAAGTTAGTAATTATTAACTTTCTTATTATTTTATTAGATATCAAAGAAAGATATTTTGTAAAGTAGATTAAAACTTCAATGGAAGAGGAATAGACGGAAAAGCAAAAAATATTATGTATTTTTGTGATTTGATAAATATATATGTTATTGTTTAATATATATATATATATATATATATATATATATATATGCTATAAGATAAATTTAAAAAGAATCATTGGAGGATTAGTAACTTTTATTTTTTTTATTTGTAGGCTCCGGTACCTAATACAAAAGCGAGACGTGGAGTTCCGCTACTTAACAAGAAATGTGTCGATTTCGGGCGGAAAGTATAGAACGGAATGTCTTAACACTAGGTTCTCTCTGACTTTTCTGCTATGAGGAACTTTTTGCTCCTTTTTTATTATTATTACAATGATAGCCAGCATAGCAAGATAGCCAGAGAGCATCTATCACACAAACATGAAATCTACTATCGGCTTTTCGCTTTCTAGCTGCATTCAAAACATTAAGCATTGAAATTCAACACAGCACTTCAACACCTTATCAGAGATAGGAATGAAAAAAAAATTGAAATATATATATATATATATATATATATATATATATATATTATTGGATATCTTGGACTTGAGTGGAGATCGAACGAACTGAATAATACAATGCAAATGCTAAATATCCTAGGCTAAGTAGGTGTATATCGGCGCTATTTAAAGTATTTTTTTTTATTGGGACATCCAACATCCACAGGCTCATAGATTCCCGTGACTTTTCTTACATAACCTTAATATTATAAGTTAGCGTTTATGGTCAAGAGTACAGAATCATGATAACTTATACTAGCTTAAATTTTAGAGGTGACGTCCATATTTTTTTTTATTTATATGTAAATTAATATAAATGAATTAAGAAGTATAAGTTATGGACAATAAATTATTGTTATTATTAGATGTTTTTTTCAATCTTACTTGTTATGAGTGGTAAAATGATTCCCTTTTATAGTTTTACTTTTTCTATTACATCCTTTTTTGATTTATGCAACAGCAAAATTCTGAAATTAGAGGTGTTTGAGTTTGTTTAGTATTGCATCCGCGACGGCAGCGTCACGTACATGCTTGGCTGTTTTTAAGCTGTGCTCCATGATATCCTTTGAGTAATACAGCTGGCTTTCAGTATTAAATTAAACATAGTTCTATGCTATCTATTACAGTTGCGGTGGACTATGTATAGTGAAAATGATTGCCTATATGTTTCTCTCCTATAGTGGCGATGATGTGCGAGTACGTAGTTTGTGGCAGTAATAATATTTCCAGTATTAATATTCTCCTCTAGCCCTACCTACCTACTTACCTACCTACCCGAAAATCATTGTCATCCATCCATCAAGTGGGATTTCTTATTAGTTTGCGACATCAGACATACCGACATATAACTATATTTTTTTGTTTATAAATAGTAAAGTATCTATACATATTTATGTAAAAAAGTACGAAAATAAAAACAAATAGATTCATATATGCTAAAATATAACCATTATAAAATTATGCTGTGTATAGAAAGTGGACTAAAACGTGCAAAATTCCAGTTTTAAATAACCCAGCGCGGTTGTTTAAATTTTAATATCCATTACGATATAGTCTCGGAGGAACAATTTTAAGTTAGACTTGCACTGTTATTGCAGTAGAAGTATAATTGTATTACGTTATCAAGAGATTTCAAACTATTAAGCATGTATGAAGCAACTTTAAGCTTTCCATATTTCTTCTTTTTATAACATTTTATTTAAGGCTCAATGCATTTATTTAAGGCTCAATGCATGTTATACAGTTTTTTTATTATAAATATATATTTTTACTATCGACCCGCTCGCGGCTTCGCCTGCATAAGCCACGCGACTAAAGTATTTCGTTTTTACGCCCGCCCGCGTTTTCATGGAACGCATAATTTAATGGTTGTAACTATTATGTTTATGAACCCATTGAGCTGTTTCTGAGATTAGCGTGAACAAACGCACAGACAAACAGAAAAAGAAATTAAAAATCAATGTTTTGGGTTTTATTATACTGTTAAATTAATTATTATTTATATATCTTCCATATACAGACAGCGAGGTATAAAAAAATCATTATATAGATATAGATTTGCTTGCTTTTTTTTGCTTAAATCCCTACTTCCATACTAATATTATAAATGCAAAAGAAACTATGTCTTTTAGTCTGTAATATCATCAGGGTCTCACCGCTTATCTGACTGTAAATAAATTTTAGATAGTGATATTTGAGAGTCTTGGAATGAACATACACTAATTTTTTCCAATTTTTTTTAGTTTTTAGAGAATTTTCATTGTTTTACGAAAAGGTCGCCGAAAATTCGAAACAGCCATAGTTCACGCGACCGAAGCCGAGCGGCTCGCTAGTATACAATAATTTTAAATTACACACTAATTTCTAAAGTTATTTTATACGTAAGCTTTTCATTCGCATTCGACGCCTTTTAAACATAATCATTTGTGGCATAACAGAACCCAAAACAACGTTATATCCTATCAGACCACATAGAGAACGGAATGTTTCTTATAAAGATATATCCCCAACACGAGATTGAATTCAATACAATTATGTTTAATAAGGCCCGTACCGATTTATTTTTTCAAATAAAATAAAATTAATGTAACTAATTCAGTGAGTAGGAATTAAGGCCATAAAGTCAATGCAATAAGTCACCATGATGATTTTAGTATGCAATACTAAACACAATACCCAAGTGAAAGAAGTCAGAATACATCTTATTTTGAAGTTTATTGACAAATGATATGAATTTTTGTAAGATTTAAATTTCTAGAAGCATTCTCTTTTAGATTTACATAATCTTCGTCGACAGAACATCTCGGGAATGTAAATAGTGGTCGTTAAGATGATCATAAATTATTCCATTTATACCATTTATAAGGAAATACCGCATTCGTAAACAGCTGCATATTTTTGTTAGTTTTTGTTTTAAATTATAATTTTGTTAAGAAGTTTCCTAAAACATTTACTAGATTCATTTTGGAGTTAATAGTTACGAAATTACTAAACCGACGAAGTGCAATGCGAATATCCTTAATCCTATTTGTTGGAACGTCCGGTGTCCTACGAAATTAACGGACTGACTAAAAGACTGATTAACACTATATTTTTGAACATTTTTTAAAGTGTTATATTCGCACACTAAGGAAATTGAAAAGGACATATTTAGAAAACGTATAAAAATTTGAACGCAGCGGGAACAATTTTTTATACATTTTCTAAATATGATTAAAATAATTTTTTTTTATTATCAAAAATATTTAAGAAAATATATTAAATTAATTAAAGTGTAATTTCTTAATTCGATATACATCACGATAAATTACAACCGTAAATTAGTAGTAAGTAAGGAGGATATCAGTGTAGACAACCTGCCTTTTTGAATGTCACTGACTCATTATAACATCTGAACAAGCTTTTCTAGTTTTATTGACCCGAGTAAATACACTTAAGCTTTTATAATTTACTTTATAAATATACCCCATGTAAAATTACTTTAAGTTGCGTGTCATGTCGTGTGGGGTTAGGTTACAGGGGAATCGAGGTCACTGTTCAAATCCGCGAAAGTAATCCGATTGTCTCGTAAAGGATCGAACGCTTTGTTACTCGCTTGGTGATAATTTAATTATGAACACTAATTTCATACTGGGGCTGTAGTTATAGCTTATTAATAACTTGAAAACATGATTAGGCATAATACCTTTATTTATTAATTCTGGAGCTTTTCAACGCATAGTTGGGACGACAAAAAGAAGCTAGTGTTGCCAGTTCTTCATGTTTCGCCCAAAGTCGAGACATTATGTTCAAATTTTTATACCTTATTTAAAAAATGTTTTCCAACTCCCTAAGTGTGTGAATAACTTTTTAAAATTGCCAAAAAATGAGTAACAGTATATTTCTCTTATTTATCTATGTGCAAAATACCTTTTAAGGAGAATACCGCATGCAACGATGGAGATTGACTCATATCATATTTGTTACACAAATATTACACAAGCCATATATAACATTATTTTATAACTGGTTACAAAAAGAAAAAAAAAGCAATATTAAAATTAAAAAATTACAATATAAAAAAAATTTTAGCATTTCTACGATATTTATGTTTGTTTATAATTTAAAAAACGTGATAAAGGCGAAAAAGGCGCTTCGACAATATTATACAACGACAGTTAATATGTATAAAAAATGTTGACTTAGCAGGAATCGAACCCGTTTGTATCAAATTTGTATTTTTATTTTTATTAATCGAATAAAATGGAGCAAATAAACCGCCATTACAATCAGAATTACAAAACTTCACACACTTGACGCTCAATAGCGATAATTGTTTGGTATTTTCATGTCGATGGAGTCTGCGGAACGCGATGAAGCATCAACTCACACTCAGTCTACAACCAGTACGTTTGAAGAGATCGCACGATATACTAGCTGTGCTCGTGATAATTGCGGTCAACTGCCGTGTTTCAAATGAGGTTAATTAAACGGTTAAGGTGTGAAATATGTATGTATATACAATTTAATCGTACGTATATTAAGTCCAATTACTAAATAAAATTTAATATAAATATATCCATAATAAAAAAATGGCACTCTTAATATATTTAGTGGTTTTGTGGCTTCGATCATAAAAAGTGGCTTCAAGTATCCGAGCTCTTGAATGAAAAGACCGGTTTGATTTTTTTTATTCAGCACCCACTTTTTCGTCGTTCATATAAATTTAGTTTTTTCGCATAAAATAATCGGGAATGATTTCACTGTATTTGAAGATAATATACTTATATATATTATTTACCCGTTTACTTAGGAAACTAGAATTCCATAGTACCTTATATTGATTTCATATTAAGAATCGCTTAAGAAATGCATACTTATAGCTTATAACGCCAATTTAATGCTCACTGTTTAGTCTCGAGATTTTTTTCTTCATAGACCAGTGGCTAACTAGTAAACCAAGTACAACATCCAGTAGAAAACTTTATGTACGTAATTTATATAAATATCCACTTTCCGCTCGAATCCGAGAAATTGCGTGTAGAGTAGCGGAACTCATAGTCTTGTCACCAGAGTGATTAAAATAACGTAAATATAATCATTCCCCCGAGTGGGAATCAAACCCACAACCATCGCATATTCACACTGCGGCTATGGTTTCATATACGGAATTATAGAGAATATTTAGTTATTATATAATGAATATATAATGAATATATATATATATATATATATATATTCCCTCATACTCACAGTGCATAGCCGATACTAGTGGCTTAAGAAAGCTGAATTTTGGCATATGTGCCTTGGGGAGTGTAAGGACCGAGAGAAATTCCTACGGAAACGGGAGGATATATTATGGTGAAGATTATAAAGTGCACGCAGATGATATTGCTGGCAAGTAGTGAAAAGGATATAATATAAATAGATATACTATTAAAAAAAAAAAAAAAAAAAAATGGTCTTTCCCTGTTGATTGGCTCTGCTTTCAAATTTGTGAGTAGGTATATTATTACAATATTTTGCCTTGTTTGTTTTTTTTCAGCTTCATGCTTTTTCCTGTATAGCCGAGTAAAGAGAATCTAGTGTTAAGACACTCCGTTTTCCACTATCCACTAGTAATTGAGACATTGCTTGGGGACACACATTGAGAAGCGAATCTCAACGACACGCTGTCTTACCAGAGTGGAGAGTGATTAATATAATTTAAATATAATCACTCGTTCGAGTTCGAGGTCTCCAGGTTTCGAGGATCAATACCATATGCACTGCTCCACAATTTATGTATATGTATATATTGATGTATTATATGAATTCATAATCAATCTTGTTTATGAATTTAAATAATTTTGCATATATTTTATTTTTATTAGTAACTGTTGAATTTTTAATTCTTAACCCGTATCTTACCTTACTTTTCTGGTAATGGAAATAAAACATGTTATCTTAGCAAGATAGAGAACATAAAGTGCTTTTTATCGAAGGTTTCTTCGGCACTTTCTTACTATCTCTTGGGGGTAAGCTTACTAGCTATAATAAGGTGAAAGTACCTCTAAAGCGGCCCAAATTGATAGCGCGATACTTAAGTTAAGGGAAGTGGGTTGATGCGTATGGTTTTTATTGTAACAGCAAATAATAAATATGGAGTAACGATTTTATATTTTTTGTTGAAATTAAGAATGTAGCACATTAGCACCACATTAAATTCTGTGCTTTCCCTTTTACATCGATATTTAAAATTTATTATATTATAGATTTGCAGTATTTTGTTATCATGCTTAACGCCGTCGAGGCCGTCGTTGTGCAGTGGGACAGCATCTGACTGCAACCTCGATTGATTGTGGGTTCGATTCCCACGCTGATAAATGATTATAATTAAATTATTTTCATTTCTCCGCTCTGGTACCTCTGCCAAACCGCGGCGTTCAGTTCCGCCACTCAACATGAAAGGTCTCGATATAATGGGTAAAATGGAGAAAGAAATGTCGTGATACTAGGTTCTCCCTGAGAACTGTATGCTATACGGGAAAAAGCGTTAAGCTGACAAATAAATGTTTAGTAAATTATATTTCACAATACAAAAACGTACCGGTTCTAAATTACCCCGTTGAGCTTAAATAATATTCTTTTAACATTTGCTTATAATTTTTGGCAGTAATTTTTAATAATATATTGTCATCTAAATAAAGTATTAAATTATTTAATTTTTGTTGTGTTGAAAAAAATAACATTTGTTTTAAAATTTGAACACAGCGGGATCGAACCGACGCCGTTTTAAAAGCTTCCAAACGCTCTGACCGCTATACCATGCGTTCAAATGTTTTTCAATATCGTAAGTGTGTGAATAACACTTTTTAATTTGAGAATTATGAGAAACTTTAATGTAAAAAAGTAAGTTAAAATATTCTTTTAATATAATAAATTTTGTCATAAATAGGAATCGCTAAACAATGTTTATAAAGTATATTTTTATTGGAATCCGTTTTTTGTTCGATATTTGAGTTATTTCATTCATTACATATATTTAGTTCATTCTATTAAATTACCTAGTCTTCATTTGTTTAATATGTTTAATGAATTATATCAAATTACATAGTAGACTTAATCATTGTAGATGTTAAAAACATTTTCGGTAGCAAATTTTTGAAATATCCTGAAGTACTATTATACTGAGATTGAATGTGCTCTAAAATCACTTTAAAGGTGTATTTCTTCGTCATATTTACAGCAATATTCGCCTTCAAACAAAAACGAACATTCTGGAAAAATTCTAAAGAAGAAATGTGCTTGTATTTAGGTTTTACTAGCAATGACTTGTTGGAGATGCCAATTTTTTTAAAAGAGAGTGTAACTGTGCCTTACTGTATACGCCGCGATTGTTGCGGAGGAATATATATTTTAATTATTTTCCCCGCTATGGTGACAAGACAAAATGCGGAGTTAAGTGTTGCCACTGCAGTGTTTTCGATTTGAGTGGAAAGTGGAGAACGGATTGTCTTGCCACTAGGTTTACTCTACCTAGCCTGCTATGCAAGAAAAAACGTAAATCTGTAAAAAATAATAAAAATGTTTTTACCAGCATAAAAAAATTGGAAAATTCGATGTCTTATACGCTTAACAACATAGTATCAAGAACAATATCAACACATAAAAATCTCAAGAAAGCTTTAATAGAGAGTTAGATCGTAAAATATAAAAATTGAGTATGAAAGAGGCCTGTTTTCCAACTGACGTTTTACGATCGCTCGTAACTAAGCAGTGGGAGTAACACTGTACGTGTAACGTAGTGGACAAAGTGGCACACGAAGTAAATGACTTGTTTACTTTAAGTTAAAAAATTAATGATTTGCTAGAAAAAATAATTTTAATAATAGTTACTTATTTGTAGTAAATTGCTTCTATACGTACTTAGGTAATTTTGTTATTTATAATTTATACTTTTTTTAAATGCTGTAAATGTATTTATATAATATATACTGTAAAAACTGTTTATTTTTCAAGGTTTAATAAAATATTATACAATGTCGATGAAAATATAGTAGCAAAATGACTGAATGGTGAAATAGAGGCTATTCTGGCGCAGTGAGACAGCGTCTTACTGTTGCCGCGATTGGTTGTGGGGTCGATTTCCATTTGGGATAATAATTATATTTAATATACTTTTATTTCTCTCTTCTGGTAACTAAGACAAAGAGCGATTTTGAGTTCCACCACTCAATACATGATGATGCTGGGCGGAAATCCTGCTTGCTATGCGCTAAAAAGCGTGATGCTTTTAAAAAAAGAATAACTGAATTTAAAACGACTTCACTACATTAGTAAAGTAGAAATTATATATGTAAAAAAAACTCAGATTGTGGTTCATAAGCTATTTATATTTCAAAATAACAATAAAATGTTATTTATCTCTGATAAATCAGAAATGAATTATTAAGCTTTTATTTATAGGAAAATTCCTATAGAACTAAAATCAAGAATTTCAAGAAAACATATTTCTAGGTCATAATCAGGAGGATTTGTGAATTAAGTCCATGTTAAAAGTATTAAAGAGCACATCTTTCAGCTGCAGCATTGGCGATACGCCAAGTTGCATTGTGAACGATTATATCCATTATGAGTTTTAACAATTCTATTACGAAACTGCTTCTGTTCGTGGCTGTAATGTGTTTAAATATAATTTAGTTTATTAATCTTAAGTATTTTCATATATTTAATATGTGTACCTATGCTAAATAAAACTATTTTCATGTTAAATTTTGTCATAAGCGTTTCGTGTGTACATATATATATTCCACCCGTTATAATTACAGTGGAAAATGTAATAGTGAAACTCAGGCTGTGGAAAGTATATATTTTGTGTAATAATTGAGAAAATTTGTACACGTGCCCGAAATGCATGAGTATTGTAATGCATATTTTTAGCCTGAAGTCCTGAATCTGAAGACTTTTTTAGAGTGATCAGGATCACTAGAAAATATTTTTAGGCTATATTATATTACTTTCAGTTCCTTTTTAAACTAAGCTGTTTTAATTTAATTAAAGCTGTCTGATACTTGTATCTTTAATTTATTGAATAAGATATACGAGTACATAGCTTATGTATCATTTGCATTAAAAGATAAAGCATTGAAATCAACTCATCATATAATCGCATTTGTTGCCGCAATAAAAAGTAGACGTTTAAAGTAAATATTATTCAAATTACTGTAATTATTTTAAGATTATAAGTTCAATTTCAGTTAATTATTTATAAATTTTCAATTGTAAAAATACATATAAAAGCTTTTTAATATATTATAAAATCGCAAGCTTTAGTCGATATAAGTATAGTACAGTACAGTGAGTAATGCCTGTAGTATTACATAAAAGCACTAGTTTTCTTTAGTTATCCTGATATGGAAGAAGTGCGCGAAAAGGCATCACATCTCATATCACATAACACAAAAGAAGGTCATACCACAATGTAGTTAGTTATTTGTTGAAAGCAACGGCTTTGTGCATTAGACGTATATCATTCACCCGTTTCCTCTGTTGTGGGATATTTGATTATAGCATTTTTATTATTATTATTTATGTCATACAATAAAAGTATATTTTGTTTATTGTATGGCAATGGCGGTTGCCATGCCATTGTATTTTATATTGAACATTTGTTTATTAAATATACAATTTCTAGAGTAACACTCTACTCTACAAAGTGCTCGAATTCTGTCAGAAATTCTGGCAGAAACGGAGTGTCATGTGCACTAGGTTCTCTCTGACTACCCACCCTGCTATGTCGAAAAAATCGTGATGCTAAATGCAATAATCTATATATCTGCATACTATTAAGAAAACAAAACTTTGGACGTTTAATGACGATGAGTTGTTTGAAAGTTTGAAACGTTAAGCTTCCGAACCAATTCTTGAAGTTAGAGATTTAATCTTGCGCTTTAATACAACCTTAAACTGCCTGTAACTGCTGTGTATTCAATTTTTATTTAGTAAAATTGGGTCAGAACTTTATTAATAGCTTTCTTTGAAGAAAATCTTATATGTGTAAATATTTAATATGTATGCAATTTTATTTATATGATCTTTCATTTAAACATATAATTAAAAAAACATCTTCACGTTTTTTTCTGCATAGTATGTTAGACAGAGAGGATCTAGTGTCAAGAAACTCCGTTCTCCGATTTGTACTAAAATTCTAGATATTGTTGAGCGGCCGATCCTAACGCCGCGCTTTGCTTTAACAGAACGAGGAAATTAAAATAATTCAAATGTATATACCATCTCGTTGAGTATTTAATCATAGGTCAATTTAAAACATACATATATATATATATATATATATATATATATATATATATATATATATAATTATCAAGACATACCATCTGTTAATCAACAATAAAATATATTTACCACGAAACCCATAACAAGCACCTAGTGTAGAATGTACATAGTAAAACTAATGCAATAAAGTTAATATATAGAAGACAAGAATTTAAAGATATCTTTTAAATACGTTATTTATTTACCAAATAAATCCTTAGATTGGTCTGTATTGATTTAAGATTTACAACTAAACCTTACATTAACATTTTGAAGTAAATAATCATTTGTCACGTACATTCATAGGTGTTCTTGAGGGCTTGGAAACATATTGCAATCAGAGTTCAGCATCACACGTTAATTAGTTCATTGTAAACAAGTGTATGTACCTGGAACTCGGTAGATTCGCTTCAAACTTCCTTTTCGAGACCGAGTTTAAATTAGAATAGTCGCATTGAGCGAATCAATTTAAACCTACACATTTCAATACAAAGTAACGATTGAACAGAATTAATGGTTTGTAATTATTTTGATTAAAATTGGCCTCTTTCACAAATTGATTACTTCAAATAATGTTTTTACTAACATTGGCGTTTCTCAGTAAGTTAAATAAATAACATTATTATATACTTGCTATCTATAGGTATTAAAACACCTGCAAAATAAATCAATTTGTAAAATTGTTAGTAATTTTATTATAAAAAAACATAATAAAGAAATTATATCTTTAACTTTTCTAGACCAAACTAAAAAGCCATAGTCCTTGCTCGATTTAAAAGAATGACTATTACTTAAACCAACATTTACAAAGACTTATTTTTGATTTAGTAAATATTTATAAAATTTAATATAAGATAGGCCCTGTTTTATAAACAAATCATGGTGCAGAGTAAACCTATTATTACTTTATAATCCACTTTCTGCCTGAATCCAAGACATTGCGTGTAGAGTGGCGGAACTCAACGCTAAGCTTTGTCTTATTACCAGATTGGAGAAATGGAAATAAAATATATATAATCTTTCCCCTAAATGGTAATCGAACCCGCAACCGTTGCGTATACAGTCCGACGCTGTCAAACTGCCATACAAAGTCATATTAACCAAGAAATTAATTACTGTTTCATTAATTTACAAGTACTTCAATTTTCTATGTGCAAACACTCAAAGACGTTAGTCCTAAATATATTAGACGATCAATCAACATCCCGTAAACAATTTATAGTATATATTGTACCCAATGTTTTCAACAGACATTAACAACACATGTTTATTTACCTCCAATAGATTTTGAATTTGCTATCATTGTTAATAGACATCGAGGCGCAGTGGTTGTGATTGAATGATTATATTTTTTTATTATTTCAAAGTTCTGGCCAGTTTTTCCCAGTTCTGGTAACACAGTATTACACTAGTCTTGACACTAGATTCTCTCTTACTGCTGCCTGCTATGCGAGTAAAAGCATAAAGCTGAAAAAAGGTGTATTGTAACATAAGCTTCATGTGGTCCACAACAAACTTAATTACTATTCATAAATAGATAGTTTTATATATTTTACTAAAGCCTTTACCTGTCTTTATAACCGTTCACTCTTGATTTTTAGCCATTCTTTCATCATTCATCCTGAGTACACTATCAAACTATTTGAGTACTAGTTTTCCTTCATTTTTGCTACCATACTCACTAACGCCTATAATTAATTATACCAATTCAGCCCGGCATATCCTACGAAGAGACAGTATCTTTACAGCATTCATTTTTCACACATTTTTCTTTCGCTTTATCGACTTTTGGGCTGACTACAAACAAATATATAGTACGTTTTTTACAGCTTTAAGCTTTTACCGCATAGCAAGGTAGTCAGAGAGAACCTAGTGTAAAGACACTCCGTTCTCCATTTCCCGACCGAATTCATAACATTACGGATTGAGTGCTGAAGCTCAACGCCACGCTTTGTGTTATATTTGTCAGTAATCATTTTACACATAGACATATTTGACGCCAATGAGACGCCAGTGTCAGAACACGCAATGATTTCCGGCTAGATCTTAAACGAGGTAAATGTTAATGTTAACAACCCCGGGTTTGTAATAAAAAATCTGATGCTAGGTCCGACGATGGGATCCTTAGATGGGATCCGTAGATGGGGTCCGGTGATGGGAAATCGCCACTTCATATGGATAAATTGCTCTAAGATTGAAAAACAGATTTTCTCTGATACATATATACGGCAAACTTATCAGGCCTTATTCTATTACTTACTCAATGAATACACATATAACGACATGGATCGTTAGACGAGCCTGGTCCAGTATCAGTAACCGTATAAACAAGCAGGCACTCAATATTCGCAACGTGAGTACAATTTCGCTTTTGTAATTTGATTTGCATGCAGATGGCTGACCTATTACGATCGCCTATGGTCTATACCGTTGGGGTAGATAGATATTTTTGATTGTAGAGCTTAGCATTTTCATCCAATTACTGGGAAAGTTAATATTATTATATTGTCTCTATTGCTTAGTCATTTTTGAATATGGTTTAAAAGGTTTTCGTCGTTATGTATTTAAATGTATTAATTTAAACTAGTGACATCGTGTATAAGTAAAATACAACATATTACTTAATTTCAGCACAAAGTGTTCCTTTTGAACAGCCTGCCTGTGGCAGCGTCAGACTGTATATGCGATGGTTGTGGGTTCGATTTCAACTCAGGGGAAGGATTATATTTATTTAATTTCATTTTTCCGTTGTCGTACAAGATACTAGTTCCACACACAATTTCTCGGATTCGGGTGAAGAGTGGAAAACAGAGTGTCGTGACCCTAGGTTTCATCTGCCTACACTGCTATGTGGGAAAGCGTGTAGCAATCTGCATATAGTTAAAAAGAATCTTCAAGATTTTCCTTTACGTAATAATATAATAATCAACGTTTCTAATAAAAAAAATGTTTTCTAATAGTCGGGCTGCGGAAATTACGTTGGTAAATGGAATTATTTAATAAGAATTTTAATTATAATTTTTTATAATTTTCAAGTATGTAATGAGAAGCAATCTAATTACATAATTACATCCTAAGAACTATAACTTCATAGCGGACTCTAACTGTTCTAGTACATTTAGTACAACTCATATGACTAAACTTTGGTTAGCATTAAATTAACATACTACAGTATATTGGCTTACACAGTAGAAAATCATAAGTAGAATTTAAATTCGAAGTTGGGATTTTTGTCTTATTTCATAGTTCGTAAAGCTCATTTTTCTTTGTTTATCTCTAGGGCAATATTGTGGACAAGTTCATTAAAACTTAATAATGACGGATTCAATCCGCACCAGGCTGGTTGATGACGTCTATATTTTTTTAGCCGTAGATAAAACTATCTAAAACTTTAAAGCCATGAGGATTTCATCTGGATATATTTATTGTTATATTTATATAATATATATATTTTTTCCTTCTTCATGCCTTTTGCCCGCATAGCATTTTATTTGTATTACGTAAAAGATTAGCGCAAATATTTAAAATACAATCATTCTCCAGATTGGGAATCGGACATACAATTAATGCCCACTGTGCTACGATGGCCTCATATAATATTCTAATTTTATATGGATATTTTTAGATGTTTAAATAATTTTAATTATAATTGCTCTTTGTTCTCTTAAGGTAAAATTTTCTAGGTAAATTAATAATCGTTTCAGTAAATCTGTCTACCTGTCAAATCCACCATATAAGTTGACATAGATATTATAAACAACAATAGTAAAGTTTTATTACTGTTTATTATATTTGATTTCTGCTGATAGAAAAGAAGACCTTGTTGGAATATTGTTTCTGTGTTATCTTTTCATACTCCAAAGTTTACTGAAAATTGACTAAGTAGGAGAGTCAGAACAGACAAGGCACCGTTTAAGTGACTGGGAGCAGATAGCTGAAATAACTTGGGGACAGTGGGGGGTAGTTGGGGTAGTGTATCTTATAAATTTTTCTCAGAAGCTTACCAGAAAATTTGTGTTATTTTATTATCGAAACTATAGAAGATTTTAATAGAAATGCAAAATAAACGACGTTGCGTGCGACATTAGTCTTTAAAACAATATTTAAACGTTTAAATAATAATATTGTATACATCAAAATCATACTATGGCGTCAACAAGTTACAGAAGCTTTACAAGGCTATTGTTAGGAATTTCATTGTGAAGAGTATCTTTGTTTAGGTCGTTCTATAATAACAAATGTAACTGAATATTGTAATTAATATTATCAATTAGATGTTTAAAACATATCAAATTAAATTTAAATATTTTTTATGAAATCAGCTATCACGCTTTGGAATCAAGAATTATCATTAAAATTTCAGTTCCCCTGAGTAGAGTCGGCAAGAAACTCTTCGAAATGATCTTTCAAAATGTAAATCAATATTACAAAAACTTCACGCTATTTCCCGCATAGCAGGGGCGTCAGAGAGAACCTACTGTCAAACACTCCGTTCTCAACTTTCCGCCCGAAATCAAGACAATAAATTCAATCATTCTGCCGAGTGGGAATCGAACCCACAACCAATTGCGTTTACATTCCGACGCTATTTCACTGTGCTATGGTTGCCTGTTTATATATTATATATATTATTGTCCACAATTATTTAATTTGAAGCAATGCCTAACAAACGATGGCCCTACACTGACATGACATTACATGACAAAAAATATGATGACAAACAAAAAAGTGTTTATGATCTTACTACACGACTATAGCTATTTCGTTTCTCCGTCCGCCTTGTTCCGCTTTAATCACAAATCACGAACTTTGCTAAAACTTATAATTTAAAATGTTGTAACTGTTTATGAACCGATTGTAATAAAATAAACACTAAATATTAAGATAAGTTTACCAAAATACAATAATAAAAACTTTATAAAAATAAATTAAGGAACCAGTCAGGAACGGTCCTGAGATTAGCATGCACAAACGCGCAGCCAAATAGAAAAGAAAATTAAAAAATATTGTTTTGGGTTCTATTACATTGATAAATATCCCCAATAACATTCATTCTCATATATCTTCCATGTACAGACAGCGATTAGTTACATTCTTATTATATGTATAAATATAGATTACTGTATAGAATAATTGCGCAACAATATGTTTTTCATTTTAACTTTAAATTGAAATTCAATTGTTCAAGTAACAAATTTGAAAACTTGTGCCAAAAATGATTTGTGATTATGAGTTAACTCACTAATAAGTGACTCAACTCTTCTCTGTTTTTATTTCATGTACTGTTTTTCCGATTACTAAGAAAATAAAAAGCTGTAATGTAACTGTAAGAATAGTTTTCTTATTAAAAACTTATCTAAGAGAACTCCGAGCTCTAATATATCACGCTGGAAATAGCATGTCTTAATCTTTTATGAATTATAGCCATTAATTCAATATCTGCAGCGCTCCCCAAAAGTAGTACCTACCTACATATATAACAAGTTTCTATGAAAATAACTATATAGCCATTAATTCAATATCTGCAGCGCTCCCCAAAAGTAGTACCTACCTACTTATATAACAAGTTTCTATGGCAACTAAAATAACATGACTGAGTATACGAATATTTTATATATAATAATTATAATATATTCTACTCATACAAAATGTTATTAGCATCGCCAAATAATATTTAACTGCCACTATATACCTAGTGGCTCTATAATAACCTATACGAGTAGATATAAATACATGCTATATAGGTATATATACATCACAATTAAGTCAAATATGTATGTAATTATATTATAACTCAAGTGTTTCACTACACATTGTTGTGGGTTCGCTTTCGTTAGAATATATGTGATTCCCGTGGTCTCCACTATGGCGGTGGAGAAGGAGCACCGTGAGGTTTTAGTGGGTATACGGACGGGATATCTGCCAATCCGGAGTCCCACATAACCCGAGTCCCCAATCGGGCTGGTATCCGTAAAGGATTTCCTCTCTTAAAAAAAAAAGATGTTCATATATCAAATATTTCCTTATTAAGGTTAAGTCATTCTACATGTGACGTGCATTCTTCTTCATGTAATATCGCTAAAAAGGCGCAAAATTTGCTCTTGTTTACATCGCATTATATGAGATTTGCGTTAAAAAAATCTATTAGAAATTCACAAAATAATATTTAGCAGATACTGATTATCACACTATTCTGCGTAAAACGGAAATAGGTCAATATTAACAATCACACACACACACACACACACACACACACACACAATCTTATTATACATCAATAACTGTTTTAAATGGTTTTTGAAATGCATTATTGTGTAATAATATTAAAAACGCTGATTCATTTTATTGAAATTTAATTACACATTGGATGTTCGCTGATTACGTTGTAATAATTTAATAGATACTAAATAATTTCACACGAGATTCATATTCAGTTCATTTCACACGAGAATAATTTAATAGTACCTATAATAGTATAATATATTTATAAACATTTTCATACCATTGTCTCGCAATGAGACAGAGCCTGACTGTAAATGCGATGGTTGTAAGTTCTATTGCAATTCGGGGAAAGATTTTATCTATTTTAGTTATTTTCGCTTTGCCTTATCAAAGCGCTAAAACAAAGCTGCGTTGAGTCGCTCAACACAAAACACGTCTCTAATTCAAGCGGAGAGCTGAGTACAGAATGCGGGAACTGTGAACCTGTAAAAAAACAGTCAAAGGGCCTTTTTGATAGAAATGAACTTATAACTTAGAATTTCAGTAAGAACACATTATACATTACTTAAAATTTCAAGAAGACTACAGTAATTTAAAAAAAATGTAACATCAAGCGATTATGTCTAACAGACAATATTCTAACAATTTTTGATTCTTAACATAAGATCAGAAATTATTTGTATGCATGCCACTACTTGAAATATCACTCAAAATATCGTCATACCAATAGCAAGTGTCGCTACATATTCATCCATTTAATCTCATTTTTTGATTGAAAAGACTCAAAGCAGATTGAAAGGGAACATTCAATATATCACAAGCCCAAGTCCCCAAATAAATTATCCAATACTGGGTGAGGTTGTTTACTGAAAGGATTTTAGATATTTCATATCAAATACTTCTCATACTACCATCATTTGTCAATGTTTCCTTGAATAAAATGTGAAATATTGCTGTATTGAAGTGCATTTAGTATCGTAGTAAAGAACATTATAAATCATGTATTTATAACATTGTTTTTGTGATTTTTACATCTTTGAAATTTTATTTACACACTTTATTTAGATAAGAAAAGCATTTTTTAAAGAAAACTTGTCAAAAATTAACGTGACAAACTCGAACATGTGACTCTTAGATACCGTCCACTCTGACCACTAAGCCACACGTGCCATCTGGGAACGTCAAAATTCTTATAGTCATGTTACAATTTATTTTTGATATTAGAATCTCTGTATAGAGATTTTAACAAATGTATGCTACCCTAAAAATATTTTTTAGAAAAATGGCCTAACAAGAGAGACTGCTATTCTCTTTTGCTAAAAAATTACTTAGAGTTATACTTTTATCAATTCATTCTAGGCTTAAAACATGACCACGTCGATTTAAGATTTGATTCTACAAATGCAAATAAATAAATATAATATACTTTATTTTTTTCTGTGAAAATTAAATATAAGTTACTGTTATAAAATCAAATATCACTCTTGAATCGGCATAACCTCGAAACCGAATCAAAACCTAATAAAAAAATTATTAATAAAAATCTGCAATCAAGATTTTACATTATTACAACGCACCCATGTAAAGTCAAAGCAAAATTAACTTGAGTGTTGAAATAAGAGAAATGGTCTTTTGGAAATAAGATGCTGCACAAAGTAAAACTTAATAAGCAACCCCTTGAAAATACCCCGAAGCGTGCAAAAAGGTAACGAAGCGCTTTGAAACTTTGTACGTGTCTAAGAAATAGGATTGGCTTTAATTACTAACTGGTTACTATAAGGTACAATTGTATTTTTTTCTTATTCAGAGAGAAGCTTGTGTTGGGACACCCCGTGTTCCCCTTTTCATCCTGAAGTTGGTATGAAAATATTAAAATAATTTCCCCGAATATGGAACAAACCCAGAACTGTGTACAGTCAGCTGTTCCACTGTTTCCACTTCACTGCAACGTCCTATTTAATAATTATACGAATATTTTATCCGTAAAACTGAAAATAATTTACAAATGCAAAATTATTTTCAGTATTCCATATTTGTCCAGTGCCACGCGATAAATTGTATACATATTTTATTAAAAATAAATTACTCCAAACGAATTGAAACAACAGAGAGCGTTTAAATTTTATTATAATAAATTGTTTATTTTTTAACGATATTATAAACGAGAGATGCGCCGCATTTTCTTAACGGTAGGCGGAGAGAACATAGTGTTATAATACTTTATTCTCAGCTAACCACGGATTTTAAGAATAATTTAGTCTTAGACGCCTGGCTTTGTTCAACCAGAATATTCTCGGTATCAAGACACTCTGTTCTCCAATTTCCGCCCGCATTCAAGATATTGCGTGTTCAGTGATAGACACCGCGCTTTGTCTTAGATACAAGGGCGGGGAAATGAAAATGTTTTAAATACAATCATTTCCTCGGGTGGGAACCGAACCCACGACCATTCACGTTTACAGTCAGACCCTGTCTCACTGCGCTACAATGGCCATCATGTGCCACCATGACTTCAAGAAATATAAAATATATAAAAATATACCATGAAAATTCACTTTATAAATATACACGTGCCACGTGTCATATTTACCAAAAGAAATTTAAAGACCTGACATGAACAAATATAAATTAATATTTAAATTTAATATCGACAAGACAAAGTGATCCAAGTGAATCCGCTTTAAGGAATTAGGGAGGGAATAGGATTGGAATGGGCTACGTGTACTCGCATTCATAAACTCGATTATAATATAGGTCGCTTTTCAAAGAAAGAGGCTCTTGACAAGCAAAATAAACTTTATAATTAATTTTATATACTTCGAATAAGTATTACACCATCATGGCATAGTTAGGGCGTCGTATGATAGTTGTAGGTTAAAATTTGATTTATAGGATAAAGCCAAATTGATCAAAATATGGTAATTCGTTCCACTGTGCTACAATTAATCTATACTATATAACAGTAAAAAAGTGGCATCTGTACAATAAATATATTTACGAAACAATAATTTGGGGGATGTTAAAACATTAATAGAACATGAATCTATGATTTTTTAAATTTTCTGTCTGTTTGTACGCGCACATCTTCGTAGTTACTGGACTGGTTTTAAATTTTTATTTTTTTAGGAAATTTCTTTCAGAGTAAAGCAGCGGAGAAGGACAAAGACAAAAAGAATATGCATATCACGGCCAAGTTGGATTGGAAGCCATTTAAGTTGAGCACGGAAATTGGAAATGTGATCGTATTTACATAAACCAAAAAAAAAGATGGCGCCATTTTGTAGACACTCATCTACGTGGATCTGTACTTACCTCCAAATAACATTTATAGATAGAGCGAAAAATCACTAAATAACTAGTTCAGTGATATATCACTTATTTGTTACTGTTATTTATGTAGACAAAATGGATGCCATGAGACTGGACTTAACTATGCCTCTAAAATACATGAAATCATACTTCCTTTATTTGAATACGTCAGCAATTTGACAATTTGCTGACGTATTCAATATTTGTACAATATTATCATAACATAAACCTAATGTTAAGTATATATAATATTAATTTAAAATTTTCTTTATATTTTAAGCCAATGTATTAGTCACATATAAAATATACATGTTAGTTATAAATTTTTGACGGCATTATTTGTTTAAAGCTTTTATACATGAGAAATACTTTTCGAATGAAATTTTTAAGTAAATATTTTAAAAGAATATGCAGCTTATAGCTTTTTATAAATCACATTTTGTTTCAATATGAAACAAAATTCACTTCATATTTTTATATTCACCATATACATAGATGACGATACATGTAAGCTATACAAAATGTAATGCTAGAACCCTATTCAGAAAAAGATCTGCTAATGAGAGGATTTTAAAAATATCCTGCAAGGAAATCATAAGGAGCTTCTATATGAAAAAATGAACGCTTATTTTAAAGCTTGAATGTAATTTTTTTATAGGTACAATTATATCGTTTCAAATAGTGTCACTACATGTATAATACTCCGAAAAGTTTACAAATAAAAATTGTGTCGCTCATTAAGCGTAAACATATATTTTAAGATATTAAATTACAGATTAGAAAAAAAAAAATGTCATTTTGCAAGTGTATATCAGGCCATCGAAGCCTAGCGAGGTTGACTGTAAACGCGATTGGTTGTGGGTTCGATTCTTACTATTTATGATATGGACAACGGAGCGTTTTGATTCTAGGTTCTCTCTGACTATCCTGTTCTAAAAGCTAAAGCTAAAGTGTGAAGCTAAATATATATATAAGTAAGTAGTAATATCTGGATCTTACAATCCAAGGAAAAAATCATAAAAAATAAGTAAACCTTGTTGAAAATATTTCCTATGTTATTTTAACCAATTGTAAAATAAACACCTAGTTAATATATTGGTGGGGCACTTAAAATATGTGTTGCCTTAGCAACCAACGTGTTTGCTATTTATACCAAGTGTATAATATAAAACATGGGTATAATATTTTCATTTTTATTTAATTTCGTTCGCATATTTTCGTTCGCATATTTTCGTTCGCATATTTTCGTAAATCTGGTGTCAGAAGTTTTTCCTTTACGTATTAATGTAATAATTTCACAAACTCATATGTCACTTTGTTTTATAAGCGTACTAGCGATCCACTCGCGACTTTAACCACGTGAGCTATATGTTATTTCGTAAAACTATGAAATACCTGGAAGAACTAAAAAAATGGAAGAAAATAGTAGCCTATGTTCATTCCAAACCCTTTAAGTATCTCTATATAAAATTTAATCACAATTGGTTTAGCAGTTTGTCCGTGATGAAGTCACAGACAGACATACAGAACTACTATCCCATTTATAATATTAGCATAGATTATATATTTCATACGAATGAAGTAGTATTTAAAATAGACTTCCTACTATAAAGTCGACATGCAACCATAGATAAACATTTTGCAACTAGGTACCTACAAACGATTTCCTTAGAAAAGTTCACAGAACATTTTCTTGGATAAAAGCAGTAAAAGTAGCTAAACTTTCGTAGCAATTCGTTGCAGTGAGGGGTTAGATAGATAGAAGTGGTTGCAAAGGAGATTAGTTATGTTTTCCGCTTTCTTCTAAAATCGGAACGAAAACTAGATTAAGGTTACTTTTAGCTGCATTATGGTGTTTTCTAGAAATATACTAGTGTAATTTTTTATTTCATTTCTATTACAATTTATCTTAAATTTACTGATACCCCGTTCTCCACTTTCTGCCTAAAATCGATACAATGGGTGTTGAGTGGTGGAGCTGAACGCCGTGCTTTGTCATACAAAAGCGAAGCAATGAAAATAATTTAGATATAATCATTCCCTTGATTCTGAATTGAACCCATAACCATTATGTTTACAGTCAGACACTATACCACTGTGCCACGATCGTCTTAATAATATATTTTTTAAATACAATTTAATAAGAAATTTACCATGAATACTATTGTATCGATATCAACGATAGTGGTGGGTTTCGATCTTACTCATGAAAATATTAGAATAAATAGTTTACATTTTTTTCTAGATTCCACTATGTTCTCTCCATCTTCTATTTTTAAATGCAAGTAATATTCGTATAAGTTCTAAATGCAAAACCTAACATTAAATTAAAATAAAAAAACCTACAGATATATCAACTTTAGACATTTCATAAACATATATTTTAAAAAGTTTGTGTAAATGTCAGAATTTTTTATCCCAACACTGACATACCAGCGACACATGCCATTTTCAGGAAATGTTTTTGCCTAAAACCTACTCAACCAACGTAAAATTGAATAAAACACAGCCGAGTTTGTCGCTCAGCTGTTACACGACATGGCCGAATAAGTCAAACTTACGTTTAAATAGATGTTCTGGGAGTTTGTAGACTTAAATGTTATTTTAATAATGTGTTCTATTTTGTCATAGTATATAAGTATATTATATAAAAAAATTATTTTTTTATTTCTTCGCACATAGCTTTTAGTATTAAACTTTACTTAGTTTAGCTAGTCTAATCTAGACGTTGGTAAGATAATGAGTATGAGTGGGACAGGCATTGCTACCATAGTTGAATTCTCAGAGGAGCAGCTAACGTTGAGCTCTGGTAGTTTTCGTTACAAGGCGGGACCCTTTGTTCCTGTGTCATTTCTAACGTAATTTTATTAAGTGCTAGTTAGGTATAGAGAGAGGCACTTAAAAAGTGGAGGTGGGTATTAATATATTCAAAGGGCGCCATAAGCCTACACGTGGTCCAGAAATTCCAGGCAGGCTCCCTCAGAGTTCCTCTCCCTGCAATCGCGATGAACGCGGCGCCCCCGGTGTTTAGTGTCACTCGCGTAGTGGTGAAAGTGTGCAAGCGTGTAGTATGTGACGTCATCATAATTTCCCCCTTAGCTCTACCTACGCTCGAGAATCATTACTGACGAGTACAGATTTAACTACCCACAATTACATATATCCGCACAGTGAAATTTCTTATTAAGTTCCGTCATCAGAAGTGATATATTTTATTATTTAGTTTCTAATATGTTCATATTTTTTAATATTAATAATAAATTTATTTTTTTACTTAGTTTCTGATATGTTCATATTTTTTAATAATATTTTATATTTTCACAATTTTTTTTTAGTTTACACAATTTTCATTCAAAATATCACAATCTTTTTTATTTAAAATCTTGCTGGTTTATGCATCACCTTCATGCATAGCATATTTCTTTCACAAAAATAATAAAATATGCTAAAAATTATAAACAAGACTTTAAATTAAAATTTGCATATTTCTAAGTAGAAATCTTAAAAAATACTCACGTGTGCAATGTCTCGGCTCATCTGAAGCATCCCCACAATCGTTGCTGCCATCACAAACTCGATTAATCGGTATACATTTTTTATTAAAACATTGATATTCTGATATTTTACATTTGCTATCATTAGCATGTAGAACAGGCAGTGGTTCTGGTTCTATTGTGTCCTTATACGGACTGTCTTTTTGATATACCGTTTTCGGTACATCATTTACTATATCTCCGTCCGATACTTTTATTATTGCTATGATAATTATTCCCGCAAATACAGTTTTCACATAAAGATCTGAAACAAAGAAAATAATACTTAAATATTTTTTTTTACAATTTTAATGAAGCAGCAACTTGAAAAGTTTTATGGTCAACCTTAAACAAGTATATAATATTCTAACTGAACCTATTCCACAAAAAAACTATTTGTGTATAATACAAAAAAAAACAATTTGTTCTACAATAATATTTATAATTTTTTTAGTAAAAATCGTCCATTTTAAGTTGACTATTAAGGTCACTAAACACTAGCAGGTTCTAAGTATAAGTAAGTTACAATAAGAAAATATAAACAAAATCGGGTCAATTTAATATTGCTGTGTAATTTTGGGAAAATATTAACTCTTTACCCAAATTAAATAAATACAGCTTCCTAACCTACACCCTGAATTTAATCAATAAAACGTTAATTCAAAAATATTTCAAGGATTTATAAAATGAATATGGGAAGTACAACAAGTAAAATAATTTATATAATTTCTTTGAAGAAGCTTTATTTTTATTTATATACATACATAAAGAGCGTAGTGCGTGCGTACAAGAGAGCGTAAACTAGACGTTAAAATTATCTCGTCTTTTCGTCCGCTCGTGCTCGTCACTTAAGATTCATAATTTTAATGATTGTAAATTTTTATTTATGAACCGATTGAAAAAAAATAAACATTAAATATTAAGAAAGGCTTACCAAAACAAAATAGTCAAAACTGCATTTAAATCGGTTTAGCCGTTTCTAAGATTAGTGTGTACAAAAAAACACAGACAGAAAATAAAATTTCATGGTTTTGGTTTTTATTATTATGATAAACAAAGTTTTTTTTTTCATATATCTTCCATGTACGTACAACAATCAGTTACATTTCTATTATATGTTTAGATAAATGAAACTACTCAGGGAAATCTCCACTAGTTAATTAATTAACTTCTCTCTGAGATAGCAAAGCAAATATTTGTAAATTATTATACGAGTAATGTGTTATATCAATGTAGTAAAGACGGTACGAAGCCCAGCTACTGGTGTTTACATAAGTTCATTATAATATTAACATATATCATACATACACTCTTAGATGTTTGTTTTCAATTTAAATTTATGTACCTCTGTATCTGTGAAACCCAGTATCGTTATGTCTTCAAATTTGCAAGTTTGTGTGTTTATAATAAGGCAAGTGTAAGCCTTTAAAGTATTGTAAATTTGAACGTGATCTTTGTACCTGTTAGAGATTTCTAGAATTATAGTATATATTTTATATACATATATACATACTTTTATATGTTATATAGCATATTTATATTCTATTGTAAATAGAAATCATCACCTTAGGGCAATGAAAATAATCTATACATATAATAAAAATGTAACTGATCGCTTTCTGTACATGGAATATATATATAAAAAAAAATTATTAGGTAAATTTATTTAAATAATAGAACCCAAAACAATTTTTTTTCTGTTTGTGCACGGTAATCTCAAAAATCTCATGACAGATTTAAGTATGAAATAAAAATAATTGAAATTTTGACAATTGTATTGTGGTAAGCTTCCCTTAATATTTGGTGTTTATTTTATTTCAATTGGCTGATATAAAAAAAAGTTACAACTATTTAAATTATAAATTTAAACAATGATTTGTGATTTAAGTGAGAACGTGGGCTGGCGATAAAACGAAATAGTCTAGTTAGGTAGTTAGGCAGCCGAATTCGCGAGCGGGTCGTTAGTTTTTAATATAATAATTCCTCCGAGTGGGGATCGAACCCACAACCAACGGTTTCATCGACATCTCACTTCACCTCACACGCCTCTTTCGCAACGTTGTTCTCAAAATATATTCATTATTTAAAATTAAATATTGACAAATGGTCCAAGATACTGTTGAATCTTTAGTAATATTTCTTACAAATTGAATCTAAATCAATACGACGAGCTGGCTCATTAAGAAGGGACGAAAGAGCTTCGGACGAGAGACTTCAGTAACAATTTTTTTTATCGGGATTAAGATTGACTTCAATTTATTATAGAAAGTGAATTGAAGGGGATATTACATTTCGAAAAATGTAATATCCCTTTCTGTTCCTTTCCTATACTGACTGCTATTAAATACGTTATTTTAATATTTTTTTCGAAGCCTTTATTATTGCGTCAATAGTTACTCTAATTTTCTTATTATTTTTTTTTGATATTGGCCTAGATATATGTAAATGATCGATTGAAATGCAACACGTCTTTCTTTTCCAAATATTATAAATATATATTGAAGGTAAATCATATATCATGAAATTATTGTTATTTACTATTAATAACGCGAGCGAACCTGCGTGTAACGGCTAACAAAGTCAAAGTCAAATAAAGTCAAATAAAGTCAATAATTTTATTTAAAATATGAAGACACATGCTTCATTTTTGAACGAATTAATTCATTTTACTACCGATTCACTAAAGTTGATGCCTCAGACCTGAGAAAAACCGGTGTAAGAAACTCAGCGGGATCAAATATATATATTGAACATGAAAAACACAAAGAGTTTGACCTTGTTCCATTTTCCATAAATTTAAAAACGTTGCGAGTGGAGTGAAGGGACCTAACTTGGGGTAAAGTTTATCCATTCCTGAAAAGCTTCTATTCTATATAATATTGACTATGTAGAATTGTGTCACTCACACTTATTAACACAATTTCATAACATACTTACTATTTTGTGTATTTGGTATCAATTAAACATCAAATTTTTCACAGTATCTAAAAGTGGCTTAAGAATTTCTGCAGTTTATTCACGACAATATTCTATTTTTCATCCGCGGCAAGGTATCTAGAACGCGCATTTCCATCTACTTGGGTTGGCTTCATGAATCGATTTGTAAAGATTAAAGATTTCTGCTTGTATATTTTATTTGAAGTAGGACAGTGAAATAATTTTTAATCTATCGACAAAAATGTTATAATATTGCACTATTTTAATTTAATTTCATTTAATTTTTCATTATATTTAAATTTTTATAATATTGCACAATTTTAATATATAATTTCACGTCCTAACCGCTAAATTATATAAAATATTAATAAAATTTCTCATCAGAATTTGTTTGTATTTCTCCGTAACATATCGATGGCTTAAGGTGGAATCATAATAAAAATTATTATTAACCATTCCTGCAAAGCAAATCTCTTGGAAATCGTTACGCTCAAATTTTCTTTGTTTAAGAATTCATGTATGATTTCTAAAAAAAATTAAAATGTTTATCGCACACTTCGGAAATTGAAAAACGTTTTTCAACTGTCTTGAACGGTCCGGTTCAAGAGGCGTGGGTTCAAATTGGGCCTGCTGCGTTCAAATTTTTATACGTTTTCTAAATATGTTTTTAATGATTTATAGAACACAAATAAATAAAAGGAATTTGTGAACTTTATCTTTATGTAAACATTGTTATCAGGAAATTAAATAGAAATCGAAATCTTAAATAGTGTACATTATATTAATATCATAGTAGTTAAAATTTGTTTGGGGGTATAAGTTATCTGAATATACGTAAATACGACTCTCATTTTCTCACCCTATTGTTTCCAATATATGCGGATCCTCGTTTAAAAGGGATTATAACGAACGGTACTATTTGGATTGTAGAGGTCTCTTGTGGCATACGGTAATAATGTGACACGAACTAATCGGTATAATATATAGCATTAGATAGCCATAGTGAGGCAGTGAGGGTCTGGCTGTAAACGAGATGTTGTAAGGAATAATTATGTTTAAATTATTTTCAATTCTCCGCTCTAGTGACCAGACCGTGGCGTTGAGTTCCGCTACTCAACACGCAATTTCTTGAATTCAGGCGGAAATAGTTTAATTACAAAACGTGTAAAAATATCCCCTAGGATATACGAGTATATTAGGATAGCGTGAAAATGCCAAAAAAATATTAATTTAGTTTCAAATCCCTAGTAATCATATTCATTAAGATTTATATTTACACATGAGTGTAACAAAGTTAATATTTCAATGTATTAGAGCCTATTTTCAATAAAAAATAAACACTAGAAAAATATTATGAGATGTGAGAGTTTCAAGTATTTATAGCATTCTGAGTTGCATAGAAGTTGTTTAATATAGCAGCGTTGGTATTAAAACAGGGCGGTACAGTACTAAATAGTAGGAAATTTGAATAATTCTCCGGCCCAAATACCGGGGCTCGGGTAACAAAATATTACAAAATATTACAATATTACATTCTTCCTAAATAAAACCAATGTGTGACACCACAAAGCCTATTAGCTGTAGTAAGTTGGGATAACAAGATTTTATTCACACTAGAGTGCCTAGACTTTCTAGTGGCATGGCAGGTAAAATTCTTTAGTACATTTTGAAATGAAACTATTTTGAAACGGAGTAATGGCATACATTATTAGTATTTGAAGATACATTTTAGAACCCGACGTTTCGAACACTTTACAGTAGTCCGTGGTCACAGGTAGACTGGTCAATCAGCTGTATACTGGATTAATCCGGTTAAAAGCAGGTTCATTACAAAACGTGTAAAAATCGCGAAAACCAATGATCTTCTTAAAACATAGTGCACTCTGTATATAAAGTATATGTATTATTATTTATTCATAGTTCACGCTTTATCTATTTTTGTATCCTACGAAGACATTGCATCTGTGCAGCATTCATCTTTCTTTCATTCTAATTTATTTATACTAACTTATCGTATTTAGTGATTTTACCTTTACTTAATTGTTGATAAATATGCCAAATTGTTTGTAAAAGCTAAATTCGACTAGCGTTGTATGAACTGTCGTAAATCTAAGAAAGATAGATAACATAAGTTAAAAAGTAATATTCACCGATTTTCTTTCTGATTTTTATTTGTGCTTCAAGAATTCCAATATTTTTTACAAAGTCATAACTATATTCAATTATCAAATAACTTAATATATTTTACAATTAAATAGTATAATATCAAATTTAATATAACTATGGTCACCGCTGTGGTATAGCTAATATGAATTTGACTGCACATGTTATGGGTTCACATATTAAACAGGTAATTATTTAAAAAAAAAAACAGAAATATCAAAAGATATACGATATACACAAAATATAATAGAATTATAAGCAAACTTTATTATATATTTCTTTTTTATATATGGAATTCGTACTTCCATATATAAAATGCATATCAATACTATTTTGTATGAATTTAGCTAAATGACCGTTGTAATAACATTTTGAACATGACTGCTTCGCCCAACTTTTCGGGTTACACACTTCCGTACCCATATAGTAACTTGTATATTATTAAAATTTATGTGTGTTATGAACTATACACATTTATATTTTATATCCATTTTATTGCTTAACTGAAACAATTATTTGAATGCAGCAATTTTTTATACGTTTTCTAAATATACTCGTATATAGTTTCTTACGATATAACGAATTTTCTATTAACTATTAGTAAGGGTTAAATTAAATTTGTAAACTTAATATGGTTACAAATAACACAATATTTATTTACATGTTATATTGGTAAGGCAAAAAAATTATGTAAACCTTTCGCTCTGCCGTAATAATAAATGCTAGCCACAAGGTATATATATAAGAAAATAACACGCAAAACCCGTTAACTAGGGATGGCAGAGAAAAACCAGAATCAAGACACTACGTATTTAGCCTTTGAAATTGAACAGCGCGCTCTGACTACGGTGGGGAAATGAAAATAGATTAATTACTATTCTATCCCTGAGTGGGCATCGAACCCACAAGCTTCACGTTTACTGTACCGATAAATCATAATATTTTAGTGATTTCACAGATCTAGACGCAGCTAATAGCATTTTTATTCAACCCTAGTTATTTTCAGATCCATTTGGTTAGGTGAGTGACATAAACTAATTTTGCAAGCTCTGCGTTTGTGACACGAACTATCAATATTCAATATGAGACCAATTAGGTTTTCGACTATTATTTTAAGCTAATATTAAGCAAAAAAGAACACTACTATTAGATAAATGAATTTAATAATACAATAAAAAGTTTAAAATGAAAGGTACGATATATCGTCTAGTGTCGTTAATTATTGGGATGTAGGTCGCGGATTCGATCTGCTAGCAATAAAAAAAATGTGATGAAAATATTCTGTACGAGGGTCTATTTTAGTATATTTATTTTTCATGTATTTTATTCACTCTTATATATGTGTGTGAGGTCATATTATTGTTACATAATAAAAATCCATACAAATGAATTTTAAGGCCATCGTGGGGCAGTGTAGCGTCTGACTGTTTCCCGATTGTATCCCGATTGATTTTGGGTTCGACTCCCGCTCGGAGGAATTATCATAATTTACTTAATTTCATTTTACCGCTCTGGTGAATAGGACAAAGGACAGCGTTAAGTTTCACCACTCAACCCGCAATGTCTTGATTACGGGCTGAAAGTGGAGAAAGTAGTGTAGTGCGGGAAAAGCGTTAAGCAAAATTATAAAATGGATTTCAAGTAAGCTAAACATATCACAAGAGCAAATATGAAGTATAATTGAATAAATCTTGTAATAACTTATTATATACAACGTAATTGCTCCGTATTATATATGCCAAGGGTAAAAAAATGGCAAAAAGAGGATAAAGTTTAAATAGGACCGATAGATGCTAATATAACAAGTTAACTTGTCCCTGAAGTGTTTAAATTTAAACGATGTAATATCAAAACTTGCTGAAAGTCGTACTAAACACTAATAAAACATAAAACTAACAATGATTGGAAAGTTATACCTATTCAACTGTTATTTTCTTTATCTGAAACTTGTTAAGAAAAGCTTTTGTAAGGAAATGAACAATGTAAGGTCAATAAATTTTCCCGTATAGCAGAAGTAGATACACATATCTCCACTTTCCGCCTGAAATCAAGGCATCGCGTAATGAGTGGCGGAGCTAAACACCGCATGTTGTGACCAATTTGTGAAAATCGGACATAAGTAGCTCTTGCGTTAAAACATACCTAGGTATATGTTTTTACGGACGGTATTTAACGTAAGCATATTTCATAAAATTAAAAGAAAGTTACAATAAAAAAGAAAAAAAGTTAGAACTAAATAGCCTTACAAGATTGGCATGAACCTACATAAAATTATGGCACTGTAGGCTACTGAAGTTGACGGGTTTCTTTCACTTAGAATTATGTGCTAAGCCCAGCTAAAGTGGGCAGCTTTATGAAAATAAGATTTAAATAGTGAAATATAAAATCCTTTTCAAGAAAATATTTTCTCAAAATAACTTACAACATAAACTGCTCTATCTTCTTATTGTTATTTTTTCACTTATCGTTTTAAGTAAAAAATATTTTTAAACGAATCTTTCTTTTATTATCCTCCTATTTACATATAGAAATATACTAAACTATGGAGAACGGGAGAACTGAGTGTCTCAACACTAGGTTCTCGGACTACCCTGCTATACGGGAAAGAGCACAGAAAATAGAGGGACCCTTAGAGAGAAGAGTAAAATAGAATTTGTAGTGGGTTTGTTAGATTATTAAAGAATTATATTTATTAACTAGCGACTCTCTCGCAGGTTTGCCTGCGTAAACTACCGCCCGCGTTCTTACATAAACTTAAAACTTATGTGGCTGTCATTTTCTTATTTATGAATCGTTAAAAATTAAAATTAAATAAATAAGTTAAATAAATGTTAATTGACGCTTACCACAATACAATAGTTAAAATTTCATTTAAATAGGTTAAGCCGTTTCTGAGATTAACGTGCACAAACAAACAGACAAATAGAAAATAAAATTTAAAATCATTGTTTTGGTTTCTATTACATTGATAAATCCCCCTAATATTATTTTTTTCATATATCTTCCATGTACAGACAGCGATTAATTACATTTTCATATATGTATAGATAATTTATTTTAATTTACAAATGATAAGCGTAAGGTGGTAATCGTGTTACATGGACAGTTCGCCACTGATATCTTAATGTTTAATTTTTTCATAACAAATAATTTGATTAATAAAATAATTTAGTTCATATTTTTTTAGCGTTAGGCTTTACCTCTAGCGGAGTAGTCAGAGAGCACGGAGAGTTAAATGCTACGGTCCCTGTATGCTTCCTTCGCCTGGTCCACAGCTATCAACATTTTCATACACGCCCTCTGGGGGTCCTCATGCTTTTTACGTGGCCTTCTTCTAATATTATCAATACTGTACACGGAGGTCAACCAAGGTCTTCCCCTACCTCTCGTGTCAAGACACGGTTTATGATACAGAATGAAAATCTAATTTAAGGAACGAGTACGGTCAAATTTCTCATTAAACTATTTGTTAACTATTAGCGGCGAAATGCAAAGTTACTTTTTTGTTAAAAAAACAAACACGTACTGAGAATAATATTCGACTTATATTTGTCACAATAGTTTCTAACGTCATCTGCAGATAATTTCCGTTATAAAACACTTTTACAGCGCCATGGCCGCTTTACGGCTATATGCTACGAAGAACTGGTGTAATAATTCTGGGAAATGATTCATTGGACGTATAAACAATATTACTTGGTCGCATAAAGAGTACGTACGACTTTGTTTTTGTTTTTTGTTAATGGGAATTTTTGACACCAATTTTATCAGAGTGGTCAATAAAATAAAATTAAATCGTAAAATTTGCCATTTTTTATCTACCAGCGAAGATAAAACTTCTAGCTTATTCCTGTATAGCAGGGTGAAAGTGAGAACTTAGTGTCAAGACACTCTGTACTACACTTTTTTTTAAAGTAGTAATTTCATTTGGACACCATGGACACAATATATTAATTATGATTATGAACCATTTTCCACATTCTGGCCGAATCAGACATTTTACGTGTTGAGTGGCGGAGTTCGACACCGCGCTATATCTTGTCACCAGAGCGGGGAAAATAAATAATTTAAATATAATCATAGCGGAAATCAAATGCACCAACATCGCGTATACAGTCATGCGCTGTCACATTGCCCCAAGATGGCCACGATGCAAGTAAAGCAATTGTATAACCTTCATAAAAAAGTTATAATAAATGTGAACCAGTAATTTAATAACTTCGATTAAAATTCAAATTTTAGACCGTTTTAATTTAATAGTAGGTTTAGTGTTAAATATAATATATAGATAATAAAAATGTAAAATTATGTATATAATAATATTACAGTAATGAAGATTTTTTTATATTTATTTGTTGTCCATACTCTTGTATTTCAGATAGAGAAACTAGCGACCTACATTCACTTCGATTTTTACTTTCCACACACTTTGAAACACTGCGTGCTAATAGCAAAGCCTATTTTTCTTTAAAGTCAAAGTGAAAACAAAAGTCAAAAGAAATAAAATCTTGTAATATCTTTTTGTGTTGCAAATATGTTCAGTCAGCTCAGTCGGAACTCAACGCCACGCTTTGTCTTATACTAGGGCCGAGTAATAAAAATAGTTTAAATATAATTATTAATCCAAGAGAACCGAACTCACAAGCAATTATGCTTACAGGCACACGATGTCACCTAATATATAGATCTGTAATTTTAATTAGTGAGCAAGTAATTATTTTATTCATAAATAACAGAAAATTTAGAAAGGCTCTCTGTTAAATAATTAATACTACAAATTACTCTTCAAAATTCACCAACACGCTTAATGCCTCTACGTTTTCATTTACATTACAGCAAAAGTTTCACATATCTACTGTAATAAGCACAAGTCTACGTCGAGAGAATTCAACTAGTAGTTGCTAATTAAATTTGCCGCTTCTAACCGATTATTCTAATTATAGATTAAAATGCGACAAATTAAAAATATAAAAATGGTCTTATTTAATTTTATTAATATTTGTTTTTTTTTTAAATGTTATTCACACACTTAGGAAATTGAAAAAACATATAGATAGAAAACGACCACAGACCACTGCACCAGACCTTGGACTAATAAATCCTGGGCCCTGGTGCAGTGGTTGATGTTCGCCTGCAACAGATGAAGAGCCATTATTAGGTCTTCTTCCTGTACTCCTCCCTCTCTTGTCTTACCGGAGGAATTTTTTTTACTATACTAACTAAAAGGCAACGTTAATATTTGACAGAATTTAAGCACTTACAAAATACATGAATAATTTTGCTATTAATTTAAACGTTATAAATAATTAACTGAACTGTTTTTAGGTCGCAATGTTATAATTTTACGTAAATCAATGAAACGCGTACTGTTTTGTTAGGACAACTTCTGGACTGATTATATTTAAATTATTTTTATTTCACTGTTCCGCTAAGACAAAAAGGTCAGCCACTCCAAACGCGATATCTCGTATTCAGCGGAAATGTAGAGAGCGGAGTGTATTCACTCGTGGGCCTCTCTGACAAACCTGCTATTAACTAAAAAGAACGTAGCTTTTTAAATAAAAAAAAACTGTATTTATATCCCTTTAACCCAAGGATGTCACATGTTTATTAATGTAGCTCAATATTTTACTAGTTGGTTTCCCTGCAAACATTCTACCGGTGTAATATATTGCCGAGCTCTGACATTAAATTGGCGTTCTGAAACTGTCTCAGTTTGTCAAACATTGTATATTTCATAGTATAGTTCAACAAAATAGCTGTGTCTCATTACATGCCACTTAAAAACATTAAACTGTTTCATCACCAACATTTCATGAATTAAACGTATACTATATAATTTACACCACGCCTTATTTCGCTCATTAAACTTTTAAGGTACAACATTACTTGGGGACGATGCCACAAACTTACAAAGGGGCTGGCTTAGTCCCATGAAAAATATATAAGATGTGAATAAAAAATCCAGTAAATGACACCTTAGTAACGTAGTGTAAAAGATAGCTTTAATCCAAAAAAACATGAAATTGTTGTAACAAATATGAACATTTACACAACTTAATGTAAAAGTGGTTGTCAATTCACATACAGTTCAGGCTTTAACTAGTTTATTTATATAATAATAATTAGTATTGATTAATTTTGTATATATTATATTATATATAGATAGTGATGAAATCTCAAGAAAAAAAGTATTTCTTCAGTTTTCAAAATTTACATACAACTGCGATTTTTCAACAACGAATGTTAAATAAAAAGGATGATAGCTTAAAGTGATAGAGGTCGCAATAGGTGAACTTACAAAGTTCAAAATCCCAGACATTTTTCACAGGTTTCTGACCTTTGTCTAACTAACTATATATTTTGTAGACGTTTGTATTCAAGGCGTCCTTTTGTACTTCATAAAGATTTAATGTCTAAGTAAAATGTAACTACACATTGTTTAATGAAAATAAAATCTGGAGGTCATTGTGAAATACAAAACATTTTTTTTTGAAAACATAATTGTAATGTACATTAAATACAATATAATAAATTTAAATAATTAAGACAGTACCTAGTGCTTGACACTCTGTTCTCCACTTTCCATATTCGAAATATTGCGTGTTTGAGACGCGGTACTCAACGCCACGTTTTGTCTTTTACTAGAACGGAAAAATGAAAATGTCGTTTGTATCCAATATCTATACATTAGACAACCGTTTCTAAGTTCGTAGTTTCGTATCGGAGCATAAAATAAAACCTAATGGAAGAGAACCTAGATATAAACAGTAAAAGACGATTAGCTGAGTAGGCTTAACGTACAGGCCATTTTAAAGCTATCATAATAAATGGAGAAATAATAAACTAAAAAGCTTATGAAGCTTTAAGCATATATGTATGCACAGCATATAGGTATGCCCCCATAAACTTTTTTATTAGCTTTTCTTATGTCTCTGTGGAAAAACCGCTCTATAGGTATACTTATTAGAATTTCTTTGAATTATTTTTTGATGATTCTTAGAATAAGTGTTATTATTTACTGTAAAGTGGCTAGATCACTTAACAGTATATTATGTCACGTCACACTTATAAAAAAATCGGGTAATGAATGTCCTAACTTAACAGATGTTTAACCTACTTTAAAATCGATAAAAGATGGTTCATCAATGGGAAAGCAAAGGAATAGAAAAGACAAGACCAGAGTCATCGTTCTTTTCAGCAGAGCGAGAAAAGTAAAGTGGCTAGACCACTTAACAGTGTATTATGACACTTTATACTTATAAAAAAAATCGGGTAGCAAATGTTATAACCTAACAGATATTTAACCTATTTTAAAATCGATAAAAGATGGTTCTTAAATGGGAAAGCAAAAGAATAGAAAAGACAAGACCGGAGTCATCGTTCTTTTCAGCAGAGCGAGAAAACAGATTGTCTCGAGATTGTCT
Source organism: Podotricha telesiphe (assembly GCA_038994665.1). Classification (NCBI taxonomy): domain Eukaryota; kingdom Metazoa; phylum Arthropoda; class Insecta; order Lepidoptera; family Nymphalidae; genus Podotricha; species Podotricha telesiphe. The sequence continues at coordinate 433,351 of JAOYRR010000161.1, read as the reverse complement.
TTTTACCACCACAGTATAAATTGGAATGGCACATAAAGGCTAAACTGTGCTCTCGCCTCATTTGCTCGACCTCCGGGAATAAACATCTTTATTTGGATCGATTCAGCTAAGCTCCTTTAAAATTTTATTCTCAAAGTACCGATATTTGTTGGCCAACCGAGTGCAATTTAAAATATGGGGAAAATCTCTTTAGCTCTCGAATTATTTTTAATAACGCATATGAAATGGTGCTCGAAGCTTGAACGGTAGATTTTCTATATTTGCACGTGAATATGAATTATAAGTGCATATTGAAATCGTTAATAGAGGATTTAACGCTAGTTAAATAGCTAGTAACTTGTTATTTAGGATTAATATTTATAGGTTTTAAATAATAGCTACGCGTAATTGTGTGAACTAAGTTAATATTTTTTTAATAACTGTTTAGAATATTGTGACCTTAGTCATTGATTTGTATTTTTTTAGTACATACAAGGCAAACGAGCCTTTGGATCACTTGATGGTAAGCGATCACCGCCACCCACAACCCCTTGTAACACCAGAGGAGCTACAGGTGCTTTACCGACCTTTAAGGTAGAAATGCACGCGCCTTATGCAGGTACCCATATCGTATCGACCTGGAAACACTGCATAGTTGCAACTTCGCAGCAAAAGTGTTAAATTTAGCTTCCAAGAATTGATTCAAACTAAATAAGACTTAGGTTTTAAAATACAAAAGCAATAAAGAATATAAAACAATGTAACTAAATACATGGTTCTAGCAAATTGTAATACCGAGGCATCAAAAGACTGTTGAAACATATTTCCCTCTTCGTGCCACTTGATTATCCGCATCCGTAGACTCAGATATGTCAACTAAGGTAATTGTAGCTTAATCAAAGACAATGTGCATAGTATAACGTATATTATATTGATTGTCGTTGACTCAATGAAGTAATCAAATTATTGGTGACCTACTAAAAACAAAACGCGTGTTTAGCCTTCATAGTACATAATGTCTTTCGCTTATATAATGTTTAACCAGTATATGTAATACTAAGTTTCTATGGAGTTATTTTTTAAAGTAAAATACGAAAAATATTTAAATTTATAATTGAGGTATTATATTTTAATATTATATTAAAAATAAGCGAATCTGGAAGGATATTTTTAACGTTTTTTAAAGTGGTAATCACACACTTAGGAAATTGAAAAAAATATTTTTAGAAATTGTATAAAAATTTGAACACAGCAGGATTCGAACCATGCCATGCCTTTTGGAAACCGTCCAAGTTGACTTCAAGTTGAAGTCAACTAATTTTAAAATTCTAAAAATATGTTTTTTAACAGCAAGGGGTTACGTGCATATAAGCAACTCGTTTTATCGCAAATTCAATCTCGCAAAATGCAACTTTTATGATATAACTTTGTGTAACTTTATATATTTATTTAAAATAAATATATAAAATATATATTATTTCGAATTTATTCTTGCAAGGTAATATTATGTATATTAAAAATCATATCTTTTTAAATATTTTAACATCGGCTACGTAATAAGAAAGTTAGTTATATGAACAATTTCTTGGAATTCTCTCGGAAACAATACTTGCTCCTAATTCACATGAAGGCTCTTTAGTCAGCCACTTAGCGTGAAACGTGTGTAGTATTCTCATATTATATTATAGTTATCGATCGAATCGAATTCTAAGAGTTAATTACACCACGACGCATACTTGGCACAAAGGAACTGACAGACTGTAAACGCGATTGGCTGTGTGTTCGATTCTCAATCGTAAAAATAAATACGTTTAAATTATTTTTATTATCCGTTTTGTTAAGAGAAAGTGCGGCCTTGAGTTCCGTCAACAAGCAATGTTTGAATTCAGGCAGAAATTGGAGAACGGATTGTCTTGAGACTATCTTCTTTTCGCTGAGGGGGGCTATGTGAGATAAAATGTGATACTGAAAAACACGACTCCAGAATACCTAACGGATTCGACGGACGGACGGAGAGATGTTTATTAAACATACGTATATTCTATCGGTTATAATATAATTTATTCGCTTGTTTAATTAAATTTGCGATAGCTGGAAATTGTATTTACTGAAATTTTAAACATTTCTTTTAATAATGACAAAATGACAACCTTAAGTACCTGTAAAATGCTCACCTGCAAAATTATGTTTTTGCACTTGTACCAGTCAACATAGGACCCAACCAAATTTAAATTTTTTGTTATTTATTTATATATTTATTTAATACACATATGAAATATTTATGTAAAATAGTTGCATTATAAAGCAGTTTTAATTTTAATATTACTATAGTTTAAATTTAAACTGTTTAGTTGTTTAAACTGTTCTGCGAAAACTCAATTTGCTATCTCATGGGATAAATCAACGCCTCTAAGCACACTGCCCTAACAAAATGTTATTTTAGGCTTATTTTAAGCGACGTTATTTTAGTACGACGGAGGTATAATAATTAAATCCCTTAGAGATTACAAAAATAAAAAAAATTACAGTTTATTTTAAAATTTCTATATTTATATTTAAAAAAATATAACACTATATACTATTGTGTATGTTATAGGTTGATGAGAATATATATAAAGAGATCTCTGATTCTCTACATTATTCCTATTATAAATGTTAATTTAATAATATTTTTTTTATATTAGATATTATCTTTGTAAGCTTACCTTTTATAATTTTCATCTTGCTCTCACCAATTCACTGTTCCGGTCACAAGATCATGTTAGATCAATATTTATATATCACCAATCTCCTAAACCGCTATTTGCCAATTATATCATCTCATAGTCATCATTGTTCCTTTAAAAATATACTTTCCAAGTCACCAACGACACATCGTATGAATTCTACCTCACTCAATATAACAGCTTCCGTGTTTGCAAATGTCAAGATTAAAAAGAGTGCAATTGAAAACAAGGTTGTAGCGCTATCGCGGTAATGTGTCAAGGTTATGCACACCACAATAGAGACCGCGTCGGCCACTGCAAATGCACCATCTATACAAATCTAAGATTATACTTATTGAAAACCTAACACATTATTAATAAATAACTCCACTTATCGCTAACAAATATTTAACGTTACTTCCATTAATTGGAAAGCGGTCGCGAGTTTTTATTTAAATTTTTCTACGCCGACCCGACGACATTTCTCGGGTGCATTTTCAAATTTGTGGTATACTTCGTACGATGCAGTCTAGCGCGGCGCAACATCCCTCTTTCGTGGCGGAAGGAGACTGAAAGTGCCGGTAGAGGCCGCTAGATGCAAAATTGGCGCAATTTTAACGCATGCGCAGGACATTGGCTAACCGGCGGGATCCGATGTGAGCCGATGCCCCTCGCTTTATAGAAAAATCGAGGACGCAACGTGACGTCAAGCGCTGGTACCGCAAATATATTAAAAATAATAGAACCAAACAATAACAAGTAATTTTCAGCATACTAATTTAGAACTTCAAAAAGTGCCATTAAAATAGTACCTAAATAAAATAAGGTAACTTAATAGATATAAGGTAAATTAAGCTGTTTTTTATTTAGCCTAATCGCTTCATTAATAAGGGTAAAGTAAAAATAGAATTTGTTAATTCCAGGGGAGGTAGTGGGCGGAAAACACGAGTTATATTGAATATTTCACCATTGTCAGTCTTTTTGGGGCAATTTTCAGCGACTCTCATGTAAATTTTCCGTACCTTTTTCTCATAAATGACACTTGGGGACGGAAAGTGTATTTGATATCAAGATTAAAAAGGCGAGGAATTGTCAGTCTGTACAATACAAAATGTTTCGGAGCTTGAATTAAAATTCTTTTCATTTTCTATTATCATTTTAATGACATAATCATGAGGCACGAGGTCTCTTTTGATGTAAATCAAAGCAAGATATAATATATTCCTTACATTTTTAAAAGACAAAATGTGTATTTAAAGTTTTATAGATAGTAATTTAAAAAGTTAAAGAAAGCATATGAAGTAAAGTAAAGAACAAGATTTAAATTAATATAACAATTAAAGTTAAAACTTACAGGTAATTTTATTTGCTATCCGAGTAAAAAGTTTACAAATAGATTTTCTTTTTTTAAGTATTAAAATAAATTAAGAGTAATCAAAGAGTTTTAATTATCTTTGACATATTTCTTATTGATCTAATTTAATTATTAACCTTCCATTTATGAAATCATTGATTGTAGGCTCAAACTACACTAAAGGAAACATTATATCACATGAACATTACAAGTAAACAAATTCTGTTTTTTCGCTTTAGTAAAACAAAGGCCAACTCCGCACGGTATTTCGAAATCGAGCAAAAAGCATATAACGGAGTGTCTTGCCACTAAGTTCTCACTACCTATCTTCCTATACTAAGTTAAATTGAAAGCGTTTTAAGTTAAATTAAAAACATTTTTGAAAAACTCAAGTTCTGATATTCATAGATTAGGATTGCAAAGAAGAAAAATTTTGAACGCCTGGTAAAATATAACTGCAATTGTTAAGTTCCACCCGTTATTACGACTATATATAATTTGATTAATTGTAAGTCAAATACACATTAAAATTTCTACGAGTTGCTATGTATTCCCACAAAGTGTGTATATTGGGGGAATATTGCGGTTATTAAATGATATTACATTTCATTTTGTGTAGTGAACTAAGAAAATGTTGTGTTGAGACTATAAGTTTAAATTTTGATAACAATAAATCAGTCATAGCGCTAGTCAACGATAAATAATATTCAATTATAATATCTTGAGGCCACCGTAGTGGGACAGCGTATGACTGTAAGCGTGATTGATTGTGGCTTCGGTTCCCATTTAGGGGAATAATTATATTTAAAATGTTTTAACTTTTCCGATCTCGTACCTAAGAGAGCGCAGCGTTGAGTTCCGCCACTTAATACGCAATGTCTCAATTTTGGGTAGAAAGTGGAGAACGGAGTGTCTACTAGATTCTATCTGGCTACCCTGATATGCGAGAAAAGGCGTGAAGCTGGATATACAATTTTATTGTGTGGACAGAGAGAAAAGCAGTAGTTCTCTCTGACATCCTCGCTAGGGATAAACTGTATAAGTAAAAATATTCTCTATAATTCGTTTCTAAAGACCACATATTTTATACATGTTTTCCTTAGTGTCATCAATAAAGTTATTTAACAAGAACTAAATGTTTCGGATCCTTTATAAACCAAAAAGTATGAGAATTTTAAATAGAAAACTTAAATTAACAAAAAGACATAAATAAAGAACTCCTTTAATTATCATATGCGTATTTATAAGTTGTGTTTGCAAAAATAGGATTTTGAATAGAGAATTGACTGTAATTTTCTATATTCTACGCCTGATAAAATATTAGAGCAATAGCATTGTTCATTTTAATAATCTTCTATTTGTTACAGAAGAAACGTGTAATAAAAATTGAACTAATCGCTATCTGTATATGTAAGGCATATAAGAAAAAATATTATTGGAGACATTCATCAATGTAATAGAACCCAAAATAATGATTTTAAATACTTTTTTTCTGTTTGCTTGTTTATCAGTTTTGACTGTTGTCTTTTAATAACCTTCCAATAACATTGTGTTTATTTTCTTGCAATCGGTACATAAATAAAAAGACAGACAGACAGACTTTCGCTATATTATTAGTATGGATATTAATAATATTAGTATGAATATTTATTTCAATGGTTTCAAAATTCAATAACCCATACTAATTCTTTAAAGTAATATTTGTAAATGTATAATAAAGTGTGATTTATGCAATAGGTTTATAAATAAGAAAGTTACAACAATTTAAATAATAGTCGTGTAGTTTACGAGTTGCGAGCGGTCGCTAGTAATTAATAATAGTTTGTATTACTGTTTCATTTCATAATTAATATTTTAAATTGTAACTTTCAAATAGAAGGAACTAGAGATAACTCGTAACATAGATCCATATGACGTGGCATACTTTCCACGATATATGGTTGTTCTTAAAGTAGGTGAGATCTGACAGTATTGGCAAGTGAATTTAAAGTTATAAAATTAATAGTTCAATACGTACTCTTTTCTATTTTAGGTCCTCTAGAAACCAAATATCACAGCTTTTTTAATTTCATTCCATCGTTGCTAAAGGGTACAGCTTCCGACCGTAAACTTGATTATTGTAGATTTTATCTCTACTAAGGGGCAGGAAGGAGGAAAAAGGGGGAAAGGAGGGAGAAGGATTATTTTCATTCAGCCACTCTGGTAAGAAGCGGCGTTGAGTTCTGATTCTCTATAATAATGTTTAGAATTCAGGCGAAAAGCTATAAAACGCAGTACAAGCTGTAAAGTGTCTATGAGAGTAAAAGCATGAAATTAAAAAAGGATTTAGTGGTATATATATCTTATTCTATTTAGATTTTTTTATAAAATTTTATTTTACAAGAAGTCAAAATCATTATATTAATTCCTTTAATGGTATGACGTGAAATATTATTTCCACCTAATTTTATTAACTTTACAAACCCTTTGTTAAGTTTTATAACAAAAATAGAATAATTTGCAATTAACAAAGGAGCGAACGTTAGTGAATATTTATTTACTTTTTAAATTATATTTAATTAGCAGATTTCCATTTCATGAAGCAAAGCATCTTCACGCTGTTTGCGCATTGATTTAAAAACGTGTAATGTCACTTCGTGTAATGCGCATCTAAATATTACATGCGTTTTTTATATTTTATTGACGTATTTCTAATGCCTCTAATCTACCTTATTATCTGTATTGTACTTAATATGTAATTTTGACAACGTAAATTTAAGAGAAGTTCTCTTCCGCCGGTTTACCGGTTTCAGTAAACGGATATATCAACTGTGCCTTGAATTAGTCAATTTTATAACTTATTATAAAAATAAAAAATATATATTACCTGAATAATATAAAATTCATTGTATTTTGCACAAGAATTTAAAAAGATTCTATACATATATATATAAATTTATCACTAGCAGGGGCAGACCAGTCGATTTAAATTAGAAATATTTATTTAAATGGTTTTCAAAATTCAATAACCCATACTAATTCTGGAAAGTAATGTTTGTAAATGTATAATAAGGTGTGATTTATTGACAATTCCAAACGAATAGTAACGTTTCATCTTCATTGTCATGAATAATGTGCGTGGTTAATATTTTAATACTGATAGGGTTAGGGACCACTAGTTGAGACTCACAGCTTCTTATCAATAAATAATGGATTAACAGTCAGTTTCGTAGCTTTAGATTTACGGTAATTAAATTTTATTGCATTTAAATAAAATCTATTACTCATAAGTCTTTCTAATAGAATAAACTCAATGGTTTATTGGAAATATACATTTTAACAAAAGGTAAGGTTTTTTAACAAAAATATTTATAATATATTATATATATTAATATATTTTAATACCTTCACTGTACTTTTAATTTTGATTAATTTTTGATGCTATGAATAATGTGAATACTTGTTAGAAAACTGTCTTGTTTGTGTCGTACCTAACGTGCAGATATCTTAAATCAAAGCAAGTATTCATAGAATTAAGAGCGTTATTTAATATTTCTCTGATTATACTATTCCACGCCATAATAAGACTCGACGTTACACTTTTTCAGGTCACCTATTAGTCGAAACTCCGTACAAATATCAATAAATCATCTAGTTAAGCTCCCCCGAAACATATTTTTTTAACTATCAGGATGAAATTACGTTGCTGTAAGAATTCTATCCTACCTTAGTTACTTGAAAAACATTTTAGGAAAAGTATAAAAATTTAAACGCAGCAGAACTCAAACCCGCACCTCTTCCGGCTACTTCGAAATTCCTATACGCTTATTACAACTTATTTTTGTTGTTAGCACCTCTGTAGAGAGAGTCTTAATAACTTGTTTGATCCTTGAAATTATCTTTACTATACCGCCCCTTAAGTAATTATTGAGAATTTTTTTTAATATATTGAATTATAAAAGATTTAGAATATAAGTTTAGTACTAGATTGACTTCGAACAGGAAAAGATGGCAAGACATCGTACAGCGAGCAATGCCTTCCCCTCCGAATTAAAACACCATGTCGACCACGACTACTCTGTCAAGAGTGATACGAATAAGAAGAAGATTTAGACGTAAGTCTACTTATATAGTATACGTATAACTTAAATATATTATTAGTTAAAACAAAAAAGAACAGTTATCTTATAACAAGATCTAGCATCGACCGAATTCCGCACTCAAGACGCTGTCATTGAATAAGTAAAAGGAAGAGAGTGATTTATGAGATGGGATGTCCAGCGTTATCTTCATTTCACGTTAACAATGAGAAAAATTTACCTTGAAGGAATTGAATTATGACATATTTAACCTTTTCCAAGGTGTTTTGTGAAATTTTCTAGTATATTTTATCAAGTTTTTTTTATTAAAACTTGTTTATTCTATTACAAATTTACTAATTACATATTATATAATTTCGATATTATGTATTACATAATTTCGATGTAGCCGGATGAAGAATGCATGGCTTAGCGGTCAGAGCGCTTGAACGGTTTCCAAGAGGCACGGGTTAAATCCCGCTGCGTTCAAAAAAATGTTTATACGTTTTCTATATATATGTTTTTGAATTTTCTAAGTGTGTAAATAACATTTCAAAAAAAAATGTACTAGCTTCTTTACCGACGACAAAAAAAGGAAGAAGTTTCTCAATATACTTCGAAGTTGGTCACATAATACTTTTGAACATTTCGAAAATTGTAACTGTAAGGGTAGAAAAGCAGGAGATGAAAGCGTTCAACATTCACGTACTGATTTTACTGAGCTATCGTCCTTTTAATTTTTTGTTGAAATGCTACTACTGGGTTTTTTTAATTATATTTTATTAGCACACTACGGACATATGGTCCAGACCTTATTATATATTATTCCTGTTTATATGACAATTGTCTATGTATACCTTAAAAAAGTAAAGATTTTGGAAATTATTATTGGTATTTAAAACTTTCATTCTATTGACAACAATATGTTTATGTCCACAAAGAAAAATTGCTTACAGTAGTACTTGGGTATTCTTAAAGGAGCTCTGAGATGTAATTCAATTGCCATTTTTCCAACTTCGACGTCAGACAGACTGTCTGAAACACAGTTTCAAAACATAGGTGACTTTAAACTTTGTGACTCTTTCAAAAAATATTTTAACTTTGTTATTATACTTAGAACAATAGAGTTATCGTGGCGTTGTGTGTGTGCCTGAATAATCGTGATCGATTGTACCCGCGTACCGCAACCATACATAGTTCAATATATGAAATGACTAGTGACGGGAATAAAATAAAATATCATTTGAAAAAATTTTTAAAGTTTTTCTTATAATAGAACTACTTGTTTACCAACACACTTCAAAATAAATTTCGTATGTCGAAATGTCTGCGTGGCCGTCAGTCTCGATACTTGAACAATACTAAAAGCGCCCGCGCCGCTTCCCCTCCCTTACTTGCGGCTACGAAATATTACGATTCACGAGTATCAATACGTCTCCTAACGCAAGAAATGAAAAATGTTACACTACAGGATGCTAGAGACCAAATCGATCTCCTATTTTTATACGCCGTTCAATCTAATTTTAAGTAAGACACAAAAATAATTTATGAAGTTAAGGCATCCCAGGCAAGGAGTGATTAAACATAATTTTAGTTGCCGCACAGTACGAAAGTCCTGTAAGAGATCTGATCAGCCTCCTAACGCACTGAACGTATTAACCATTTTGTTTTCCTTTGACCATATAAGTAAATCTTTTGGACCTATGTTACACATATTGCATGGCATGGGAATATTGTGATTAGTATAAAAAATAAACATTCTTGAATATTTGGTCGTAATCTCATTCTGCTTTTTATATTATTCAAAGTAAATTAATGTGTGTTATTAAAATATTTGAAACTTGGCAACATAGACATAAAGTACTATAGGAGTAATCATTTGTGGTTTGATATATAGCTATTATATTGATAATTCATGTTATTGAAAATTAATAAGAGCTTATTGCATTTCGTTATTAAAGGAATTTCATTTTCCATTATATTCGAGTCACTGGGTAAAGAAAGTGAAACAAAAAATAGAAAAATATATTTTCAAGCTCAACCAATGGAAATTATATTATATATAAGGTGATTTTTTTCAGCTTTACATTATTAGATAACGTTGAGGTTTGAACTTGAGTAGCGGAACTCAACCTCGCGCTTAATTTTACCCGAGCGGAGAAAATAAATATAAAGCGATGATTTACTGAATATAGCTATTTTCAACTTGCTCCTGTCACAGTGTTGTAATCGCATTAAATCTACCTATAACGTTTATTTCTAAGACCAAAGGCAGAGCTTTTAAGCCCGGAGCCACTAAGATAGTATTAACGTGATGTTAGGCTGACAGTCGTAAGTCAGTTATTTGGGAGATTAAGTTGAAAATATTTTAATGCCTTATTCCGATTATTTTGATACGCATTATGTGAAATATTTATACACCTCTTATCGATATTGAGTTGATCATTTTAATAGTTACAGAATTGAGGACAGGCCATTTTGAATGTAGCTCTTAAAGAAGCTATAATTCTTTTTTTTTTTATACTACAGCAGTGTTTGTTATTTTTAAACAAAAGTTAAACGTCAAGGTCAGTCAAGGTTATAAATAAAAAAAACCTTAGGTGCTCTTTATGGTACCTGCTATGGTATCTTAGTAGCGTAATATCTAACGATATGAATAAAAATTTGAAAATGACTAATTTGAGTAAGTTCTAAATTAACTTATCTATAAGATATAAGACTTAAAATTTATATCTATAAACTTGAAGCCACTTTTTCTATATTATATTTGTAAATAATATAATTAAATAAATTACAAAACAATAAGCACCTTTATATGAAGCACGAGTTTAGTCCTACTCATAACTATTGCATTCATAGTATTATCTCGTAACGCGAAGCGTAGATAGAGCGCTTATATTGTGCTCTTGAGATGCAAACTATGAAACCTAATATGTCAGTTCATTCATTTATAGCCATTTAAACTCAAAGCATGATATATGTAAATTAAGTTTAAAGTAAGGAATATTATGTACTGCTTACTTTCAAATAAAGTTTGTATTGAAGCTTTTATTGATGGGAAGGGATATTTTACGTGATATTGTATGGTGGAGATCTCATTTTCACGTTTTACCATACCAGCCAAGGAAAATATAAAAAATTTTTTTAATTAAATTGGGAGTCCCTAGGAAGACACTCCGTTCTCCACTTTCCACCTGAATCCGAGACATTGCGTGTTGAGTGGTGAACTCAACGCCGCGCTTTATATTGTCAGCAGAGCGAAGAAATGAAAATATTTTAAATATAATCATTCCCATTTTAGAGTTAATCAAATCTCAAACCACCGCGTTTCACTCAGACGCTTTCCCACTGAGCCACGGTGACCTCAAGGACAGATATTTTACTTTAGGAATTTTTATTTTATTAACTTAATATTTCACAAAGTTAGAACCTTATAATATTTAATTTTCATTTCATAGAAACAACTTATTAGTCTATATAGTAAATTACCGCAAAATTTCATAATATTGTTTAAGAGCTGCACCGATTACAGTACCGAAGTACATCGTAGTAGATGTCGAATTATTCCTTAGTGTGGGAATAACACTTTAAAAAAAAAAAAATTAAAAAAAAAAAAAAATGTTAGCAAAACCTTGCGTGTATTAACCGACGAAAAAAAACCGAGGAGGTTCCCAACTCACACGTATACTTATATAAGTTTTAATATTTTACCACGCATAGCTTTTTAGTTTTTCATTATCGAAAATTTTTTTTTTAATGGATAGGATACTCTGAAGTTGGTGCCAAAACATTTTTAAGAAAATTCTAACCCAAAGGGTACAAAAATAAGGGAGATTTCGTTGATTTTTTTTTATTTAAAAGTTCTTATAATCTCTCTCTCTTTTCTTATCTCTCTTTTGAAGTTTCCAACGGCTACTATGGCATTATATAATATTTACTAAATAATATGACTATTTGATTGAAATTAATGTCCTACACAAAAAATGTCCATTAGCAAGAATAATAACAGTGCATCACTTGTTTTCTTGACAGATAACTAAATGGTTTTAGATTCATATAAATGATCGGTTCTGTTAAAGGTGACTAACTATTGACTTCCCATGGGGTCGTTAGTTTTTGGGGTCAAATGAATTAGGAAACATTTACACTATAGTACGGCTTTTTTTATATTATTTGATTTTACTTTTACCCTGATTATTTATAGTGTTTTTTGTATATGAACTAACTAACTTACTGAAAAGAAATGAGGACGATGATCATATGAGCTGTCAACAAATTCAGTTTAAAATGCAAATGCAATGCAGTACCTACATTAGGTGCGTTTCCAGTCTAGCACAAAATAGATCTAATACGTAATATCTAGACGAGCGAAAAGTGGAAAATAGACCGGTCCTTTATAACGTGAGAGATAAATGTACATATATCAAAAAAATGGTCGCAATTTGTTTTGGTACTTAGTCCTTGCGATAAAAAGTGTTTAAAATTATGTTAAACTATATATATTATGATAATATAGTTTTTTAAATTCCTCTCAATTCTATTGAAATTTTCTTTAATTTAAAATTCTTCTTTGATTTTGCATAAAGATATCTCTGCAGAGACATTTTGAGTTTTATACGGTCTTTACGTAAAATGTTCTTGTTGGTGTAATGCATACAAATATTTCTTTGTTTGTGTGTCGAGATAAAAGCGTCCCGTTGATAAATACCACTCAACCCGCATGCTTCAAAATTAGACAAAGTTATGAGAAGGGTTTCAAGCCCCTGTATCAGCCATTTACGAAGTAATTTTATTTATATTTTTATATTTATAAAACGTAAATTAAGTACTGTAAACGCAAGGGTTGTGGTTTCGATCATTCGTGGGGAGCGATTTGAATTATTTGCATTGTCCTGCTCTTTGAGTTCCGCCACTTAACACGCAATGTCTCGAATTCAGGTAGAAAATAGAGAACTGTGTGTATATAACCTTATGAATCCAACACAGCAGGGCCTTCCTGTTTTGGCCCGAATTCATTCTATTTCACCTCCAATAAATTAATTTTATAGCTTAACATATACGTTTAATGTTAACAAAAATTACATGGCAATTTGTAAGAAAGATTTTCATTTACCGTAATTTATTATATTATGACAATCTGTGGCGCGAGAGAGGCGAGACAGCCTTTGACCGTATGAGCTATGGTTGTGGGGTTCGATTTCCACTTTGATGAATGATTATATTTAAATTATTTTAATTTCACCGATCTGATGAGAAGACAAAACGCAGTGTTGAGTTCCGCCATTCAACATATATTGTCTGGGATTCGGACGGAAAGTGGACAACAGAATGTCTTGACACTAGGTGTCAAACTAGGTTGACACTTGACACTCTCTGATACTCATGGCAGGATGCTATGTGGGAAAAAGCGTGACGCCGCTTAAACTATGACAATCTGTAATGGACTAAGTTTATTTAGTTTACCTAATTGGACTGTGTGACGTATAAAAAAAATAAAAAATCAACGTAGTGTACAATTTCCTTTAATTGGAGGAAACGAGTAATCTATGTATCTATACTATAATGAAAAAAGTTGCAACTTTACATTGAATATACGTATGAAAAAGCAATTTAGGGGGATGTAAAAATTAGGATTATTTATTGTTCGATTTTTTTAAATTTTTGTTTGACTGTTTGTCTGTTTGTCGCGCACATCTATCTTCGTAGTTACTAGACCGATTTATCTGAAACTTTTTCTTGTTGTATACCTTTTAAGCATGGTCAGGCTGGATGGAATGATTGGTTTCAAAAAGTTGAACACCTGATGAACTAATTAGAACCATAATGGCCCAGTTAAACTATAAGAAATAAGTATACGCTTCATTAGTAAAAGTTGTTCAGTTGGGCAGTTGTCGTTAATAAATAAAAATAATTAAACTTCGCGGCTATCGTGGCGTAGTGAGAAACATCTGACAATAAACACGATGGTTGGAGGTTCGATTCCCACTTTAGGGAATGGTTATATTTGTATTGTTTTCATTTATTCTCTCCGGTATGACAAAGACGGACCCAAAAAAAAATTCGTCATTCAATATGCAACGTCTTATATTCGGGTGGAATGCTGAGAACGAAGTGCCACTAGGTCCTATTTGCCTAGAGAGAAAAGCGTTAAGCTAAAAAAAATTCAATCGTCGGATGTGGAAGACTTAAGGGATAAAAATAATTACCACTATAATGAAACTCATTATAATCTTGGGTCAGGTTCAATGCCAACATGTAGTAAATGAAAGTAACTCTGTCTGTCTGTGACGTCATCACGGCCGAACCGCTAAATTCATTCTAATGAAATTTTACATAGAGATACTCGAGGGCTTAAGGATGAACATAGGATACTATTTTTCTACAATTTTTTGTTTTTCCTGGAATTAGATTGTTTTATGAAAAGGCCGCCGAAAATACTAAACAGCCATATTCATGAGGGTGAAGCTGTGAGCGGGTCGTTAGTATAAAATAAATAAATATTAAGTACGTAGAATCTTTTTTTTTCAGCTCTACGCTTTTTCCCGCATACCCGGGTAAGCAAAGAGGACCTATTATCAAGATACTCCGTACTCCACTTGCCGCAAGCATCCAAGACACTGCATGTTGAGTGGCGGAACTCAACGCCACGTTTTGTCTTATCACTAGAGTAGAAGATAATTTAAAATATTCATTACCCCGATGAGGAATCGAATTTACAACCATCGCGCATCGCATAGTCAGACGCTGTCACACTGCGCCACGATGGCCTCAAAGAATATTCAATATTTGAAAAATATTAAACAAAATATTCTAGAATTCTAACATATTATATCAAATAAGAACGCCTTCCATAAATCCATTACAACAAACGGAGATCAATGTCAGTACCGTATATGCATACAAATTGAATAATAGCGAGCGTCGCGGCGGACGTCACCAATCAGTATATTGGCGCAAGTGCCGATAAGTGGTCTGTGTAATGTGCTACTTAATTCGACTATATGGAGTTTCCGAACACCAAAATAACCGTCACAATAACAGCTTAAATCAGAAAGAGGGCTTTTAAATGCTTAATTACAAAATATTTATAATTAATTTCGTTCATCTTATTCACTTGTTACGTATAGTGTAGCTGTAAAATTGCATGTAAAATTAAAATTTATATGGAACGAATGAATATGTCCTTTACAAAACAATCATTATTAGAAATCGTATAAAAATTTAAACGCAGCAGGATTTAAACCTGCTCCTCTTGGAAGCCGTCAAAGATCGTCCTCTTGATCGAAGGTCCAGGACGAAAAAAAAAACTTTATATTTATGTATCTCTCTGGTTATGAACAGAGGACTGGCCAATATTTATGTTACTAGATCAAGAAAAGAAGATAAGTATAGATGTTTATTAAGATTTAAAACCACAATAAACGCGACAATTCTGAGATGTCCGTACCGAGTCCAATGACATCCGCTTACATTGTTTAAAATAAGTGACTAGCAATAAAATGATTTGGCCAGAGTCTCTCCTAAATTTCCATAATCAAAGTCATATACAGCATTGTGCATTTTTACTAGAAATTAATACATATTTAATAACTTTTAATTCTTCTAGGCTTTCATGACGTAGTAGAACAGCTGACTGTGAACCACATTGGTTATGGGTTTGATTTCCTCTCTGTTCATGTTTATTAATTGTTTTCATTTACCCGCTCCTGTAAAAAATGCTCGGCGTTGGGTTCCGACAATAACGGCCACTTCCGGCCGGAAAATGGAGATCTGAGTGACTTGACACTAGGCCTTGCCTGCCCTGCTATCTGGCAAAACTGTGAATCTGAAAAAGGCTTCTCATCAATTATATTAATACGTGAAGGGAAACACTTTGGATTCTTTTACGAAAATCATATCAAAATGAATGTATAATTAATGTATAATTAAAATTTGGCATAGTTACAGTTTATTTGGAAAACAATTTTATTTTAACTTTCAACAGGTGAACTGTTAAAACATTATATATGCTTTTCTATAGCAAAACATATATTATTATCATTTATCGCATTTGATCCTTCTATCTCCACCACTAATACGTGCTATATTGAGTTCCTATCGCACCAGTGAGTTAGTTTTACGCGTCACTGGATAACTATGGCAAGTTTTGACATGACTTAATGCAAAGATTGCCTAGCCGGATAAACAAGCTATGTTTTCCTATTATTGAGTAATTTGTTTCATTTTTACGGTGTAGGTGAAGTGGACTGGAAGTTATAGATTTAAATATCGCTTGATAGAAGAAAAAATATATAGAAATTAATAATATTAAAATTTTTAACTGCCTGCAATATGGAATTTAGCTTATTACGAAGGTCAATCAGGTTTCCAAGAGGCGCGGGTTCGAACCCCGCTAGGTTCATTTTTTTATTAATATAAAAAAGAAATCGTATACCAAGTTTATAATAACGATTTAAAGAAATGTTAAATATTTCAGAAATTAGATTTTCTCTTATCAAACGAATGTTTGTAGAAATATTTTTTGCACAGTCTAAATTTTGTAAAAATCCGTCTACAAAGATAACAACAACAAAAATATATTGTTATAAGCGTGTAAGAGTTTTTACATAGCTGGATGTAAACAAATGCCTCAGCGATTAGGGCGCTAGGACGATTTCCAAGAGGGTAGGTTCGATTCCTGCTACGTTAAAATTTTTATACGTTTTCTAAAAATGTAATTTGAAAGATTACGAGCTATCTTCTTCAATACATAGTACTTCTCAAGTAGCTGTAAATACTTAGCTATTCGATTTTAAATTGTGACGAAAAAATGTAGCCATTAGTAGATGCTTAAAGTTATGAATTTATTTTTTGTCATCGTATTTCATTATTAATAAAAGTACCAATAATTTACTTGATGCTTATTTTGTCTATTTTTTCATCTACTCCACATTTTCCCGCATAACAATAGATAGGCAAAGATAACCTGTGTTAATGATCACATGCCCTCTTTTCATTTACTATTAAAAAAATGCTTAGTAAATTAATATCTAATATACTGGACAGGCTAAACTATTTGTATAGTTATTAAGTTGAATGATTTTTTAAATATAATATAAATACAATACCGAAAACTTCTTTTTATATTGTAATTCTATATTTGTAACTTAAAGACAATAAATTTGTTTTAAATGGTACTCTAACATGGTTAGGAGAGAATTAAGGTAATAGTGTATACATTTATGGATTCTAAACGGTTATTGTTCCCACGTTAACCGTATGCGATCCTCATTACAAGCTTCCGCAATTAGCTTAGCTTTCTAACTACTGTTTGATCGTTCGTGAGCTTATAAATCTCAAATGAATTAAAAATAAATAAAATTTTAAAAGTTTATAATCCGGCAGTAAAAATTACATAGGACTTGACTTGAGTAAAAATAATATAAGAAATGAGTGTCAAGATACACCATTCTCAACTTCCGCTCAACTTGTGAGGAACTCAATGCTGTGCTGTCTAACCAGAGTGGAAAAGTAAAAATAATTGATATATAAATCAAAACATTTTTTTAATTTCATTAATTAAAAATATAAAAAAATACTTATATAATTGTATTAATAAATTTTTTTTGGAGAATGAAGTGTCACACTAGGGCATCTCTGATCTATCGCTATGCGGGAACTATTGGGGTTCCCGTGGCCCGGCTAGTGGCGGCCGAAGAGGAGCACCATGAGGTTTTAATGGGCATACGGAATGCCAAATTACCTTTCCGGAGTCTAAATTATTAGTATAAATTATTATATGATATATATTTAATTACATTTTCCCACTCTAGTAAGCCAAAGCGCGTTGACTTCCAACATTTGACACACAATGTATCGAATCTTAGCAATTGGTGTTCTGTACCTACCCCGCTATGTGCGTAACAGTGTAAAGCTGGCGTGTTAAATGTCTCATCATACATAGTATCATGAGTACAAACATTTAGCGTCATAGAATATGGAATTGCTCGGCTGCCGTAGAAAATACTGTTTAAATATTCTTTGGCCGGTAGTGCCCAATAAGTACATTTCATATAATCAATTTAAGCTGCCTCAGATATAATTAGTAAAGTTGATATGAAGAATGCGATCGGATAACATTGCTACGTTATGCATTTCAATTAAAAATGTTATAAAAACTGACCGACGTGGGCTTGATTTCTAATTAGCCGATCACAAGCTACAAGCGAGCTACAGATCGGATTAATGAAATCTGGAGCCATAAAAAGAATTATGGGCGGACAGGCTGCATTATTTATTGCAATATTTTTATAATGCACTTTCAAAAATATATTACTTTATAGTTAATTATGTATCAGATACTTTTCAATCAGAATATGTTATTGGCAACCGCATCAGAAGCTCCAGTCTTAGAAGAAATTAATTAATTTGATTAACACTTTCAAAATATTAGTCTGATATATTTAACAAGATGAATTTCATTAAAGTATATAAACTCATATATGGAATCAACTAGGAATAACGTTATTTTTGAAAGTTTCTATTCATTTTATCATTTTGGAGTAGTATGTCATAATTCTACTGCTAAAAAACGATATGAACTCAGTAGCAAATCCATTATTATTCTTGCATTACAACACCAAAATTTACTTAAATATTTTAAATTTAATAATACATTGAATAAATAGGTAGGCTACCTTCTTTTCATATCTAGACTACTTAAACACATACAAATTTCTTACTATAAATTCTTCAAATTTATGTAGGCTCATATACAAAAAGCTTTTGAAACGAAGACCAACATCATTTGAGTATATGGGATCTGTTAATATATGTATGAAACATTTACTTCAATCATAATCTTTAATATTAAATGAAGAACGCCAGTCCCAGAAATAAAGCTTTAAAAAACTAAAAATCGGTTTTCTATAAAAAAAGTTCTGCACAATGTATGTAGATGCACCGAAGAAGGCAACAATTACGTGAGCCATTGACACGCGTGTCGCTGCTGGCGGTTAGGCCGACGCACGCGCAGGTAAGCTTAGCGCGAGGGGGAGGAGGCTGTCGGACCTCTCGCTCACAGCACGTGGAGGGGCTGCGCAAGCGCGGGCGTATTTGCCGCCTGTGCTACATTTTTATTCAGTCTATAACCGTTCTCTGACGATTGAAGTGTTTTTGCGTCCAAAAGCTGTTTGGTGTTTCGGTAACAAAGTGCAACAGATGAGTGACAAAACTTAGCCAAGTATATCGGCGCTCTGGCGCCAGCCGGCTCAGCCATGGGTGGGCGAAGGATAATTAAGGCTGCTGCTCTCCTCATAGCTTTAGGATACAGCAGTTTACTTGTTTATCAAGGTGGAGTGAATTTTAACTTCCAAGAAAGTCGGCCAGTGCAAGTAGCCGATTTATCTATAGAACCTGTGACAAAAACCAGTATTTTTGACAGTGGTCAGAATAAAAATATTACTTTAAATGATGTTTTTATAAGTGTTAAGACAACTAAACATTATCAAAATACAAGACTGCCTGTTATATTGAAGACGTGGTTCCAATTAGCAAAGGCACAGGTAAGCTTACATATTTTTCTAACGGGTAAATTATCGGACAGGTAACAAAAAAATACTGCATTTAATTGTTCCATAATATTATACACCCTTTTACTAATAGCTGATTAAGTGAATTTCCTTTTCCAGTTAGTTATTAATCATCAATATGCATAAATATAGTTCATACAAATAAACAAAAGTATTAAATATGACTTCACTGCTCGGATTATTATGTACATACCAAAGACACTTGTTCTAAATTGATATGAAACAGCTGGTGCTCCATAAAAACAGCTATTATTTAATAATAGAAATCCTTAGTTGATGCAAACAAAATGGACAAGATATAAATAGATTATTTTTTTAAAACATGTAGTAGCAGAAAATATTTCCTAATATTTTTTTTTAATTTTCAACAATATTATAAAATGAAAAACAAGATTAAAAGAAGAAAACTTCATGTGATAATGAATAGTTATAATAAATACATACTCTAAATATATTTCTTTACCTAAAATCATCTTCCGCATTATACAACATGACTGAATGAAACCAGTGACTGGTTAGTTTATACTGCATTTTTCGTTTAAAAGAGAACAATTTTTTGCTAAAAACATGTATATTTAATACATACAATTAAATTTGCATAGGATTATTTACCATAGTATTATTAAAAACTGGAAGCTTAAATTATATAAGGTAATAATTGTTACAAATTTTAAAAAATGTGTAAGGAACATAGAGCAAAGCTTCACATTAAACATATTTAATTACTATAAACTTCAATATTTCAGCATTTTCTAATATTTTTCTAGTATATAGTAGATATTTTATTTTCTAGGTAATAATATTGGATATACTAATTACTATTTATGATTATGATTATATTTGTACAAATCGACATCAAATAATATAAAATATTTGAAATTGAAATTTATGTGAAGTAGTGCTGAAAGCCGATATTTCTTTTATTATAAAACGTTAGAAACACATTCAATTGTAAAATAAATATTACACATTATCACGTATTTGCCATACACTTTTGTACATATATAAACGTTGCTAAGGCAACGCGTATTATTTCGTACACTTTTATTGCATTAAATTAAACTAGTAGACTCGATTTGAATTTGAATTTATTAAATATAGAAATATAATGATGGTTACCTAATATAAGAAATACGCGAATATAATAAAAAAACAAGCTTCAAAGAAAATTTAAAACAAGTATATCGCGATAATACCATTAAGATGCCAATTCGACTTTCAAGGTCATTATTACATGGTTTTACAAAAAACTTCTTAATTTTATTCTCATATCTCTTCATCGGCGATGGCTTATCCAGAATTTGAAACAATTTTAAGAAACATCTGCCAAAAGTTGTCGTTATAAACCTGATATCTAAATTATACAAGCTGTACCGAACTTGTCTCACAAGATGTGTTGTTAGGGTTCAGTGCGTGCTGGGAATGAAAAATTAATACTGTCGTTTAATACTAGCCGTAATAAACATTGACGAAAGGAAGTTTCAAATTAAGAGCGTTCAAAGCGTTTCAAAATAAAAGATCACAATAGATAATCTAAATTAATAACATACAAAAAAGAAATTCTCATCTCGTTTAGCTACATTACATTTTACATTTTTCTGTCACTAATTTATATAATTTGACTGTACGTACTGCTTTAAGGCTCAAATTCCACTTTGAGCTCAAAAATCACCAAATTAGAAAACTTATAAGTATAAGATTTAACGCATTTTAAATGAAGAAAATTATTGTAGAAAGGAGTGAAAAAAACTAATTAACTTAAAAATCCATTTTTTTTTATTTTATTCTCATATTTACTACTAAACAAATGTTACCAAATAACAAAAATACTACTCCACTTTGGCACGACTGACTTATTCAATAAAGAGTCTAGAATCTAACAATAGAAAACTGACTGGGGTCAAACGTGAGCAATACCTCGTTTAGCTCGTTTTCTGAATCTGGAGCGTGCATAATTGCCCGTTAATCCCGCTCGAAGGACCAACATAAATAACTATTGTACACGGACCCTGCGCTTGCGCAGCGCGTGGCACGAGCGCGCTCGCCACGTGACCAAACTGTTGCCTTGCTTTCACCCTTTTTTATTTAAATGTGAACTTAAATGTTATAGCTTTATGTGATGATCGTAAAGCTTGACATTTAAAAATGACAGATAAATGTAGAAAAATATATTATTGAATTAATTAATAATTAAATATCTGATATATTATGCGCAATAGATCACGCGCAGCTCAGCTAGAATGCCATTCTGTTTATTGTATATTATAGTATGGATTATATTAAAACACTGCTAAAACCAACGTTTAAAAGTACAATATTTAAACCGCTTAAATAACAATCCCAATTTAAAATGAAATGAAAGGACTAGAGGCAGTTTCTTTTATTAACTTATCATCAAATGGCCCATATCCTTTTCACGCCAAGCTCTAGCGGTCCTTTGAAAGTATTAGTTTCTCGTTGTAGTATAGTTATTTTTTAATTTATTCAATATTTTAATTTCTATTAATTTCGTAATGCATTAAATAATTTAATGTAAAAATAATAGATTTTTAAGCTAATTACAGTATCATACTGAAATTATTTATTTAAAATATCCTGTTTCATTCAGCATATCATAATTTACGAAGTCATTTAATTTTTTTTGAAACTCGAGAGTTCTGAGAAGTGAGAACTTTGTTCATAGTTTGTTATGCCAATGCATTCCTAGTACACGTTATCTGAAAGATAAACTTAGCTAATATTAACTTTATCATTAGTAAGTTCTGTTGCTATATTTACTGTGTATTAAGTTAACTAAAAGGTTATTTTAGTATATTGTGATTTTGTAGTTTTATTATTCTCTAATTAATAAAAAAAGTTGCTTCACGCTTTTCCCACATAGCAGTCCCGGGTAGTCAGGGAGAACCGAGTGTCAAGGTACTCCATGCACTTTCCTCCCGAATTCGAGACATTGCATCGCGTTGTCTTAGTTATCCGAACGAAGAAATGAAAAAGTTTTTAATATCCATTTTATATATTATTAAATAATTCCCTGTGTGGCAGCGTCTGAGTGGGACAGCGTCTGTTTGTAAACGCGATTGGTTAAGAGTTCGATCCCCACTCGGAGAAACTATTACATTAAAATATAGCCATTTCTCCGCTCTGGTAAGACAAAGCGACACGCAATATCTCGATTTCGGGTGGTAAGTGGAGAACGGAGTATATTAACACTGGTCCGATCGGAGGTTCTCTCTGACTACCCTGCAATGCGGAAAAAAGCGTGTAGCCGCTTATTTAAAATTATTTGTATTTTAAATAAATACGATATTATAGTCTTAATCTACATATAAATACATTAGCAAAATTCAATAAAATGTCGTAATAATTAAATACGTACGTATATGGATATTAGAAGCCAACAAATTAAAATGTATTCTTGAACTAATATAAAATACGTTATCAATTCATATATCAATATTAATTGATGGTAGGTAAGGTAACACTAACAAGTTTTAAATTTAAATTTACATGGCATATTAAGAAATATATTTTGCATATCTTAAGTAATTATTTTTGATGCTTGCATTATTAATGAAGTTTTGATTAATTAACGAGCCGCTGGCGCAAACTACACGACTAAACAATTTTGTTATTTCGGCCACCCGTGGTTTTATTTAAATCACAAACTTAGCTTAAATTTATAATTTGCATTTTTGATACTTTTTAATCTATGAACCGATTGAAATACAATAAACACTAAATGGTAAGGTCTTTTTACCGAAATACAATAGTCAAAACTTTTATCGCATTTAAATCTGTTAATCTTTTTCCGCGCTAGCGTGTACAAACGCACAGACAAACAAAAATGTCTTACATGTACATACAAATCAGTTACATTTTTATCTGTATAGATTACAAACAGTACATATATTTCTTGTTATAAAGTAAACTCATTGTCGACCCCAACTTATTTTCCCCGGCTTTTGTGATCAAACCATTTTTATTTATATCTAGATCGTATCATTTGTATTTTTGAATGCAAAACGTAAATGTTATATTTTCCCATGTTAATCATAATTTTGAACATCAATCACCAATATATTTTCACTTAGGGGAGCTACGCTTTTCAGAAAAAAATCTACAAACTTAATTAAAAATTTTAGCAATCAGTAAATAATTTAGGTTGACTTTTCATCATTTACTCTGTAACGAAAGACATTCATATTAATAAGTATATTCATAAAAATATATTTCTAAGTTCTAGATGAAATCTGCGTATACGTACCAATAATGAAGTACACATTATTTAAAAAAAGTCCAATAGGTTCAATAATTAATAATAATATTTGGTGGCAGAAATTTATATTAATCTCTCTACAGAGATGCCAACAACAAAAATAAGTTATAATAAGCGTATCAGAATTTCAACGTAGCCGGATGTAGAACGCATGGGTTAGCGGTCAGAGCCCTTGAAAGGACAAGAGGCGCGGGTTTGAATCCCGCTGCGTTTAAATTTTTATGTTCTCTAAAAACAATTTTTTTATGTTCAATAGGATTCTATTGCATATAAATGTAAAACATTCCTTACTCTGTGTAGTTCCTCCCTACTTTGCGAGTAACATTTTAAATTAGTAAGTAAATATACCTATAAATATATTTTTTTCTTGTTTCAGACTTGGTTCTTCACTGATATAGATAACAAACAACTGCAGGACCAAACAAGTAAGTAACAACACTAAAATATATTATAAAAATGTCAAAAAATCCGAAACATATATTTCGAAAATATATTTACTAAGAACCGACGTTTTGAACCCTACTGTAGTCCGTTGTCACAAGCTATCTTGTACACAGAAGCAATTCTTTATCATGGAATTGCGTTGCATAGAGAGAGGAACTCTGAGCAGTCTCTCGAATTTGTCGACTTGCCACCTGTAAGGAGTCCCTTTAAAATGCAAATTAATGCTTGCCTTTTTTATCCGAGCTCCTATTTTTAAAAAACCAAATTTAAAAAATTGTTTCATTTCAAATGTATGATAATAGAAAAAAACGAACATTATAACTTTATATAAATGGTGTAATATTATGAAGCCCGTCCAAATTTAAAAATGAATGAACGTACAATAAAATCCTGAAGTACCTAAAACTTTACCTTTCAGTTTTATTTTTCAATTTTGTGAATAGTAATAATAATAAAGATTATTTTTACAAACTTTTGTAACACCAGCCATATCTCTAAGTGAATGGGACGTACGTAGTATATGAGGCTGTGTGGTGCCGTCAAACTTTGAAAATTTCAAATCTCAGTTTAAAGCAATAGCAATTGAGCTCGATACTTCATAACTGTTCTATCAATGTAAATTCAACCTTGTCTTTCAAGTATTAGGGTTGTAAATTGTCAATTTTTTTTACCAGACGGCCACATGGTAAACACAAAGTGCTCGGCGTCACATCAGCGCAAACACCTCTGCTGCAAAATGTCCGTGGAATATGACCACTTTTTGGAGAGCGGTAAAAAGTAAGTACCTGAACATGCATAATATTAAGCTACACGATTCTGAAATTGTCACTAAATTTTAACGTAAGCACGTGTAAATTGTACGATTAGCAGCGTATTTCTTGTCTTTTTTCATATACAAAGTTTTCCCGTTATTTTGAAAAATATATAAAACTCATTTAAGACAAAGCACGGCGTTGAGTTCCGCCACTCAACACATGATATCTCGATTTTGGGCGAATAGTGTCTTTTGACTCTAGTTTCTCTCTGATTAACCTCCTATGCGGGAAAAAGCGTGAAGCTGTGAAGCATATATAATTAGCAAGCAAGCAAGTATAATTGTAAAAATACAACTCTGTTATATCTACATAGGTGTAATTTTGACATTATAACAAGCTGACGCGTCCTGTATTAGCTAATAGTAATCAATTCTAAAATTAATAAATAAAAAATGCTACTGCAAAATTTTATATATCTTTTTTTCATACCAATAGAAGATTTATAGTATTATAAAACAAATTTTAAAGCACATAGGATAGGTACTTATATAGATATTATAATTAAGATGATAAAAGTTATGGCGTTACCAAGAGATAAAAATATTCATTGTATATATACATTAGTATGTGCCTTTAGCAGAAAATTGCAAAAAGATTTTATATGAAGTCGTACAGCCACGAGACGAAACAAGTTGAGAACGACAAATATAAAATAAGTATATGGAAACGTAGGAAGACACACTGAGTCGTGAGCATAGATTTGGAATTTTTTTTTGTTCTATATAGTCCAGTACTTTATGAGATATCAAATAATAAATATAAGGCCAATTCATATACGGCTATGTTACCCCATGTTCCCCATACCTGAAAAAAATATATATCATCTTCTATACTTGATAAATTTACGTGAAGGCACAGTAGGTACTTACAGCTCACGACAGGAATAAGTTATTTATGAAAATAAGACGCATTAGTTTTACCTTAACAGACAACGAAGAGTTTTCATTATCCAAAATTTAATTCTCTATCGGAAGCTTTTATTACAGTATTTTATATCAGTGTCTCACTTTTTCCCGCATATCAGGATAGGCAGAGAGAACCTCTTATAACCACTTTGCGCCGAAATCCGAAACATTGCGTATTGAGTAGCGGAACTCAGCGCCGCGCTTTGTCTGGTAACTACCAGAGCGGGAAAATTAAGATAATGTTAATATCATTCCCCTAAGTGGGAATAGAACTCAAAACCATCGTGTTAACAATTACAAATCAATTTTTTAAATAAGTCGCAGGTAACTGCGAGCTAAAACTATTTCAACCGGTAGAAATAACAAAAATAAAATTACTATTAATAAGAAAATTATGTCATAAACATGTCCTGAATGGTTTTGAACTCACAACCATCGCATCTACATTCGGACATTTCACAATTGCGCCACAATGGCCTTTAAGGATAAAGCTTAGTCACATATAAAATAAAGTTTCTTCTGAACAATCTATCTCTTGTCACTATGGAACAAATGTTGCTAGCTATTAAAAAGCAATTAAACTTTTTGTTTATATCATTACACGATGGGAGTAATTAATCAATGTTAATCTTATACTATAACATCTCTACAATTAATATAGGACGTGACCGTTTTCGGAACGATTTAAATTGTATTAGCGTTAATGTCAAAAAATTATAAGTTAGTTTGAAACTCATACTAATCTAGCATGTAAATTAAAAATAAGATTTAAGAATCAGCAGGGGTAAATATAATAATATATATCAAAAGTTTTAGTTTATTAAAAAAAAATGGCTCATTACTGATTTGACTAACTTATAGAGCTTTATCTAGTAAGATAGGGAATAAGGAAGGTATGTTAAGATAAAGTTTTAATTAAAACAAATTTGGGGTGGATATTTTAGAAAGAGTTACTCATACTAATATTATAAATTCGAAAGTAATGCTGTCTGAATGTGACGTCATCACGGCCAAACCTCTTAACCGATTGTGACGAAATTTTATATAGAGATACATGAATACTTGGAATCAACATAGGCCATTTTCATTCTTTCTGCCATTTGATTTTGGTTACTTTTTTCAAGAATTTGATTGTTTTACGAAAAGGCCGCCGAAAATACGAAATAAAAATACGGGCGAAACCGCGAGCGAGTCGCTAGTATTTTATAACCTCTTAATGTAACATAGGAGAAGTATTAAACAATATATTTTACCAAATTATAATTAAAACACTCCACGTATGTTAATTACCACAAAATCAAGTAAAATATTTGAAAAAGACATATTTGGAAAACGTATATAAATTTGGCACGCAGCGGGAATTGAACCTGCGCCTCTTGAAAACCGTTCTTGAACGGTTAAATATGCTTTTTTCAATTTCCTAAGTGTGCAATTAACACTTTAAAAAATGTTAAAAAAAAAGTAAAATATTTGTTCAAAATAAAACATTTCAACATTCAAAAGCTTCTATAAAATATTTACTTAAATATTTCTGAAAGCAAACTAATTCATTAATGTATTCCGAAAACCGGTCAGTTTATATTGAAGTTGTATTCGTCTCTGTTATTAGTAAAAACAAAACGCTCTTAACTACTGTTTTGTGAGGTTTCTTTAAATAAATAATGAATATGAACCATTGTTTGATGAAAGTAATGACCGTTAAATAGGCAAGAATGGGATGCAAGCGCGTCTCATTGGCCGTTACAAAACTGCATTTATCTGACTTAATTGCATTGAGCTTATATTAATAACAGCAGCTTATTTCGTTGAATGCTAATTGATCATTATTATATTGTATTATTTTTTCATATTTTACTCATACTTAGTGAGATAATTTAATTAAAAATTAACTTACTAGAATTTTGATTTAGGTAATTCATCATTAATTTCTTTTTTTTAGTTTCATGGTAGGCCCGCTATGCTGAAAAGTGTCTTGAAACAAAGTGTCTTGACACTAGGTTCTCTTTGTAGGCAAAGCCACTCCACACACTTCTCCATTTTCAAACACATTTCGAGATTGTGTATTTAGTGGTGTAACTGATCGGACCCACAACCATCTTGTGAGCAGTCCCTCGCTGTTACACTGCGCCACTATGCAAACTGATATCTAGATATATCTTTAAAATACTTTAGAAAGAGCTAAGAGGATGGTAGTAGCAGAAGCAGTGTACATTTCTATTCATATTGATCAAGACTCGGTGTACAAGAAAATAATATATTTTCATATTATTATTTTTTGTAACAAAAATTTATATTAAAATAGTTAGTCACAAAATATTTAGTTTCACTTTTGTTATACCTGACCGAGAATGCGTGTTATGTACCACAATTTAAGGTTTTGATGTGAATTAAACAGACCGAAACGAATACGTGCAAGGTCAATGTATTTATCAATAATTACAAAGCGTGAGATCATATAATCACCACCCGCTATTATATATATTAAAATTCAAATAGACTTTTGGAAGTAATTTTGAATCGTCGAATAAAGCTACCACCGGCTTCGAAAGCAGTTCTGCTGAAAAGAGCCGGCGAGAAACTCAACAGTTGCTCTTTTCAAATATAATAGTTAAAATTT
The DNA here is from genome assembly GCA_038994665.1 of Podotricha telesiphe. NCBI lineage: Eukaryota > Metazoa > Arthropoda > Insecta > Lepidoptera > Nymphalidae > Podotricha > Podotricha telesiphe. Next base: position 404,628 of record JAOYRR010000161.1, on the reverse strand, counting down.
TATTATTTAATACAGCGTTAGCTAACCTGAACCAAACTCAATCATATTACTTGTACACACATATTCTTCGTCACACATCTTTCAAATATTCTTCTACAGAGTAATAAGCTTTATTTTTTAATTTTATAATATAACGATAATATATCTTAAATTATTTAGATACAAATTCGACGATCGTCACGATGCTCAGCGGGGTAGTACTGTAAACACGATTGGTTGTGGGTTCGATTACCACACGGGGGAATGATTATATCTAAATTATTTTCATAAATTGTTCGCTTCTATGAGTTACACCTCTCAACACTTAATGTCATAGTGGTAAATTAAGTAGTGAAAACACTCAGTTCCCCACCCCAGTGGTCAAAGCACTTTGTTAAGTTATGTATAATAGTTGTTAAACTATTTTATATTTCATACAAATACTTATAATATAATATATACGAAATACTATATGCATAATTCATTTCTACCTAATTTAAGCCCTTATCTAATCCATTGAAATAAAATTTCTACTACTTAACACGTAAATTTTCCTAAAAACCGAAAAAGTTATTTCTTTATATCTACACACATTAGTTGTGTACTGTTAATACCATTCGAATGATACTCGACGCCTCATAAACACCCCATAATGGTCTCATGACATAACTACCTGTTAAATTTACTCAGTTATCAAAGGCAACGGCTTCTAACTACTATTCAAATTGTAGACCCCTTAATCTGAGACCTCCAGGTTTAAATAAACAACACAAGTTAATGGTTTTTTGAGAGCACGTCTAATATTATTTTGGGCCTACAATAATTTTTACGCGTTTGTAAAAGCAAAGAATGCTTTGTTAGTTTTGCTTTAACTGGGCTTTTTCTCGTGGATATTAATTTTGAAATATAATATAAATAAAATATATGGGCGTCGTGGTACAGTGGAGTGTCTGTCTATAAATTGGTAATAGATTCGATTTCCACTCGAGAGATGGATTTAGCTTAAACTATTTTCTTTCTTAGGTCTGGTAATAGGAAACGCGGCGATGACTTTCGGCACTTAACACACACTGTTTCTAAATAGGGCGGAATCTGAAGATCAAACCCTCTTCTAGGCTCCCTCTGCTCTAGCAATGTGGGAAAAAGCCATAGAAATTGTATAAATATTTTTGAATAAATAGTGTAAATTTTTTTTGAACATTACATGTTAGCTTAGTTCTTTATTGTAGATAAAAAACAAAATTTTTATGAGATTTTCCTTTAAAATTCTATGTACCATCCTAGTACTACGTACTATAAAATATTCTTTAGCACAGATACATATCTATACGAGTTTTATGACAACAATTCTTTCCCTTTGTATTGAAGTTATAAAATAATAAAAGGCCGTCGAATTAATTGCCAATTTGCTAGTTCAAATTAAACGCTTTTAAGCGAACATAATGAAATTAAAACTATCAGTGATAATATCTCATCGAATTATAGTCAGTGATGCATAAGAATAAGTTTCAATTTCGCTTATCAGTTATAAAAAGATGTTTTACAAAACATCATTTTATTTATAGAAGCTCAATCATATTGTACACGCTTATTAATTTATTGTTACCAAAATTGTATTTTGAATATAAAAGCAACTTGTTCTAAAAATTACCTAATTCATGCGGAACATGAAGAACGGAGTGTCTTGACACTATGTTTTTTATGTGTGGAGTGAATTTGTACTAAGAGCCACATTATTTTGTTCTATAGGGATTCGAATAAAAATAGTTATATCAAGCTTATAAGAATTTCGTTGGGCTATCATAAATCCAATATCCTAATTCACTAGAGCGCTAGTATAAATTCCAATAGTTGCGAGTTCATATCGAGTTAAGATTATTCAAATTTTTTTTTTTACAAAAATTTGACTTTTCTATTCGTTTTTTGTAACAAAAGACATAAATCAAACTAAAATACGCATGTAATGTATAACAAAGCTTACTTCCAAATAGTATTCTAGGCGGGATTGGCGTTCTCTTTATTGGCCTCAGGTGGATATCCTGACTTGTATAATGAGATAATGGCTTGTATAATGGTTTACATTCATATAAATTGAAACTAGATGAGTACTTAAAAAAATATTTCCTTACTTAAGTAGACGTTTAATACCGCAGCATGACTATATGCATAGATACCTACAACAAAACAAAATAAAATAGAAACGTAAAAATTTGAACGTAGCGGAACTCGAACCAGCCCCTCTTGGAAAGCCAATAAATATTAGGAAAGCTAATTGTAAATATTTTTCTTATCGTAAGTGTATAATTAGTTAATTTTTTTCTCATCGTAAGTGTATAAATAACACTTTACAATATTACAATGGAAGGAGTAGAATTTAAAATAGTTGTATTGAATTATGTTCCTACATAATTCAAAGCATCCATATTTATTTTTCATCTTTAATTTACGTATATGATAAATTATGAGTAACACATCACTTTGTTCTCCATTATTTGTGTTAATTTATAACCTATGTATATATATAGCAGAGAGAGATTTACATATTATTTAATTCATGATAACATAAAATCACAAAATATATTCCAAATACTAAAATAAAATTACAACTATAATTCAATCAATAAAAAATTATAATTGATATTATATAAATATATATGGTGGAGGATTCCCTATAAATATCAAATGTCTCTTTAGTTCCATCTAAATATTAAATTATATTTAGTATATTCATACAATATACTTCTATAGCTTATTGCTTTTACCCGCATAGCCGGGTAGTCAAAGAGAACCTAGTAATCGTTTCCAGACTTTCCGCCTGAAAATGAGACATTCAAATTGAGATATTAAAATTTATTTATTATATATTGTGTAATTGTATATGACCTAACTAAATGTATAAATATTACAAGTCGCATAATTTACATAACTTAGTTTAATTCAAAATTCGACTGTACCGCAAGCGGCTCGGTCAAAGGCAGAGGTACGAATGTACGTAGAGGTATGGAACTCGCTGGAGTTACTCCAACATTAATCCCCTAGGATATTTACGACCGCGACTACATATTCTGCTATGTTGGAATACTCAAGTTGCTCATTATTTAAAACTTTAATGCTATTTAAAAGGGAAATACGATAGTTTTGTTTTCGTGTTTTATTATATTTTTCGTATTCGTAATGCCGTAAACGAATCTAGTAATGAAATCGCTTTACCCTCATTTAATACCGCACTTTGCGTAAGTAGATCGTGTAGGATTTGAACCCCCAACTATATTTGATATAGTTATATATCAATTAAGTCCCAACTATATCAAGAGGCGTCGGTTAATCTTAAAAATAACATATTGAAATATTGTTTAAATTCTATTAAATAAAGACCTTATTGCTCTGGTTAGTATAACGATTAATGGTCTTAAAAAATAAGATGAATTCTACATTTAGATACAAAATTCTTACTACATATTGTAATGTTAAGTTAAACTTATGTAATATATATAGTTAAAACTAACTATTATTTTATATTCCAATATATAAGTATTTATTTATTGCACCATACATTTTATGATTTTATTAATAACTAGCGATCTGCTCGCCGCTTCGCCTGTTAAAACTACACAGCTAAACTATTTACTTTTTTGCCTGCTCGTGTCTCTCTTTAATCAAAAACTTTCTTTAAATTTAAGTATAATTTTAATGGTTGTAACTTTTTTATTTATTAAAATTACTGATTAAAATGAAATAAACACTAAATGTTATGGCGAGATTACCAAAATACAATAGAAAAATTTGCATTTAAATCGACTAAGCCGTTTCTGGTATTCATGTTTTTTTTCATATATCTTCCATATACAGACAGCGGTCAGTTACATTTTTATTATATGTATGTATAGATAATAAAAATTATAACGAGATGCCAAGGTTAACCACTAAATTCTCGAATAAACCCGATATGCAGAAATTGGATCCCTTATATTTTGTATGCAACCATTTGTCGTACGCCATCTTGCAATATACGAGCTCTGATTGCGCGGGCGCAGGTATTATTTGCTCAAACCATAATATGAGAGAATTATACGCTGCATAATTTGTACCTGTAAATGCACTTGAAGCTCTTCAAATAATTTGTATTGACCGTAAATGTATTATTATGTCATTGTCATTAATGCAATCTTGATGCATGGTGTTTTTTTTTGGTACTTCGGTAAGATGACAACCGTAAAATACTACCTGATAATTTAAAGTCATTTATTTTCCTTAAATGTTCTTTCCAGTCTTAAGACTGGATAATGTAAGCATATTAACTGGGAAAACCTGGAAATCAGTAATATTTTAAAAATAATATAAATGTTTACTAAGTAAAAAATAACAATGATATTTTTTGAAAAAGAATAGTTAAGTGTGGCTGGATTCGAACCCGCGTCACTTGAAAACCGTACAAGAGCTCTGGCTAGTTGAGCTTTTGTATACTAGGATATTTTATATACTATGGAAATTTAATGGGTTTTACTAATATTATAAGACTTAGTCTAGTAGTAGTCTTTTTCGTTTTTTTTAACTTACTTAGTGTGCGAATAACGTTTTAAAAAATGTAAAAAAAAATATTATAAGACTTTTAAAGCACTCTTTTATTTATTTGCACAGTGTTATTTCATATCATATTCGTGTTCGTAGATGGTTCTGTCATTTTGATGATGACAACTACGTCAACATACCGCGACTAGTTGCTGTATTACAAACGTATAATCACCAAGAGGATTGGTATCTCGGAAAAACATCCGTCTATGAACCTGTGAAAATATATAAGAAACCTGTCAGTAAGGTAAATATAAATTTCGTCGCAGTTTTTTTTAAATTAAAAATAGCTTTGATTTGTTAAAAATTGCTTTCATTCACTAGAAATTGCTTTCATTTGAAAAACATTTTTAGACGCTTAGACGGTTTCCAAGAGGCGTGGGTTCTAATCCCGCTGCGTTCAAAACTTTATACGTTTTCTAAAAATGTTTTTCAATTTCCTAAGTGTGTGAATAATATTATATAAATGTTGATTAACATATATTTTTTAAATTTAGAATTAGTTTTAGTTTTTTTAGAACCAAATAAAAATTATGAAATGTTTGCCTTTTTGCTTTGATGTGATATTTTTTATTTAACTTCATGCATTTTTTATATCAAATCATTGTTAGTTTCATGCTTTGAGACATGTTTTGAGTATAAAATATTTTTTTGTTTGAATTCACTGAAATTTTAACTACAATCATGTATTGATTGTACTTATTTGATAGCTGCAACTAAATTTTGTTTTTAAAATAATGATTTTATACCTTAACAAGTGTACTACAAACTTAATGTACAAGTATATATAGATGTTTATTAAATCAATTAAAACTGCCCGTCCAAAATTTTAACTAGCTACCATCGCCCACAGGACTGCAGTCCATGAATAATTTGTGGCGGAAACTGGAGAAGGAAGTGTATTGGCACTAAGTTTTCTGTGACTACCTATAGTTTAAATGCTATACTGAAATAATCTTACTGCATATATAGCAATAAAAAAATATATAGTAAAAGGCAATGTAATTAAATAAATATACTTGTTCCAGTTGTTATTTTCTTTCTGGTTCGCAACTGGTGGAGCTGGATTTTGTATAAGCCGAAGTTTAGCTTTGAAAATGTTGCCCGTAGCGAGGTAAGATACAAACAAAAACATTGAATTTTAAACTTTTTTTAAATCAACGGAGTTAAGAACAACTCTTCTCTTTTATTTTACGGTATTTTAAACTATTTCTGTGTGATTGTTTTAGTGGTGGCAGATTTATAAGCATTTGTGAGGGTATTCGCCTTCCAGATGATGTGTCCATGGGATTCATCATAGGTATGTATATCATCATTACTTTTCACGTTTCTGTTAAAATTATTTTAAAAATTATAGCATAATATATATATATTACACACTTATTGTTGCACCTCAGTCAGAACCGAAAAAGTATTACTGGAAGAAATCTCTATGAGATATAAGTTCACCTTTTCTAACATCATTGTTAACTTTGTATTAACTAATTAATTACAAAGTGCAATAAAGAATATATATTGTATACATGTGGCTGTTCAATTGTAACTTCAAAAAAAATTCTTTATGAATACTACTTTAAAAACAATAGTGAAACGTGCAAGTCGTGGAATTAACATAAACTTATGTCTGACAAAATTGTTAACAAACATACAAAAAATTGCCTAGTTACAGTTACCTGTACCCAACAATAGAGCAAATATAAAATGACAAAGTAGAACGGCCAGCATCCAAATGGAGTAAAAAAGTAAATATTCAATTTCGTTTCAGAGCATCTTATGAAGAAAAATTTGACTCGAGTGCCAGAATTTCACTCTCACTTGGAGCAAATGAAGCTCTTGATGCCGGAAACTTTCCGTGACCAAATATCCTTCAGCTATTCCCACTCAAAAACTGGTTGGAATGTTATAAACGTTCCCGGCTTCGATGTCAGATATGATCCAACTAGGTAAGTTTTATTATTTTATTGCTTTTTTGTTACTTTTTAGTATAAGCTCTTACATTAAACTATTTTAAACAGTAAAATTGCATATATTTTTGTAATCGAAAGTAAATTGTAGAAGACCCGACGTTTTGAACATATTTAGTAGTCCGTGGTTCCAGAACCTATGATACGCAATGAATTCAATTAAAATATGTAGTTTCAGGAGTTAGTGATAGATTTATTTTTAATGATAGGATGTTAGTTGTGTGGGTGACTTCCCAATATTAAAATGGCGTCTTATATGATTATGCAAAAAATAACTAATTCCTTTTAAGTTTTCCATTTCATGGTTAAAATAAGTAAAGGCGAATTTCTTTCTAGTTTATCGTGTTAAAGTCAAGACTTACAACATTTTCAATTTGTTTCAGATTCCTTTCACTGCACTGCTTCCTCTTCTCTCATTTTAAATTCTGTCCGAGGTAGTAAATAATAGTGTTAGATGTCAAAACGGATTTTATAAGTTACAATTTATTTTACATTCCTATAAAAATAATATTAATACGTTCATTTTTAATTTAGATTTAAAAAAATACTAAAAAGATCTTAGCCCTAAAATACGATGAAAATTTAAAATATTTGGTACGAAAAAAGAAAAAAAATTTAATACTAGTTGGCCTCTTTGAAAACTTTAATATAAATTATAATTTATTTTCGACTAGTGAGAGTATAAAATCGTCTTATAATTGAATGTTTATTATTTGTCTATATAGATTGTGATATTATTTTAACAATCTGTATTTTTATTTTGTACAATATTGTTTAATAAGTAAAACTCAAAATTAATATGATTTGTAAAGCTAAGTACGCTTTAAAATATCCTAAATATTTAAATAAATAGCTTCTCTTCAATTCAATAATGTTTGGATAGAAAGATTTACCTTTCTACAGAGGTCCCAGCTTCAAAAATAATTTCGCCGTAACTGTATTCAAAAGCACAGGTTCGAATTCTGCTGCGTATTTACCGATTTACAAACTGTTTTGTACCATATTCTAAATCAATGTTATATTGAACTTTTATATTTCTTAAGACAAATTGCAATCATCTAAGCGTACTTTAAGCACTTTAAGATAAAAAAATACTATATGCAATCTCAACTTCAAGTGTTGTGTTATATAATTTAATGCCTTATGACAATATGAACTGTGATATTAGATCGTATTTATTTTTTAAGTTATGTTTATATAGATCTAATAATAAATATGTATTTAAATTTCTTTCAGTCAGAACTGTTATGACGTTGTTGGATAATTGGTTATTTATAAAATAAACGATTATAATATTATATTTCTTTGTTTTATTTATTACTTGCTCGTCTGCTAGTTTGAAATTTAACCCAAAAATATTATGTGAAATATGATGGCGTTTTATTAATATTCGTATATATTAAATGTTTTACTAATAATTTAAACAAATATTTTTACCGTAAATAAAAAATATTGAAATAGATAGTTATTTCATTTTACAGCTTCACACTTTTCTATTGAACGAGGTTCAATTAGTTAGAGAGAATCTAGTGCCAAGACACTCCGTTCTCCATTTTCAGCATTTTTAACCCGATATCATTCAAGACATTGCGTATCGAGTGGCGGAACGCAAAGCCGAACTTTTTTAAACTGGAATGGGTAAATGCCAATAATTCAAACATTATTATATTTTATGAAATAAATATACTTCTTTGAGAAGGGCTCAGAACTACAACCATTCGCGTTTACATTGAGACGCCGTCCCACTGCGCCACAATGGTCTCAATTCAATTATAATATATAGTATTCACAATAAAGCAAGATAGAATATAATATACTGTTGCTTATTCTTTTTTGCATCATTGACTTCTATAGTAATGTTCCAAAAAGGATAAAATAAAAGTTATCAACAAGATGGCATACATATGGACCGAGTCAACTGAGTCGCAAATCGCAGAGAGCTGTCTACAGCTTACTCAGCCATGTTTAACATTCATGGAATGTTAGGTTAATGTCCTGACATACGTGTCGATATTATAAATTTACTTTATATCATTATTAAAGGGAATAATAGTATTATTTCTATTTTATATTTATGAAATTTTGTGGGGTAAGTAGAGAAATGTTAGATATCGATTTTTCGGGCCTGTTAAATATCGATTTTGCTTATCAGAGAGAATCAATTACTCGTTAATATATAACACTGGTGACACACATGCGGCTTCGCCCGCGTGAAGCTGTTTATTATTTTCGGTGGCAAACAATGAAATTCTTGGAAAAACAATAAAATTGAGAAAAAGTATCCTATTTTCATTCCAAGACCCTCAAGTATCCTCCAATTTATTGAGGGATTTGTACAGACAAATCTTTCAATAAATTTCATCACACTTGGTTCAGCGGTTTGGTCGTAACGATGTCATAGACAGACCGAGCTAGTTTCGCATTTGTAATATGAATATGGTTTCTTTTCATTTATATATATTTTTCAATATAATTGTTCAACATGCAAAGAAATTATGTGGACTTAAAAAATATTAAAAATATTGTAAGATAAATGATAAACTTTTTTGTATTTCTTACCTTGGCTAATGTCTTGATCCGAACTATAGCGTAAATCTGATAAAAAACCGATGATAGATCCTTTATCGAGGTTTATTTTACTGGTTTATATTATAAAATTCAAATGAATATCTTATAGGTTAACAGTAATCCCTCAACAATATATTTCTAATTTGTAAATGAAAAGTTGTTCGCATCAAAAGTGAATTAACTGAGCCGTAACAGTTATATTTATTAATTCATTGCAAGATTTAACGGATACAGGCTGTCAAAAGTTTAATTCGTACTTCCTTTAAACACGGAGAAAGCTCAACATCTTACAATATATAGGTATTATTATAATGGCTTAATTTTAAACTTAACTTACTATGACAAAATGTTTTTGACATTGTGCCTGGATGGCGTCTGGCTGTAAGCGTTGGTTCTGAATTTCTTTCCCTGTTGAGAGGTGAAAGGATTTATCTTGTTTTTAGTTCCTCCTCTTTTTTAATTATAGCCCTTATCGAGGAGGGGTTAGTAACGCCGTAAGCTCCCTTTCCTTTTTACCGAACTCACAAATAACCCATACACTAGCATATATTATTTAGTTCGTATAAAGTGAAATAACTTACGTTGTTTATATCTATTTTCGCCAAAAGACTGAATTTCTACGAGTAAATCTGAGATTTATTATTCACTGGTGCTTAAAGTGAATAAATTATACTCATATTAGTAGAATTTACTGCAGCTTTAGTAATCATTTTTAAAATTTTATAACTTAAATTTCAATATTCGTGGTATTGAATTTTTTAACAACCTTTGCTAGTACTTTTAAAATATTTATTTAATATAACTTGTTTGCGTTATACCAATTTTACTTAGGTTAACACAAAATAAAATCAAAAGTTTTACTTTATTCCACGACATGATAGAGTTCCGTATAGAAAACCAAGAGCAAAGACACCCTATTTTTCGCTTTCCGTTTGAACTCAGATAATGCGTGTTGAGTGGCTGAACTTAATGCATAACAATAATTGTATTATAATTACACAAAAAGAAATATACTATTTTATTTTTAAAGTGATATTCGCACATTTATATGAAACACATTCCTGGAAAACCTATAAAAAATCAACTTCTTGGAAACCGTCCAACCCCTGTGGCCGCTAAGCCATGGATTCTTGAGAACTATGCTATAAGTAACGTATTAAGTGTGATTAATAGATGATAAGTATGTCGACCTGCACTCCTTGTCAGAATACCTTCGTCAGCTTAACCCTTATTAGGCTATGAAGCATAAAATTTTCTGTAAGCTTCTTAAACGATTAATTAACATTGACATGGCTGATTCGACGCGCGGTGGCGGGTCCTGGCGTTTCCTGTGTAACCACCTGGCGTCGTGATGATTTCTGTTTCTTCTAATCAATTTTGAACGACTGCAGACTCACTGTGCGTAATTGAGTTCCACTTTAATTTGTAATGCATCAGTGGTAAAAGCTAAAAAGCTACTTTTTTAATTTATTTTTTAATATGGCAATAGTAGGTTCAGCTTCTTTTTTCAGTAAATTATTATAACCATCAAAATATATATTTCAAACTAATTTCTTGAAAATTCTGTGTTTTTTCCGATCAAATATCTAGAAAGGTTTATACTAAATACCATTTTTGTAAAATCATTTTTGTTTACTCCTCCGAAACAATTTGCTGCCAAGTATAAAACCGCTGCCTTTCAGTCATTTCGAGATAGCTATTCTATATATAATGTAATATACAAACGTATGAATTATCTATACATTTCATTAATCTTTAAAAGGAAATAGTGCTGTCACATTTAATTCTTAACGGTAAGATATTAAGATTAATATTACAATTTCCGTCCAAAGTAGTTACATTAACCACATAGGTACATAAGCTCCTCTATTTTTATTGACCAAATTATAACAGTTTCTATGAGTTAAGCTTCTTTATCGATTAATCGAACTGGTTCAGTTAATGGTCTCATATAAATAAGTTTTTAAAAGCGCCGATTGAACTCAAAGTCATTACTTCAGAAATAACACCCAATTAAATTTGACTTCCATTTGTACTGTCGGCTACCTTTCTTGAAGCTTTTTAATGTGATGCTCATGTAACGAGTGTTAACGTAAGTAATAAAATTTGTGATTACAATTTTAAGTAAAAAATCAAAAAAGTATATAAAGGCAAGACGAATTTAAAAAAAAAACTACTAGAGACTTTACCAACAGGATGCTTCAACTGAACTTTAGCTAAGTACTAATCCTTATTTTTGTCAACTTCATTCTTTTTTCCGCATGATAGGCTGTGAGAACCTGGTGTCAAAATTGTTCTATTTCTTTCGTCCGAATTTGAGACATTGCGTGTTGAATGGCAGAACCCAACGTACTACTTTGTCTTGTATTATATAATAAGGTATGAATTTAAATATATCAATTGAGTTTACAGTTTGATGCTGGCCCACTGTGCCACGATGGATGATATCCAAATATAATTCAGGTGTTAAATACAAAACAAGTTAGCTTAAATAGAATAATTCAAAAGTTCTCATTTTCGCTAATATTACAAGCAGGTGGTAGAGCAATAATATTGCGTCGGCAGCAATTGCAAAACGTAATGTAATCACAGATAAGCGTTCGTGCAGATTAGTTAGACCACATTTGAATGGGCGTGACCTCACGACAGCCGCACCCTTGAAGCCTTGCCAGTTAGTCAATTGTTTGCCTGGTAGTGAAAGGGCATGAGAATTGTCTTATATTTCAATTTGATTTTTTGCTTTTGATAATAAAACTGCTTTTATTATTTTAAATGAAACTATTTTAACCGATTTATATACGTATATTTTTTGAATTCGAAAATATAGTTTATAAAATTCGACCTTTCGAACATTTGAGGGTAGTCCGTGGTCCAGGTAAACTAAGGTGGAATTCATCTGTCAGTTGATACAATAATTATTATATAAAGCCGCCTTCTAATTTTCAACATTGTTAATTAAATAAGAAATAATTATGTCGAAATCAATGATTTGTAGTCATATCTCATCACCTGGGAAACGTAGATAAAGTCGCGCTCAATAGTATTGCGACCAGTTCAAACCTGTAATTAATTTGTTTTAACGTGTTTGTAAATAGACATACAAATAATAAATATACTCATTTGGCTATTATAATTTGAACTTAAGACTTTCTCTCTCAGCTAGCCACTTTCCAACCCTACCAAAGAGGCAGTTGATGAATTTTGCATAATAGATATCTAACAGTTTAGTAGTGAAAGACATTTAGAAAACGTACGTTCCTAAGTGTGCGAATAACACTTTAAAAAATGGAAAAAACGTTGCACACGTAAATATTATAAGCCCAGTAATAGTGATATTGGGTATATTGAATATTTACGGGCTTGAAAAAACACTATTCGCTGAAGTAGAAACTAATAACGAAGCAGCTTCACGCTTTTTCCATATCCCAAGGCCGGTCAGGGTAAGCTAGTAAAATTCAAACAAACACTTTGTTCTTCATTTTCCATTATAATGAATACATTGCGCGTTTAGTGATGTTACTTAACGCCGCGGTTTATTTTAACAGAAGGAAGTATGAAAATAAATTGCATTTAGATTCAGGCTGTGTCCGATTCAGCACGATGGTGAAGCAAGAACAACGGGTGACAGTTAGTGGCTGGAAGGCCAGGTGACATGTTATAGCGACCGATAGCTGCGTTTATTACCGTAATTTTTACCGTAAATACCCAATTACCGTAAAATCTCCGTGCTGTTTGGTCTAAAAGTCACCTATATAATTGCTTTTAATGCTTCATGATTTTATTAAATTAGAGTTACGATAAATTTTATTATTAATAGTATATGATTAAATTCTTACTTAATTCTATGCTGCTTTATTTTACGTTTTACACTGCATAATACTTATTTTATTGAGAAATATGCCGCTCGCCTGTTTTCAGGTATTGAGGAACAAAGGCTGTCCTAGAATACTACTATAATAATAGTTATAAGTTAATGTTTTGATCAACACTGTTATATCATTGATAAAACAGTTTGTTTGTCTGACACAGACTAAACGGAGTCTTAAAAAATAATATTTTACTTTACTCATTGTTTTGATTAATTAATAAGTAAACACCTAGCATGTATATTATTTACAATCGCGATATTGGATTCATTGTAGATACATTATAAAATAATAATTATCATGACACTGTCTATTAACCAATTATGTCATGTCACATTTAATAAATAAAAGTTACGGATAATGTTGGCAGAATTGGAAACAACATCTGTTCTTTTGCAACTGTGTTTTGTGAATTATTGTGAAACTTTATCTCACATTTAAATAATATTTCCTATATCCTTTTAGAAATTATAAATTCCAATTTTGTTTAAAGCGATGTAACCATTTTTTGTCAATATTACAGAATTTGGTTTTTTATTACGCTTCGCTTTGCTTTAACTAAGCATAATTGTTTTTTTTATATTTAAGCATTGCGGAATGGAAATCCCGTACCGTCGACACTCAATGACGTCAATATTTTTCTTAAAATTATACCACTTGTTGTTTGATGTGCTAAATTTAGTGTTTGTATATAAAGTTTTCAATAATGATATTGACTCCTTACAATTTGTGCAGTTGCTTAATTAATATGTCCCAACATCGCCCTCCACGGAGTGTTCTCTGATCCGACCGCTACATATAATAAGATATTTGATTTTCGCGATTTTACTCATTTTGAAATGAAACCATTTTTAATTTCATTAATCGCGTATATTACTGGTATTCGAAAATACATTTTAAAAAACCCGACGTTTCGAACACTTTACAGTAGCCCGTGGTCACAGGTAGACTGAGGTGGCATTCGTCAGTTGATACAATTATTCCATTTCCAGCCAACAGCTAACTCTGCTACCACACGAATAACCAAACTTTTTAACCGATGCAGTGTTCCAACAAACATTTTTAGTATCTCTATTAAATCATTCAAAAATAAGTATTTGTAATATAGCTTTACAATAATCTCTCTTGAGTAAACATTGTATGTATTTTATTTACCTATAATATTATAAAACTACTGGTTGACCTTAAATATTTGAATTTTCATTTCATCAATAATCATAAAAAAGTTACAATGTAATTTGTAGAAACATATAATTTCTCTTGACTTAGCTTTTAGTTTAAGAAACAAGCGTTTTGTGTTCTCTAGATAAATAATACGTAATTATTAACATTTTATTTATTTCTATTTTCAGCCTCACGGTTTATAGCAGCAGGCACAAAGAACATAGTGTCCACTCTATTCTTTCCTTCGAGTCGAATTCGAGACATTGCGTATTGAGTGACGGAAGTCATCGCCGCGCTTTGTCTTACTAGAGCATGGAAATAAAAATCATTTAAATATATTCTTAACATTTAAAAGTGTGAATCACACACTTGGGAAATTGAAAAACATCTTTTTAGAAAACGTATAAAAGTTTGAGCGCAGCAGGACGCAAACCCGCCTCTCTACAAAAAAACTATATGATATTTTAATTACTTTACTTTTAATAAATAAAAAGAAAATAAAATTTACGCAATAAATCGACTACTTACAGTTCAAGGCTAACCCTTTTTCAGGGCGTGGTCATTCACGAACACCCACTGCCGCTGGCTGCTGTTTATGTGATGCATTTGTTATAACTTCTGCGGATATATTACGTCACCCCTTACAGTATAAATAGTAGAGAGTTGCTGCAAGCTCTACAAGGAAAAAAATTTAATGCTCTATTTAATTATATAGTTCTCTATTTAATTGTATCGTTCAAACTTTTATACGTTTTCTAAAAATATTCGCTTTAATTTAAATACAATCATTCCCCCGAGTGAGATTCAAACCCACAACCATCGCGTTACAATCAGACACTGTCCCACTGTGCCACGAGGGTGCGCGAATTAAAATTCACCAACAAATATACATTTAAAACTACGATACTTAAAACGACGTAAAATTAAATAAAACCAAGGACTTTATCCAGTTTGAATGATAAGCGAAGCATCACATTATATAAAGGAGAGCTTTTGTCGTGCTTTAAAAGATCAAGCTTGAATGGTTATCAATGAACTCATACTACATACGTTACTCGCACGTAGAGCATTGAGCTATGATTTTAACATGACACATTGAGGTCCCCTTCGTAATATAACATTGCATGTGAATGGCATATTATATTTCTATACTATTATACACTATTGATATGTAAATTTTGTAATCTGTGTTCACATTTTTAGATCATCGGATTCTTTTATCTTTTAGCTGGCATTTACTACTACTTAAGCTCCTCTACGGTCTTCAACATGGTAAGTGGTCAGTTCATTGGCCTTCATATTCTGCTTCACGACATTTATCTCATCGGATTCTTTTATATAGTAAAAAAATGGTTAGTCCTTATTCTATAATGTTTGGTCAGATACATCATTTTACTAGTTAGTACTTATTAGTAGTACTACAGTTTTAATTATAGACATATAGGTTTTATTGGAAACCTTCTTAGTTTTTAATTTTATTTTAAAAATGTACAGTTTCTTACGCTTTAAACTGAATCAGTGGTTTTCAAAATTTCTATTTAATTTTTTTTTATTAATAATATAAAGAAATGTCTTGAGCTATAAGCTCATTTTAATGGATTTACAATACAATACACGGAAAGTAAAATTATTTAAGATTAATTTAGTGACTTATATAATACATATCGTCTTTAATAATGCTATATTTACTGCTTTACTATAGTATTTTATCTTTTTTCTTGTGTTCATTAATATAATTTATTTCATAACCATTCATTTTTGTAAACCATAAATGGATAAAACTGAATTTAGTACAAATAAGATGTTAAAATAACACTTCTAAGTGTTTTACAAGTGCTTTCAGGAATTAAAAAAAAACTTATTCCAACACGAATTGTGTACCTAGTACCTATTGACGAACAGGAAATATATCTCTAATAATCAAAATATTCTTTATTCAAATATAGGTACTATTACAAGCAATATTGAAACGTCAGTCAAGATAGAAATGTCAGTAATATAACATTAAATTTATAATTTATACGTAGAAAATATGAAATATAACCAATTTATCTTAGTCGGGTGCAAATATTACGATATTCATCTACGAGTACTTGTTATTATCAAAGTGCACACGAACAAATGACAGCGCCCAGTGACAAGCTGGTCTTGCGATAATTAGACATTGCAAAGGCGAGGCAGGTGGAGCAAATATAATATTACCTAAGAATATGAGAACTTAGTTTTACTTTTTCGATTACCAATCAATTAAATTCTGTCTATAAATGTAAAAATAGTAATTGTATATATTATAATATATTGGTTACTAAATAGCATTAATCAATTTGAGGCCATCGCGGCGTAGTCGAAGAGCGTCTGGCTGTCACGACACTGGTTTTGTGTTCGATTCGTACTTGGAGGAATAGTTATATTTAAAGTATTTTTATTCCTCCACTCTCTCGTCTCGTCTTGATTTTTTTGGATAGTATTCCGGCGGAAAGTGGAGGACGGATTTTTTTGATATTAGATTATCTCTGCGTACTATTTATTATTGGTATTATAGTATGGTGGGTTTCGTTGCTAAACTGAAATATCTGATTTTAATGACATAGACATAGAATATATATATAATATATATATGTAACTATTTGTAATCTAACATTTTACGTAATAATATTAGTTATATTTCCTATGAATCTGACCTAGGTGTGGTATGCCACTGTGCACAGCCACACTCCTTAGAATGAAACCTGAAGTGGAAACGTAGTATTGTATAGATATTGTGTTTGCGTTCGATATTACGTTCAAATTTTTATACGTTTTCTAAAAGTATTTGTCGATTTCCTATGTATTTGAATAACAATTTAAAGTGTAAAAATATAAATTATATTTTGAAGAAAAACTCTGAACACGGTATAAATATTGGACAACAAATACGTTAATAATTTTCCAATTTGCAGATTAGGGAAATGACACCAATCCCGGGATAGTCCCTTTCATTATCAGTTGACATAGTTATTAACCAGGATAAAGTATTTTTAACATATGTTTAAAGTGATAATCCGCTAAGCGGTCAGAGCGCTTGGACGATTTTCTAAAAATATGTTTTTCAGGATAACGTAGTCCGCTATCCGACAGAGTTTTTGGGTCATGAAAATTATATATTTTTTCATACAGAACGTCATTGCGTATTTTTTATTTTAGATTTGCTATTAATTTTTATTGAATTTTGACACATTATTTAATTCGGAGGCAGTACTGAGTTCGCCAGGTCAGCTAGTAGACAATAAAATGTTGTAAGAAACAAAGATAAGTTACTAAGAGGTATTTCAGCTAGGCTACTACTAGCAAATGTCAAACTTTATATTATCAACAAATGACTTATACAATTCATAATGTTAATTTTATTTTTATTTATTTAGGTCAATATCGCTTATTTCTTTAAATGTTATTTTATATATTGCAGGCTATTTAGAGAGTGTGAAGACACTGCAGTCTCACTTTCCACTCGACATCGACTCCAAGTGCTTAGATGCCGCGCCTCAGTATGTCTTGCAAGGTCAGAAAAATGAAAATAATGTAAATACAAAAAAAATCACCCAAAGGTGAATCGAACTCACAACCAATCGTACTTAGAATTGTAAGCCCCACGATGGCCTGCTATAATACGTTTTGATTTTATCTAAAACGCCTTTACATAGGAACCTTCACCGGCTAAAAAAATTAATCTTTTATCAAAACTGTCTTAGTGTAGGCATATTTTGTTTTATTGTTACATCAAAGTCATAGAGAACTGCATCACTATTTAGCTCAACAGATCTAAGAGGTTATAAGACGCAACCCATTCTTGAGTGCTAATATTAATCTGAACTAAATTGCATTGGGAACAAGTACTAAGCTGTTAATGAATTTGTGAAAAGTTCCTCTTATAACAATTCCATAACAACTATCCAATGTATATTTTTTTAAAACAAAATATAAGTATTTTTCATTCTAAGTCACGTATTTCCATTCAATTCCATTATAAATATATCACGTTTTGATATTGTACCTATAGATGTTAGAAATTTAATATTTTTTACTAGTTATCGACGTTTTGGGAGAACGGTGTAATTTCGACAGTAAAAATATAAAATTTTGGATTTTCTCGTTCCAGGCAAAGTCTCGCTTAGTGAGCCCAATTTAAGGTTTCTATATCCAGTGTTTTGACTGTGCCTCTTTTATCAGTAACATGTATTAAAAAATACTGTTTGACAATATCATATATAAATCAAGAAATGTCAAATTAGTAATTCATTTGATAGTATTATATCGAGATCAAACAATAAAAAAGCTTCATATTGTGAATGTGACACATTCGTGAGGAAAATAGCGTGTATGAGAAACTTGTGTTTTTTATACAAGCCGCTATATCGAAGTGAAATAGTAGTTTGATATAATAATTATATCAACTGACGACGAATGCCACCTCATTCTACCTGTGACCGCGGACTACTGTAAAGTGTTCGAAACGTTGGGTTGTTTAAAAAGTATTTTCGAATAGCAAAATATATGCGATTAATTTGGTCAAAATAGTTTCATTTCAAACCAAAGATGTTCGCCTGATATTAAATATTAAATAAACTAACATATTTGTTATTAATCATTATTATACTTAAATTTATTTTTTTAATTGAAAAGAATAATCCGTATTAATATTATAAATTGCGAAAGTAACTCTGTCTGTCTGTGTTGTATTCATGGCTAAATCTCTAAACCAATTGTGATGATTTTTTATATAGAGATACTTGAGGGTCTTGGTAACCTAGGATACTTTTTTCTCATATTTTTTATTTTAAGAAAAGGCCACCGGAAATACAGAACAGCGATTTGAAAAAATATTTTGGGTGAATCAATACATTTAAAATTCAAAGCCAAAATATAAACACCCAACTACAGAACAGAAATGTTTATTTTACATATTTACTGTTCTTTCGTATATTATTACATCAAAAATCGCTTCACTCAACAAACTTGGACCAAGCTCATAAACGCGCAAGTAGCAGACAAATAATGCAGAGAAACCTCGGCTTATAGGTGTGGTTTCCAGCATCTAGTGTACTTGTACAGTTAAATTTATATTAAAATGTTAAAGTGAAAGGCCGTTTTGAAACCAGTAATTATTACTAGATTAAGTATTCGCTGTTGTATTATTTCTTAATCATGTTTTAAATAAATCTTGCGTAACTTAAATATATGTAATGGAAATATTAGAACGGATCAATTAAATGTCGTGGGAAAAAAATATCGTAAAAAAACTAATTTTAAAAGAATATTTATTTTTGTATTGGTTTTTATTTATTTGTAAATATTAAGTTTAAATATTATTATTAAGCTTCATTTGACTAGTTGCATTAAAGGCAAGAGAGGTATATCAGTTGCTTATAAAATATTAGATAAGATTATTATGTTACATAACAGAGACATTTTTGTCAAACTCCAATGGGTTCCTTCACACCTTGGACTTAAGGGAAATGAGGAAGCGGACAAACTAGCAATTTTTTTTTTTTTTTTTTTTTTTTTTTTTTTTTTTTTTTTTTTTTTTTTTTTTTTTTTTTTTTTTTTTTTTTTTTTTTTTTTTTTTTTTTTTTTTTTTTCTCATGAAGAAAGTAAATTCTCCTAACTGTGAATTGTGCGGAGTGGAGGATGATATTCACCATTTCTTAGTGGAATGTGTCCTTAATGCCGGGGCCCGTCAAGACTTAATTCGTCGATATAATTTAAATTTAAGAGATGTAGGTGTTTTCCAATGTTTATTGTCTGAACCTTGTTCTGTGGTAACTAAGATGTTGTATAAATTTAAGTATAAATAGTGTTCTTAGGAGATTAAGGAAATGCTATAATTGTGTGTTTGAAGATTGTTTTAGGGAACGATGGGGCTGACATTTTTGTATTATTACATAAAAAGACCCTAAATAAAAATAGATAAAAAAAAAAAGTTTAAATATTATATGTTACTTTCACTTTCATAGTATGGTAAGTGAGCTTAAGATTCAGTTAAGTTCCAATGAGACACTTTTGCTCTAGCAATGTTTTCAGATTTAAATTAAAAGTGTCACTTTCACTTCTTCACGTTTTTCCCTGCATAAGGTAATTAGAGAGAACCTAGCGTAAAGACTTTACCTTCCTTACCTTCTCCCTTTCAGATTTTTTCACTCTAAATCGAAATATTGTGTGTTGAGTGGCGGAACTCAACGCCGCGCACCTTAGGCACCAGAGCAAACAATATAGATCAACTGCCGAGTTTCTCGCCAGCTCTTCTCAGCAGAACTGCCTTCCGAGCCGGTGGTAGCTGCCGCTATGACTGACATTACTGACACTTTATGTTAATAGACGATTCGAAAGTGCTTGTGAATAGCATATTTGAATAAAAAATATTTTAATTTAATTTTAAACATAATAATTCCTCCAAGTAGCAATCGAACCCACAACTAATCGTGTTTACGTCAAACGCTGTATTACTGCGCCACCATAACCTCTCTTTAATTTAAAAAGTAATTTCAATAAAAACTATATCTAAATTGTCGTGACACACAATTGTACCAATTAAAAATATCTACAGATTGTGTTTTGAATAAGTATCAATTAAATACACATTATGTTTATTCATTACATTTGTATAGGTAAGTTACAAGACATGTTGAAAGTGTCACATTAAAACAGACGTATCCAATATTGTTCCGAAATCCTTATTAGGCTTATTAGATTAGCTGTGAGGCTTCTTATTTTATATCTCAAATGCTAATTTTTTCCCTAGTTTGTCTCTACTTTGGAAGAAATGTACAATTTTATTATGAATTTTTCATAACGCCCATAAATAATGCAGAAAAAATATTAATTTCTGTAGTTATCGAGTCCAAATGAATATAAAGCAGTGGAAGCTTTGTTAATATTATCAAAATTTAATATACTTACAAAACAATTATTATTATCCAGTACAAAGTCAGATGCATTTTAAACTCCCACAACTTATTATCACTCTTCAGGTTCGTCGTAGTATACGAATATATCAGTAAGATAAAGTTGCAACTTCTTAGTAGGATATACATTATGTACATATAAAACATTTAATATATATGTATTTTGCATATTTCATTTCGTTATACAAATATTTCTACATTACTTAGATGACTTCTTCAAATGACTTGATAGTCGGATAGAACCTAGTGTCCAGACACTCCGTTCTCCACTTTGAGCCCGATTTGGAGACATTGTCTGTTGAGTGGCAGATCTCAACGCTGCGCTTTGTCTTGTTGGCCAGAGCGGAGAAATGAAAGGAAATAAATGCGCCACGACGGTAATTAAATTAAACCTCAGTTTAAAAGCAATTGAATAAAGGTTTATTATGGAAAATTACAAAATTCTAATTTCGAGTATGTTTAGTTTAGTGTAAAATTAAAAAAGGTGTTAAATGACGTAAGTTACGTTATTCAACTTTAGTTGACATCAAAATACAAGAATTAGAATTATAAGATACCCAGAATATACAGATAAATCAGTTCTTTCTTTATTGTCCATAATAGAATTTAGAAGCAGCAGTATCCAATTATATATTTAAATGCTATAATCAAATTCAAATGTACAGTAAAATATAAAAAATTTATATTTTTAATTTTACAAAATTTATATATTAAAGTACTACTAATTAATTAAGGAAGCTTAAACTAACTTTAAATATAAGAACTCAAACAAATTTAAACGAAACCAGCCAACCTCCAGTCATTATACAATCATAATACAACAAAAGCTCCAAATTAACACGTTAAAAGTTATATTTCTGGTATAAAATCATAAAATCGGTTGAACCCCTGCCCACCGGAAGATTGAAGTGCTATATTACCAGTTCAAAACCGCACCTCGTACAAGACCCCTAATATCTTTCATTTAACTTTTTATCTGACCGCAACTCCAAAAGTTTCTATATAAAAGCCAATAATAGACGATGTGGTTGAAAAACTTCGCTATTTTACTCGAGAACGCTAAAATATTCGTAGACTTGCAACAGCTTTTTCATAAAGCTTTTTAACCATATTTTAAAAAAGATATTAAATATATGTCCGAGTATTTTTGTTAACTCTAGACAAGTCTGTGTCAGTGTTATTTTTGCCTTTTTAAGCGACAATACAATATAATCCAATGTAGTTTTTTTTAATCCAACTGTGAATAAGAAAATGTTTACCTATCCGATGTTAGTAGTTATTCGAACCCACAATCAACTATAAACTATCTATTAATATATAACTATCTATTATTAAAAAAACTGTATATTTGATATAATACCGAATTACGACTGAAAATAGAGCAATCACAAATTCCATAAAATTTTTTATAATACATAAATAAATTTATTCCAGCCACTTCTATCTTGCGTATAGTCTATATTGAGGTTTGCAATTATTATTTAAGATTCTATATAGAAGCCTTTTTAAGTATTTTTTAAAGACTGGTAACTCTTTAAACAGCTGCAGCAGCAGTAACAGATAAACGAATAAGAAATTCCTTTGTTTAACGACTCTTAGAATAACCCTGTTCAGTTTATATCATTTTTAATATAATAAAGATAATATATGATTTAAAATTATCTTGGTCTATTCTTTTCTTTAAATTGCATAACACTTTGATTAGCCCTTTATATTCAGTACAAATGTTACTATATTCAATTTATATAAAATATTAAGAATACAATAAGGTTTTAAATGTGCACCTTCGATGATAACAGAGCCAAGCAAGGCAAAGCAATTGTGTGGTTAAATTGTAGCTATAAAGGTTAATGTTTTCAATAAAGTACAGTGTAGTTACAATGAAAAATGTAAAGTATGTTACAAAATAAAAAAAAGTGAGGCATTCGTGGCGCATTGTGACAGCGTCTGACTGTAAGTGCGATTGGTTGTGGACTCGATTCCAACTTGGGTGAATGATTTAAATATGAAATTTTTTAATTATAATAAATATCAGCTGTACGCTAAGCCAAACTAAGGTTTTGCAGAAAACCTTAAGCTGTATATAAATGAACGTATGCGGCCTAACTAATATATACAGCATATCAAACAAATGGACTTCACTTCTACGAAGCTTTTACTCGTATCGTTTGCATTTTATTACACTTTTAATTTACATACCGTGGTAACAAGCAAGCAAATTAAGGACTTCTTAACGCAAACGACCATCTTATTTCAGCGCGTGTGGTTCATCGTTATTTGATCCAGACACGAGGATTTGTGGACCAATTCATTTATTTTGCATAGAGTTGAGTACCGTCCTAAAAACAAACTATTCTCAATATAAGGATTTTTAAAAATAATTTATTTATTTGAATTTACAAGACAAAACGCGGCGTTGAGTTTCGCCACTCAACACGCAATGTCTCGGGTTTGGGGCGGAAAGTGGAGAACGGAGTGTTTTGACACTAGTTTATCTCTGACTACCCTGCTATGCGTGAATTTGCGAAAACGGCAATTTAATGGTATGAATGGTTATATATTTTGCGTATATATGAGTCTCCAGATTTTTTTTGGTATAGATTATTTAACCCAACTTGATTCTAAGACTTTTTATAAATTTATCTCATATATGTTGCATGTCTCGTAGAATTTTCTGGATACTTTTGATAAATATAAGATTACAATTGTCGATGTTTGATAAAAACATAAATTATATTTACGAGGTATAAGCCACCTCCCTATATAACGATAGTCATTAAATAACTTGCACTAGACTGTTTCTTACTTACCTAAGTCTTTTAAAGAAAAACCGTTTAGACTTAATTCTATGTTACTTTAAAATATTATTCCTATTTTCCTTACAATTTTTGTATAATCTAGCCTTACCTGTACTGTAGGTAAGGATTTACAGACCAGTTTATTCGTTTTACATAAACTGATAGGACACCCGTTTTAACTATTCATGAACAAACGTACATTTCTTACT
The DNA here is from genome assembly GCA_038994665.1 of Podotricha telesiphe. Classification (NCBI taxonomy): domain Eukaryota; kingdom Metazoa; phylum Arthropoda; class Insecta; order Lepidoptera; family Nymphalidae; genus Podotricha; species Podotricha telesiphe. Next base: position 380,573 of record JAOYRR010000161.1, on the reverse strand, counting down.
CCCGTAGAGGAGATAAATCCACCGAAATAACATCTGCAACATATATATTGTATTATATTTTCAGATGCAATAACTAGAGTATTATACTGATGCCAAAATTTACTTTTGTTTTATTTTATTTTTTTCAACATAGAAAAGGGAACAAAGAATAAAAGTTAAAAACGTAAGTATAAATTTTCCCCTTTGGAAACTGTTGCAGTAAGATAAATAAAAACTTAAAAATATGTCAAGATTAGATAAATATACGGTTTAGAATTAAAATTTTCTTTGAAAAAGTATGTTAACTTTGTATGTAAATTTGACTTTTTTGCTTATAAAAATAAAAAGGACCGATAAAACATCTTCAGTTATAGATTACATTTAATAGGCTTTCAGAATAATCATCGTTGGTAATCAGTGGGGCATGGCATAATTTAGAAGCTTAAATCAAAATATATAATAATTTATCCAATAACAATTATATATATGATATCTATTATACTTATATAACGGGACCATATTTCAAGCTGTAGAATAGCTTTATTTAATTGTTGCACAAATGTGATTTGCTTGAAATAGCATCACCTAAATTATGCTTTAAATTTAGATTTTAGATGATGATGCAGTGGAATTCAAATAACTTTATTAACTACTTAATTCCTAATATGATCTACAAAAATATATGTATTAAAGATGGTACTCCAACTGTAATTCGTTTATATCATATAAATGAAACTTCAATATGAGGATGCTTAAATATGGACAGCTATAACCGATGCTATATAAATCACTGAAATATCCAAATTCAATTACCTAGAATATTAATAAAAACAGTGAATAATCAATAATTGTTATTTGAATAATAAGTGTTTGGCACTTTATAAAAAATTTATAATTTCATAATTATGTTTAAATTATTTATACAAAATATAAACATAAATAACTCATTTCTACCCTAACATAAAGTATCCTGTATCACTTCATCCTCTTCAAACAAGATTCTTGTATTGTACACACATCGCACCCGTCGGCGTTGTCCTGTCGGCGTGGCACCATTTCGTGAAGAGGTCGTTCTTTTTAGTTTTATGGGAAAAGAGAATGTGTGCCTTGCTCTTAATTTACAATGACATACATTCCCATGCTTCAGTGTTAAATGAAGGTTAATGTTATGAATTTGTACAGAAGTTCTTCATTATGAAACTTTGCAAGTATCAAGTCTTGTAATAGATAAAAGAACTCGCTAAGCATTGCGCATGGCTTCTAAACATATATTATAATATACTACTTAAGCAATACTTCAAATACGTTAAAAATAGAATGATCTCTAAAAACTTGGCTCTACTAATATTTTCATTGGGTTGTCAATATAAAGTGTCTATTTTTTAGTTTTTAGGTTTAAAACATTTTTTATTCAAATATTAGATGTTTTTTTAGTATCGAAATTTTTCGCACATGGCAGTAGGTTGAAAGTGCCTAGTGTCAAACTCCATACTTACCGTAGTGAGCGGCGGAACTGAACGCTACGCTTGGAATTTATTCTAATTTGAATTTATATAGCCATATGTGCATGTATATCGAAATAGAAAACCCGATAACGCAAGTATTTAAATTCCAACAATCTTAAATCAAATTACATAATATAATTACTCTTAGATAAGTGTTAAAAGAAAGAGATAATATTTGAAGGCAATATAATAAATGTTATCACACTGTGGTAGGGCTGTTTTAAAACCATGAATATTTATTTACATAATTACGTGAATGATGAAGTTAACCTCTTAAGAACTCTAAAAGAAATTCAAATTTGTACCCACTTATAGAGTATTTTCTTGCTTTGCTTGTTATATTTTTTTATCTTTAATATTTTTTATTGTATAAATGAAATTATAATCATTTTAGTATTTTAGGTCACTTGTTAATAGATTTGTGAATATAAAAAACTTATATTATTTTTTTAATTTCGATTACCTGAGTTTTACGATTTAATTCTGCAAGAAAGTTCAGTTACATGCATTGCTATGCTTTAGCTAACCTCTAAGCCGCGCTTTGTTTTATACACCAAAGCGGAGAAATGAAACTAATTGTTTACTTGTTATAATTACCTTTAATATTTAAGATTACTAATAAGTTTTTCAATTGACTTATTATAGCAGCACTGTGCTTCGATTTGACTTCTGTTGTGTATAGCGTTGATAATTGGTAAATGTATTGAAAAATTTTTTTTTATGTTATTCACACACTTAGAAAATTGAAAAACACATTTAAAAAAAAACGTACAAAAATATGAACGCAGCAGGACTTGAATTTGCGCTTCTTGTAAAGCATTTGGCTTTAACCGTATGTTATTTAACAATATGTTTTCAATTTCCTAACTGTGTATTGTGTTGTATAAATAATTACATATATAGAGGGCACCAGATTGTATAGCTTACTTTAGCTAGACATCCAATAGCAATTACTGTCAGACGCTGTTTCACTGTCACTTTCTGGTCACATATATATATAACTATCTATTATTAAGAAAACTGTATAATTATATTTGATATAATACTGAATTACGATGAAAATTGATCAATTACAAATGAAAACAGATTGTTTAAATTTTTTTTTAATATGAACCGTAGGTTTTTCATATGTTTTGTATGCTATGCCGTTTAATATTTTATTTTCTTCATAAAATATTTTTTTTCTCTCTCAAATTACATAAAAACGTAAGTGACAAAGAGTGGAAAATCAAAGCAAAATATTCCATTACTAAGAATTTAAATTTCAGGTAAGCTAAACGGCAATTAATTTTAAGAAACTTTATTACTTGATTGCATTTTCTACTGAACAATTACTGTGCTTAGCTTCTAGACTTTTTTTTTCTTTCTGTTTTAACGTTAAATTTCCTTTCAAATTAAGAAATAATAGTTTTACAGTCGAAAGGCATCAGACTAAACTACTAATTGAGTGTTGATTGAAAGCTGAAATTTCAATGGGGTAAAAGGGTTAAAATTGGCTTTTACGTTTATCAGTTGAAAGTGCGGAATATAATAATAAAGATAGCAGAATAGTGCAGTGCAGAGTACAAAAATATTAAGGCCACTGCGTCACAGCGTCCGACTGTAAACGCGATTGGTTGTGGGTTCTATTTCCACTGAGAGAAATGATTATATTAAATTATTTTTATTTTTCTACTCTGGTACCGAAGACAAAGCGCTGCGTTAAGTTAAACAACTCGACACGCAATGTCTCATTCAGGTGAAAATTGGAGTATGGAATGTTCTGACATTAGGTTCTCCCTGACTACCTTGGGATACGGGAAAAAGAGAAAAGCTAAAAAAAAATTTATATTACCTACTATTACGTAGATCATACAATGCAGAACAATAGTGAAATTAAAAAAAAACTACTTAGCACTCTAAAATATTTACGTAAACTAGTAAAGAAGAAATTTTTATCAGTTCAAATAATAAAGCAAGAATATTTGAATACCGGATCTTCAAAAATAGAAGGAATAAAAAAGTCGTCAGCTAGCGCAATGTTATATAACAATCTTGTCTGTTATTTCAATGAAATGATTCATCAATTAATGTCACTGTGTAACGGCTTTGGCCCACACCGCAGTACTTGAATAATGATTAGGGAATCGGATAAGAACGAGATTTATCATTACTATCATTAAATTCAATGTTGAAAGTCGGGAATCATTAAGCCTTGTTAAATATGATAATATGCTTAATATCAATGTTTTCTGTTTGTTTTTTGCATCTTCACGTTTTTCCCGCACTTAAGGGTACTTAGAGAAAACCTGGTGTCATGACACTTTGTCCTCAACTTTCCGTCCGAATCAAGACATTTCGTGTTGAGTGGCGGAACTCAACGCCGCGTTTTGTTTAAGTACCAGAGCGAAAAAATTTAAATATTTTAAATAACCATTTTCAGGTTGATTGTGGAGTTTATTCCCAATCGTATTGTATGTACGTATGTACGTACGTATAATATAAAAGACAGTGAAAATATTTTTATAGAACAAAAAAAAAATACTTATAAAACTAATCAAATTAGTAAAAATTTAGTTTAACAATATAAATTGGTAAGCACTAAGCGAAGAAGTCTTGGAAAAGTTGTAATGGAATAACGCTTAAACTAATACAATACAAATTAGATAGTTTAAATTTCTTTTGTTCAGAGAGAACATAGTGTCAAGAAACTCTGTTTTGTGCAAAATAAAACTGAATTTTAATATGTGAACAAAAAAATTAACCAGTTCTTGAGACCAGTGAAAAGTAATATTCCTGTGCAGTGAGCAGGTGTTTTGGGACTGTGGCTTATCTTTCATTAATCAAACAAAGAGAAGCATCCATATAAGGGTGAAGGAACACATCTACAATGTCAAGAATGGGCGTATGTTGAAGTCAGCTGTGTGTGAGCATACAATGGATAGACCCAATAATTACATTATAAAAAAAACTTGAGACAGACTTTCCTAGGATAATTGTGAGGCTATTGAAATACAGAAACATCCTAATTTCCACAGAGGAGACCGTTGGAAACTTTCTACCGCTTGGGACCCAATCATGAAAACATTGAAATCTCAACCCCCACCACACCAGAGAGGAAGTCGGCTCATTCTGCAAGAATACAGGGCAGTACGCGAGCCAACTAAGAAATCGTTAGCGGTAGTTTGATATAATAATTGTATTAACTGACAGACAAATGCCACCTCAGTCTACCTGTGACCACGGGGTACTGTAAAGTGTTCGTAACGTCGGGTTTTCTAAAATATATTTTCGAATGCGAGTATGCGATTAATCCGGTTATAATGGTTAAATTTCAAAATAAGTTTTTATATATTTGAAACCACTTTTTTTAGCAGTCTTTAGTGCACAGTTTCAAATACTAAACAGTCATTAGTAAATTATTTTAGTATTTTATTATATTAAATTACTCTTAACTGCTGGACGTTGGACAGCTGTCATTCTGATCATTAAAACCAATCGAATATACGACGGGCAATCCAGTTTTAATTTGTTGAACGACTTAACCAAACTACTTTTATATCACAATATTATGCAACACACATATTTCTCATTATAAAGTATAATTAAGAATATCACTTACGCTGTAAAAATGTCGCATATAAAGCCATCGTGGTGCCACAGGCTGGTGGGTTGCGGGTTCGAACCTCACTTGGGGGAATAGTTATTTTTTAATTATTTTCATTTTTCTGTTCTGGTGCTTTAGACAAAGCGCGGCTTTGAGTTCCGCTACTCAACGCGCAATGTTTTGATTTCGGGCGGGAAATGAAGAACGGAGTCTTGACATTGACCCTGCTTAGTTGAAAAAAACAATTCACTTCCCCGGTCTCTCGGTGACATAAAGCGCGGTGTTGAGTTTCGCCAAAAATAAAATATTTTTTTTAACGTAGATATTATACGATACCGATAATGGTAAATTCAATGATTAAACACTAAGCAAATACCACTAAATAAGAAGTATAAAAAAAATATTTTCTTCCATCTTGGTTAAATTTGATAAAAAGATGGACTTATTAAGCGGTTTTTTTTTAAGTTCAAAGTGCTTTGTGATATGGAAAACCATTAAAAGTTTAAATGGTAAAAGTCACATGGCGAGTGTCCTTTTCCAATATATAGTTGAAAACAAATAAACAAGTTAAAAAAACTTCAACTACAAGTTTACTACAAAATCGAGACTACAGACTGGATTTTGAATTTATACAGAAGTTTTATTAAAAATAAGACGAAAACAAATGTATAGCGTGTCTTTATATTGAGTAGTAATGAGCAAACCTACCTTCTTGTGCCGGTTCATCGTTGAATATTAAGATACGTTGTATATGACATATTAGTAGGTATATACATTTACTAGCGACCTTCTCGCGGCTTTGCCCGCGTAAATTATAACTGTTTTATATTTTCGGCGGCATTTTCGTAAAACAATAAAATTCATGGAAAGCTAAAATTATAGAAAAAAAAATTGTAGGTAAAGGATCGATTGTTATATATCCCTAGACACTCAAGTATCTCTATAAAACATTTCATCACAATTGGTTCAGCAATTTGTCCGTAATGACGTCACAGACAGAAATACTTTCGCATTTATAATATTAGTATGTAACTACGTATTATTCCCATTTACTACATATTGACATTGAAACTAACCCTAAATTGAAAGTGGTCATTTTTTTTGTCTCTAAGTCTTCCACAGTCTGTACTTTTTTCTCTTTCGGCAAAAAGGCCCTATTGAGACTCCATTCTCAGTATTCGATCCAATTTCGAAACGTTGCATACATTCATGCCAGAACTTCTCTTATTTATGCTCATCTTTGTCATACTAGAGAGAAAAAATTAAAACAATACAAATATAACTATTTTCAAAGTGGAAATTGAACCCACTGCCATCGCATTTACTGTCAGACGTAACCCACTGTTCCACGATGGCCACAAAGTTCAATAATTTTTATTTGTGAACGAAAAACTGCCCACCACACTAATCAACTTTTACTAATGAAGTACTTATTTATTTCTTATAGTTTAGTTTGACCATTAATATTCTTCTTTAGTTGGAATTTACCAGGAATTTAATTTGTATATGTTGCTTAGAGAGTACGCTTCACGCTGAACAAATTGTGTTAAGGTGGCTTTTACTTATTCTTAAAGTTTACCTGGTCTATCTTTATTCTACATCCACTCTTTGAAATTTTTTATACCCTGAGTTTGCTCAGGGTTAAAAGCTGTACAACTTATACAACGAAATACTGTTAAAATTGAAACTTAGGCCAAAAATTATAATAGTTCCTTAAAGGTGTTCATTTTCTTGTCTCTTAAATGTTTAGATATATGTTTCAGACGATTGTAATATTATTTTATCTGAAAGCTTTCTCTTTCCGTCCGTATTGGAGACGTTGTGAATTGAATGACAAATTTCAACGCTCAATTTATTCTTACCGGAGAGAAAATATTAAGACAATATAAATATAACCATTTCATCAAGTGGGAATTGAACACACAACTATCACGTTTAGGGCACCCCACTGCGGCGTGCCGCAAACTTTAATCATTTTTATTTGTAACGAAAACTGCCCGTCACACTGTTTCTTATAGTTTAGCTGGTCTATTATAGTTCTTTATCAGATTTTCCAGACTTTTAATGGTTATATGATAATGAAAAATGCCTGTATATAATAGGTTGAAAATTTATTGTTACGGGGGCATTTGCTATTTTCTTATAGTTTAGCTAGGTTATCATGGCTTGTCATCAGCTGTTCCATATTTTAAAAGTAAACTCTTCAAAGTTTCATTCAAATCGGTCCACTAACTACGACGATGTGTGCGTACAAACAGACAAACAGACAGTCAAGAATGGAAAAACTATATATTCATATGCCATTACTAATTTTATATGCTCCTAAATGGTTCTTTCGTAAATATTGTCAATGTACAGACACTGCTTTTTAACTTTTTTATTATAGTATAGATGTAATGTGTATATAGGTTCACAAAACCCAACATTCTTTATAAATTAGCTACCCTAGCGTTTATAAGTTATTTATTAAAAAGACACATTACAGTATTTTGAATTATTACAATATTATAAGTAATATCTACAATATTATAAATTCTTAAAATGTCTTTTGTAGTAATTATATATCTCTCTTATAAGCTAATTTAACATGTATAAAAAAATATAGTTTATACATAAAAAACGATTAAAACAGAACAGTTATAATTTACTAACTTACATTAGAATAAAATTAGGAATCTAAAAAAAAATACAAAATACGTACATAAATCGCACTATAGTTAATTGCTTAGAGTATAAACGTATTAACTGACCACAATATATTATGTATGTATGTATGCATATTGTATATATGTGTTTATTTGGCCGCCATTGCACCTGTAAGTTTTAAGTGTACCGTGTAAATCATATGTAATCTCTGAGAGCAATAAAGCATTATAATTAATTATTTATTACTAGCGACCCGCTCGCAGCTTCGCCTGCGTAAACTACACTACTACTACTAAACTATTTCATATTTTCGCCCGCGTTTGCGATTTAAGTAGAAGCGCCACTTAAATTGCAAACTTTGCTTAAATTTGTAATTTAAATTGGTTGTAACTTTTTTGTTTATGGAGCGATTGAAATTAAATATACACTAAATTTTAAGGGAAGTTTACCACAATAAAATGAAATTGAAAGAACATTTAAATCGTTTCTGAGGTTAGCGTGCACAAACAAACACAGAAAAGAAAATTAAAAATCATTCTAATAATATTTTTTCTATTATATATCTTCCATGTACAGACTGCGATCGGTAACATTTTTATAATATCGATTACCGTAACTACGTTTTGAGACAGATCGCCCATAATTATGCAGTAGTCGCGTAATCTCCACGCGCATTTGTGGGTGGAACAGTGGTAAATTATGTTCAAAATTACACGTTCACTGCATACCCCATAACGCAATCTCGTATAATCAATGTAATATGACATTCTCTCGTTGATCTACTGAAATATATTTTGTAAGAGGTAAAATGTTAAACATATATTCAGAAAACGTATAATTTTTTTAACGCAGCGGGATTTGAACCCGCGCCTCTTGAAAACCGTCCAAGCGCTCTGACCGCCAAGCCATGCGTACATCCTGCTTCGTCGAAATCCTTATACGCTTATTACAACTCTTTAGAGAGATTTTTACAAATTTCTGCTACGCAAAGATTATTCTACAAATAATCGTTTGGCAAGAGAGAATGCTATTTATTAAATATTTTTAATATTTGTTTTTATAAAGTGTTATTCACACACTTAGGAAATTGTTATAATTTTTTATACGTTTTTCAATTTTCATAAATGTATGAATGACACTTTAAAGAAACAATTGGCAAAATGTTACTTTCTAAGACAAATGTCTGTTAATAAATTAAATGACATTTGGTTGTCGCGCTAACACTCGAGAACGGCTGTGCCGATTTTGCTAATTTTGGCTTTATTTTTTATATAGAATTTATAGGAAGGTTTAACAAGTCAGAAAACAGAAAAAAAATCACATAAAATATACAGGATGCGTTCGGAAATTAAAAATAAAGCAACAAGTTAGAAGGGGGTAGACTATGAAATATTAAAAGAAAAATTTGCGCATGAGTTAACGATATATAATTTATTATTTTTAGATTAATATTTAAATTAATATTTATTATCTTTCTAAGAAACGTTCTGAACGTGCTATAAATATTTAACACCAAATATGTCATTCATTTTTAATACATTTACCACGAATAGTGTAATGAAACCGGGTCCCGGGATAGTTCTTTTCGTTATCAGTTAATACATTTATAAGCCAGAATGACGTAGTCAGCAATCCCATATAATTTTTGAATTCAGTAGGAATTCCTGTCCTATCCCAACCAATCACCATGAAAATTATGTTTATGAGTTTTTTCGTAGAGAATGTCCTAGCGTATTTTGAGTTTTTGGTATTATTAAAATCTGTTGAAGTTCGCCGGCTCAGCTAGTATTTTATAAATTTTGTGACATAGATAATTAATTATACTGTGACCATATACTTATCCATGCATACTGGTTTCACAGAAACATTTTTATAATATACTTTTAATATAAAAGCATATTGTAAAACTGTTATAAGTATTTCAGTTTACTTATAACAGTTTTACAATATGCTTTTCATATAATATGTCTTATACATAATCGCGAAATTCAAAACTACATATAAAATCTACTTTATATATATATATATATATATATATATATAATAAGTCAACGACGCGTGGTATGAAAACTCCAATTTAGAATAGAACCCACTACCAATAGCCTTTACATTATTTAAAATTTATTGAGGTGTGTTTGTATACCGTATATACTATACATTTATATACAGTACCGTTATAAATCTATTTCCAATTTTACTATACATTTCTTGTATCAATATAACCAACTGCCACCTCAAAAATATAGTCAAAAAGTAACGGCTAATTAATATAATAAATACTGACACTGATTAAATTTAATATATGTGCTATCTGTAATACATTATGATTATCACCTTTCACGTTTTATATTTCCGCCATTTATATTATTTCCCATGAGAAAGGCAAGTATAATATCATTAAATGGCGGATATTCGGATACTTATTGATATTTTTAATTGCTAAAGTTTCAAGTTTCAAGTCAAGGGGGACCCTAGCATCAAGACACTCCGTTCTCCACTTTCCGCTCGAATTCTAAACATTGCGTGTTGAGTTTCGGATCCAGAGCGGTGAAATAAAAATAATTTTAATATAATCGGCACTCCGAGTGAAAATCGAACTCACAACCATTCATGTTTATAGCCAAATTTTTCACGTGTTTTTCTAAATGATTTTAAAAAGATAATTTATATTATAATACCGTTTGCATTCAACATTCAAATAAGTAAGTATGTAATAAAATTAAGCTTTTATAAATATTAGATTGTAAAACAGCTATATAAAATTATGATAATGAAAACGTGTGGCGATCGACGGTGCGAGACCGCGGCAGAGTGGCAATTACGCGTATAATCGAGGGTGGCGTAGCATTGACCTCACTGACGCCACAATGCACCTAATAAGAGCACTAGCGTTTAAATGTACTAGTATTTAGCTACATGCGACGTAATATAGTACTAGTATTTCGTATTATTGTTGAATAATATGTATATCACTGGTATAGCTATTGCGATTCCTTACTTTTTTTTTGTGTAATATAAACTTGTGTAGTAATATAAAATTGTGTAAATAATCTTATTGCACACAGAAGAAAAGTGACAACAAGAGAAAAAAACCACTTATACAAAATGTATGCAAAAGCGGTTTTATTGCTTTTAAAATAGAATAATCTATTCTATTATTCTATAGCTATATAAACTTTATAAAGACTATAATAATGCCTTGAATCTGACATGGTCTCATAAGCGACAGAACTTTTTAGACAACCTATTTTTTAAAGACAAAAATAATTAATTTTCACAAGCATAATATAATGTAAATACTGCTGTAAAAGCCGAAGTAGCATTACTGGGTAGTATGAAAGCATGCGATGCTCCAACCATAGTCGTGTCCTTAAATCTTAATTCCCTGTTTATGTATAACTAGCTGTGCCCACAACTTCGTCCGTGTGGGATTCTAAAATAAAAGCATCCTTAGTTACTCCTTATAACATCAGCTATCTGCCAGTAAAATCCCGTCAAAATCATACCAGCAGTTCCCGAGTTTAGTCGGAACAAACAGACAGATTGACAAAAATTATTACTTATATACTCAGATGAAACGCACTAACTTTCACAATTCCAAGCTCATATACTACTCAAACAATTAAACTGAAACAAGCAGGTACATATAATAGAATGATGCAAAGCATTTTGAAAGTTCTACAACAGTCACTACATAATCTGATATCGTTTTAATTTTCTAATTATAGTTGCAATGCAGGCCTTATATTGTTTCTTAATCGACTCATTGCCTTCAAATCGTGTTCATTGATGTTATCATAATACTCATTTGTTTCAATTTAAATTTAATCAAGACAGTGATTTGCAAAAGCCAAGAGAGACGAAGTGCGGCCATTCGTTATATTAAATATTTTTTACAGCTTCACGCTTTATCCTGCATGGGACAGTGAGAACCTAGTGTCGTGACACAACGTTCTCCGCTTTCCTCAAGACCTCAAAGATATTACGTCGTGAATGGCGGCAGTCAACGCAACGATTTGTCTTACTAGAGCTTAATTAAAATATAAGCACTCTCCCGAATGTAGATCAAACCCACTACCATCGGGTTAACAGTCAGATGCTATCACAATGAGCTCAGAATATACATTAATTTATCTTGTATTCTAAAATAAATGAGAGGCTAGCTCAAATCAGAAATGCAATTAGAACTTTCAGATAATATTATATTGAATTATATGTTAAATTTGAATTTTCATACACGCCTTGTACAGTCACCTTCTATCTTCTGTATGTATAAAATAGCTTATCTCGATTCACTGACTGACTGATTCATCATCGCCGAGCGTAAACTTTTTTCTATTTTTGGTCAGTAGGGTAGTTTTACGGGGTAGACATACACTAAAGATTTTTGAATATTCAACCCCTAACGTCGTGAAATTGAAGCGAGAAATTTGGGAAAACCGGTCAATTTTAAAATTACAAACATGTAATTTTATTTATGGGTTAAAAAATTTGTAAATATCTTTTTAGTGATTGTGAAATTTTTGCCCCTTTGTGAAATAGTGATCAACCCTTATTTAAGTTTGTACTGAAGACTATAATTTTTGATGTTAGAAATATGAAACTTTATTTATTGGCTGGCTTATGTCAATACTACCCGATTTTCTCCAGTTTCTCCGCTTTATCGGTTCTCTCCATATTTCGATGTTCTCTCTGTTATTTTTTCTTTTTTTCTTCGTTACTCTTTCTTCTTCTCTTAATTTTTTTTATCATTTCCTTTCTCTATTCTTTTCTTTTCTCCGCTTTCTGTAACTCTCTCCACTTTTGTATTCTCCTCTTGTAAAAGTGTAAAATGGAGAGAAACGACGAGAAGTATAATAAAGGAGAGAAAAATTAGAGAATGCAATACTTAGTACAAGACGGAAACTCTATGCTTATTCTGTGGAAGATGCGTTAATGATGCATGAACTGAAATTTTTTCTTGTCAAATTTATAATTTTAATAGAATCGAGGCAAAACGTTGTAATATGTACAATTTACGTTACTACTAGAAAAGACAAAATTTCTCAAAAAAATCAGAAGCCTGGTGAACTAACTTTTGGACAAGTACAACATATGGTATTTATTTACGAAATTAAACTAATAGTTTAAAATTAATAATATAATCGTCTATACTCATGTTGCCAACCTTACAGCGGCTGAAAAACGAATACCGCGTAAAGTTAACGTCAAACAATCTGTCACCAACAAAAGAAATATTTTAATATCAGCTTAGCACCCTCAGGGAAGATATTTTTTATTTAAACCGAGCATCTCGTTATTCAGGTTTCGTGTTGTAAAATACGAGCAATGCCTTTTTAAATTATATTTCATTACACTGCTCTAGTTTATTCTTGTAAGTCATTCGAATAAAAAAATATTTTAAAATTCTTTTTAAAACATTATTTTAGTATGAGAAAGTAATGTAATTTTTTATATAAATTATTGTAACTTGCTTTACTTTTAAATTACATACTGCAATTGTGATTTTGACCTCTTACCGTCTCGTATCCAGTCGTTTGGTTATGACGTCTAAAGTAAAAGTATTGGTTGAGTTGTGTTTCTTCATTCATATCACGTTTTAATAGGACTTCTCAATGTACCTTCATATATACTAATATATATATATATATATGTGTGTATATTTTCTCACATTTTTCCGAAATTGGTTGTGAAAATCCATTATCACTTTTGACTTATTTTTGCACTCTATTTGAACTTGCACTCTAATAGTTTATATTCATGAATTTCAATTTAAAAAAATATAAAAAATAATTGAAATTGAATTCAAAATTTACGAGTATATATATATATATGCATTTAAATTACTGTTATTGATACTTACAAGGACGATAAAATTATTTTCAAACCAAATAAAGAACATTGCGCATTAAACAGATCCAATATCTCACTTTGTTTAACTACAGAACTATTTTCTCTAGAGCAGGATTCAAGCACCTAACAACCGTTTACGGACAGCCACATTTCAACCGTAGAACCGTGTGGATATTCCAAATTTCATAACCTTTTTCATTCAATGAGCATCAAATTCTATGCCTTTGTTGTTAACGTACAATGTAACTAAATATACCTCTAAATACAATTTTAACATAAATAAAATGATAATGACAATTATCATAGCCAGCCAAGGTTAGCCAATTAACAAGTTATAATAGTCCCACTTTTGTAGTTCACTCCACGTTGACCTTATACCAGAAACACAAAGCGAAAGAAGTGTGTATATTATGTACTAGTTGATGCCTGCAACTCCGTTTGCGTGTACTTTATAATTTTATGGCTTAGTATTTCCATTTACCATCTGGAACTTGGACCAAAAATTATGATAACTTTATTAAAGGTATTTTCTTGTCACAAAAACTTGTCTCAATAAAAAGTCCGAAACGATTGTAATTTTTTTTTTAACTTAACGCTTTTGTCTCTCATAACAAAAAAAGTACTTAAGGACATTCCGCTCTCCGCTTTGCACCTTAATTGAAATTGAACAACCTGAAACAAAAAAATTGTACAGATATCTATAAAATAAGCCTTTAGCTATAGGAATACGTCGTTTCTATTTTATTTAAATTATCAAAAAATACCCCTAACAAATATAAAAGAACGGTATATATTCCTTATATATAGTTTTATTGCCCAACAGTTATTAAAAATATTTTAATCCCAGTTAATCTGTTACGTAAGAGCGGTGTCGTGTCAGATGCTGCGTTTTACAAAGTTAATTATTTTACTAAAACAAACGGTTCTTTCGCCCACTCTTGCTCACGTCAATGACGGGTGCCGCCCACGTACAATGTTGCATTATTCGTATACCAGATGTACCTAACGGATATAATCACACATTTTTTTTTAATTCGATTTAGTATTCAATTGTTGAATCATTGAATTAAATTAGCTATTTGATGAAGATGCATAATTGTATGATATCGAATATAAGTATATCTTCATAGACACATACACATATTCCATTGATTTGCCGCGTGCCTGGCATTTCCGACCAAAGTGTGTAGTCTTAGGGGGCCCCTTTCAAATGCTCGCCTCCACTATCCGAGCTCCTCTCTCTACCCTACCAAATTTGTAAAGTTCCTACTCATCCCGCATTCGAAATACCTGTTAGAAACGAACTGATAATAGTTCTAGTGAGGCCAAAATCTATTAGTAGATTATGGAGGGATTTTGATATCTGTCCTATAGTTTCTTTTATGTATGTATTACGAATACAGTTATAGCAAAAATATATGTATTAATATTTTTTACTCAATACCTGCTTTTTCAATCTCAATTATTGAGCACAATTTTTTTTATAATTAAAACTACAAGCTTAATTTTTTTTATAATCATTGTCCTGGCTATGAAATGGAATTATTGTTGAATTCGGCCGCCGTTCTACAAAAATTATTGAAACCATCGTGGCTAAGTGGGTAACTGACTGTAAACGCGGTTGGCTGTAGGTTCAATTCCCACTCGGGGAATCAATATTGTTTAATTATTTTTACTGCACCACTCAGCTGAATATCGATCTGGCGCAGGATACAGAGCTTTGTAACATTACACTATTCTCTTTAACTAATATGCTGAGCGTAAAGCTGTAAAAAATACATGAATTACTCTTACTTTAATCAATCAATATATTATTTTCATAATAGCCTAATAACTTTTTTTTTTAAATTTCATTAACAAAGAATGTCATTTAATTGAGTTTAGTGATGTCCAAATTTTGCTATAACGAAGAGTTTTAAATGAATATTAGGTATATGGCATCGCATATACGAGTCAACGGTACGATATCTCGTATACAATAAACAAAAATAAGAGCGTGTTACCAAGTAAATGAAATCCACAGATTATTAATTGTATTGAGATTTAAACCCTACTGGGTTTGTACTTGCATATGGATGCTAAACAAGCTGGTCAACATTAAGAGGTAGTCGTAAAAAAGAGTTCTTATCTCTTATTACTATTCCAAATTCAAATGTTATCTGAGACAACATATAAAATGTTATCTGAGACGTTACACCGTGATTAAACCTTTCATATGATATACATTATGGAGGAATATTTCTTAGAACAAGTCATGGTGGTAATCTAAGATTGTAATTTTATATATATATAATCATATCCACTATCCTACATAGGAGTATAGAATATAGGAGTTGAACTTAAAATTCAATTGTTAACGAAAGAAATTCTAGTTTAATAAGGTTTTGAAATTCGATAAAAAGTTTTAAATTATTTGGTATTTTAAAAAATTAAGTTGATGTGATAAGTGATTTTTTAATTAATGTACGTCATAAAATAGTCGGTTATTAGGTTACAGTATTGGTGACTGTCCTATGATTGCACTTCTTCCGGTTTCAATTTCCCATTAAAATTTATTGATAAAAGCATAATATTAAAAGTACACTTTGTTTATTATAAATCATATGAATGACTACTGTTACCTAATAACTGATATAATATAACAATTTTAATATCTTAAATATAATAATAAAAATCATTTTTAAGTTCAGATGAAAACACATTTTCGGGTTCAAGAGGCGCTGGCTGAGTCCGCTACGTTAAAATTTGTATACGTTTTCTAAAAACATTTTTGATATCCTAAGTGTGGAAATAAGAAATAAAATAATGAAATATTTGAAATCTATTTTCAAGAAATACAGTAAATTTTATTCACGATAAATATGTACAACATTATATTTCTAATATTTAAATTTAAAAGCCAACAACCAATAGCAGTACAAGTACATTAATTGTCCATAAATACACACATATTACTTAAATATATCGTTTATCTTATCCATATAATACATTAAGACAAACTCAATAGGACAGCACTATTCTAACATTTAATTAACAGTATCCACGCAAGGCATGACCTGTACAGACAAAATCTAATGCTATACTTTTTAAATCAACATATACAAGCTATTTTAGTCTTTATCCTAAACATGTAAAGGCAAATAAAGGTAATATTCATGTGAATAGATTTAGAAGACAGCGGTGTCTCTTTTGTCATAGGCATTGTTAGCCACAAATCAGAATGAGTAAAAAAGCTTAATGAATAGCTTCGTTGATCGTAGCTTTTGAAGCGCGTCGCTTGAGGGAATCATTCAAACGATTAAGCCCGAATATATAATTTAGTAATTCAAACGTTATTTATCTCTATGCACCGATGATTTCAATCCGATCATGAAATGTCTTAATTGAGTCAGTCGACTTCGTACTTTGCTTTATTAGTATTAAGAGTTAAATATATTAACAAAAAGTGCTTTTGTCTAATTCGCATTAAAATTGTTTAACCTTTTGCTTCTATCTATTAAACCGTAAAAGAAATATGGCGATACCGGCATTATCGCCATGTAAAGATTTTCATCAAACCGTTACAATATTCAAAATGCTTAATTCATCAATTCCTATCGTTTCTCAACACAAATTTTTCAGCTTTATGCTTTTTTGAATGAAAATAATTAAATTCCTTCTGGATGGTAATCGAACCCACTACCAATTGCAATTACAGTTATACAGTCTCCCACTGTGCCACACCCCTATGGGCCATTGTGGCACAGTGGGGGAGTGTATATATAATAAATATAGATTTATTATTCATTATTATTGTGTATTTGTGTGTTTATTTAAAATAAATCAACTTTTACTTAGCTTAAAATAATATTTCTATATATCAACCCTTAAAATATGAATTAAATGCAAAATTATTACTTTATAAATATAATATTCAAATTATTGTGTAAACAAACAATAAACGTTCACTTAATAGGGTCTCTACAGAAATTAAAAAGCGTGGGTTTCATCCAATTGTTTTAATTAACGGCCAGCGAAATGAAGCTTGTTTCCGGTCAATAATTAAACGGCGATCAGATATGAATATATAACAATTGAAATACGTTGGCAGACTTGCGATTTGGCATCTAGGAATTTGTAATATGCATTTTATTACAGCCATGTATATTGTATATCTCTTGTAAAGCTTAGCTAAATGAATAAATTCATTTATTGCCTCAAGGTTGCCTCAAGAACGCGTATGTCCCTTTATACACAAGTGTATTTCAAATACTATATATAATATGTGTTATACATATTTTATTATATTCATATATTTGTAATATAATACGATCTTTGTTGTTTGCGGTTTTTACACATTTTGAAATTAATCTATTTTAAATAGATGAACCGTGGATTTTGGTATTGGAAAATACATTTTATAAAACCCGACTCTTCGAACAATTTACAGTAGTCCGTGGTCACAGGAACACTCGATATATTTCTAATAATTTATTACCAAAATACATTGCTTTCAGCACTCCTTCTCGCCTTTTATTGACAGATTTCGAGCTGCGTGACAAAGAGCGTCGTGCGTCTATCAAAATTAGTCCAAATAGACGAAACGAAAATAATAAGTACTAGCGACCAGCCCGCGGCTTTGCCTGCGTAAACTAGATGACTAAACTATTTCGTTTTTATGTCTTACTAATAATTATTCTACCTCGTATTAAAATTTATTTCATATTTAGTTCATAAGAAAAATAATACTTATACAATATAAACAATTTTGCAGTACTTAAAGTATACGAGTAGTTACAGTATAGCACCCTGCTATGCTTGATAAGATCTTTGATTTTCGTGATTGCTACACATTTTGAAATGAATCTACTTTTAACCGGATTAATCGCGTATATTATTGGTATTCGAAAATACATTTTAAAAACCCAAAATTTCAACTCAAAAAGGGCTTGATATTGAGCTGATGAGTCAGAGAAAACTCAGTATCCAGTTCGATTTCCCCTTTCCGGCCGAAATCGAGCATTGCTTGTTGAGTGCCGGTACTCAAAAATGAAGATATTTAAAATATAAACAAAATTCAAACGAGTGGAAATCAAACTACAACCAATCGCGTTTACTACTTTTGTCTAAGTTATAAATTAACTTATCAATATCCTACATAGTATTAATAATATAATATATAAAACAAGAATACTTATAAAACAAACAAAGAAAATGGCTGTATTGATTAAATAAAATTGAACACTAAATTGAGAACAAAGGTGCCAAAAATACCTTTTGCTTTAATAAAGCACTTTGTGATTCATAGCATGCATTTTTCATGCCAACAATTTTGTGGAAATGCGAATTGGAAAAAAATTGTTTCAATAAACTTAAACTTACAAATAGTTTATTTTGTGTAAAATTTAATCGAGATATGCTTCAAATCGGGTAAAAATTAAAAAATATTTCGAGGTAAAAAGCTAAAGTATAATTAATGCTATAATTGTTAATATTATTTACAATTTACATTTAAAGACACCCACCCAATGGACACACATTTCACAAATTTGACTATATACAATGATTTTAAGTTCTAACCCCACATAACTTCAAATCATTATATATAAACAAAGTCATTATATAAGTATATTATTAATATTTTTATTACATAAATAAAGTGTAGGGGCATGACTAATATTATTTATATATTAGGATATATAAGGAGACAAAAAAGACAAATAAGTAAGACATTTAACACTTTAAAGTGTTATTCACACACTTAGGAATTTGAAAAACATTTTTAGAAAACGTATATAGATATTAACGCAGCTTGTTCGAATCGAAATTTCATACGTTTTCTTAAAATATATTTTTAAGACAAATTTTAAAAGCTTTGTTACATAATAGTCACATTCAACTGCTATTTAATTTATTCTATTTAAACTTTAATGATGTAACTTTGAAGCTTTTTATGAAATATAATTCAAATATATTATAAAAAACCGAACTGGCGCCCCTTCGAAACCCGCTGCATTCAAGTTTTTATACACTTGTCTAAAATATGTTTTTCAATTTCCTAAGTGTGTGATTTTAACACTTTAAAAAAGATTAAAAACATATTATATTAAATAATTTGTAAGTACAACACCTATTGTAAAGAACACAATTGCAATATAAATGGTTATTACAAAGTTTAATAACTCATTGTCATTTACAAACCAATTTCGTACACTAACTGTAGCGTTATTTAACTATTATGGTTTAAATATAATTACATATATTTTGCTCTTTTATAAAAATATAATTTCGTCTTTTTGAGTTAGTAATAAATCTTTTGTTTTAAATAAATAGTATTTTTAAATACTAGTAATTATTAAAGTCAGAAAATGGCACCAATCGAGAAAAAATATATACTTTTTTCTCGCTTGGCGCCATTTTTCATCACCTTCTTATTTCAGTATACAGGCTTGTATAAGCCTGTATACTTACTGAAATAAGAAGGTGATATTTAAACAATTAAATATAAAATTACCATAACAAAAATATATTATCAAAAAAAATATATAACTAAACCATTTCACAATTCTTTTATACTTCTTAAAAAAAATCACAATATTTTTTTTTAAGGAGAAGTAAGTCCTTAGCATTTTATAGATTCATCGTGCTGGTGCCGGGTCCATAGCGGTGCTGAGGAACTTGGAGTACTGGATGGGACTTACGACACCAATGTAGACTTAAGGGGCATTATTGTCTTTCCCTATTAAAATATTATATTTAAGAATATTTATTATATTTAGAATTAATATTTTAACATTTGAGGCCGGCCGGTGGCGCAGTTGGCCAGCATCTGATTGTTTACGCAACTAGTTGCGGGTTCGATTCGCACTCGAAGGATTGATTTTTGTATTTCATGCATTTATCTGCTCAAGTAAGATGAAGCGCGGCGTTGAACGCCTCTACTCAACACGACAGAGAACGAAATGTAATAATATGTATAATTTGAAGATTAAAAAAAATATTTTTACAAAATCTCTAAGGTATTCGAATCTACAATAATATTTAGTCATGTGCCAGCAAAGCTACAACGGTGTTCATTTATCTCCTTTTAAAATCTAGAATTTAAGTTAGATATGTAAAATGGAGGCTTATCAGATAACAAGCACGTTTTACCAGTAGTTTGAAGTTACACCTCGTTCGAACAGCCATTCGGTCAACGGAATGGAAATGTTGCTCAAGCTAGGAAATCGTTTGACACTCGCTAGGCCGACTTGGCCACGAGTCACGACTGACCTCAATACTAACTTAAGCAGAGTAAATAAAGATCTAAGAGTTAAATTATTCCAATGCAGATAAAAATTATTCCAATGCAGATAAAAATTATTCCAATGCAAACACTATTCTAAGTGCACATTTGTGATTTAATCTTTATACATGGGTGAAAACAATGTGTTTTGGTAGAATAAAGACTTTAAATGTACAAAAAATTAAGTACCTACGAAGCGACGCGATTTCCTAGGTTTTCTGTGTCTACCTACTAGATAAAAGTATAATTAATTTAAAGAACTATTAATTACTTATTTCTATAATGAGAAGTCAAAGATAAATATTTTCCAATGCACATATATATACAAAGATATTAAAGATACGGACAGACGCAGATGTGTTGGTCAGCGCGCGTTCTTCTCCGCGAGCGATTTGCGCAGTTGTTTATTTATGCAGACACTTAACTGTTAAGGCTGTAGCTGTAAAGTATTCGAGATGCTATGCTAAATGGCTGTAAAATTATTCTTATAAAGCACATTTGTTCTGTAAATATTTAAGATAAAATTATATAATCCACTCCGTTCTCTACTTTCCGCCCGTAATCGAGACATTGTGTGTTGAGTGGCGGAACGCTACGTATTGTTTAGTTACCAGAATACAGAGAGAAAAAAACCCTCTGGAAAAAACAACGCATACTTTAGAATTTCATCACTGAACACGCAATATCATGACTTGATTTTACATTAGACATGACATTAAATTTTTTCTTATTACCTGCCATGCGATATAAAGTTAAAAAGTACAAAATAATATTATTATAATTATATATCACAATTCACCGACCTTATAAAAAAATTGCAAATAAATAAGATATAAACAAAAAATATATATTTTTAACATTTAAAGTGTAAATCGTGTGATAAGTGTGTACTTAGGAAATAGAAAAACATATTTTTAGAAAGCGAATAAAAATTTGAGCGCAGTGGTACAGGAACCTGCGCCTCTCCGCAAAAAAAACTATTAGATATTTTAATTATTTTACTCTTAATTTAAAAGAAAATAAGATTTACGCAATAAATCGACTACTTACAGTTCAAGGCTAACCCTTTTTCAAGGCGTGGTCATTCACGAACACCCACTGCCGCTGGCTGCTGTTTATGTGATGCATTTGTTATAATTTCTGCGGATATATTACGTCACCTTTTACAGTATAAATTGTAGAGAGTTGCTGCAAGCTATATAAGAAACAAATTTTAATGCTCTATTTAATTATATAGGACATTTATCAGGATGGTGCTGTTGTAACATTTTCGGTGATACGAAGGTAGCCTCTAAGTACATGAGATGATTTGGGTTCACATCCTCCTCAGGGGAAGTTTATATTAAAAAATTCTGGGTCTTATTAAGCTATGGCATTTGGATTTATCATTCAAATTCAATGTTTCTATTTGGAGGTGCTGAGAACAGTGTAATATGTACTCGTATATCATATAGGTTTTTTATGCTAAAAACACCAGAGCCTAAAACCAGAATACCCAAGCAAGAAAAAAGCATCAGGTATGTTAAAAAATTTAACATTTTAGTGAACCTATGTGATTTAAACTAACTTTGCTGTCAGTAAGCTGTCTTAACTTGAAGATAAGGCGAACAAAAGGCAAAGCGCTTGAATCCAACCATATTAGGCCATCTTGTAGGAGAATGCCTGTACACATGGCGACACTAAAACGTAAATGACAGTCCTTATTGCTTCATCTATAAAGACTGGAATGTAAGGAAAATTGCTATCTTTAGTCACTCGTACCCGTAACATAATCTCGTTAGGATGCCACCCGCCCATATGCTCTCTTTTAAGACATGAAGAGTGGAATTTTTAATGCATACTCATTTTTGAATTGTTTCTTGTAATATTTTCTGCAAATCGCGTTTGATTTTAATTAATATTTATATATTTTATTATTTTAAAAGTGTTAATTTCAATATAATGATTATTAAAGTACCATCTTCCAAATGAAATTTGTTATCACTTTATTTTGAGCCCACTACTTTTGAAATCTGTAATTTACACCTTATCACCAGTTAAACTATACCTTCTTGACGCACCACGTATACTCAAATAAAGAAGGCTTATTTATACGTTTCTAATGTACATACATTTGTAAGTCATGAATCATACAAAGAAGTTTTTATGTAACTTTTATGTGATATCTAATTAAAGTTGATATAATACTGTCATATCAAACCCACTTTGTGTGATTATTAATGATGTTCACTGTATGAAAGTAAATTAAGTTTTATTCGGCTATCGAAAAGTTTTTAAGATTTCGATAATGCCGTTGAGTCGAATTAGGAGTAGCGTGGGAGGTAGGTATCGATTTTATTCAATAAAGCTTCTATCTAATCGCTTAATGGTCTGAAGATTGATGAGGATAACCATGTTATTAATTTACTTGTCCTTGTAAGTGGTACCAGTTTAGTTAACCAAGTGAAAATAAAACTTTCTTTGTAGGGTTATTTGTGGCATCGAGATTACCGATTTGTGCTATTTAATTTAAAGTAATTATTTCTACACCGATAACCAAAAAAAAACTTTATAAACAACTGAAATAGACATAATATCGTCACAAATAATTATAATTCAGTGCATTTATTTACTTTCTCTAGTATTTTATTTAAACTTATTTTATTTTATTCTTCACATTTTCATTTTACGGTTTTAGGAGAGCATATACGGCCAAATGGCATATGTCTATTTAATTCAAAGGAAACATATAAAAACAACTCGTTTGTAATAAATACCATGACTTTCGTGTGAAGACACGTTTAAGAACTGCCCCCCAATAAAAATAAATTCAATTAAACTTTTAAAAGAGAGGTTCTAAAAGAAAGCATAATAAAATTGTAAATTCTATTAACCCACTCTGTTAGCTGACACTGTATATTTAAGTGTACGTTGTGCTCGAGAAAATCTTCCATTAACAGAGAACCACAATTAAGTTGCAATTTACTTGGATCACTCTAATTTTATTAAAGTATTTGGGTTCATTTAATTTTATATGAAAGTTATACAAATTATATTGTAAATTAAACTATTTTAAGCAGATTAATCGTTTATATTTTGGTATTCGAAAGTATATTTTGGAAAACCTGACGGTTCGAGTGAGACCAAAGATAAAATTATATTATAAACAAGCTGTGCCCGTGGCTCCGTCCGCGTGGAATTCTAAAATAAAAGTAGCTTGGCTTATTACATCAGCTGTCTGCTAGTAAAGACTTGTCAAAATTAGTTCAGCGATTCCAGAGATTAGCCGGAATAAACAGGTAAAAATTGTTATTTTGGTACATGCACCGTGTTGTATATTCATATGCAATTAGTAAATAGCTGTTATTTTAAAATTACAAACAGACACTCCAATTTTATTTATTTGTAAAGACGATAGGACGATCTCAATTGCAAAGTATATACCAATATTATTATATGCTATTCGCAATAAACCCTGAAAATTATAACTAGGTTTTTAAATCAACTTTTTTAGCAGGGTTGGCAGTTACGTAGCAACTAAAAGAACCTAGTCTCATGACACTCCGTTCTCTATTTTCCGCTCGAATTGCACGCAATCTTGCGCATTGGGTGTTGTGTCGAGGAACTTTACGCCGCAATGTCTTACTAGAGCAGGCAAAAAATATATAATTTATATATAGTCATTCTCTAAATAGGGATCGAACCCACAACTATCGCGTTTACTGTCAGACTGCGCGATATCTGATATAATTATTGAAGTCTATTGTAGACAATTTTCAACATTCTTATTTAATTTTCTAAATGTTCCATTGAAATTCAGTAAATGTCTCGATCAAATATTAGCGGTTAAATACTAAAACATTATTAGAATTCCTTGTTCCTCTCCTCTTTAGCACATTTCAACCAATCTTGTCATATATTTGACCTATACAAAGTTGAGCTTTAACCGATTCTCACACATTCATTGTGTCATTGTTGCTGATATTAACTCATTTATTGTATGTAATAGTTTCTAACTGGATTTTTTACATTTTTTTTTTATCACACACCCATATTGTTTACAGTCACTGGGTTAAACAGTCTTAATTAATTTTATAAAAAAAATACATTGTCGGCTGGCTTTAATAATTCTATAAAAAAAAAATATTTCAATACTTAAGTTGGTTCATGTGTATTAATTAATATAATATCATTAGTTAATATTTTAATATACAATATAGTATAGATTAATCTATTAACACCACACGAACAAATTAACTTGTTATTTTTAACATAAAGCTACTTACTTAGATAGGTAAATGAAATTAGATCCAGCTAAATTGAAATCTTTAGTATTTGTAGTTGATTTGGTTTTTTTCAGTAGCCGTCAAATTAGTATAGATATTAAATTACCCCAATGAAGTTAACGTTTCGACCACACCTTATAACAAGTTATAAGCGGAATCGGGAAATCTAATATGCGCTTAACATCTGTTGAATTCTACTTTCGTACTAATAAGAATTAGAATCTGGCCCTGATTTAATGGGAAAGCTAGTTACGCTAAACTATATTACCTACATATCTATTTATCGATATACGAAAACCTTTCAATGCTATCTAAATATATTGCCGTCCGTCAATTCGCTTTGAAATTTGCACTTGTGTCCGGTACCTAGGTAATCTATACATATAATAAAAATGTAAATGATCGCTATCTGTACATAGAAGATATATGAAATAATATATAATATATCAAAATAGAAAAATATAATATATAAAAATAGAATGATTAACCATGATTTTTTATTTTCTTTTCTGTTTGTCTATGCGTTTGTGCACGCTAATCAATGAAACGGTTTAACTGATTTAAATGCAGTTTTGACTATTGTATTGTGGGAAACATTGTTATTGTGGTTATTTCATTCCAATCGGTTCATAAATGGAAAAGTTAGAACTATTTAATTTATAAATTCAAGCAATGTTTGTAATTTAAGTAAGAACGCAGGCGGGCAAAAATACGAAATAGTTTAGCCTTGTAGTTTACACAGGCGAAGCCGCGAGCGGGTCGGTAGTACTATTATATATTCATACCATATGCTTGATATATTTGCCATCACGATCACATACGTAGTTTGTTATATTATTTAACCATGTAAACGCGATTGCTTCTATTCCCACTCGGGGAAATAATTATATTAAAAATAATTTAATTTCTTGGCTTTAATACCTAAAATAAAATGTGGCATTGAGTTTCGCTACTCAACACGCAATGTCTAAATTTCGGGCGGAAAGCGAAGACAGAGTGTCTTGACACTATGTTCTCTCTGACTTCCCTGCTATGAAAAAAAGCGTGAAGCTGCAAAAAAAATTATTATAAGAAACTTTACCGTATTTTTAAGTTACTCTACATAAACACTGCTATGTGTATTAATACAACTTTTTTTGCAGCAGCTTCACCTGACTGTAAACGCCATCTGTTGTGGGTTCCATTCCCTGTCAGGGTACTGCTCCTAATAAAACGCGCGCCGTTGAATACCGCGGGAAAAAGTGTGAAGCTGTAAAAAAAATAATTATAGGAAACTTCACCGTATTTTTAAGTTACGCTACGTACACACAGCTATTTTTATTCATACAACTTTTTTTGCATCTTCACCCTTTTTTCTGCATAACAGAGCAATTAAACAGCCTCTGGCTATTACAAATAAATAATTTTAATTTTATATAAAAACTTCATTTTAAATATTAATCATATTACATGCCGTTAATTTGTTTATCGAAAAGCCATAATAGATAAAGGGGCAAGTGTTTGAAGATAACTAGTACTGGCCAGCTATCTGTGTACGATCATCGTCATTATGCGGTGAAAGCTAATGAGGAAATAAGGGCGTTATCGATAATACTGCATTTGCAGGAAGCAAGGTCTTGCAACGTAGAACATAAATACATTATTACGAAATGAGAGAATTGTCTGAGAATCGAAAGGACAGCGTCTGACTGTAAACGCTATTGGTTGTGGGTTCGATTTCCTTTCGGGGGAATGATTATATTTTAAGTATTTTAATTTCTCCTCTCTAGCACCTAAGACAAGGCGCACCGTTGAATACCGCGGGAAAAGTATGAAGCTTTATATTTAATTTCATAATATAACACTGCAATATATTTAATGACTACTTTTTTTAGCAGGGTAGGCAAAGAGAACCGAGTGTGAAGACACTCCGTTCTCCACTTTCCGTCCCAATGCGAGACTATGCGTGTTGAGTGACGGAACTTAATGCCGCTCTTAGTCTTACCAAGACGGTGAAATGAAAATAATTAAAATATGGGCGTGGGAATCGAACAACCAATGAAGTTCTGCGCAGGCCATTGCGTCACAATGGCCTTTTATAATGTTACATTTTAATTTTTTTATTTTCCACATATACAAATGTGCAATTTTAAATGTTCCACATATATAAAGTTTTAGATAGATAAATTACATCGAACTAGAGCATTGAATGATTTAAAATTACAAAAATAATGAATTTGTTTAACTCAAAGGTTACTTCCCAGATTACTACAAAATCTGTGACAAAAAAATACATGGTCGCAAATTTTACAGCCTTTGTTCATTGTATAACGTTTATTTTTAATTAAATTTTCTGTACCATCATCAGAAGAGCAGTGATTTATTAATAAACGATCAAATTATTAAATCGAACTTTCATAATAAATGACATAACGAACATCTCGGCAAGCCGGTGTCTGTCATTTATATTTTGCACGAATCATTTTAAACATATTGTTGTTATTAAATTGCTAGTAATGACCGATTTCATATAAATTACAAGAAGATGACTCATATGGTATAACTTACATTATGTTTTTCTTAATTCACTTTATTAATGATAAGTATATATATATGTACTCATATAAAGGTGTCAAAGAAAGTTAACCAATTTCGTATGTCGTTTAACGAGATTTACATTAGTAGATTTAAGGAAAGATAAAAATATATGAAATTACATAAATTGATATAAAAGCTTATATTTGCCACAAATTTATTTTACAAATCGATGCCATCGTCGCTCAGTAGGACAAAAGCACAGTCTGGCTGTAAACGTAATTGGTTGTGGGTTCAATCCCGTTCGGGGGTGATTATTATAAAATATTTGGTATTCTTCGCTGTGGTACCTAAGACAAAACACGGTGTTGAGTTTCTCCACCAAACATTCAAAGTCTCGGATTCGGGCGGAAACTGGAGAGCAGAGACTTGCGGGAAAAGCGTGAAGTTGAAAAAATATTTAAATTGGTGCGTTGTTTCTACGGAATCTGTCAATAAAATAATATATAAGCAAACACATATGTAATACTTGTATATTATAGTGTTTTTATCATGAAAATTTCATCTTAATAACGCTATAAGCACTTTAGATTACTAAATAGTATTATCTTACCATAATTGGAAAATAGGAATCATAAATGTATCCAAGCACAAGCTATTAGAAAGTACTGGTGTAGGTCAAAATTGGCAATTTATTTCGACAAGCATGGCTGGATCTACAGTACCGTAGATAAGGGTATGCTGGTCTGCTTTTAGCAATTCAGTATAGATAATTTACTTAAACCAATTAGAAACTAAATGTTGATTATATAATAATGATTGGATGCCATTGCGGTATAGTGTAACTGACAACATAGCGGGCTAGAGGTGCCATACGGCACCCGTAACTTTTCAGCCTCATAAAAAAAAAATATAGCAAATCAGATTAATATTGCAATATTTATATGTAGATTAAAGATATTACTAAAAATAGATTTTATTAAAAGGTTATAGATAAATTATAGTGATAGGTTAAGCTATAAACAAAATATGACCAATTTAAAAGAAAGTGGTGTCCATTTTGACAAAAAAAAATTATAATACTGATTTATTGCCGTTTGTGCAGATATTTGCGGGTACTTTGCTAAGACAAAGTATAACAAGTTGAAAATAAATCCACATCCGCATTCACAGTAAAATATCAAGTTATATTGACAATTGTACACGAATGGTGCGAACTTACCGGTAGGTACCGCTAGGTCAGAATGGGTGAACATGCAATATCGCAATTTCACGTAGAAAATAATGCAGTATCATGGTACTAAGTTTTCTCTAACTACGATAGTAGGTAGGTAGGGTAGTAGTGTATGCGGGAAAAAGGGTTAGTCTTCTAATAAAGCAAATAAAAAACGACCGAAACTCCATATATCATCAGACACCTACTAAATATTCAACACAAACTGCCATTTTCTTACAAAAACTTGACACTAAATTGAAATCTCGCTGTTGGATAACGAGCACCCTCATAGATAACAAGCTCTCGTACGTCACTCGCATTTTATCATATTGACACATTTCTAGTCTTTTATTTTATTCCACCTTTCAGAGACACTGGTGGCTGATATGCAATGACATGTCATATATTATGTCAAATGTAATAGAATCATCTTATTCAGGTTGTTGTGAGGACATAAAGGTTTTCATTGTCAATATTTTTTTTATAAAAATAATTAACAATTTAATTCAATTAATTTTATGCAGCCATCAAAGCGTTATTTGTAATATACACGATTTTCTTGAAATTATTTTATGTGTCCTCCACTTGAAGCCATCGTAGCGCAGCGGGACAACATTAGAATGTAACGGCGATTGGGTGTAGGTTCGATTTCTACCCGTGTGAAAGATTATTTTTCAATTTCTCCACTCTGGTAATACAAGACGCTCATAAGAAAAAGATCCCCTTATTTTATATAACTTATTTAACTAACTAAAACTCAATATTCTATGAATATCTTAATTAGTCACGTTTGGAGCACTTTTTATCGCTTTTTCTTATGCCATGCTGGAGACTATGAAAGGACTGCTCGTTGCTTAGCAGTAATACTATAATGCCCTATATGCATGCAACTGAGGCATTACTGAGTAAACGTGATAGTTGTGGGTACAAATCCTACTTAGGGGTATATATTTTTTTCTTACATATTGTTTAAAATGGAGATCGAAGTGACTACTAGACACTAGACTAGTATATAAAGGTAATGTTTTAAAATTGGTAATTAGAATTCTTAACAGTATATATTATTATTAATGAACAGTACACATATCAAAACAACAGCTGGCCAAAGTTTTGAATTATAAGGACGTGGATCCAAAAAGTTAGAGAAGCTAACTAAGTGACGGAGTTTGAAATATTATGTTACATTGTCTATAAGTAGCTAATGGGTTTATTCTATTTAGAACATATTAATTTTATATAAAAAAAAATCAGAAATATATTTTTTTACAATTATCATATATATAATTTATGACTAATTAATATACGTGAAAAATAATATTAAATAAAAGCTTCAGTATTATTCTCGTAGTCTGATCTAGATCTTAGTAGAGCAAGCACAAAGTACCTAGTGTCAAGACACGTTGTCACACATTCCACTTTTTGCCTGTATTGCTTATTCCTGGAGCAGTGGACCCGAGTAACAATCAAACCTACAGCCACCGTGCTTACAATTAGATGCTCTCCCACTGCGTCATGAGAGTCTTAGGTGAAGTTAATAATTATTTCCAACGATAAAATGCTTCTCAGTCACAAACATTGAAATTATACCAAAATTTATATAATTTTAATGTAAAATAATTGTATGTATATATTATTAAAACTATATCAAAATTTGTATAAGCATATCTAGCGAAACTTCTTATACCTTACCAATAACATAAGGGGTTTGTTGAATACACCCGCATATTCAGTAATATTGGTGGGAACTGCCGCCACGTGTTCCTATCGTGTGAACGATGCAAGCAGGATGAGATATTTGCCTTTGTTTTATTAGACATTAACTATAATTTCTCTTTAACTGAGAGCCCATCAAGCTTTACGACGATACTTTATCATGTCCCCTCTACAAATTAATTTAAGCCAGTTAAATACGATGATATCGTTTTAAATTTGAATATTTAGTTGAAAAGTTTTATAACTACTTGTTACAAATATTCAAATACCAGTGAATATGTACACTATTATTTTTAAAATAAAGGTTATTAAAATAAAATATTACTGGCGCAGTGGGACGCGTTTGGTTGTAATTGCAATTACTTGTGAGTTTGATTTCTGAGTGGGACTCAGTGGAATGATCATAATTTTATTATTTTATTATTTTCTTCGCTCTGGTGAACAAGATAAAATGTGGCCAATGGCAATGTCTCGAATTCAGGAGGAAGGTGGAGAATAAAGTGTCTTGACGCTAGATTCTCTCTGACTGCTCTGCTGTGATAAAGCGTGAAGTCTATCTTTCTAGGTTTAAAACCAAACCGTGATTTTCTACGTTCGTATGTACGATTCGTGGACCAAAGAGGGAAAAATCTACACAAGTAAGCAACTAACTAGATATTTAAAACGCATAAATCTAAATGAAAGACTTACTCAATTTTAAATGCAACATATCGCAAACAGTACAAAATCTCTTGGGACATCGGTATTTCTTGAATCTGACTAAACATTTTGCTTGACCTTATATTCCTAAAATGTGTAATAGTGGTAGAACTCACACTTTCACAGCAAACAGTTATGTCTCAGACTAAAAAATAGTAACATTACTCAAAAAATAATAACACTACTCTATACAAACCAGTATTAGTGCACACTTAGACTTAGACCCAAGGACTAGTGCACACACACTTGAGAGTACTCAAGACGCACTTGTTCTATTACACATTACATATATTTTAATTTTGAATTTATAACGGTGTTCCAAACATTCATACTTAGTCTATGACACTGATCCCAGCTCTTCTTCCTGCAAGCCATAAGTCATAATACTCAATCAATTATGGAACGCTAAGGTGCTTCATCTTATCTTCCCCAAATGATACCACAATGGCATTGGCAACATCTAAGTCTAATTCACTTTAAAAAATTTTAAGCAAGTAGTAAGTAAGTACTTGACTAAACAATGCTGATCTGTGCCACTCATATCAATTAATGTATAATAAAAATTATTTCAATTGTAATTGCAATTGTATTGTAATATAAAACATTTCCTTAAATATTCTAATTATCAAATTATACTACCTGAAAAGCACAAGTTTGAAACAAACAGCTTATGTTCACATCGTGCGCCACAGTACAACAATAAAGCGAGGTGTTGAAGTGCGGGGGGGGGGGGTCTAATATCAATTAACTAGTTTAATTGAACTATTTTAAGCCGGATTAATCGCGTGTAATATTGGTATTCGAAAATACATTTTAGAACCCGACGTTTCGAACACTACAGTAGTCCGTGGTCACAGGTAGACTTCGAATACTAATATTATATGCGATTAATCCGGTTAAAAATAGTTTCATTTCATAATGTGTAATAATCGTGAAAATCAAAGTACTTATTAGTTTAATTAAATTTCCATTGCCACTTTTTATTTTATCTTCAGTCTTTTCCCCACATAGCAGGTAGGCAGGAGAGAACTTCGTAGGAGGAGACAACTTTGTGTCAAGACACTCCTTTAAAAGCTATCCACCAGAATTTGAGGCATTGTGTGTAGAGTGGTGGAACTCAACGCTGTGCTTTGTCCTGCAATAGTGGGAAATTGATGAATGAGCAAAAAATAAAGCCGCCAATCAGTTTCACTAACGTCCCACTGCGCCACAATGGTTTTCAAACAATTGTCTGTAAAAGACCGCCACCCAACACGCTGTATCTTTAAAATATGTAAAAATAAATAAATAGTCTTGACCAGAGGTTATCTCTGTCTGTGCAGCTAAATGAAAAAGATGAGGGAAGGTACAAAAAATACTTTGCCACTTTTCTAACGGTGAATCTTTACTATATTTGCAAGTGCTGCCTTAAGGTAATTTTTTATATGACATATTAATTATATTACTTGAGAAAATCGTACGTACCTATAAATATAAAATATATTCCCTAATTTGTTTCACTTTATTTCTGCACGAACTTCATCAAAATATGTAAATTCATGCACAAAATATTATTTAGTAACACTATAGCCAATCGATTCCACTGACATGTTCAAAATCAAATGAACTTACCACAACGACTTTGCCATTTATTTTAATAAAATATCAAACAAACGTATATAATATGTTTACAAAGCTCTCAAATGACAAACGTCAAATGTACACAGTCCAGTCACTACGAGTATTAGCTGCACAAATATATTATTTTATGTAGGATAACGTTTTTATTTCAAACAAATGTTTATTTAAATGAAATAAAGCAAGGCATGTATCTGTTAATAAACGTATATATGTGTACATAAAAAATATTTGTACGTTTTATGTGTACTTATAGTATAGTATATAGTCTTTAAATCTACCGAGGTTATTTTTTTAGTTTTCGCTACAAAACTCCTACATTTTGCAAGGAAGTCTGAACCAAACTTTGAACTAAGAACCTTCGCGTTTAGTTATTATTTTATTAGACTCATATTTAAATAGTTTTGTAAAATAAAATTTTGAGCATATATTTAGAAAACGTAGCGTTTTCATGGGGCGCGGGTTCAAATCCCCCTGCGTTTAAATTTTTATACGTTTTCTTAATATATATTTATCAATTTCCTTAGTGTGTGAATAACACTTAGAAATTTTTTTTTTAAATATTTTCTAAATCGCATTCTCTCTTGCCAAACGATTGTTCGTACCTTTGGGTAGTAGAAATTTGTAAAAATATCTCTACAGAGATGCTAACAAGAAATATAAGTTGTAATAAGTATTTATTTATTTACTAAGTATATAAGAATTTCAACGTAGCTGGCTGGATTATACTGAAAATATTTTCATCCTTCCCTCTGGTACCCCAGACAAAACGCGGCGTTGAGTTCCGCCACTCTACAGGCAATATCTTGATTTCAAGCGCAAGGTGTAGAAACGAAGTGTTTTACACTAGGTTCACTAAGCTGCAAAAACATATTATATCCTGAAAACATTTTTAGCTTATAGTTCCAAAAATAACCTTCATTAAATGAATAATTTTCATATAAAAAGAGAAACCAAAAGCCAAATCTCATTCGGAAATGCTTGCAATAGTTCCATTTGAAGGTATTTCTTCTAATCTTGGTAGTGTATATTTTTGCCTTTATAGCAGTGTGATACGTTTTCTTTAACGGCCTTTCTCAGCTGTCTAGGGAAGAGGGAAAAGCAGTCGTTATTTACGACTAACTGTTTTTCTAAGTTAGCGTGTCTTTGTATTTTACCTTCCACTCTATACATTTGTCATTTTTTATGTGATAACACGTTATATGGGATAAAGCATCTGTGATGTCGGTATTGTCGGATAAAAAAAATATTAACTTTTGTTTAGAAAATAGGTACGTTGGAGATACCTGTATATAAGCGACAGTGATCTTAAATTTATTCATTATATATTTCAAATAAGATTATTTTGGAACTCCATATTTTGAGGATTTCGTAATAATTTTAGACTGTTTCTTTTACCAACATATTTCAATATTAAGCTATTTCAATATTATGATATTGAGTAAATAAGACTACTTTAAGGCGCAATTGTGGTGCATCTAACTGAATGCGAAGGTTGTGGACCAGAGCCCTACCCAGTATAAATCTGTATCTAAATTATTTCCAGTCGCTCACTCTGGTCTATTAATAGTTCCGCACTTTGTCTGTTTGTTGTTCCGTCCCTTTACACGTAATTTACGGAGCATCTTAGGACTAAATCTTAATATTAGGTATTACCAAATTGTATCTGCATATGTGGTAATTCCACTTTCACTCCAAGCTTTACGCCTAACAAGACATATTTAATGTACGAAAGTTTCGAAAAACAAAATTAATTATTAAACTAAAAAGAAAATATTTGAGTGTGATTCGAACTCACAACCATCCGGTCCTTTGAACTGCAATTTCATCATCCACTTATTTAAAATAACCAATATTCATAACATAGAATTAATAACCGAGACTTAATAACTTAGAAGCTATCTGACATTACGAGCGTTTAGCATTTGTATGTTTACCTTTCTAACGGTAAAACTCGATAGATGATAAGTAAAGTTTCCGCGTTCGTTATACTGATAAGCAAAACACTGCAAACTATGCACACAGGAGAAGTCGGGAGTGGCTATCGGTCATCAACCCGAAGGAATGGACCACATCAAGGTCATACTGTATTTCTGCTGGGCACTAATGTAATTGAGGCTAACATTACGGTACACGTACGAAGTAAAGCGTTTGAAATAATACCTTGATTGCAAACGTAATGGATATATAAAAAATATATAAACATTTTATTAATATTTGCCAGATACGGGATTCGAAATATATAATTGTTTCCTATATGTATGCAGAAAAAATCTAAGCCAGACACTGTGTTCTCCACTTTCCGCCTGAATTCGAGACATTGCGCTTTAAGGGGCGCAACTCAACACTGAGCTTTATCTTACCAGAGCGGAGATCATTTATTTATCATGACAATTTTTTCTACCTCATATGTCCACTTCTAGGTAAATACATAGTCTATTATTAATAACGAATTGCAATCAATGGTAATCCTTTTGTTATGCTGCTGTGTAATATTGGTATAAAACGAACAATAAATTAAAAATGAAACTGTACGAGTACAATAATAGATTTTTTTTTCATTACGCTTTGTTCTAAATATATATTTTAAAAATACTATAGTTTAATCACACTTTCAAACAAAGTGATATGTCACAAAACGGCATTACAGAAGCTTAAAGATGATTAGCCATTTTATACCTTCAGAGTTACAGTTTTGTTAAACCTAACTAGACTGCGAAATATACATCTATTAAATGTCTTCATATACATACTGCTACTTGGATTTGACCCCACGACCATCGACAATCAGATGAATTCCAAATTCAATACCAGGTTCCTTTATGTTTAAATACTAGTGACCCGCTCGCGGCGGAATCTATATACAATTTCATCAGAATCGGTTTAGCTTTTTCGCCACGCTAACGTCACAGACAGACAGATTTACTTTCGTATTTATAATATTAGTGTATAAGTATGGATTGCATTGACTAAAATCGATACACTAAAATAGTAAAGCTCTAAGTTATTCCCTTGATATAATGTATTTAAGCCATTAAGAACGATCAAATTTGCATGTGCACTGCTATTTCCTAGAAAATACTATCGCATAATGCTTCTTTAATTTTTGCAATATCTCGACGGGTTGTAAATGTGTTTCTAGCATGCTACTATTATGGAAATTTATTAAAGAATTTCATTCGACCCATTAGACTTATAATACATATAACGAAACGTAAATATAAACGAATGTGATTTTCTTCTTTCTTTGCCCTTCCATGGCAGAGCTCAATCGTGCCAATTAGTGGTTAGCAAATTAAAATTAAGAGGTTTTGAAAAAAATTAAGAAAGCTTTCAATAATAAGTATTTTCACTATTTCCAAATAAACTAGAAACTTTTGCTTTCTTCAAAGTACTTACAATAAGCACTCCTTTGTGTGAAGCTGGAATTCATCTGATTGTTGATGGTCGTGGGGTCAAATTCACGTAGCGGTACGTTTGTGTATGTAGACTTTAAATATATGTATGTAATTGTTCGGTCTAGTCTGTTCGGTCTAGGTAAAACAAAGCTGTAACTCTGAAGGTAGAAAACGGTTAATCATAAGCTACTGTCATATTATTTATATGCAAAGTAAAATCTTTCCAATATAAAATCTTATCAATTTTATAAAAAATATATGTTCACGTACAAAAAGTGCTTATTTATTAATAACTTCATATTTTTTCAATACATATCCATAACTTTTCAATTTAATGAATTTGACAGGTATTTTTTTAAATTAATAAGTTCATTTTCTTAATACAGCTTATCCATTTTAATTTTTGTTTATTTCGCAATGTTATGTTCGTTGGCTTCAAGCATTTGCAATCATGCGTATTTTACAAACAAAATACGCAGTAATTTCCTATCTTGTAATACATCGTGCAACTATTTTCGATTTACGTGTCTAAGTTGCAATTTCCAACATAAATCCATTTTATTTTGTAAAGTTCTGCAACAAAATGTGATTAAATTAGGAATATATAATTTGAATAAGTAATTATAGTCAAATTTATCATATAAGATATGTTTTTGTATAATAAGACCAAAAAGTTTTTTGGTATAAATTCAATTCATATCGTAAAAATACATCTTGCAAAAAACTCTTTCTACCAATATTATGCGGGCGAAGTTATCTAAAATGTGCCATCGATAAATTTCATATAGAGACAAGAGCAGAAAGTTCATAATAATGTATTAGAAATACATTAAGTTAATAAGGAAATATTACACATAATACATTGTGTTCGACATACACTTTTGTATAAAGTAACATGTATGTATGTAAGTACAAAGGAACGCGTATTTTACGTCTTAACAAGGCCACTAAACTAGCTATCTCATAAAATATATTGGCCAAGTTTCAAACTCAGAACCTTGAGCTTCAGCTTTATACGATAATATCTATATCTATACATATAATAAAAATGTAACTGATCGCTGTCTGTATGTATAGACAGCGATTAGTTAAATCTTATCATCCATTTTTCCATGTGGAAGATTTATAGAAAAATATATAATAAGGAGCGTTTATCAATATAATAGAACCCAAATAAAATATTTTTTATTTTCTTTTCTGTTTGGCTGTTTGTTTGTGCATGCTAATCTCAGAATCGGCTTTTTTATTGTGGTAAGCTTTCTTTAACATAAAGTGTTTATTTCACTTCAATCGGTAAAATAAATAAAAAAGTTACAACCATTTAAGTTTTAAATTCCAGCAAAGTTTGTGATTTAAGTAAGAACGCGGGCGGGCGATAAAAACAAATAGTTAGGCGAGCGGGTCGCTGGTTTTGCATACATTTATAATTTTATAAACTGTAAAAACATATATCATTTATTATACAACAGTTATGATTTTTTCAGTTTCGGTTTTATCATATTAGATTTGTGCGGTACGTATCTAATATTACTCAATAAATGTATAATTTATACTACTCTAATACACACTATATACTTTACCTGATTTCTGGGATCATTATACCGACATTATCAAAACAACCCTGATTAAAAAAATTGGAATTTATGGCTATTATTGTCAGATTTTTACAAAATTAGAAATTAACGAAGTTTCTAGGTCATTAACTACTGTCTCACTGTATACTGCACCCATTTTCTCCCTTGTGGAACTTTTACATAACATATAATTTGCTCTGATTTCTATAGTCTGGTAAGATAAGGTGCAGCGTTGAGCACCACCATCATATTCCGTCTTTAAATAGAAGGAAAGTGGAAAACGGAGTAAAAAGTCACTCAGTTCCCTCAATCTATGCAGTGTATATATATATATATATATATAAAAATTAAATGACGTTTGTTAGTCTTGCTAGAACTCGAAAACAGTTCGGCCAATTTTACTAATGTCGGTTTTAAAATTTGCTTTTGAAAGGTCAGGAAACATAAAGCAATTGCACGAAAAATAATAAAAATACTATTTTATCCTTACAAATAAGGTGTTTATTTCTCTGTTAAGCGAGAAACATAGCTATATTTATTATGGAATATTAAAAGACCTGGCATAAGTAAAATTCGGCCGCACAATTTAACGATATATAATAATTTATATATTCCATAGCTTGGCCGGTAATTTGATCTCTAAATTAATATTTATTAGCTTACAACAAATATGGCATTCATATGGAACAATTAGGGAAATGACACAGCAAAGTATATATAAATTTTGTAGAGAATGTCCTCGAAAATTATATATTTTGGTTTTCTATTAACTTTTATTGAATTCTGATATATTATTTAATTCTGAAGTTCGCCGGGTCAGCTAGTATTACAATATAAATGATATATACCAGGGTAGTTAGAGAAAAGTGTCTCTGCTCCATTTTCCGCTCAAAATCGAGATAATGTGTGTTGAAAGGCGGAACCCACCGCCGCTCTATGTTAAAGGAGCAATGACCAGCGCAGAGATATGAAAATATTTAAAATATTTTATCCCCCACATGTGGTAATCGACACCCACCACCATTCGCGCTTACAATCAGATATTGTTCCACTGCGCCACTATAGCTAATTTAAAAGGCTAGGTTTTTTGATCTTAAAATATTTTTATCCCACTCAATCTCAATTCATAATAATAATCAAATGTCACCAAAAATAGAGCAATAAATTTTATCATCTGTTGACCCACAAAATAAAACCATGTTGGTACATTTAAGATTTTATTCGTTAGTCATCCGTGAATTGATCCCAATCCAGCTGAGATTCTCAACATGTGGTGTTTTTTTAACCATTTATTATATTTTTTTTCGTAATACATTAGTTTCAAGGATAGTTTGGCTTTACCAAACTATCCTTGAAACTAATGTATTACGATTCATGTCCTACATATATTTTTTATACAACTGTTATTTATTATCGTATAATACTTTGAAAAGTTGTCTTATATTCATATTTTTAAAATTAAATTTACGATATTTACCTTTCATATCTTACAGTTGAGGCCATCGTTGGCGCAGTGGGTCAGCGTCTCACTGCGATTGCGATTGGTCGTGAGTTCAATTCCCATTCAGTAAAATAATCATAATTTATTTTTAATTCTCGAAATATCGTGTAAAATATATATATATATATATATATATATATATATCTTAGTATCAAAGCACTCCGTTCTCCGCTTACCACCCAATTCAAATTATTACGTGTTGAGTGGCGGAATTCAACGCCGTATTGTCATCGTATATTTAAATAATATAAATATTCCTTCGATTAGAAATCGAACCATCACATTCGCCCATCGGTCATTTATTTTTATTCTTATTTATAAACCATTGCGCAATCCATCATCTTTCACAATAAAAAACAATACCAAAATGAAAAAATCTACCGAATCCATCCCTAATCGAATTTACAATGAGTTAAAAATTCCAACTTTCATATCTCTGTGCGCCGTTGTTGGAATCCAAATTGTTTTCGTCGACACCCGCCATCTGCCAATGTACATGTAAACTATGTAGTTTCCAGACCAGAAAGGCAATGAAATATTTTAAAACAACTATTATTCACTAGTCTCTTTGAATACGAGCTGCAGAAATACTTTTGTATCAACGTAATTATTATGTATGTTTCTTTTTTATCTTTGACCATATGACAAAGAAATAAGTAATTAATTGTTCCTTCGCACCTTATAAATTGCATTTAGTGACGGAATGTTATTTTTCCAAACAAATCTAATCATTAATTACAATTTTTTGTTTTTTTTGTGCAATGTCGTGGTACCGAGTGAAAAATGAAGAACACTCTTTTTTTGACACTAGGATTTCTATGCCTACCCTGCTATGTGATAAACAGGGTGTGGGTGCTGTTTAGGTCCCTTTCTAAAACCTAGATTTTGTAAAACAGCATTTGTAAAATACTGAAATTACCCTCAAAATGTCATTACATTGCACCTTTCAGAAAATATAAATGCTTTTACTTTAATTTTTACAAATTACAATATAAAAGGAAGACAAAATACTAAATGCATGCTTTTAATTTAGACATTTTTTCCCACATAGCAGAGAGAACCTAGTGTCAAGGCACTCCGTTCTCCACTTTATGCCGAAAATCGAGACATTGCGTGTTGAGTAGAGAACTCAACAACCCGCTTTATCTTAGATACCAGAGCGGCAAAATGAAAATAAATTAAATATTATACCTCCGAGTAGGAATCGAACCCACATACAATGACGTTTACAGTCGCTTTTCCTTTGTGCCACTTTATGATCTAATCTATTATATAATCCATATCTTTACTAAACCAAATATAAATTCGACTTTAGGAATGTACTAGTGTATGTCGAACAAAGCTAAATTCCCAGCTTCGATGACACGACCATGTTCTTTATTAGTGTAACAATGCAATTTTACTATACAATATGCTGGACGCTGGGTGCGAAATAAATTCTTTCATAAAGATTTCCGCTATATTTGATTTTTGTGAATGGTCTTTTATATTGAAGGCTAGCGATCCGCCCGCGACTAAACACAAATTTTGCCTTAAATTTATAATTTAAATTGTAGTAACTTTTTTTATTTATGAACCGATTTTGACTTGACTTGACTTATATGTATATATATTGTTATACGTATGTCACAAAAGCATATAACTTTTATTCCATAGATTCTATTGATTATACAATAAAATGGCACAAATTATACACAAATGTCATTCCTCTCTGAGCTTCATAACATAATGACTATAATTATTCATAATGTTTAAGCTACAAGCAATTAGTTAATTCAAATTTTACCCAAAAACCTATCTCATTATAAGCAATTCTGATAATTAAAATTTATTTATAGGTATCATAGCGTTTATAGCGCAGTCTCTATCTATATTAATATTTATATATTGAAGAGCCCGTGGTTTTCAATAACATTCAACACATTTGCATTCACAGTTCCCTTCTATCTAAAAGCTATGAAATTTGATTAGATTCAAAGGTTACCTTTTTTTAAAATTCCAGTACTGGTATTTGGTTTCATGTCATATTATTAGTATAACGGCTAATATTTTGTTTTATACGGACATACAGTTTTTTTCTGGCTTTATAATAACCACGACGGTATTTTTGTCTGCGTCTTTTTTATTCTGTTTTTCTTTATTTTCTTTTTAACTGTTTAAAGACTGCGCAGTTACAGTGAAACTGAACTGAAGTTCTTAAACATATCACCTTATTTATATGAAACAGGAAAAATAGCAAAAGCAGTAAAAAATGTGTCTGTACGTTGAATATATTTAAGTCAAAGAAATTTAGGGCGTTGGAAAAACAGTAACAGAATACGAATATATGATTAGTATAAATTGTGTCTGTCTATTTCTCAACGGAGAACGCATTCGACTCTAAGCGGGATGGATGCCGGATGGATTCAATTCCTACTTTAGGTGATGGTTATATTTGATTATTTTTTGTTATTTCTCTCGGTAAGACAATGATGGGAGTAGAATTTCGGCATAAAATACTCAACATCTAGAATTGTTATTAAATAGCCGACAGTGTCCCAGGTCCTCTTTGTTTGCCGAGAGAGAAAAGCGTGCAGATGATAAAAAACCGACTGGAACATCTAATGTGAAAACTTAGGAACGTGACAAGAAAATTACCACCTTAAAGGAAGTTAATATAATTTTGGATTTAAGTTTAAATGTCAACAAGCGGTAAATGGAAGTAGTATGGTATATAGTATGAAATGGTCATAAAGTCGCAGGCATCAACTAGAATCTAGATCAATATAGATATTATCGAATAAACAATTGTAGATTGAATTACAGTGACATGTTCACTATGTCTCTCAGAAGGCTTAAGGTCGCCCAGCGGGCAATGGAGAGAGCAATGTCTGGTGTTTTCCTACGTGATAACATAAAACATGAAAACATCCGTAGGAGAAGTAGCCCACATTGCCCGAAGAATTGCCCAGCTGAAGTGGCAGTGGGCGGGACACATAGCGAGGAGAACCGACAGCCGTTGGGGCGGGAAGGTTCTCGATTGGTGACTACGAACAGAACTACGCTCAGTGGGCAGGTCCCGTACCAAGTGGACTAACGGTCTGTTCAAAGTCACCAGATGCCGCTGGATGCGAAAAGCGCAGGATCATTCGTAGTGAAGATCCTTGGGGGAGGCATAGGCCTCCCCTCTGGACATAGGTCCAGAACGGCTGAAATAACGAATTGTAGATTAAACTATTAATTAATGACAGATTTATTTGTTAAAATAGCACTATTATTGTTTTAAAAATTTTGTACACAAAATAAAACGTTGAATTCCGCTCATCGGCTTTCAAACAAAAAATTTAGTAGTGAATCAAATATTCGGATCGGAAAACATCCCTTTGATATCAATGCAACAGAAAACGGCCTATACAGAAATATATCAACTGAAATAGTAAAAAAAAGTACTTTATTCATACTATTCATTTTTTGTTAAATACTTAACAGTAACAAGTCCAACTGAATTCCTTTAAATCCCGATTTATAATCGGCATTCTACGTAACATAATAATAGCTTAAATTATGAGTCCATTACAAAATAGTGTGAGTTATAAATAAGAAAAAATCTTCTTATATAAGCTAAGCTAAAAAAGAAATATTTAAAGAAGCTATTTGAAGCGTTATCGTTTTGTATATCACATGTTGCTAGTTCATTGAGCATACAACTCCGATCCGACGTGTGTCACACCCACACTAACACTCGTAGCGAGGTGTAAAGTTCTTAATGTTACAAAAATGACGGCTCGCATCATTCAGCGCCTTAGAACTGTACTTGTTTGGAATGGCCAATATTTTAATATATTTTTATATATATATGCCTATAAAAGATAGTTTAATTTAGTTCATTGCTTATTAACTTACATATACTTGAAATTCCTAAATTAAAAATGTGTT
Source organism: Podotricha telesiphe (assembly GCA_038994665.1). Lineage (NCBI taxonomy): Eukaryota > Metazoa > Arthropoda > Insecta > Lepidoptera > Nymphalidae > Podotricha > Podotricha telesiphe. The sequence continues at coordinate 337,328 of JAOYRR010000161.1, read as the reverse complement.
ATGATATTTTCAAACCTTTTTTCGCATGACTTTCAATGATAAAAAAGCATCCGCGCTTGGTCGTAGGTACCAAAGCGGAGAAATGAAAATATTATAAGTCCAATAATTCCACCGAGTGGGAATCGAATCCACATCCAATTGCGTTTATCCGTTTTAGTCAGTCGTTGTCCCGTGGCCGATGGCCTGAATAAGTCATGCACCGAATACCTACAAATTTGACGGAGAGAGAATAATGTCTAAATTTTGATAAGAAAGTGCGCTGTGCAGTCAAGGTTCTTTATGATTCCACTTCTAAATTCTTTCATCTATGGATTTATGATCGCCATGTGATGTCGTGAACCACCATACCCAATTATTTATAGGCAGTATATTATATTCTAATAATATTCTGATGAGGTTTGATAACATCATATTTACATTTAAATCGATGGAATCAAATATTACAAAAAAATCAAAATTAAGGAAGCGGATAAATGGGAAAAGGTTATTATTTAAATTATCACAAGGCCTAATATATGAAGCAATTTACTCTAGACTCTTTATTATATGCAAGTTATACGGTTATGATTTATTAGCTTTGGATATTTAAAAGATTATTAATGAAATATAAAATATTTTATAACCACAACTTCGCGTTTTTTTCCGCAAAACAAGGTAGCCAGATAAAACCTACTGTCAAGATACTCCGTGCTCCACTTTCCGCCCAAATACGAGACATTGCGTGCTAAGTGGAGGAACTCAACACCGCGCCTCGTCTCGTCTTAAATAATAAGTGAAGCACTGTTTTTAACTTTTACTCCACCTTAAAGCAACGATATCATCATTTCATTAAATAATATTTAATCCGAAACCGTATTAGATTATTCATATATAAATCTTTGTTTTTGCTCTTTCACCGTATCGAATAATACAGCCAACAAGTGCCTGTAAAATGGTAATCAATCTCATTCAACGCCTTCCAGCTGGATGACGTGATAATTTTCTCTTGTGTTTGGCTTTAGAGTATATATCCTATATATTCATTAAAGTATGACTTTATCATACTTTAATATGAATAGATGTTCTCTTAACGTATATTTTGATATAGAGTAAATCTATATATAAAAACTTTTACTTTACTGAGTAACTGACAGACAACACGCAGAGCCTTAAGTAATGGGCATAGTACACTGAAAATAAGCATGTGGATTTCTTGAAAATTAAAGGTAAAAGGATTTTTAAAATTCGTACGGAACCGGAAAGACACGGGATTTGTCGTCTTATAGTCGACGCAAACGAAGTTGCGGGTTATAATTTGTATATTTATAAAACAGCAGAACAATTTATTCTTCTCTTTTTATTGAATCTTTGTTTTTGTAAAACTATTTTATATATCAGATTTTGAAATGCACGTGTAATTTGTTAGTTAGTCACTGAAACGGACAAGACTAGCGTTGTCAAATTTTAGCCATCAAATTTATGCCAAACGAAGCCTTTCTAATCAACAATCCTTTAAAACTGAGAAAGAATATAAAAGCTATTGACTAGGCAAGACAGATATATATATATATATATATATATATATATATATATATATATATATATACTATGACAATTGTTTTTGATTCAGCTTCACGTTATTTTCCGCAAAGCAAGGTTGTCAGAGAAAATTTACAGTCAAGACACCAGTGGTGAAGTCCATATAATAAGATACTCACCGGCTTACCTATGGTAAAACATAATGAATATATAAATTATTTGATAATCTAACAAAATTCTGTTTCAACTGATACAAGACAATTTAAACGTAAAATTATCTTTTGTAATAAAGTGTTTTTTACATACAAGCCGTCTTATAAGCTGTCTTACAAACCGTATTCATTAAATTTTTATAATTTTTTAAACGCTGGCTTACAAAAATATCACACTGCGCTAAGTCAAAACACTTCCTTCTCCAATTCCGCTCAAAACCGAGTCATAGTCTGTTCAATGGCCGAACTCAACATCACACTTTGCGCTGCCAGAGCGGAGAAATGGAAATTATTTAAATACAATAATTTCTCCTAATTGGGATAGATCTCGCAACCAATCGCTTACAGACAGACGCTGTCCCACTGTACCACTATAGCCTTTTGTATCAAAAAGAATCTAGTCGCGGGGAATGTAAGCTTTTAACTAGGCGAGACAGTAATATAGAATATGAAATTACTTTCAAAAAAGCACGATGACATCACTCACCCGCTCATCATTATATCACAAGCATTCCAACCCATTTCATTTTGAAAACATAATCATGGCACTACAACGACATGCTACATTTAAGACGCCTTAACTAATCAAGCGTATCCAATTGAGCCTATTAGTTCAATTGCTCCTAATACGGATTGCCCGTGGTCGAAATATGATGCGAAAATTCTTAATTACTAAAGACAAGAGCATTGAACTATTAAATCGTAGACTTGTATATATTACAAGCACTAATTAATATTGCACTTGTGATTTTATAAAGTCTTTATAGATAGATAGATATTATAGTGTAAACTTGAATGATTATTACAGCTTCCCGCTTTGTCCCGCCTAGGAGGGTGGTAAGAGAGAACCTCGTAACAAGAAATTCCGTTCTCCGTTCTGATATCGAGACATTGCGTGTTGAGTGACGAAACGCAACGCCGCCTTGTTGGATTAGATACCAGAGCGGAGAAATGAAAACATATAAAATAATTTCCTTGAGTGGGAATCGAACCCACAACCAATCGCTATTACAATCAGTTGCTGAACTATTGCAACACGATGGTCTTAACTTGTATTTGCATTTGTTTCGAATTACTTTTTAAATTTTTATTTGCTATATAATATATTAGTCCAATTTCCTTAAAACTAGTGAAAATCGCTTAATAGCTAAAGCCAAACATTACTATACTATTTCTTAACATTTTGTATGTAAAGTGTTATTCACACACTTAGGAAATTGAAAAAAATATTATTCTAATACATGAATGATAAAATTTGGACTCCTTTCGACGAAAATTGTATGGACAAAGAGGTATGTGATTTTGCACATCTAGTTTGTATGGCGATGAAGTGCATAGTGTATCTATTATTTTTTATAGTAATACACCATATACATGTAAACATGTACGTCAAAGCAGTAGGTATAAAGGTAGGCAGTAGAAAGTGACATGCACGTTGCTATGGCAACGTGTTGTTTACGCGTCAACGGGACATCCAGTATTTTTACTTTGCCCATTGAAGAAATTTACTTAATAAGATTAGTAAACCACTTTGTATAATATGATACTGGTAAATGAAAACAATTTTCTTGTTTAAACGTGAAATCATACAAAATAGAAGGTTCTTTTATTAATAGTTATTTTGAGTTACACTGGAGGAAAGCGGAGAGCGTAATTACATTATATTCGGTACTCTTTGCGTAAGGGTACAAAAAAAAAAAATAAGAAAAAACATATCGGCAGTACCTTTCAAGACTATCCCTTAAATAAAAACAAAAAACGAAATATCAACAAATACATGGCAATATACTTTAAATTCATCTCAGTTCTACCACAAACTTTAATGAGGCCACCCATATCTGTTTTTCCTTATCAACCTAGAACAGTAGATTCTCATTAAGTTTGACACGAAAGCGATATATTTTTGGTTCGAAATCGGTAACCTACGAATTTCATTAAAGAATTCCTTCCAGCGCGGCCATTTTCAACGTGGTTATAACTACTAAGGTATTTTTGAAATACGTTGGTATCCCCAGATTGTGATAAGGGCTTTGATCTGTGAAAGGAATGTTAATTAAATTTATTTCATTAAAACATTTGAATAATCTTTGACGCAATCTTGTATAAATAAAAGACTGATTGGATTAAATATTTGTTATTTTGATTGTAAATATAACTAAGCTCATTAAGTAGCTAATATTAAATTTATATTATAACGATGTTGAAAGTCTGTCTGTCTTTTAATGTATGTGGAAAGAATTAACACTATAAATGTTGGCTTTTAATATGAAAGAAACACGTATTCTATCGTCGATAAACTACTGTACGCGTCTTTACTTTTGTGTAGCCCATTAATTCTTTAAACAAAGTGGTAGATAGTGTTCAGAGTAATATCTACTTAGACTGGCCATATATACTCGTATTGTTATAATTAAAAATAAACACAATATTACTTTTGAATTTGGAATCTATTATATGTGATCATGATAGTTCATTGTGCTTTCTTATTTCCGCTCCAATATATTGTAAAATATTTAGTGATATTAAAATGTAGTGGGGTGGTGATAAAGAAAACTGAATCGCTGTGACTGTAATAAATAAAGTAGTAATAGTAGTAGTAATAAATTATCGTGCGAAATACAATTTTGAAAATCCTGCATACGATTGGTATTCGTCAAACGTTTGTGTACCGGGCTATTGACGGGTACAATGAAACCTCCTATGTCTGGGACAGAAAAATATCTCGCCGTCAACGTAGTGTTCGTACAAAAAAGGCGATCAAAAAGGAAGGAAGATCAGTAAGGGAAAGAATTCGAAGAAGACATATTTAGAAAACGTATAAAAATTTGAACGCAGCGGGATTTGAACCCGCGCCTTTTGAGGCACGAGTTCTTTCCAAATATGTATTTTTCAATTGCCTAAATGTGCGCATAATATTTTGTAAAAATGTTTAAAAAATATATGAATTTGAAGAAATCCTTTCCGATAGCAAAATATATTATCTCGGGAGGTGAGTATAGCACCTAGAACCATGTCACGTATTATAAAAGATGACTTAAGACTTGCAGTCTATAAGTGACGCACAGGTATTTTTTAAGTAATAATTTAAAAAGAATAAAGTGGTAAAATCAATACAACTACTTAAGCTGTACGCAAAAAGTGTCATGTCAGATTTTACGATCGAGCAATATTTTAACAAATAAAATGACCGTTTTTATGCTGATAACTCTAAAGAAAGCTTTCCAATTAGTCAAAAGAATATACGTGGGCATTATCCGACTTCAGTGATGGTTTGGTGGGGTGTTAGCTATGAAGGAGTGACTGAGTCGTATTTTTGTGAAAAATGCATCGAAACATTGGCACAAGTGTATCAAGACACCATTCTTGAGAAGTTACTTAACAACCTTAACTTAAGTGACTTCACTAAACAACACCTAGTTCAATAACCAAGAACGGTCCTATCAGCAAGACTCGGCGCCGGGTCAGAAAGCTCATCAGTACTGAAGACTGGCCGTCATCTAGTTCTGATTTTGATTCACTGGATTATTATTTATGGTCAATTTTAGAGAGTAAGGTATTGCTCTACACGCCATGATAATTTGCAGGCCCTAAAACAATCCATACGATTGGCAGCTTTGGTGCGTGCTGCTATTGATAACTGGCTTCAACGTTTAAAGTACTGTCTTGCAGCCAATGGAGACCACTTTGAATAAGCTTTATATATTTTTAATGGTTTTATATTAATGTATTAAACTGACACACTGTCATTGTAATTATGTTACGTACAATAAAAAAAAATTGCAACAATATTTATAGCAAGTCTAATTACTATCTCGTGCATCTAATTGTGAATATCTAGGAACTTAACCAAATGGACACAATGCACATTAACTTTTTCTATGTAGCCAAGGCAACGAGAACGAAAATGTACATTTTCTCAAAAGGAATTTAAATACTTAATCATCGTATATAATCAGTCTTGTACGCCAAATCTTCTTTCATAAGGCAAATAAAATTTAGTATAGCAGCAAAATTATTATAGCACTAATTTTATTTATTAATAGCCATGAACTTAACGCGTTTTGAATGAACAATTTAAATACTGTAGGAATAACTCGCACTAGTTCTACTTGATATACCAGTCCTTCATAAGAGCTTGTGACACCGGTCGCACATACTCTTGTCATATTTTTATAATTGACTTACTTCTCTGGTATCGAATGTTGGGCAAGTATTTTTTATGTACTCACATGATGAAATGTTAAAAAAGATACAATTTGTAATTCAAATATTATTTATCTATGCATATAATTAAAATTGGAGTGTCTGTTTGTAATATTAAAATAACCGCTTCTTAGTAGAAGCGGTTATTTTAACGTAATAAGCCTAAGTTAGTACTTAGGCTTCTTTTTTTAGAATTTCACGCGGACGAAGTTGCGGAGCACAGCTAGTTTTGATACAGAAACAAACGTACATTGATTTTTCGAATCAATTTTCAACTAGCATGGAGATATTTTTAAAAGATATATTTAATTATACTCGTAAGCTGATTGTTCTGTTTGATGAAAGAAAAATTATTGCAAATTAACAAATATTCAAATAACCGACGAAATAAACGGAGAAGGTACTCAATTTTTTAATATGTTAAATGCTTACACTCTTACACACTTAGGAAATATAAAAACGTACTTTTCTTATATCAAATTGTAATAAGCGTATTAAATAAATAGCATTCTCTCGTGGCAAACGATTGTTCGTAGAATAATCTTTGGTTAGAATAAATCTCTCTAAAGAGATACTAACAACAAAAATAAGTTGTAATAAGCGAATAAGAATTTTGACGCAGCTAGATGTAGAAAGCATAGCTTAGCGGTCAGCGAGCTTTTCGAGAGGCGCGTGTTCGATAACCGCCGTGTTCAAAGTTTTATACGTTTTCTAAAAATATGTTATTGACGTACATATTTATTTTTACGTTAGATAACGTATTTTTACATAGTTAATAAATATCCAACCTTAAGGATAGAAAAGTATGGGATTCCGTATACACATACAGATTTTACTGAGTTATCATCGGTTTATTATTATGTTAAAAAAATATTATTATTCGATAGTCAGTTATGTGATCCTGTAGAATAAACTGATTACTTTTAGTTATATATAGTCTATACTATATATAGTCTATACTATATATAGTCTATACTATTATAGACCTAATTACTATGGAAATTTATAATAGTATATTATAAATTTCCATAGTATGCATTAATTGCGAAAGCAGATATTATTGTATTAATATATATCAATAATAGGTGCATACACATAGTAGTCTTATCATTTTATTTTTTACTGTCTATAATTTGATCTATTAATATGTTTAAGATTAGACTTGAAAACAATTTTTCTTTCAGCTTGACGCTTTGTCATGCAGCAGAACCTAGTGTTCAGACACTCAGTTCGCCACTTTCCGCCCAAATCCAAGACATTGCAAATTGAGTGGCGTAACAGAACGCCGCGCTTTATCTTATCATTAGACCGGAGAAATTAAAGTAATTTAAATACTTAAAATCGATTTCTCGATTATGACCGAACCCACAACGATCCCGTATAAACTTAGAAATTGTCACACTGCGCCACGACAGCACATTTTTTTCTTAATTCATTGAAAAGTATTTGAAAATTTAATTATAATATATTTATTTATTTATATATTCTTTATTGCACACAATTAACAACAAAATAAAAAAAATGTCCAAAAGGCGGGTTAACGCTAAGAATCATTCTCTACCAACCAAAGTTGTCATGTGCGATATATTATATATGAAGGTGCGCAAATGCCAAAGGTATTCTTTTTATAATATAATGATTTATTTATTTTATAAAATTTTCATTCTTGTAATATAAACTATTTACTACTATATATATTTCAATTGAAATTTGAATAGTAGAATAAAAGGCAAGAACATTACAAAACATTTTATCTTAATATGTCCATATGTAGATAGAATAATTACAAGTAACCTCTTTCATTTTCATAAATAACAACGGCTTATTATAGTCAATAACATCTGGTTCTACTCGAACTAGATAGAGGGGGCACTATGCGCTTCCCACGATCATTGCAGCTTTTTATAAACACTCGATTTTGTTCACATATCATTATTTACAAGAATAAAAAACACCTGCTTTTGTACCGTTACATAAATAATTACCGAGCTACTGTGTTGAAGTTGCACATCGCAATCGAGTTGAGCATTAGGCAAATAATTATTATAAAATATAAAAGAAATATAACACTTTCAAAGTTTCTTATTCGAGGCCTTCTGACTGCAAGCGCAATTGATTGTGGGCTCGATCACCACTCGGAGGGTTTACATTTATATTTTTCACTTTTTTCTTTTTTTTAAAGTTATTATGTTATTCACACACTGAGTAAATTTAAAACATATATTTAGAAATCGTATAAAAATTTGAACGCAGCGAGATTTGAAACCGCGTGTCTTGAAAACCGTTCAAGGTTCAAGGAAAATGGTAAGGCAAAGCGCAGCGTTGAGTTCCGCCACTCAATACATATAGAGAACCGAGTGTCTTGACACTAGATTCTCTCCGACTACCCTGCTATACGGATGGTTAACGCTGGCATAACAATAGTTTAAGGTTCAAATTTTACTTTTAAAACTTTATATATTTGAAAATAAAGATATTCTTTTATTTTCCAACATTCCAATCTTACTTTTGTCGACTAATACGCTGCTACTGCCAGCTCACAGTATCTATTAGGAGACGAAACATTTCGAACAGAATGAAATATTTACAGGTACAATCTGTATGGGCTTACACCTCTTGTATGGGCACCTCACTATAAAGATAAAAATAAATTACAGAATAAAATATTTATTATATCAAATATGATTTAGAGGTATTAAGAACTCATATGTTATTATAAACTCGAATATTATTATGTGGACATTCACAAGCTCCAAAGACGAACTAAATGTTTTATTAACAGTGACCAAAAGCTAATTCTCAACGTTTTATAATTTAGCCATCTACACTATATGGATATGAAAAATTATTATAATTCTCTGCAACTACAGCTACAAATCACAAATTCAATCTTGTTGAAAATATTCCTGCAAATATTTGATTCAATCTTGTTACAAGACAGTTAACAGCCCGCTCCCAGCTTACATTTGTAGTGACATTCGTAGAAATTGAAGTGCCAGTTGCCTATTCTGCAAAGGAAATAGGTTGTAATTTTGGATGTACTTACATTTCAACAGATATTGAGATATTACTTCACATGTATCTAAGATAATCGTGCCTCCAAAAATCAAAATCATAATCAATATCTTCTTAATTCGAATAGGCTATTTATTACAAGCACTTTCGAATCGTCAATTCCATTTCTCCATTTAAAGAAAAAATTTAATTTTTCAATATTTTCCTTTTCCCGCTCAAAACTAAGACAAAACAAATTCCAGCGCCACAGATACATAAAACTATAAATGGATGGATGTTTAAAAAGTCAGTGAAGTATTTCTCGCTAAACATATTATGGGGAATTTGAAATAAAATATATTAACAACAAACAATATTTTAACAATAACCAATTATAACAAAAAAACATTTTTTTTTAAAGTATAATATTATATTTTAAAATGATATCCACAATACGGTCAATATAATGATTTCATCAAATAAATAGATGTCAAATGTAAAAGTGGCAGCAAAATAGTAATTACATTATTTCAAAATGAAAATTACATACTGGAAAGTCATAATTAACTGTCACAACGTAGTATGAATAAGCGAACTGGATTTTGATTAAAGCTTTTAATCTGTTCGTTGGTCACTTTCATGAGGTATAATATTAGTCCTTGATCACATTAAAGTGAGGAAAGTAAAAAAAAATATTGTATAATATCAACTTGATTGTCTACTAGCGACCCGCTCGCGGCTTCGCCTGTGTGAACTACACGACTTAACTATGTATTTTTTTCGTGAGCACCCGGGTTCCTACTTAAATCGCAAACATCACTTAAACTTGTAATTTAAATGGTTGTCTTTTGTTCATGAACTGAATACAATTAAATAAGCACTAAATGTTAAGCAAAGCTTAAGCTTGTTAAACTTACATTAATCAAAACTGCATTCAAATCTGTTTAGCCGTTTCTGAGATTAACATGCACAAATGGACAGATAAAGAGACAGACAGAAAAACATTTTTTTATATTTATTACATCTATTAATGCCCCCAATAATATTTTTTCTCATATATCTGCCATGTTTTGATCAGTTACAATTTTTATTATATGTATGGATATAGATAACACTTTATTTCGCCTATACACAAGAGTGTGTTCATCATCGTCAGCGAACACTTTACATGTATATTGTGTATATATCAAGGAAACCTTCTTTAGGAGCCTTAAACACTTTTGGATTCGGAAAAATATTATGGGTTCACTTCACCGACGTTCTATTGTCCTATACAATAATTACAATCAAATGTCAATAGTCGTATGTCGTAGCCTACAATTATATGTCAATAGATGTACTGATTGATGACACTCAAGTGTTCATTTAAAAGATTAAGTTTTCATATCTACCGATAGTCTTTATAAATGCCAATTTTTTTAACATAACCTTTTTACAAATTAAAAGCTTTTATTTGTCTAGTTATTTTTTTAAATTCTTAACTCATGAACTTCAAAAAGCAGCCTTTAACGAGTACGTAGAGATTAAACAATAAGAGAAATCATGTATAAGTAAAAATAACATATTCTTTTATTTCCTATGATACTGTATTACCTGTAAAGAAGTTACTTATGAAACTTGATACATACTATCAAGTTTCATAAGTAATCAATGTTTTAAATTCGACTATCTTATCTTTGTATCAATAAATCAATTTAAATCATATTTTGCCAGTACTTGGGGAAGAAGTCCTTAGCTTCATCCGTTTGACTATAATGTATAGCTAAGCTTTTATTTCAACTAACTTATTTTTTAGCTATTTTCATTTTTAAAAGTAATAAAAAATTTAAGATTGCTTTTTTTATACTCACAAAAGCCACTTTCCTTTAACCAGGCTAAATGTTTAGTTAAATATTAAAGAGAAACCTAAAAATTTTACACTATAGCTAGATAGCTCTGTCTCAGAAGCTATCAACTAAATATACTCACTAATCCTTATTAAATCTTCAAATAATTATTATTCACATATAAAACTGCTATTCATGCTATTCATATATAAAAGCATAGTGTATTTAAACCTTAAGAACAAACAGAGGGATATAGACGTAAATAAATTGTTAGTACTACTAAGCTGGGCCGTGCATTAACTGCCACGCACGCAAGTCTCGTGTTATTCACGCCTAAGCCAATCTGCAATTTACATATTAGACTGGGACGGTATTAGTTCAAAATAAACATTTTAGATAGTATTATGCTGAGGTGGGTGGATGAATTAAGCGATATTAGCGTTCATATGAAGTGAATTTGTATGAATATAATAATGAAGCCACTTGTTTTTGTTCAGAGTTCAGTTCAGTCAGAGAGAACCTAGTGTAAATAAACTCCGTTCTCCGCTTTCCGCCTGAATTCGTGACCAATCATGAAGGTCAGACGCTGTCCACTACGCCCGTTGATTGCGCTTATTGACACTAAAAATGTGAATTTTCGTAAATGCATTACTGAGTGAAAAATCTTATTAAAGAAATCAAAAGTATAGTATTTTAAAGGTTGTGGATTAAGTTATGTTAAAGATTTCAATCTCCAATTTACTAATTTTCTGAATTAAGTTGAGTAAAGATCACAGTTTAAAAAACTTATAGTTGTAGGAACTTCTTCTTACGGAAAGTGAAGAAAGAAGAAAGTGGAGAACGGAGTGTTTTGACACTAGGCTTTCTTTGACTTCCTTGCTATGATGATAAAATGGTGAAAAACCTGAAATTTCTTAATATTTTTAAACTTCTTTTAAATAATATTACCAACTGATAATCAATTGAACGCTTTTATATAAACTTACAATAAAACGTAAATTGAAAAGAAATTTTTATTTCATTCCATTGTTGATTTAATTAGAGATAAAATACGACCCAAAGATCAAAGCGTATTGTTTCCTTCTAATTTTCCAGTTCTTTAATAAAGGATTGCTTTTAAAATGGAGATAATAATTACAACTAAAGAGTTCTGGGTTTTTTTTTAATTTTTGTCAATGCAGTGTCACCAAAATGACCATGTTCAAATCAGTATATATCATAGTTATAGGCGAATATTCAAACGAATATTCGTCTCTAACTACGTTTGCGTGGACTTTATTAATTTATTACGTACTATTTTTATTCTCTTCTGATAAGAATTTCAGAAAACCTTCTTAGTGCTTCCGTACATTTATCACTGGCATTGTCTTATAATGCCAGTGATGTAAATAACAATTATAATATTTATATCACTGGCATTGTCTTATAAGTATTTCCATTACAATTTACATCCATAGCTCCAAGAACCCATGTGTAATATGATGAATGTTATTGAAATAATTTGTTTGTACGTGAAGGCACTAGAATTAATATTTGATATATTTACGAGCAACTGACTTTGTTGCTTTTAATTACTGTTACAGTTATATTTTATTTCCATTACAGACACAAGCCACTTACATGGAAACAATATTAGATGTAAAAAGTATAAATATAGGCGTTGATCGTAGATTTGTTGACTTTTGGTTTGCCTGCCTTAAGGCGGGTACTTTTAATAGTACATACGAGTATACTCTGAAACGTTTTAAATTAATTAATTATGCTTATATTCTTTGAACTTCATGGTTATTATAAATAATTATTCAATATGTATGCAGAAAGCCTAGTAATGAATATATCTAAATTAGTATACCTGAGACCAAAATAATAGAATTATAAAAAAAAAATCTCCAATTGTACCAACAATTTTTTTTTATTATTTGGTAACTCTTGCAGAGTTTTAAGCATTCTGATTTTAGTGCTAATTAATTGATTACTACTAGAATTAATTACAGCCACAAAAATTACACTAAAAAGGCCTATCTATCTTTTTTAACCTACCCTTTCATTATTTTAATTCGCCTGCTTTTTCGCAGTTTAGGTTAGTTAAAGAGAACCTAGTGTTCAGACATTCCGTTCTGCACTTCCGCCCGAATTCAAGACAATGCGTCTTGAATGAAGACTCAACGCCGCGCTTTTTCGTGGGTACCAAAGCGGAGAATGTTTTTTTTTAATATAATCATTACCCTGAGTGGGTGTATTTGTGGGTTCAAACCCACAACCTATCACATTTACAGTCAAAGCTGTCACATTTTATTTATTGGCATGTAACTTCATTCACTGATACTAATAACGTCATAATTTAAAGAGAAATTACACCGAGAGTAACAAATGCGAGAATGAATTTTCTCTACATTTCAATTGAGAGGATGTGAAATAATGCCCTTGATCATGTTCCGCTCAAGGAGACTACCGGTACTTTCGATTGGTTTTTTATAAGAAGGAGCAGTCATTAAGTTGCTCTAATATAGCTTAAAAAATTATATAAATGTTAAACTAAGATAGCTTTTAGCTATTAAATTGCCATGTATGCATAATAAAAGAGCTATTTACGCTAGTATATAAAATTATTTATTGACTAATTTTGGTGTAATGTTTGTTTGCAGCCTATTGCTATTATAAAACCATGCTGTACTGTAGGAGCCGTATGTTGAAAGCTACAATAGAAGAAATATAGAAAACTAATCATATCAAGAGATATTAGAAAACTAATCACATCTATATGTGTATACCTTCTATATGCACATTTTTATATATACATAAATAAAAAATAATAAGAAACCGCCGTGGTGCAGTGACACAGTATCTGACTGTATAAACGATGGTAGTGGGTTCAATTACCACTCGGAGTAATGATTATATTCAGATTATTTTAATTTCTCCGCTCTGGTGACAAGACAAAGTGTGACGGTGAGCTAAGCCATTTAACATGCAATGTCTCAGATTCGGGCACAAAGTGTAGTGCGATTAAAAGCGTCAAGCTGCAGAAAAAAATGAACATAAATCTCTTATATTACTAACCGAGTAAAGAACGGACAGCCAAAATTACTGGGAGTAGAATGCTGAAAAGGGTACTAGACCACTCAGCAAGTATTTTTCAAAATTTCTATGGAAACGAGAAAAAAACGTAATCGATACAGAACCATCACTTCAACTAGGCACTTGTCAACTGCACCAGAAACGCATTAAATTATTGTAGTATAATGATGTTTTTATAATTCCTTTTCTTTTATATGAATACTGTAATAATATTATAGCACTTTATTAACAAGTAATATTATTAAAATTAAATTTAATTATCCATTTGCTAGCGGTCAAAGCCTTATTGTTTACGATATGATAAGCGATTGTTATCTGGAACATGTCTATAATTGTGAGAATTTGAAACCCATTGTTGGACCAAGTTTAAGCTTCAATCGATATTGTGATATAGTTCTATACTTGATATAATAATTGCGAAAGTAAATTTGCCTGTCTGTCTCTCTGCCTGTGACGTCATTACTGCCAAACTGCTAAACCGATTGTGATGAAATTTTATATAGAGATACTTAAGGACTTAGGGACAGACTAATTTTTAGTTTTTCCAGGAATTACATTGTAGTGCGAAAAAGCTGTCGAAAATACGAAACACCTATAGTTCACGCAGGTGAAGCCGCGAGCGAGACTCTTGTATAGCGTATTAGAATATACTAAAGTTATTGGGAGCCATTGAAAATATTGAACTATACACAGTGTGTAACTAACCCACTACGGATTCCATCTCAGTAGGGAAAACGTTTACACTTTAAATATTTTAATTCACCTAGTTACATAAAGTGTAGCATGAGTCTGCCATCAATATATGAATATACAAAGTTCTACCATGACACAAGCAAAGAGGCAGCTATATTTATTTGAGAACAGTTTTATTGCAATAAACTAATAATTTAATTTACTATTGTATTTTGGTAAACTTTCTTTAACTTTTTGTGCTTATTTCGTTTCAATTAGTAAAAATAATAAAAAAGTTACAACCACTTATATTATAAATAGTGTAGTGTCGCTGGTAATAAATAACTAAAAAAATCGTTAAGATTTTAATTTCACGGAGAAACTAATACTGTAGGTAAAAATTTAATATTATTATTATATAAAAATAGGCATTTTACGGGTCGTCAGTCGTATTTACCGATCCAGTACATTTATTGTGCATAACAATACGACAAAAACTACTATAGTTAGACAAAGCACACGAGCCGTGACGAGACCAGCCTTCCTGCTATTGTCTCTGCAACTGTGTACCACACGATTTTACTTACTTCACTAACATGATATTTCCCACGATAACTTTTAATTTAAGATGCGGCCTAAATTGGAAATACGGGAATGGGTTGACCTGAAGTATTTTATGAAACAATGGAAACAAAATTTGTACACGATTTTTTTCGTTTTTTTATCACCTAGCAGGTTATAGTCAAAAAGAACCTAGTGTCAAGACTCTCCGTTTGCCAGATCCATCGTAGCGAAGTGTTTTTTCTTTGTTTGTGAATGGGAGTGAAACTACAAACACATGATTTATTATATTTCATAATAAATATAGTAATAGGTATTGTTTTATTAAAATGCTTATGTGATTAACCTTACCCACCTGCAAGAACAATTCTGTATAAGTTCATTGTTTCAATTTAATTTTTTAACATTTGAAAATATGAATTTCATCACAACTTGCACAAGACAACTTTACTTTACCAGTGGAAAGATCATAATTAGCATCTGAATTTCATCAATTTAAAAGCCTCATTCCATTTTTTGTACAACACCTTGCAACGTCAAGTTAAATTTCTTGCAGCCGAAGTAGTTTGACAAGAGATGAGGTGAAGGCATAAAGTGCTCTATTCCATGGTGTTATAGAACAAAAATCTGAAGACATAAAACCAGCATCACTGGGCTGATAGGAAAACGTTTAGTGTTGCCAAACTTTTCTTCCTCTAGCATAAAGGCGTCATATCATTTGGACGGATTTCAGAGAAGTAGTAAAATTGACCGGTGTGTCAACACAAGACATGGTTTGGTTGGCCAAGGGTAATCTAAAGGGCAGCGGTATCAACCAAACTGAATTTCTAACTAAAAACCGTCTTGAGGCTTTTATAGAGGCAAGACAACGTTTTGGGATTGGCAAGTGCTGGTCTCGGAATGGATATCATAGGATGGGTCATGACATCCAGTTGAAACTAAAGCCAAAGTCTTTTCTATTTCGCGTCTCAGTGCTAAGACTCCCGTTATGCTTAACCCTATAACAACAAACAAGGTTAAGGTTCCTTGTGCTAAAAGACTGGTACAAAAATAGTGTATAAATATTTCTTTTTTATTATTATGACTACTTTCTTTCATATTTTAACTTCTTATTTGGTGTCAATTTACCGTCATTTGTTATTATGTTATTTTTTTTATTTTAACTATACATATGATTCCCTAACACTTTTAAATTTTAAAGACATATTTAGAAAACGTATAAAAATTTAAACGCAGCGGGCTAAACCCGCGCCTCTTGAAAATCATTCAAGCGCTCTGACCGCTAAGCCATGCGTTCTACATCCAGCTACGTTGAAATTCTTATACGCTTATTACAACTTATATTTGTTGTTAGCATCTCTGTAGAGAGAACAATCGTCTGGCAAGAGAGAATGCTATTTATTAAATATATATTTTGGTAACATTTTTTAACGTGTTATTCCCACACTAAGGAAATTGAAAAAGACTTTCGTTTCCTAAGTATATATATAATTTGCGAGCCCATATTCCTTTTTCTATAGTAAATATGTCACAACCTTTGGGGCAATACAAATGCATAACAGCTTCAAAATCTTGCTAAAACATACAAAACTTCTTCTTGGAGTTTTTTATAGTCCTAAACTTACAACAGATTATTTCTCCTCATTTGAATCCTGGTGGATCAATTTATGACCTCTTATGGGCTAACATTGATAATGGGATATTTTAACACTTGCCTTGTCTCACTGCGCCACGTGCCACTGGCAACGAAATTTATTTAAAAAACATAGGTGTACCCGTGACCCGTGAAATTCTAAAATGTACTCCTTATTTCGTCAGGTAATGCTACCAGTTATAGCCCCGTCAAAATCAGTCCAGCCATTCCAGAGAATAGCCGGAACATACAGACAGACAGACAAAAATTACAGAAAATGTTATTTTGGTATATGTACCGTTTATATAAACAAAAGCATTAGTAAAAAGCGGTTGTTTTAATAATACAAGCCGACAATCAAATTTTATTTATTTGTATAGATTGGTATCAAATAATTTTTAATTATAGTAAACTTTCAATACAAGAAAAATAGCTTTTGGTATTACAATTGGAGTATGTGTATATTCTGTGTATTTATGATTTATTTTTATTTCAAAATAAATATTTGAATTTTTTTAATCTCGGATGGACTAGATTGTTACCTTATTAGGTAACAACTCTTATTATACCCAGTTAATCATTACTTCCATGAAAATTAATATAAACTTTATGAATCTTTTAAATACATAGTGTTTAATTCTGATCAATTGCCATATGTTTGTATAGAATAGAAAAATAATCTTAATTTCCATCATTCCATATTATTGACTCAAATAATGTTCTTGTAATCTATTAACGTTCATCGGAACATAACTTGACAAACCTCTTTATGCATTAGAATATATTTTTACTACCTATAAAATCAGCCGTAAATTACTTCTTACTTCTAAATGAAAGAATTTGGACTAAAAGCCATAAGATTAGTAGATAAAAAATCATTGGCCTGTTATGTTGATCAAAGTAACTATAGAAATAACATTTTTTGACAATGAATCAAATGAAAATAGTTAATAAAAAAATAATTCAATATCAATTAATTCTTTAATTGAAATGAAATATTCAATCACATTTCTAGTTCAAAATGCTATAAATATCAATTAGTGTATCGTATGAAGTAAGAACTTTAAACATAAACGAATGAGATTAAATGCATATAAAATACAAGTGTAAAATTGTAAACGTCGCAAACTGTAAACCTACCTTCATTATGTTTAAATTCAACAAGAGCGTTAAAGCGCTTAACATAAAATCTAAAATGTCACCTTCATACCAAAATCACTCTTATAACAAGGTTAATAACATATATTTTTGAATCAACTTGCTGGAAAACCTCCAAAATATGAATTGCCATTATACAATAATTGTATAAATTGAAAACTTGAAAAGAAATTTTATATTTTCAGTAATAAAGTTCAATTTGATTTGGCAAAAGAAGAAGTGGTGGACAATAAAAGCAAGGGTTAGAAGGAAAACACGATGTCAGCATATACTGTTGTGCATTGTACCTCGTGTCGCGATTTAGAGAATGAAATGGCGAGGCTTCTCGCTTCTTTGAGATTCCTTACGCCTCGCCCATGTTATTCGGGCAACCTGGGAATACGTTTGCTCGTGATTGGATTGGATTGGGAGTTTGGGATCACAAAACCTTATTTTACTTAACTTGTTTATTGAGCCTTATAACGTTTTTCTCCTATTTGTGGGGCTTACAAATATATGACCATTTTCTTTTGTAATTTTAGGTGAATGAGAAATGATTTTTGTGTATTTATTTAATAAAAGATTAAAGTAGTAAAATCTGTGTTTTTTTTTTTTTTTTTGTATATATAATACTGTTTACCTTTATTTGCAGCGGCACGCGTTTCTACATAGTAGATCGATGTGTGTGAAGTAGCGGAACCTAACCAATGTTCTACCGGGGTGGAGAAATGTATAAATTTACAATCAAAATATTATTTTTTCAAATAGGCTATTCAAACAAGCACTTTCGAATCGTCTCTTAACATAAAATGTCAATATTGTCAGTCCTACCGGAAGCTACCACCGGCTCGGAAGGCAGTTCGGCTGAGAAAAACCGGCGAGAAACTCAACAGTTGCTCTTTTTAAATACAATTTTACAACAATATCACAACTATCGTTAGGAGTGAGCAGCGTGAGTTAATGTCACACATTACCATCATAATATACTTATTTAATAATATTTCTTAAACAAGTCCTCAGAAAGTTTCTATAAATTCGGTCAACTCAATTTAAATTGAAGTTACTCTAAAATTTCAAGGATGGGATTCATTATATTTAGTTCCGCTGTGTATAGTCACGGGACATCATCGTCCACAAATTTGATATGGTAATTTTCATTTGTCACGATTTATATGTAAAAAATAATGATAATTAAAAAGAAATGTTGAATTTTAACACCATAGTGATGTAACTCAGATACAACATATCTACATCCCACTGAATATAACTCACCGAGGAAAATAGCTTTATTTATTCATTATTAAAAGAAGTCATCGTGGCAAGTGGACAGCGTCTACCTGTAAATGCGATTGGCTGTGGGTTCGATTTTTCAGTCGAGGGAATGATTATATTTAAAATATTTTCATTTATTGGCTCTGGTACCTAAGACAGCGTGGCGTTGAGTTTCGCCACTCAACACGCAATGTCTCGGTTCATCGGTGTTCGGGTAGTAAGTTAAGATCGCAGTGTCCTGACACTAGGCTCTCTCTGACTGAATATATATATATAATCGGTAAATATTACAAGACTTTTTTTTAAATCTCCCTAATAGCATACATAAACAAAATAATTCAAGAAAAGTACATAAAGTGGGGAGTGTCTTGACACTAGGTTCTCTCTGACTACCTTGAAAATAAACGTTAAGTTCTATATTTATACTTATATTGGTAAAATATTCTTCTTACGAGACACGTTATCCATAAGTATAGACTCTTCATATTAAATTAATTGTAAAAGTTTCAATTTCATTTGAAATGTTTTAAAGCAAATTATTAGTTAATCTCATTCCTCTTCCTTCCACACAAACCGTGATTAAACTAATGAATTACGAGTCAAGAACTTAATTTAGCACTTTCCTGTGAATAATAATATTCATTAAGCATTCTTTTAAAATTCATGTGACAGACTGACATAAAAAAGAATGAATTAAAATTCATCTCATTTAAAAAGGATGACAAACAAGTCCGTGGTTGCTTAAAAACTTGATAATGGTACTTCGGCATCTGCTCGAGATCACCTGCCAAAGGTTATTCAAATCTTTTGAGTCAATACACATACTCAGACTGATAAATGCTTTTCAATAGCTTCCAAAGTAAGATTATTTAAATAGCGCTATAAAAGACGAGGTATGGAGACGAAGTATATGTGGGTCGTCTGGATCCTTTTATTAATAGAATATGTAAAGAAAAAATTGCGATTTTATAATTTTGTTTTAAACCTATAAATACTTATAATTGAAATAATGAATAGGTTCCCTATTTAGGTAATAAAAACTAATTCCCAAAAGGAAAAAATATTTTCTAACTAGCGACCCACTCGCGGCTTCGCCCGCGTGAAATACATCGTATTTTCAGCGGCCTTTTCGTAAAAAAATGAAATTACTGGAAAAGCAGTGTTGACATCAAATACAGACCAACAGAGTTGCTTTTGCGTATATATTATACGTATGGATTACTTTCATTTACTACATGTTGGCATTGAAACTGACCCAAAATAATAATGAATTTCTTTATAGTGGTAATTTTTTTTGTCTCCGAGTCTTCCACATTGCTTTTCTCTCTCGGCAAAAAGGACCAAAGCACACTCCGTTCTCCACTTTCCGCTCGAATTCGAGACATTTTGTGTAGAGTGGTGGAACTCAACGCCGCGCTTAGTCTTGTACCAGAGCGAGGAAATGAAAATCATCTATACAATAATAAAAATGTAAATGATAGTTGTCTAATGAAAGATAGATGAAAAAAAATGTATTAAGGGGAATTTATCAATGTACCCACAACAATGACTTAATTTTCTTTTCTGTTTGTCGGTTTGTCTGTGCGTTTGTGCATGCTAATCTAACGACTTAACGAACTTAACCAAGTTAAGTGTAGTTTTGACTATTTTGGTAAACTTCCTTTAAAAAATTAATAAAAAAATTTAGTGTTTATTTAATTTCAATCGGTTTATAAATAAAAAAGTTACAACCAATTGAATTATAAACATAAGCTAAGTTTGTGATTTGAGTAACAAACGAACGTAACGAAATAGAATAGTAGTGTAGTTAGCGCAGGCGAAGCCGCGAGTGGGTCGGTAGTTTTAAAATATATTCATTCCTCCGAGTGGGGCTCGAACCCACAACCAATCGCGTTTGCAGTCAGACGCTATCCGACTGCGCCACGGCGGCCTCTGGCAAATAATAATTAAAAAAAACAAATATTAAAATATATACTGTTCCTACCGATGTGACTATCGAAACATTTGTTCAGTACCGCGTATATTAAATTCTCTATATATGGTCATTACGCACTTAAAATGAAATTACAGAGATCAAAGCTAAAAGCAATAGACGCTTTCCGCGTCGAACTAGTGTAAGTCAATAATTATTTTAATTGCGAAATGAATGTGCCTGCTTGATCTTCATTTTGCAACGTTTTGTGATAGTGGTCGGTCTAGTTTTGTGAATGTAGTTAGTTACCTACACTTAGTATAACGGCTGTAAAGTACTAGGCAAATGTGTTTTGTCGTTTCTGTTTTCTTTATATTGACAATCACTTTAATGCCTGTGATTATTTTTTACAGTATTTTTTTTTTATTTCAGCTACACGGTTTTTTATGGATAGCAGGTTAGGGAGATCGTATTGTCAAGACACTCCGTTCTTTATTTTCAATTTGAATTCGAGATATTGCGTTGATTGTCGTAACTCAATACTGCGCTTTGCTTTATAACCAGAGCTAAGAAATGAAAATTAATAAATATAATAATTCCCCCGATTGAGAATCGAAAATACAACCATCGCGTATACAGTCAAACGCTGTCACATTGCCGTATGATGGACTCAGGATGAATATGCCTTTATTATTAATATATTTTACCATTGTTTTCGTTATTAAATATTTTACTTTTTACAGGTCATAAGCGCCATAATTAAAGAACTTAACTGGTTTTTGATTACTAGGCGCATCAAATCGTCTTTTCCTTAATTTAGTACTTTCTAATATACTAATAATATAATTAAAAATTAAATTGTATGTAACATTTATTTTAAGAAATTAAAATTTATATTTGTGTTTAACAAAATTGGCTTTAATGTAGATTGCAAATACACACATTTTATAATATTATGAATGTAAAATGTAGTTAGTTAGTAGTAGCTATTTCGTCTAAGCATCCATACTAAATAAAAAAATAAATGAAATCCATTTAAAAGAAATTCAATTACCACATTTTTATCTCTTTTTCTAAGAAGAAAAATAATACATACAAGCAAATGCAAATGCATATATAGATAATTTACTTATTAAACGACAATACGAAAACATATATGCATATTGCATGTGAACTATAGATAAGGTTTACAAAATTCTAAGTCAACCAGTATTTAAGTACTAATTAACATATTTACACATTAAAAATAATATAAAAAACAGAGACGCTACCAAGAATTCATATTGTAAGTTGTTTATTTAAAAGACAAGTTTTCGAGCAGTCATCAGTCGACGATGGTAACGGCCCGCTATTTATAAGCGTCGTTCACTTTTTTCACATCATCTCTGCACACCTGCTACCGTCCTTGTAGTCGATTGGACGAGTCGCTCGAGTCAATAACACTGCGGCCACCCTTCTTGTTTAACCCTTATCTTGTCTTAAATAAGTTGTTATCTAATCGCTCCCATTTAGATTCACCGAAAACAGATGCAGTCTTTTTTAATGCCGCAGCGTTGTTTCGACTTGTTGATAATTAAAATTGTCTTGCATTGATTTTAAAATGTTTATTACGAATGATATCAATAAAAAAATAGATTTATATGATAATTAATAAAATTGATAAATAATAAAAAAATAGATTAATGAATAATATTATAAATACGAAAGTAAATCTGTCTGAGACGTAATCACGGGCACACCGCTGAGCCCATTGTGATAATTTTTTTTCTTTTTTTTTTCCATTTTGTGTAGTTTTTTCAGGAATTTCATTGTTTTACGAAAAGGCGGCCGAAAATGCTGGCTGGCGCTAGTTTACTAATAATTAAATAACACTATATCATATATTTTCTATGAATTGGACATTTCCGCTCATACAATGTACGATGAACTTTACAAACAAATTACTTATTTAAATCATCAATTTATGCCATCGTGCCAAAATGCCATCAAGTCTAAAAATAAAAAAAACATAAATAAGCTGATATCAATCTAAATCACCTTCACACGAGATATAAAAACGAGAAACATTAAGTCGAATGTCAGTTGTCTAGTTATATTATATGTAGGCAATAATAAAAAACAATGGCCAAGAATCCAAACATTTTGTTCTTTGATCCATTAGTCACTGATTAATTAGTACGCTTAATCTTATAAGACGTTGCGTATATACTGTATTTACAATCCGGTCGTTAGACGTAACGTAAAATGTTTGAGTAAATTAGTAATAAACAATGTTATATATAGGTGTGGCCAACGTCTGTTCTATTTACTTTGTCATTGGTTGGGATGAGTGAAATTTAGTTCCTGATATCTTTGAAGTTTAAATACAAACTACAATTCATATATGTGTTGTGGCCTTGTGGCGCAGCGGGACAGCGGCTGGCCAAAACACGGCTTTAGAGTTCCGCCATTCAACATGCAATGTCTCGGTTTCGGGGGAAAAGTGGATAGCGGAATGTCCTGACTCTAGGTTCTTTCTGACTACCCTGCTATATGGGAAAAATGTGAGGCTGCAAAAATATACTTATATATAGTACTAGTTCTATATTAACTATTATATAAATATTATACTTATTTTATTCTGATTCAAATAACGTTTCATTTTAGAGATTGGACTCATTAGAGAGATTCGGCAATATCTTGTAAGACCTTGCAAGACCATATATCAGAACCTACGAGTATAGTCTGGTATGGTCTGATATAGTCCTGTACAGTCTGGTATGGACCAGACTATACCGGAATAAAACTAAATATTTACCTAGCAGAAATATAACCTACTACTGTACCGTCATGTACTTCACAACTATGCTACAACTTCTTTAACAGCTTTACTATATTACAATAACGAATAATAATAAATGCTATTTATTATCGTACACAAAATGTAGTGTATTTCTTCTCACTCTTAATTTTATTTTATTGATGAAATGAAAACTTAACATTTGAAAGGCGAGCAAATTCAATAAATTTGATAGAACAAGCACTTATACAATTATTATACACATATTCATAAGCCGGCCGACAGATCGATGTGAAAATGTAACGGT
This sequence comes from Podotricha telesiphe, assembly GCA_038994665.1. NCBI lineage: Eukaryota > Metazoa > Arthropoda > Insecta > Lepidoptera > Nymphalidae > Podotricha > Podotricha telesiphe. Next base: position 313,224 of record JAOYRR010000161.1, on the reverse strand, counting down.
AAGTAAGACAGCTCTTGAAATACGTACAGATTGACAACCCCTGATAACATTTAGCTCCTTGTCTATGGACAATTAAATAAATGGTCAGTGGTAAGCGAATTGATTGTTATGATAAGTTCACAAGATTTCTACGTATGAACATGTAGGCATTATCTGGTTTCAATCTTGATAGTTTTATATGCAATAGTGAAAGGATGATAGATTATTCAGCAACAGTTGCTTATTAAACAGAATAAAAATGCCGTGCTGTAAAAATAAAAATAAACCAAGTTTACTTGTGAATAATTTGTAAATAAAAGTTATTTAATTTTTTTTTCGCCAGATATTGTTTGTGTATAATTTTTTAACACATTTTCAAAATACATATTACTGAACGTTATCTTACCCAATATTCAGTTAAAATGAATATTACAGATATTAAAAACTTGATAAGATAAAAGTTGATATTATAAATCGAGACATTGAACAATAGCTCGAGTCTAGTCGAGCCATCTTGTTAAGTCAAACATTTAAATGTTTGACTAAATAAGCCTACTAATAACTACCTACCACCGCCTAGTTTAAAGAAAAAAAAAGAGTTATATTTTAAAATAAACATCGAACATGGTTAGACAGTACTACCGACAAAAGTGAACACACTGTATTTTGAATTTTCAAACTATAATTAAAAAAGTAAAATTTCATAATTTTGAGATTCAAATCAATAATTAAGGTATATTTATAGGTATAGTACCTAAAACATTTTATTGCATGTCGCCGATGTGAATAGCTTAGATTTTTCCCTATCAAAAAAAATCTAACAGGTCTAAAGAAGTTTACACATAAAAAAAATAAAAGAGAACATATTTAAATTTAACTGACATTAAAATATGTACTGTCTAAACAAAAAGTAGCTTAAGCATCGATGCATCGTCTTCCGCTTATTAAGATGGCAGCACACAGGCGCCGCAACCTCAATTGTCGATAGCATCAGTAAAACATAGGTATTCGAAACTCTCGATTGCGTCCAGTAGCCTTTTAAAACCAATCAAAGCTTTAATAACGGTCGTTAAATATAACGGGTAAAGCTCGTTCGATTCTCATGTACTAGAATAAATGAACATATGTTCTTTATTCTACGCGGCGTTGAGCTCCACCACTTAATACGCAATGTTTTAAATTTGTGGGAGAACGGAGAAAACTTGAAACTTCTTTATTCTAAAACCTGTATTCAGAAAACGTATAGAATTTTTGTGTGTTAATAACAATTTAAAAAAAATCTTTATTCTATTTTAAAGTCTTATTCCTTTATTTAAAGAGTGATACATCACTACACTTCGCCATACTTACTTTAGAATATAGTGAAAGGCTACACGGCATATAACATCAAATCAATTTATATATATCGTAGTCCAGGATTTAAACTACTCATCACGCAGGCTTTTAAACAATAATCAGTAATAAGTTATGTATCATAGTGAAATATGTATTTTGAATTAACCGTTTCCGAAAATGAGAATTACGAATAAGAGAATGATTTTTTCAGAAATTTTTGCTCAATATTCGTTAAATGGTTATAGAGAAGGCTCTATTTAGACGACAACAACCGACGACATAACTTTACTTTTAATCAAAATATTTACAAATGCACATTTAGTTTTTTATTAAAATAAATATCAGTATGATTTAACTAATTGTCTCTTATGTAATATTATAATTTTTATGTGTGTATGTATTATATGAAAGGATCTAGAAGATTCTACAGTTGTATTAAAATTTACATTTAAATGAATATTAATTCTAAAAACCAACAAGAATGACATAATAAGGCAACTGAAAAATACACGTTTTGATAACTTTATTCTTAATTTCTAATTATTTTCATAAATAATGCTTAAATTGAGAATTTCTAAATGAATAAAAAAAATAAAAATGACGTTACATCAATACTAACGACAAATCTTTTGAAATACTTCGCTTATATTTTAAGCCATAAACAACAAAACTTAAATGATACGAAATTGATGAACAGTTACAGACTATGTCAAATACGATTAGAAAGATATTTATATATTTTAGTAAATAAATTTAGTGGTATGACAAAGTCATCATAGAATTCCGCCACTCAACACGCAATGTATCCAATTCGTGCGGAAAGTAGTGTCATGGCACTAGTTTATTTTTACCTATATAGCAGATGCGGGATAAAGTATGAAGATGGAAAAAAAACACTCTAGCAGAAATCCACACAGCCACTGTGACAACGTGAAATCCAATCACCAATGTCAATACCATTTCTAAACACACCGACTTTATTGTTTGCGGTCAGAGAACAATATATCATGTCCCGCTATGCCATTCTATCATTAGACCTTTTATTGTTTTCAAATAATCTATTGTCTTTTGTACTAAGATATCATCTTAGCGCAATCATCGACGTTAGCTTTCCGTTGTGTTCACATCAAAGAAATTGAATAAGTAATATTCTTGGTAAAGCTTATTTATTCTTGAGTTTTTGTATTAACTATACAATAAAATAAATTGTTAATCTATTCGTAACGTTGAACTGCTTCTCACCATATCGAGTTCATAAGTAAAGCGAAGCAGGATAGTCGGAGTCAAAATACTCCGTTCTCCACTTTCTGTTCAAAATCGAGGTCGTGTTGAGTATCACAAATCGTGATGAGAAAGTTACAAAAAAAATTTTTTTTATTTAATTTTTGACTTGCAATAAATGGACAAACTTTATTCAATTTAATTTTTTTTTAATTTACTACATTTGTAACCCTTTAAAAAATATTTAATAAATAGCATTCTCTCATGCCAAACGATTGCTCGTAGATTAATCTTTGGGTAGCAGAAATGAGTAAAAATCTCACTACAGAGATGCCAACAACAAAAGTAACTTGTAATAAGCATATAAGAATTTCGACGCAGCTGGATGAACGCATGCATGGCTTAGCGGTCAGAGTGCTTGGACGGTTTCCAAGAGGCGCGGGTTTAAATCCTGCCGCGTTACTTAGCACGCCAGTCTCTTATAAATAATGGAAGAAAGAATGATATATTCTTGACATTTAAAATTGCACAGTGAACTCTAATTAATGAGTGTAAGACTTAAACATATAATTCCAATTTACTCTGGGTCAGCTACTAAAGGCCGCCGTACTGCCCCTGTATTCTTTATAACTCATAAATAACTCGCAAAATTGCTTTCTTAATTAGATGCTGAACCGGCGATAAGCCAGTCTTCATAATTTATTATATTATAGCTTCAATAATCGCTATCATTTTTAAGTAATATATAGTAATAATTATTTTATTTATTAAGTTCATATTTTAATTTAATACATAATATATACTAAATGGGTTATAATTGTGGCATATGACACTTTGGTTTTTCACATTCTTGACATAAATATATGTGAAATATATTTTTAATTATATCATTCGCAATTAGCTTATTAAATGGCGGAACCTAACGCCGTAAAAAAAGTCAGCCTACAACTTTTTAAAACATTTCTACACAAACATATAAAACCGCTTATCAACTTGTTAACTGAAGTAATCGGGTAATAAGCAATGCTTTTGATGCAATGTCTTGACTACATTCGTGTATTAATGTGGACGTCGATTATTTTTTACGTATGTTTCAAACTTTAATGGTGACCATAAAAAGTGATTCTTATATCTAGAAACTTTTATTGAGTCATTTTTAATTAATGAAATCATAGTTTTGTATAATTAGTACAGTTTTTTAAATGCACCACTCGTTTCCGTATTGAAGTACTTTTATTATCAACAAAATTTCTAATGTTGTCATCAATTAGTGTAATAATGTCCAGGTAGATTGAGGCACATTGAGGGGACAGCTTCAAACGATCCTACCCCATGAGAAAATGATTTCTCGAATCACCAATTGGGGGGTACCAATTGAAATTATTTTCATTTCTTCGCTCCGAACTCGCAAAAAACTTAACGACTTAATTGTGATATACTCGTACTTCGTAAGAGTATATTTATATGTTTATCTTCATAGTGATTGACGACGGCTGTACTAATCATTATATTTACATATATTAAAACATAAATGAAGTACACGTTATGTAAATTACAATTTGCAGTTATAGCCTAAAGTTGTTTTTTCATTCTTATGCATAACCTTATCTAAATTGAATAGACTCAAAAATCTTAATTTTCATAAAATTTAGTATCCTTGTACCAACTATTCACAGGCTAGATATCTCCTGGTCTACACCTACTGTAGAAGGTCTGTAATTTGTATCTAACAACTATTTCTATTATAACAAGTATGTAACTACGTAAATACTGTGTTTTTTATTTTCATTATAATATAATATCAGCTTCATGTTTTTTCATTCATTTCATTCATCATTCAGCAGGGCATTCAGAGAGAACCTAGTGACGGTACTTAACGCCGCGTTTTGTCTAGGTACCAAAGGGGGAAAATGAAAATAATATATAACTGTTCTACCGAGTTGGAACCGAACCCACAACCATCGCCTTTACTTCAAAAGACGCTGTCTGTTTTTTATTGTTCATTATAACAAAAATACATTTTAAAATTTCTTAGTCGATGAACCGAGGAATTCGGCGCGTGACAGCTCGCGGGTGCATTTCGCGCCTATCTCCTACAACTACCAGAAATGATAAAAACTATCTAAATTATTAATATTATAAAATCAACTTTATTATGATAATTTTAAAGTTTAAATTTGCCTAACATTTACAAAACCTATTAAATTTATATTGCTGAATCGGCTTGGGTTCGTTCGACCGTTTTTTCCAAGTTGATTCTTTTGACTACCAAAATAGCGTAGGGTTTTTTGTCGACGACAATTCTGTTTTTGTGTGACGAAATGTTGGAGCTAGAATTAAAAAAAAATGAATCACCAAATGATCAGTGTCTCGTGCTATAATTACTGTAACCTTGTCTGAAAGCAGCGCGTGTTTTTTATTAGTTATTTACTGATGATTTTATTGATGGTACATACAAAAACTAAACTAGTGTACTTTTCCATTTGTGTTGCTTACAGTAGTATCATATTGAAACGATCTAGTAGATAAAATTCTACATTTATAATATAATCAGCTAATCAAATATATATACACATTTTTAGTATATTTGCACATAAATTTAAATTTCAAATACAAATTTCTTATTGCAAATTGTATAATAATAATCCTTATTAATAACATATGATTAATATACATATAATAAAAATGTAACTGTCGCTGATGCTGATGGTAAATGTCCATCTATCAATATAATACCAACAAATTCCAGAACCCAAAACAATGATTTTTAATTTTCTTTTCTGTTTGTTAGTGCATTGGTTCACGCTTATCTCAAAAACGGCTAAATCGATTTAAATGCAGTTATGACTTTTGTATTTTGATAAACCTCATTTAACATTTAGTGTTTGTTTCATGTCCAATGGTTCATAAATAAAAAAGTTACAACCATTTAAATTATAAATGTAAGCAAAGTGTGTGATATAACTGTGAACGCGGACGGGCGAAAATACGAAATAGTTTAATAATGTCATTTAAATAGGTTAAGCTGCGAACGGTTGAACGGAGTTATATATCTTATATGCTACAAAAAGAAAAGATTTTAAACAAGATAGACGTGTGCTGGTTGTCAAGAATGTCTTACAATAGGCTGCATTCATGTCTTTTCCAATTTTTGATGTTACGATTCTTAGTTAATAGTAACGGTGCTTAAATATAGCTATGTTTATATCATTACATTGAGTACATATTTTAAAAAATTATAATACAATTATAATATAATATTATAAATGCGAAAGTTTTCGTTCTACTACATACTACATTCATTCGAGGTAGTCTTAGAGTCTGTGGCGCAGCGGACAAGCTCCAAGAGCGTCGCCTGAGATGGTATTGCCCCGTTGTGCGCAGACCTAAGAATTATGTTAAAAGAATATGCCTTGATATATCTGTCCCAGGAGGAAGACCCCCCGGTCGCCCAAGAAAGCGATGGCTGGATGTCGTGAAGCATGATATGTGAGCCAATGGACTAACCTAACTAACTAACTAATGGACTGAGAATGTCAAAGATCGTGCAAAGTGAAGGAGATTGAGCAGGAAGGCAAACCCTGGCTAGGCCAGGATTAATGCCATGAAGAAGAAAATTGTAAATGCGAAAGTAACTCTGTCTGTCTATCCGTGAAGTTATCACGGCCAAATGCTCAACCGATTATGATGAACTATAGAGAAATACTTAAGATTCTTGAGATCTGGGAATATAGGCTACTTCAAACGAAACAGCAATTGCAAGTAATTTATATTTTTATCGACTCCTTAAAGGAGGTTTTCAATTCGACAAGATAATTATTACGTGATTTTGAAACGGTTTTCAATATTCTTATTCTGTGTGGTACGTTTAAGAGGTTACCAAAAATAATTATTTGAATGAAGAATTTAAAATGTTATCTTATATATGTATATTCATCTCCAGAAGTAGGTACATATCAAAGTAGGTAAAATCTAAACCAGATATAAGACAGTCTATTTTCAATTTTTCATCAAAGGCAACGCAAATCATAAATATTTTCGACAGAATCGAATCCACTACCAAACAGTTGGTTTGTACTTCCCCACAATGTTACAAATATTAAATTTTGTATCTATTGAAAAACAGTCAATCAAACAATTACTCAACAATATTTTCCATAGCTCAGTGTTTGGTTTAACTGAGCTAACTCGTAAGCAACAAGAGTCCAGGACAGAGATAAAATTTGCATTTGCGTGCTAGCCAGTTGCCAGCCTGATTTAAATAGAACATACCGCCCAGGGCTGTCATTTATATTATAGTATTTTTAAAAGAATAAATACCAGTGCACTACTTATATAAGGGTATTGTTATAATTATATAAAAGTGTAATGTTATAACTTTAGGTGTAAATTTGGGGTTTTTTGTTTTCTTTACAATTACGAAGTAGGTATAGATAATCTAATATCATTCAATAACCAGCACGTTTCTTGCCACAAATTTGAACTGCGTGGTGTTGATAAACCAAAAACTGTCTTATTACTGATAACTATTTAATTTATTTATTAATTCAATTTTAATTTAAAGTAAAATATTTGTAAATAATGATAAAATTAATTAACACATTAGTAATTTAATATTGTCTTAAGATTATTTTTAAATATACAAATATATAAAAAATACAGATGCAATACAAATAATATAATGTAAAACTAAGCTTCACGCACTTTCCTCCAAAGAGAAACAAGTGTCAAGGGTATTTTTTGCGGAGAAATTTAAATAATTTAAATATAATCATTGCCCCAAGTGGGAATTGCTCCTGCAACCAATCACGTTTACAGTCAAACGCTATCACACTGCGCCAAGACTAAACATTTTTTATTATATAGCTGAAATCTAACTGTAAAATGTTAACTATTACATTCTTATAATTATATTAATAATAAGTATTATATTCTTATATTCTAATTATAATATATACAGATGATTAGAATATAAGAGAAATAAATGGAATAATAATAGTTAGCTTTCTAATTTATTTTCATTATTTCCAAAGATATATTAGGAACACCCGGTTTCCTCTGTAAAATGTAAGTCTGCAATTTAAATCATGACTTTACGCTTCTGAAATTTATCCGTTAAAACAAACTCGGAGTTTTGTTAATCAAAAACTAAAGCTTTGCTATCATAGTACTAAATATGCACATTATTTTATAATTCTTTTATATTAGTGTTAGTGTATAATTTATTTTAGTGTTTATTTTTGGAGATACTCGGTTCTGTGCTTTACGCCTGAGTCCGATGATGATTTGCGGAACTCAACTTTTTGTCTTATTTTTTCTACTTATGAACACAAAGATATGAAAATACCTTATTGATTATTAGCGAGACCAATCGCTAGCAGCTCCAGCAAACTAGAAATACAGATAAACAAGATTTGCCGCATATTTTACCCCTGCACCTGCGGCCAACTATAATTGAACATTAAATAGCAACAGCTGCTATCAAACACCTTTCTATTAGAAACTTTAAAGCTCTGTTACAACAAAACACAAAACTAAAAGTCCATGCTAACTGTACTTAGAACGTTGTATTTTATAATATCGAAATAGAAATGTAACAAGTTTTTTTTGTTTGCCAAACGCTTTTCCCCCATTGAAGGGTAGTCAAAGAGAACGTAATGAGGAACTAAACGCCGCAGCTTATCTTACCAAAGCAGGGAAATGACAATAATTTAAATATAGTAATTTTACGTAAAATCAAAGTTGTATTCAAATAATTTTATTGATTATAAGAAGATACTTCTTTTTTTGAACGTCAAATAATTTACCACCAGTTCACTAAAGTTAAGGCCTCACACTTGAGAACCGGCGCAAGAAACTTAACGGGATTTTTTTTTCTTCAAATCAATAATTAACAAATTTACAATATCTTTGAGGTCATCGTGGCACAGTGGAAAAGCGTCAGACTGTTACCGTATTTGGTTGTGGGTTCGATTCCCACTCGGGGAATGATTATATTTTTAAAATATTTTCACTTCTCCGCTCTGGTACCTAAGACAAAGCGCGGCTTTGCTTTCACCACTCAACCCGCAGTGTCTCGATTTCGGCCGACAGTGTATCCATGGACAAAGGCGAAAAGTGGAGATTGGATGACTAGGTTCTCTCTGGCTATCCCGCTATACGGGAAAAAGTGTGAAGCTATAATAAAAGTTTCTATAAAATTTGAACAAGTACCGTTTTTGTGTATTGAGTTAAGTTTATTAAACACACAAAATACAATACTAACATTTCCAAAAATATTATACATTAAAGATAATCTACGAACTTATAAATAAAATAGCTTATAGTAAGACATTAATTCTGCTTAAGTCAATCTATTTGTAACCTACAAACAATACGTCCTTCCTTCGAATCTAGCAAATCCCCGACTCATCTCGAGTTTTAATTAAAAGCGCCATCAATTACTGGATAGCATTAATTACTTCTATAGACTGACCTATAACGAATCTATTGTTTGTAAAAGCTACACGGAAATAATTTTAGTGGCACTTGTAAGATTTTTGTGTATAAAAATTATTAATTTTTTATTAAATATCAAATCATTTTATTTTAATTAAAACTTTGGTGATTCTAGCCTTTTGGTTTATGACTATGTATATTATAATAATATTACAACTTTATTTAAGGTGGTAATTTTCTTGTTTCTTAGATCGGTAGACTTTAGATTTCATGCTTGCTTAGATTATACGTATATATATATAGCAAAAAGTTATATGTATATATCCATTTCGTTAAGTGAAAATCAAACCCACAACCATCGAGCTTACATTCAGCCATTGTCCTTCTGCGCCGCTGGTCTATAATGGTTCTTCTTCAGGTTTACCAGACCCTTAATTGGTATAGCTGAACTTTTATGGCACTTCATGAAATGTACTAGAATTTTTATTTTTATATGTCAACGAATATGTACTTTACGCTGAATGAACTTTTGTCAAGGTTTCATGGCTTTATTTCTTGTAGATGAGCTAATAGCTAAGCTGAAAAGCTAAAAAAAATCAATGGAATACGTCCAGTAAGTACATAATTATAAAGATGTACAAACAGATAAAAAGAATTCTACCCCGCTGTGTAGAAACGCCATCAAGAAAATCAATAAACTCCATATTGTTCCCCATTTTCTTCTTCTTAAAAGAAATATAAATTTTAATAATACAACTTTGTTTTCATAATTATATTTATAATTAATATTATCGTTAAGCTTTAATTAAAATAATGGCTATCAAAACTTTGCTATCGGCCTTCATTAAAATTTGATGTAATCATTGTGATATAAATTTGTATATAGTAGACTCTGCAATTAAAATATATAATATGGATTTTTATGAAATTGCCAAAAATGTAACGACAACTTATACATTATGTGTATAAAATATAGTTTAGTATTACTGTTAAAATATAAATAACACCTACAAGCAAATCTACAGTCTATCTTTCTATACCTATCATAAAATAGTATATCTTATTATTGAATTATTTACGAAAAAAATATATAAAATCATGTAAAAACAGTAACAATGTATGATTATTTAGCTTTTAATATTTTTTTCTGTTTGTCTTTTTTACCATAATCTCTAAAACAATTGGACGAATTTGAATGTTTTTTGTTTGTCTTATAGCTTTTATACTTGGACGTAAAATGGAACCTTAACAACTGGAACCTTAATAACGTAAAGTAAAAGTATCTTATAATTTATAAATGAAGAAATGGTACTGTAACTAAAATTGTTCAATGTGATGAACATTTTTCGATGACTTATTAAAATCAAAGGTCTGGAACACACCTGGGAAATTCTGTAGATCCAGCTAAACTTAAAAAAAAACTGTGTTATCAATTTTGTAATGTAGATGACGTCTACTTTGTAAAAAGAAGTATTCATATAGTTTAATTATTAGTATTATATATATTTTTCATATTTTGATTGGAATTATTTCAGTTCACCTCAGGACACTTAAATTAGTTAAAACGTTGGGTGCCAGCACCCAACATGCATAACACAATGTCTCTGAATAAACGTAGAATTTATAAAATGTGAGAACGACACAGAAATATCAAACCTAGTTCTCAACAAGATAAAATTTATTCTTATCCATATTAGTTAATTAAAACTGTGATAGAAATAGCAGTTAATGATTAATTAATTTATGATTGTGATAAAAGTTTATATAAAATGAATACTTTTACGCAGCTATGCCATACGTGGCCGCAGTGGAAGGCCAAAGGCTTCTACAAAAACCTACAATGCGCTTGTTACAAGAGAAAGTATTATTTTTATTCTTTATTGTATACGTGACTGGCAAGGCTAGTAAGTAAAATTTTATCTTTATTTATAATCTGCATTTATTTTTTTAATTATTATTAAAAATTAGACTACAACAATGTCTGATAAGACAAATTGCTACGTTGAGTTACGCCTCTCAACACGAGAACTTTCGATTACGAGCGAAAAGTAGAAAAAGGAGTGCTGTGCGGGATTTAACTTCGCTGAAACAATTAATAAGTATCAAATAAAATCACTATCCTTAAAAACTGCCCCATGATTTCGACAGAATTAAATGTATGTTAAGTTTTAAAGCCTTGTGTGCACTTTGTTTTAGAATCACAATTAGCAAGCTACGATGAACTTTGAACAATTGTCATTAAGCCGTACTGATTTAACCTTTTACAAAGAAATACATAAAATACGATACATTTTATATTCACACCATAGTGGATTAAGAGTATAATTAGATTTTAAAGAAATCCTTAGGCTGGTTAGACAATGTTTATCCTTGAGTCAATCACTTCTCTAGATTCTTTCTGTCTATCTCGTGTAAACCAGGAGATGGGTGAAGACTCAAAAATGGTAAGACAACTGAAGTCTTTCAAGTGCATCACTTGAGAAATAAAAAATCAACAATAGTTATATAAGTGAAGTAATATAGTGAAGTAAATATCAAACTGTCTACACTACTAAGTATATTAAGTATAGCTAAAAAAATCTAGAGAAATTCAAATTGAAACTTTTTTTTAGTTCAAGATGAGGATGTTCCAAAATTGAAATTTCGTAGCAAATATACACTAGAAGCGACAAAGCTACATCTTGGTTCTGGTTTAGTAGAAGATATCAAATACTGGTAAGCTTATATAACATAAAAATGACCATCTCCTTCAGAGTCAAACAGGCGACCACAAAACTTGTGAATGCCTTTATTAAGATAATAGTTAACGACGACAACGTTGGACACCTGACAATGAAGACTGTACTCATCAGATATGACTTTAGGAGGAACTCCTCCAGTCCTCGTATACAAAAAGATATAAATAAACGCTCCTCAAGCCCTGACATAACAGAAAAAGTATTATGTGTAAGAACCGTTCTCAATATAATGAATCTGTAACTGCGGAGACGCAAACTTTTTACAATAAAAAAAATAACAACAAAGGAAAAACAGAACAAAAAATGACACGGACAAACAAACGTAATGTAACGTAAACGGAAAAACGTACGTAGTTATCTATATAAAAAATGTAAAAAAAATGTGGTAAGCTATTTTGCACACTGGTAGCTAAAAGCACTTGGTGTAATAATGTAACATTTTATCGAATCGGTACATCGAATTTTATTTGATCGATCAAGAATAGACCACGAACCGCCACTTAAACTCTGCTATGACGTATTTATAGATATGGCTGTTTTACACAAACTGATTTCACTACTGTTTTCCTTGGGTCACATAATTTCCTCCATCCGTCCAAAGGCCATCATGGCGCAGTGTGACAGCATCTGACTGTATCTGACACGATGGTTGTGGGTCCAATTCCTATTCAGGGCAATGGTTATATTCAAATTATTTTAGTTTTTCCGCTCTAGGATCAAGACTAAGTCCGGTGTTGAATTCCACCACTTCACACACAATGTCTCAGATTTAGGTGGAAAGTGGAGAATGGATGTCTTGATACTAGGTTCTCTCTATACGATATTGCTATGCGGGACAAAGCGCGAAGCTGAAAAAAAAATATTTTTCTTTAATGATGATTTATTTAATATAAATTAAAAATAAAAGCTAAAATCGTAAGCTAGAATATTAAAAGTTATTTAAAGTTACTTATGTAACCACTTTCATTTACTATACACCCATTTTTTAAGGCGTACATCTCAAAAGTCTCGTGTCGACTACAATCATGGCGCTGTAAAAATGATATCTGTAGCTACTTCAATAAAGAGTTTGAGTTTTGGAACAGAATATGAGGTATAAACTAATTTAATTTCTTTAACTTAAGTTTTAGTCAGAACATTTGATAACATTTCTAAACTCTTCTAAATATTTTTTTATACTGTCTAAATAACCCTTTAAAAAATTAAAATACCTTTTTAAAATATTAAATATTCTAAAGATTCATTATCATCATTGAATCTGTTCTGTATTGTGAATTCTTTTTGGTACTTTTCATTTGACAGAAATTTAATTTTATTTAAGTCTTACACAAAAGTATTGTATTGTATTGATTTAGGTATCATTGAATATCAAGGCATACGTGATATAATAGAAAGAACGAGGTTGGATCCACCACTTAGCAAGCTATTGTATATGATATAAATAAACCACTTAGTATTCGGGCGTGTTTGGGCAACACCTGGTCTCAAATTTGGATTTATTTTTACACAGATTTACCCAAAAACAACGGAAGATTATGAAAATAGAATGTTTTGTTATTACACTAACGGTTCAATAGGAAATCCTATAAAAATAAAGGAAATCCTACCAGAGGGCATTAAATTTAAATACATTGGTACGTAATATTTTTAATAAATTCTACATAATTCTACAGAAGTAATTTTACTGTTCAAGTAAACTTATATTACTTTATTGATCTCGTATCTCTTAACTTCAGGTAAAGAAGTTCTGGGGATAAACGAAGTAGACAAATTTGTTAAAATCTTTAAGGACGACTTAATGAACACTTACGATGAAGCTTATGTATGGGCTTCATTAAATGAGAATAAATCGTACTGGACACCTGTAAAGTAAGTATGCTTTTGTTTCACATAAAAATAAATAAACAGCAACTTTATGTATACCTACCATAAACACAGAACCTGGAGTCCAGATAATTCGTTCGAATTCGAGATACTGCATGTTAGATGGCGGAGCTAAACGCCGTGATTTGTCTTACTAAAGCGGGGAATTAAAATAATTTAAATATAATTATTTCCCAAATGTGTCGTTCACTGTGAAAATGTCTATTCGCATAGTATATTAAAGGGTTTATCATTAATAAGATCTCTGGTTTTCGTGATTATTTTGAAATTACACTATTTTTTACCGGATTAATCGCGTATATTTTTGGTTTTCCAAAATACATTTTAGAAAGATTTTGATATAATTAATAATTGTATCAACTGACAGACGAATGCCACCACAGTCTACCTGTAACCACGAACAACTGTACTGTACTGTACTGTACTGTACTGTACAAGTGTTCGAAACGTCGTGTTTCTAATATGTGTTTTCGAATACCAAAAATATGCATATATGTAGGAAACACATGGACGGAAATAAAAGAATGTGGTCGCATTATCGTTAAGAAATGAAAAAATAAGTAAATTATAAAAGTGAAAACAAGGCTAAATTTTAAAAAATATAAAATTTTCAGAATCGAAGAGATATCGTACAACACCTGGTTAGGAAAAGTGGCAAGTCATTACGTTTGGAACATTTTTAATTATGAAAAGGATTTCGATAAAGCTGTGTTCAGTGTGGATGAATGTAAGACACGTTCATATATATCTCTACTAAATAGTTTGAACGTAAAATAAAAGTAAAGACTTTTGAAATATATTGTTTGTACTAACTATATTATTTTTAGATAACTGTACTAAAACTCCAGAACCAGAAAAGGATAATGTACTCTATCATGATGACAGCAATAAGCATGTGGATAAGGCATTTATCAGGTAAGTTGTAATAATATTAATTGTATATATTAAATGTAGCTCCTAGATCTAAAATTAATTTCAAAGTAGATGCACATATTGTATAAGCAGAAATTGTAGGGATATATAAGAATGGATTATGCAATTACCTCGTGAGCATAAATTATATTAATATATACGATATACTTTTGTTATTCAAGTTCCGGTTAGATATAGCTCTGTGAAAACTATATTGATTTGTAAAGTTTACTACTTTGGCTCAGGACTTGCCTTGAATTTCAAGGCGGTCACATGATTTCATGAATACAACAGAACTGCCTTCTCAGCCTATAGCAGCCTTTTAATTATTACCATGTTTAAACGACGATGTTCGAAGACGAAAGCAACAGTCAAAGCGTATTTAAATAAAAATAACAATTTGTGTATACTACTCATTTTAGTCATAAACGTGTACGTATAAAGATGTAAATAAATTTCATGTATAAATATTTTTGAATAGGTTTATTAATAACTATGAAAGACAGTATGGTAACGAAAGCGAATATGAAATAAGAAGAAAAATATTTGCTGACAAACTTAGGTAAGTTTATTTTTACCTTCAGAATTTCGGATTTAATTTCTATTCTTTTTAATAATACGATTCTCACTCAGATCTATGATAATGTTGAATACTCTGTACCAAACCCCAAAAAATACAGGAGATGCTTTAAAATAAATTAGCCATTTAATCATTTTTCATATTTAATAAATTCTTCAGGATCGATATATAAAACTATACCTAAGAACTTAACTATATAGTTAACTTAACTTATAACTATATAGTTAACATATATCAACTTAGTTATATTCATATAACTTAACTGATAACTACTTCTTGTGTGTAATTATTATGTGTGTATATATTCATTTCTTTAATATCCATTAGTTTCTAATCTATAACATCACAGATTCATCAAAGCCCACAATAGAGAGAACACTAGTTTTAAACTAGGCATCAACAAATTCTCGGATCGCACTCCAACTGAAATACAGAAATTGAAAGGACTTCGGAGACGCAAAGAGGGAGATATTGGAACAGTACCATTTCCATACAACAAAACACAGATTGATATGATATCAAAGGAATTGCCAAATGAGTTCGATTTGAGAATGTTAGGCATTATAACACCAGTGAGAGGTAGTTATTAAATAAATAATTTAGGGCATTTGCTACTATCGAAGTTTTAATAAATTGTAAAATCAATGTTAATAAAGTTTATCACTTTCTCAAACAATTTTTTGAGGGTTATAATGTGTCTTATTGAGATCATTATATCTTGTACAGGATAGCTATAGTATAATTGTGATTTTTATATTTATAATAACTAGTAAGTTTCTTGCCAGTTCTTCTGAGCATAACTACTTTCTGAGCTGGTGGTAGTTTCAGGTTTTCCCAACGATTCAAAAGTGTTTGCAAAAGTCTATTTCATTTAAGATTTTTTTTGTATATTCATTGAGGATTCTAACAGATATTTCCTTATAGTCTATAACAGAATGTATAAATATTGTTGAAAACAGTTATAATAAAAATTCACGAAGAAAGATTATTTACAAAAATAAAAATTTCTTGCTCCAAGCAATACAAGTCTTTATCTCCGAAATCATTCACTTTTGTAAATGTCAACATTAGCAACGAATATATGGCCTTACTTATAGTAAAAAAAAAATACTTATTAAAAGTAAAAAAAGCAGTAATGTATAGAAGTATCCTTATAATTTTAGATCAGGATTCGTGTGGTTCATGTTGGACTTTTGGTACGACAAGCGCTGTAGAGGGAGCCCTAGCCCGCATAAATGGTGGCAGGCTTTTGAGATTAGCCAACCAGGCTTTAATTGATTGCGCTTGGGGGTAAGAGACGTATATTTTTAATAATATGTTGAATCTATAGTTAATTTTTCATTTATTTTCATTACGTATTACCAAAATCTTTTATCCTTTTGTATTATGATTTGAATATAATTGGAATAAAATAATATTTTAAATTTACTTATTGTAGGATTTTTCGAGCAAAACATGACAACAAGTAAAAAGTAAGAAATTAATAACATATCAATGCAATCAAATAGATTATATCAAATGATTATACAGGATTTTTTTCCATTGTTTACCGCCTAAACCAAAAATGAAATAACTTGGGTTTCATTGTTTTCATTCATAAATTTTCATTCCTCCGCTATGGTAAGAAGCCAGAGCGCGGAGTTCAATTAATTAACACGCAATGTCTCGATTTCAGGCGAAAGTGGCAAGTCAATAAACTTGACACTCGGTTCTCTCTGTCACCCTGTTATGCAATAAAAAGCGTGAAGATGAAAAGAAGGAATATTAAATAATTATAATATACGTTTTATTCTAGATTTGACGCATCTGGCTGCAATGGAGGCTCTGACACCGCTGCATATAATTGGATTATGAAATATGGTTTGCCAACAGAAGAAGAGTATGGCCCTTACGCTAACAAAGTAATAACGTTAAACAAAATTGTTATATTATAGCGTTTTAAAATCATAAAATCTTACAAAACATGTTATAAAAACTTGACCGTGTCAATGAAACCGTCCTAGCGCTTTGACCGCTAAGTCATGCCTTCAAGAGGTGCGGATTCCTAAGTGTGAAATATGAAGTATTGGTTACAAATTAACTATACATACTTTTCTTTAACTATTTCCACTCTATCTAAAAAATAATATTTGATATAAATATATTTTTAGGATGGCTTCTGTCGAATAAAAAATATGACAAAACTATATACAATCAGAGGATTCACTGACGTTACTCCACTTAATAATGAAGCACTAAAGGTAGTCACCTTATTTATACATCGAATGAGTCCTATATATGTAGATATTCAATTTAAATTGGTATATTTTTACGAGAGAAAAACAAAACATTTTTAAATTATCATTGCAGGTGGCGTTAATAAACCATGGACCTTTATCAGTATCAATTGACGCCACAGATTATTTGACCTCTTACACTGGTGGCATTATTTTCGACAATACTTGGTAAGTGTATATCTACCCATTCGCACATTTGCTACATTTATTTGCCTATTAAAAGTGAGTGATAGTGTGACTTTAGTACATTTGTTTTGTTTTACTAGCTGATTTCACTGAGGCCACTGTGGCGCAGTGTGAGTGATTCTCACTGTAAACGCGATGGTCGTGGGTTCGGTTCCCATTCGAGGGAATAATTATATTTAAATTATTATCATATTTCCACTCTGGTGTTAAGGTCCGCCACTCTAAACGTAATATCTCGGATTGATCGGAATGTCTTGACACTAGGTTCTCTCCGCTGGGTTGCCATGCGGGAAAAAGCGTGAAGCTGAAAAAGAATCATGGTATACAGCGTTATTCAATGATTTTTTATTCGTGGTCTGTGTTTTTTTCTGACTATATATTTATATATATATTATTTTATATTAATATATTTAGAACCAAACTTATATGACGATATAGTTTCTGTGTTCTATTAGTTCACACATTACATACATTTAAACTTTTTGCAAACGACTTGTGTATTACAAAATATATATATTTATTATGTACTTACATTATATTTTAGTGACAAAAATGTGTTGAACCATGAAGTCACCTTAGTAGGATATGGAAATCGTGATGGAGAAGAATATTGGATTGTCAAAAACTCTTGGGGTAAGGACTGGGGTATTGATGGCTATTTCCACATATCTACACGAAACATTAACTGTGGCATCACTACGGAACCGACCTATGTAGTTTTTTAATCAAATGCATATCTTTATTCATTGATTTTAAAAACGTGGGCATTAAATCAGAATCGAAATTCTAACAATTAAGTAATATGTAAGTAGCATACGATTGCAGGTTAATTAAATATGTATTATATATATAAATTTTCTTTGCGATATACCTAGGTAAATAAATTTGTTGAGCATCTATATTTGTTTTTTTTTTATTTTCGTCCATTTTATTCTGATAAGACAGCGTCCAGCGTTACATTCTGTTACCCTACATCAAATATAACTGTTTCAGCGAAAAGTACACAACCAAATTATCGTTCGCTAGGTTATCTTCGTCTGTCTGTATGCGAAATGCCTTTGTGAGAGTGCGTGCTTCTTACCCAAAATATACTATATTCTTTAATTACAAGCCTTGTAGTTTCACTGACAGTCCGCTTAACTTCGCGAATATTTTAAAATAAGACAGCGAATACTTGTCGATTTGAAGATAATTTGCATAATTATTTGATGGCTAGGAAGTCTGACCACAAAAATGTTTTGTTCGTCACTTTTTTATTCCACCGACATCTTGATACTATAAGAAATGGAGCCTTAATAATCTTGAAAATCCCGTACAATATGATAAGTGCATTCAGTTACAGGCCGTAGCGTAGTACCAGCGCAATTTGTATGGACAAGTTTCAATCGCAAGTCGGCACGGGTTATCGTTTATAAAAAAAAATTCTAGAATATATGAGATCATTACGAAAGTTTTAAAAAGGTATGTGTAAAAATAACGTGAAATATAAAGGACACAGTAATGTATATATATATAAATAACTTACTTACATATGCAGAATGTATATTGAATATTATAATAGAAGTTATAGGTGAGCGATTAGAATCTATTCCTTCTTATTTTTTTATATGTCATACATACACATGTGTGTGTGCACAAATAAAGCACATATAACTTCTTCGTATTGACATAAAAATTGCGCCTATCGTGTGAAGTTTATCGACAAAGTTTAACTGTGCTACTAACGTTTACTAGATGATAGATTTAAGAAAACGTATTTACTTTAAGCACATAAAATTGCTTTTAGTGAGATCTTAATTATGCTTAAGTCAATCTATATGTAACCTACAAACAATAATTAAAGCTCTTTTGTTTGAAGCTAGTAAATCCCCATCTCATATCGAGTTTTAATTAAAATCAATTTCTGTATCTCCTTAATTAGTTATATAGACTGACCTATAACGAATCTATTATATATTATAAAATCTACGCAGACTGAATATTTTAAAAAGGGTTCTATTGTTTAAAAAAAACAATAGAAAACCTTTTTAAGTTAAATTATCAACAAATTATATCGTACCGTACAAAAATATAAGTCCTCAACTATTCAAAATATAACTAGTCATTTTACTCTACCACTGCAGCTACGAATAAAAAGTAACATCAAAAATATCCATTCGTGTAAAACCTAAAACAATAAACTTAATAAAGTTGAACTTATGAAGTTAACATCAAATAGAAAATTATGAAAATTGAATATAAGCACAATTAAAAGAGCCACTGTTAATTTCACGAGACCTCCCAACCCCATCCGACTCCTGAGTGGCTACCTCTGGTTGTTGATCGCCTAAGCTGAGCCTCCCTCAAGGAATTGAGGGTCTCAACCGGCTGGGCTAATCGCCCGGGCTGCCATTAGCTCATTCTCCCCCTAAGTACCAGAGCGGCTAATTAAATATAATTTAAATATGATCTTTCCCTGAATGGCAATTAAATTCTCAACCAATCACGTATAAAGGCAGACGCCGTCCCACTGCACCACAATGGCCACCCACTATTAATATGGTTATGGATACAAACACTAATTTATTTATGTACGTATATTAAGTCCATTATAATTTCATTTATTATAGTGCACTGTATTATGTAGTCATAATGTTTATCATAATCCATTTTGTTGATTTATATTATCAATAATTAATTTTATAAATTTAATATGCCGTCAACATTTATATGTATTTTAATTTAAACTAAAAAATTAAGTACGTTATAATAAAACCACCAACAAACAAGCTAAAAACAGCTCAAGCTTCAAAAGCCATTGTTCCGTCAACGTAGCAACGTAGCGTAGCCAAAGGGTGTTAAGGGTCGTACAGCACAGGAGTACATAAATATATTACTATAAAACAATATAAAGGAATATCCATCAAGAGCATTTAATGGTAAAAAGGCCATCGTGTCACAGTGGACAGCGTCTGATTATAAAGACGATTGGTTGTGAGTTCCACTCCGACACGGTGGAGTGGTTATATTTCTATTATTTTAATTTTTCCCCCTCTGGACAAACCAAACTGGAGCCTGAGCTCAAATGGCTGAACATTCAACACGCAATGTATCAAATTCAGGCGGAAAGTGGAGAGCGGTGTCCTGACACTAAGTCAAATAAATTTGTTTAAAATAAAAAAATACATGCCTAATTTCTTAAATGTCAAGTAATTTACTACCACTTTACTAAAATTAATGTTTCAAATCTAAAAAGAACTGGCGCAAAAAACCCTTTAATTTTTATTATTTTAGAGTGAGTTTGAGTAAGTGATCACCGCCACCCATGACCCCGATATATATCCGTACTAATATTATAAATGCGAAAGTAACTGTCTGATGTGGAAGACTTGAGACAAAAAAATGGCCACTATATCTTTATAGCCCCGTTAATAATAATTTTAGGGTCAGTGGAAAGTAAGTATAAGTACTACATATCTGTTGTCTGTGACATCATCACGACCAAATTGCTGTTTAGCAATTTGGTCGTGATGATGTCACTTCTGATGAAATTTTTATTTCATACAGAAATACTTTAGACGGTACTTTTTCCTCCTATTTTTTTACTTTTTCCAGGAATTTCATTGCCTCACGAAACGCCCGCCTAAAATCCGAAAAAGCTAAAGTTCACGCAAGCGAGGCGGCTCGCGGCTCGCTAATGTTTCAATAAATCAACCAAGCTTTAAGACTAATGGCAATTTAATTTAAAACATCCTTTTTTTGATTTTAAAATAAATCTAAAATTGACGCAGCTCGAGTCGCAGACCGAAAACAGTTTTAATTAATTTACATCTTGTTATAAATTCTTATCGATACTGATTAATTAAATACTAGTGAAAGGGAAAAAAATACTAATCAATTTATAAATATGATATAATTTAATATAAAAAGAACATATTCACGTAGTTATATGATTGCAGTGGAAGTTCAAAGGCTTTCAAAAGTACCATAATGAACTTGTTACTAAAAAATATACTATTTTTTGTGTTTGTTATAAACGTGGCAGGCAAATCTGGTGAGTGAGAACTAGAAAAAAAACAGATATAGTATTATATTGCTTGGTTTTATGTTTCATTTGAAAATGAATTTTTAGTCTAGTAATACAGTACTACATTGAGTCTCGATTATGGTATGGTACGAAATACCAAAAATAAAATGATTACCTGTTTACATGTTATCTTTGTATACCTTGCAAAAAGCAGAAGTTATTATTTAAAAACAGTAAATATAATTTAAGCCCTGGAGTTCTTTAACTCAAATTCATTATCACATCGATCGATCGTCATCGATTTTTTTTCGAAATCTATTAAAGATATTGTTTCTTTTATATTGTATTTAACTACAATTTTGGCCATTCTAGACGGAATGTCTTGATTTCGGGGGTAAGTGAAAACGAAGTGTGATACCTGGTTTTCTGACACACTGCTATGCGGGAAAAGCGTGAAGATGCTTTTTAATTTGACTACAAAAATCTAATTCTAAGCTTAAACTACTTAAACATTATTTTAAATCTAAACTTGATAAATAAATACATGCAAGTACGATAAACACATCCATAACATTTTTATAAAAAAAACATACTTTTTTCTACCTCGAGTCAAGAATATACTAGAGAAATTAAACTTTTTCGCAGTTCAAGGCAATGATATTCCAGAATTGAAATGGCGTAATAAATATACACTGGAAGCGGAAAAATTACATCTTGTTTCTGGCTTAGTAGAACACATCAAATACTGGTAAGCTGAATACTGAAAACCTTATATATTACCTGTTTTCTTCGAACACAATTGAAAGGTTTTCAATTATATACCAACGAGCTAAGCGCATTAAATGTGTTCGATCGATAAATTTAAATTTGAATAATAATGTAAGTAATTGAAGCACATAGCTTTATTTTTTCATCTTTCTATCGCTTCTATTTGTTTTTTAATGTTGTGTGTAATTTAAATAGCTTTTTAATGTAATTCAAAAATACTATTATATATCATACTTACTGTAAATGTATTTTTTCAAGGCGTTCACCTAAAATCTCTAGAGTGGATTACAACCATGGCGCCGTAAAAACTATCTCTGTAACTCCTGAAATAGATAACTTAAAAGATTTCGGTATAAAATATGAGGTATTGGCTTATTTAATTTCTTCTATTTATATTTATTGATTTCTTCTAGATATTTTTATTTATTGATCGCAAAGTCCAAAGATTTTTTACCAATTCAATTTAAAAATTATTCCTTGATTTAAAGATACAATTAATTTATTTGGATTTGTAAATTATGGAGGTGATCGTGGTACAATAAAGTATTCTCTGACTGTATTGACGATTGTTGCCAGTTTGATTCCCACTCGTAAAACCCCATTTAAATTGCTTTCATTTCCCTGCTTTGGCAAACGACGGTCGGTCTTTGGCGGATTGAAAGTGGAGAGCGCAGTATAGCAGCATTAAGTTTTTAACGTATAAATTTAAATATCCTAACTGTGTGTGTGTGATACACTTTAAAAATATAAAAAAAAAATAGCGTTCTCTCTGGCCAAACAATTTTTCGTAGAATAATAGAAATCTTGCAGAAAAAGGCATGAAGCTGTCGTAACTATAACTATGAAAACCTAAAAAAAAATTATTAACTTTTTATATTTACACAGATTCACCCAGAAACAATGGAAGAATATAATAATGAGATAATTTGTTATTATACTAATGGTTCCGTAAGAAATCCCATAGAAGTGGCTGAAATGTTGCCACCAGCTAGTCAATTTCAATTTGTTGGTAAATAGTTTTTATTATATTGTAATATCTAGACGTATTTCATATAAGAGTTCCAAGTACAAGTCAAATTTCTTGATTTTAGGTAAAGAAATGCTAGGGTCTGGTGAAGTAAGTAAATTTGCTAAGATTAATAAAGACGATTTTATGATCAATGAGGAGAGAACATATATATGGGTTTCATTAAATGAGAATAAAACATATTGGGTTCCTGTAAAGTGAGTCTCATTTATTTCTCATATTACATATTCAAGGGGTTTTAATATTCTATAAAGTACATACATATGGATGGGAGTTGAAAAACGTAGTGACAACACATTACTATAAAATTATGATTTAAAAATCTTGGCGAAATGTCAAAAAGCTGAATATTCGTTTTTGATAAGTAATCAGTAAGAATTAATAAAATTATAAATTACTATTTTTATAGAATCGAGGAATTCATGTATAATATATGGTTAGGAAAAATGGCGAGTCATTACATTTGGAACATTATTAATTATGAAGAAGATTACGACGACATTGCATTTAGTGTTGAACAATGTAAGATACCTTCTTGTGTTTTATACTACGTAATAGTTTAAATATTAACTTTTACATCTAATATAGAACTTTTAGATGATACAGGCCCTCGTTACTCAGTAGGACAGCGTCTGACTGCAATCGCGATTGGTTGTGTGTTGAATTTCCACTCGGAGGAATGATTATAATTTATTTAATTTAATTTGTCTTGACACTAGGTTATCTCTGCCTACCTAAAGTACAGTAAAGTAAACTTTTAGAGTATATATAATATTAAAATTTAAAAAAAAAAACGATTTAAGTACTAATTGCAATATTACTTTAGATAATTGCACTGAAAATCCAGAACTAGAAGAAGATAATCTACCACGATACGATGATGATGGCAGCAATGTACACGTAGATAATGCATTTGCCAGGTAAATTTTAATAACAATGATTTTACATGATATATGTATATAGAGTACCTAAAAAATTTTTAAAGTAAAGGTATACATTTTAAAAAGTAAAGTTATAAAAGAAAGTTTTAAAGAAGGCTATCGTTGCACTGTGGGACAGCGTCTGACTGACTAGATTCCCACAGCCGGTGAAATGATCACAATTAAATTACTTTCATTTGTCCGTTCTGGTACTCGAGACCTCACCTCGCCTCCACTCTACACGCAATGTCTCAAAGTCTAGAACGATGGGTCCTTACTACTAGATGTACGACTAGGTTCTCTCTGACTACCCTGTTAAGCAAGAAAATGCGTAAAGCTGTAAAAACAGATGGTGTTATAGAAATATCTCGGTCTGGGGTCATAGCTTACATAGGTACACACAATTGTAATTTGTTGTAATTATATGTATATTAATATCTTTCTTAAATATTATCTAAAAGGTTTATTAATAACTATGAAAGAAAGTACGATGATAAAACTGAACATGTAATGAGAAGAAAGATTTTTGCTGAAAATCTAAGGTACGTTTATTTTTATTCTATACAACAGTTGGCCTTGATAACAGCAATAGACCTTGTGCTTAAATATTAAATTTCTAGTCTTTTAAAATAAATATATTTAACGTGTGATTAAAGGACAATTGTGGATTCGATTCCTAATTTCCTTTCGTTTTCTTGATCTGGTAAGAAATAAAAGAAAAACCTTTGCCTTTTTTGCTTAAGTGCAGCTTAAAAATAGGCTTACTTAATAAATATTGAAATACGCGTTAGTATTGATTTAACATTATAAATAACACAACAAACTATACACATACTGAAATGCGTTTTTAAATACCCTTTTTTAATCATTTTACTTATAAATTCTATTTTTGTTAGTTGACATAGTCACATAAATAAATATTGTTGATAAAAACACAAATCAGTAAAAACATAATTACAAAAGGTATAAAATTTTGAAAATACTAAAAATTTAGAGGTACCTCTTGTCCAAGCGTTCTGGCCGCTAAACATGAACAAATATTAAACTTAGCGGCCAGAGCGCTTGGACGGTTTCCAAGAGGCGTGGGTTCGAATCCCGCTGCGTTCAAATTTTTATACGTTTTCCAATAATGTTTTTTCCTTAGTGTGGGAATATAACATGTTAAAATGTTACTATAATATATTAACATCTTAAATACGCATATATTTTAATTCATAACTTCACAGATTTGTCCGATCCCACAACCAAAAGAACACTAATTTTAAACTTGGTATCAACAAATTCTCGGATCGCACTCCAAGCGAAGTTAAGAAGATGAAAGGACTTCGGAGACGCAAAGTGGGAGAGATTGGAACGGTGCCTTTCCCATACAATGACACACAAATCGATGAACTGTCTAAGAAAATACCCAAGCAATTCGATTCAAGATTGTTAGGAGTTATAACACCAGTCGAAGGTAATTTTTAAAAAAAATTTTAAAATCAAATAAGATATCAATAACTGATCAGCCTGTCGCAAAATCCCCTAATAAAATCTAAAGCTCCTTTACTTTTCAAGGCTTAATTTTTTTATTTTATAATCAATGAATAGTCCGTGGGTATTGGTACTAGTAATATACACATTTTAATTTAGTTACTTAATAATGCTAATTAAATAAACAATCACTTTTTAGAAATCGTATAATTTTTTTAACGTAGCGGGATTCGAACCTGCGTCTCTTGGCAACTACTCAAGGCTGTGACTGCTTAGCCATTATTATAATGTTACATTGTAATATTACATTTTGGTTACGTTGAAATTCTTATATGCTTATTACAAGTTATTTTTGTTAGCATCTCTGTGGATATTTTTACAAATTTCTGCTACCCAAAGATTAGTCTACGAACAATCGTTGGGCAAGTGAGAGAAAACTATTTCTTAAATATTTTAAACATATGTAAAGTGTTATTCGTACCCTTAGGAAATGGAAAATCATTTTTTGAAATCGTATAAAAAATAAATGTTAAAATCAATAATCACTGACAGTTAATTTAGAAAAGTTTATTTGAGAGTCAATATTTTTAATATCTAAAACAAGTTTACACTTTGATCAATGAACTGAATTGCTTTTGTATAACTTTGCTTTGCCACGGAAAAAGAGTATAAATTGTCCAGCAACATTTAAAAGAAGTTTCTTTATAATTTTAGACCAGGATACGTGTGGGGCATGTTGGGCTTTTGGTACCACAAGCGCTGTAGAGGGAGCCCTAGCTCGAAAAAATGGAGGCAGGCTTTTTAGATTAGCGAATCAGGCTTTAATTGATTGCGCTTGGGAGTAAGATAACAAAATATATTTTTATAATAACTTATGTTTGATAAATGTTCTAATTAAAAATATATATTATTTTTAAATATGATAAGCTTTAAAAAACATTTTGTACTTGTATAAAATAAAATGTACTGAGTCTGGCCACAAAACTATTATGTAAAAAAATATACTTTTAAATTTAGAATCTGTAATTTTTATATGATTGTTAATTTTGTTTTGTTATTGTCGCGCCAATATATTGTAAATTGTTTTGTGATTTGAATATGGAGTGGGGTGATAAAGAGAACCGAGTCGCTGTAATTGCATAACACAAAGTAGGTATGGCGCTAAATACTTTTTTTTAAATTCTCCAAACGCTTGATATTAGTCAAATGTTTGTTTACCGGGTTATTGATAGGTACAATGATTTTTTTCTGTTTGAGACAGAAAAAGATCTGATCCTTCCACGTAGTGTTTGTATGAAATGGCCGATCAAAACAGTAAGGTCCCGTCCAAATGCAAAATATTTTATCTCGGGAGATGAAAAAAGTGTCTAGAACCATGTCGCGTATCTTAAAAGATGACTTAGGGCTTGTTACCTATAAGAGGTGTAATTTAAAAAAGAATATGATGGTAAAATCGAAACAACTACTTAAACGGTACGCAAAGGTACCGGTAAAGGTAAAGGTAACGGTACGCATAAGGCCACGGGAGGCAAATTTTGACAATTCAACAATATTTTAACAAACAAAATTACCGTATTTATGCTTAAAGTTCTAAAGAAGCTTCCCAATTAGTGAACAAAGAGACTTCAGTGATAGTTTGGTAGAGTGTTAGCTATGAACTGAGCCATATTTTATGTGAAAAGAGTATCAAAACATCGGTACAAGTGTATCAAGATACCATTCTCAAAGGTAGTTAAGCCCTTTAACAGCACCATGTTCAAAAACCAAGAACGGTCCTTTTAGCAAAATTCGACGCTGAGTCATAAAACAGGATCCACCCAATCTTGGTTAGAAACGGACTTCATCAGCGCTAAAGCCTGGCCGTCATCTAGTCTTGATCTTAATCCAATGATTTATGGTCAGTTTAAGAGACTGTGGCTTGATAATTTGGAGTCCATAAAACAATCCATACGAATGGCAGTGAAAAATGTTCCCGTAGAGTGCGTTCTGCAATTGATAATTGTATTGCATTGACTGTATTATGGAGACCACTTCAAATAAGCTTTATATATTTTAATGGTTTTTTATTAATGTACAAAACTAACACAGTATAATAGTAAAAAATGTCACGTACAATAAAAACAATTTAACTTTCTTTATAATAATATTTATGACAAGACTAAGTATATAACAAATCTTATTTCCAATTTTTACATAAGTAAAGATTATTATTAATACCAAATATTTTATATTAGATTTGGCGGATACGGATGCAATGGAGGCTCTGACACCGCTGCATATAAATGGACGATGAAATATGGTTTGCCGACGGTAGAAGAGTATGGCCCTTACTCTAACAATGTAACATAATTTACAACGTTTAACTGTTTTATAAATAGAAATATATTTTTGAAATAAAACTATTTTAAATAGATTAATCTTCTATATTTTGATATTTGAAAATAATTATTTTAGAAAACCCAAGGTTGCGAACACTTTTACACGGTGTACTTTTGCGTGGTCACAGGTAGAATGAGATGGCATTCGTCTGTGTGCGAATAAATTAGTTTTATATAATAATTGTATGAATTACAGAAGTGTTTGAAATGTCGGGTTTTCTAAAATGTATTGTCGAATACCAAAATATATGCGATAAATCCGGTTAAAATAGTTTATTACAAAGTATGATTTAATATCATTTTTCAGAATGATATCTGTCGAATTACGAATATGACTAAGCGATACAGAATCAAAGGATTCACGGATGTCCCTCGATTCAATATTAAGGCGCTGAAGGTATTTCACTTAATTTCTTTGTTGTAAGAAGTATTCTAAAACTATTATGGCTCATATTTAATTTCTTATTCTATATAAGTATTTTATATTTACGTAACAAAGCCAATTTTACATAAATTTTGGTATTACTATTGTAGTTGGCGTTACTAGAACATGGACCCCTAACAGTATCAATGGATGCCACAGATTATATGCGCTTTTACACCAGCGGTATAATTTTCGATAATACTTGGTAAGTTGTTTGTATTTTGTCATTTGTATACTTTACACAATTTAGTTAGCTGCTAAAATAAACTACAGTAGAAACATGGTAAATGCTAGGTAGTCAGAGAAAGCAAGATCAAACGAGACGCTCCGATTGATAGTTTCCGCCCGAAATCGAGATATTGCGAATGACGCAGCTCAATGCCGCACTTTGTCTTAAAAAAGCGGAGAAATGGAAACTATTTTAAATATCATAACTCATTCCGCGGAATAGAGACTTTCATTGTAGATGATTTTCATTGTTTATTTACTATTAATGCGCTACGGGTATGTGGACCGTACATTTTGTTAAATAAGATTTACATACAAAAAAATAAAATTAGAATGTGTGTGTTGTAATGTTAAAATAACTGCTTTTTACGAAATGCATGTGATGCATACCCGGTACATATACCACAACATTTTTTTCTACAATTTTTGTCTGTCTGTTAATCTCCAAAACGGCTGGATTTTGACGGGGCTTTCACTGGCAAATAGCTGATCTACTAAAGAGTAACTTAGGCTACTTTTATTTAAGAATTCCACGCGGACGAAATCACGGGCACAGCTAGTATAGTATATCATAATTTAAAATAATGTACATGTTAACGTTTTTAGAACACGTGTAAAAAGTTGAACGGTGCGGCACTCGAAGCCGCGCCTCTTGGAAACCCTCCTAACGCTCTGACCGATAAGCCATGCGTTCAAAATTTTATACGTTTTCTTAAAATGTTTTTCATTTTCAATTTGTGTTTTTATTTGTTTTTAAATATCTATTACTTAAAACTAGGGTTCTTTAGGACTTAACACATTTTTGTATGTTCTAGTGATATAAACGCATTGAACCATGAAGTCAATTTGGTTGGTTATGGGAATCGTGGCGGTGCAGAATATTGGATTGTCAAAAACTCTTGGGGTAGGGACTGGGGTATCGACGGCTACTTTCACATATCTACACGAAACTTCAACTGCGGTATTACTACGGAACCGACTTACGTAGTAGTTTAAGCAAAAAGTTTAAGAAAAAGTGAACTTAATAAAAGTTATTCATTCCGCCATTTTATATTTAAATCGTGATGTGTTCAGTAATATTTAAAAACAGCTTTAAGTTTTCTCCCGCATAGCAGGGTAGTCAGAGAGAACCTACTGTCAAGACACTCCGTTCGCCAGCGTTCGGTGATAATCGCGATAAGATTTTAATCATTTATGGAAATTCAAACATACAGTCCTACCTAGATAGTGAATTGACTTTAAGACACGCAAATATTATATTTATACCAATATGCATATCAAATCCCGCTGCGTTCAAATTTTTACACTTTTATTAAATACGTATTTTTTAGTTACAATAGTTAGAAGTTTGTAGATTTTATTTTGTTGAAAAATCTTATATTCATAAGTAGTTAGAGTATGAATATACTAAGTTCATAAAAATCTAAATCAAAATAAACTTTATTGAAATAAATCATTATAATCACTATAGAATCATCAATGAACATGAAATGTCAGTATTCTCAGTCCTACCGGAAGCTCGGCTCGGAAGGCAGCTCTGCTAAGGAAAGCCGGCGAGAAACTCAACAGTTGGTCTTTTCGAATATAATTTCCATATAATTTCATAACTATGATTAGCATATTTGATTCAGTCCTTGCAGCACGTAACATTTCCTAAATGGCTGGAAAATTGAAAGAGATCGAAAGAAAAAAGAGTCCATATAACACGATTCTCACCGTCTAACTTTTTGTAAATTATTATAAATTCATTCATTTATAATTCATTTAATTATTAATAAATATAATTATCTAAGAAAAGTACAACGAAAATCTATTTTAATTGATACAAGACAATTTTAATGTGAAAATGAACGGTATATTTAAATAATCATCCAAGGCGAACCTAAATTTTGTAAATTAATTTTATTATTTTAAACACTTTCTCACTGGTGTCATGAGACAAAGTGCGCCGAATTCGAGCGGAAAATGAACGGAGTATCTTGACATTAGGTTCTCTCGGGCTAACCTACTATTTCGATAAAAACGTGGAGCTGAAACAGGAAATGTGAGTTTTAATAAGGACATAGTTACGACATCTTTTTAAAATTATTATTTTGAAGTACTTTCATAGATATGTGTAAAATATAAATTAACATCATATCGACATATAATAATATTAAATCTTATTTTAGTTTGTATAGACATTGTGCATGCGAGTAAATAAATTGACGTAACGGACGTAATGGAAGTTGCGTGACTAGACCAATTGTATTTAATCACAAACCATTTTCTACGCCATCTGTTCGCTTTGAGCTTATGCTTCCATCTAAATATACTTCTTGAATGAATATGTATAATACTATATTAAATATTACAAACTCAAAATACTTAAAACTTATTTTTTTTACATTTTAAACTCAATCACAAAATTAGTGTTTGTCATAGCACCAATACAACATATCTTTCTACTATTTTATTACATTTAAATCTTAAAATATATTAAAAAAACTTTGAGGTATTGAGTACCTCGACTCAATACGCAATGTCTAATACTTGAGCAGAAAGCGGAGGAGGGAGTGTCTTGAAACTTGATTCCCTCTACCTATGCTGCTATACGAAATAAAGAGTGAAGCTGATAAAAAGTACACATTAATTATTATTATATAATTTAAGATTAGATTTAATTTTATTCATAAAACTAGAAGCTGACTGTTATCGTAATATAATATTTGGTTAATAGAAATCTCAATTAATCTCATACTTCTTATACTTTTTTCTACACCATCGTGGCAAATTTGGGTGGGTAACTCTTAAAACACCCAATGGCGGTAGGTTCGATGTCTTATGAGAAATAGAAATACTAACATATATCCCAAATTACTCAAAAAATATTTATAGTCTATAACCAATCATTACAGAAATTATTTATACAATTGCTTTATTATTTTACACAGTGTCGCTAGTAAAAGTGCGTAATTGAGTAGTTCACCTTCAAATGTTACTTTTCAGACTGGCAAAAATGGGTGGGATAACATAGTGGACTCGTCACTACTTTTTCACAGCTTCACACGATGCGGTAAATGCGTCAATACAAAAATAACCATTATACCAGCGCACATATTACGTCCGTACATCTAATACTTTCTCTGTTAATATTCTAAACGAGATTAGATAGGAAGTAATTAGATCTATTAGTGATTCGTTGCGTGTGAATTTTCCTTTCCCACCGACTAAGTGTTTAGTATGGTATAGAAAAGCTCTTGCCCCGTTTCCCGTGATTATAGCACACATGTACCATAACTGTACGTTATTACATTACGACTGAGTCATTTTACTTATAATTTACCACCTTAAAAGAAAGCAAGTATGGTTTTCTTCTTTTCTTCTTTTCTTCTAGATCGTCTAGAAGCACTCAAGCAACAGGCTGTAATGGCTGATGTTGTAGATTCGATCCCCAATTAGGGAATCAGCCGGATGTGATTATATTTAAAATTAATTTCCTTTCCCTCTGGTAAGACAAAGCGGAACTGAGAATTTCTCGAATTTATTTGGAAATCTGAGAACGGAGTGTCTTCACATTAGGTTCGCTTTTTATATCCTGCTATACGTGTAGCTGTTGTATTTGCTTCTATTATATTTAGAAAATTAAAATATACAGATAGATGTTAGTGACGCGTCACTTCATTTTTTATATACCATCTTTATTTTTTATGTATGTAGAAGTTACGAGTATATCCAAACATGCACTTATATATATATTTCTGTTATTATTGCTTTGGCAGTGGAGCCACTCAGGGTAAAAGGCTCCTTCAAATGTATTAAATATTAAATATATTTTAAATATGAACTTAACTTTTACTGTAGTTTAATAATTATAACTAGTAATATAATATTAAAGTAGATTATTAATAATTAAATTGTGTTACACAGCTGTTTTCGATACAAATAATATGGGTCTCTCTTCTTTCTTATGATATATTTGTGGTAACATTTATTTCTTTTAATCAATATTTAGCTTTAAACAGCATTTATCACTATCATCTTAAAAGTCTAAAGCAAAAAATATGATGGCATTTGACGAAACAAAAAGGAAATAAGACATTTGTCATACTTCATATGTAATATTAGCTCACTTCTACGTCCCTCAACCATCTGAGCACATTTTTCATTACTTTTGATGTCACATTTCCTTTAATATATGAGTACATCTTATCATTGCCTTTCATATTTGATTCTACATATTTCCAAAACAAGAACTTATTACTTTTTTTATTATGTAAATATTAATGTAATAATAAGATATGTAATATGTAAGAATAATTTTCTATAGTGGGATAAACACTAACACCAAAGGTTTTGGTTTGTGACCTTGACCTGAAATTTAGTTATCTTATGGATCATTCAACTCTGCAATGACATGTCACTTGCCTGTACTGCACTTGTCTTGTGGGAAAGGAAAAATAAAAATCATTTATTTTTGACATTCCCCTAAACAGGGATCAAACTCACATTCAACGTGTGCTTGTTTTGACATTAAGCTTTGTTCTTCAAACCATCGAAAGTACGGATGTGTAAACATATAAAAAATCAAAAACTGTCATAGTATAAGGCATATAAGTGTAGAAATCAGTAGGTACACCATTTTCCACGATCCGAGCAAAATCAAGACATTACATGTTGAGTGGCGGAACTCAACGCCGCTCATTGTCTTAGGTACTTGAGCGAAGAAATCAAAATAATTTAAATATAATTATTTCACTTAGCGGGAATCGATCCCATAACCAATCGCGTTTACAGTCAGATACTCCGCGCGCCACGATGGTCTCGATCATGACTTTTAATATTAATAAATACTAAACTAGTGCCTCGAACTAGAAATGTAGCCACAGGCGCGTAAATATTATTTGACGCGTACCTATTAGCTTGGAATTGCTTGAGCTTTCATCATTAATTGCTCCCTTAGGCAGATCGCGTAGTAAAGCGTACTAAATATAGATGAAATAAACCGTTTAATTTTCTGTTATTCCTTATATACTCGTATGGTATATGAATTTAATAGACGATGGTAGACTAGTGTAAAATTTTGTAGTATTTTACAAAATAGTTTTTATTTACATTTATATTTAGCAAAATCATTACTGTCATTTAAAAAAGCCGTGAAACATCACCTACTTGAAAATACGACATCAGCATAATGTGTGTTTATATATAGTTTCATTTTTCTGTTTAATTATGTTTGTTTTTTCACCACCTAACCGGTTATCAATATAACAGATTCTATTCGGCCGAAAGATTGTGTGGAAAAGACGGCTACTTAGCCATAGGATCGCCTTTTTCCTTTCCTTCCTTTCTTTTCTCTCTTTTATATTCCTTTCTTTTATATGTTTCGTACCTATTAATTTTGTCAATTCAATGTGGTGTGCAAATAAAGAACTATATATATTGGTTGTTTTTGGAATAAATATTTATATTTTCAAATTGTCAAACCAGGTATAAGTCTAATTACATCACTAACTATTAAGCAAACACCAGTTTAATTCCTAATTCAATTATAAATTTACAATCTGTGTTTTATAGAATGTTACAATAAGTACTAACTCTTATTATTACTAATCATACATTTTATCCATACCATACCATATTATTCTTAAAAATTGTACTCCATTTTGTTGGATTTTATTATGGACTAGCGACGCGCTCGCGGCTTCGCCTGCGTACAATTACAAAACTATTCCGTTTTTTCGCCCGCCCGCATTCTCACTTAAATCACAAACTTTGCTCATATTTATAATTCAAATGGTCAAACTTTTTTATTTATAAACCGATTGAAATGAAATAAACACTAAATGTTAAGGAAAGTTTACCAAAATACGGTTAAGTCATTTCTGAGATTAGCGTGCACAAACTCACAGACTAACAGTTAAACAGACAAACAGAAAAGAATATAAAAAATATCATTTTGGGTCCATGTACAAAAAGCGACATTACAATTTTTATTATATGTATAGATATAAAATATGTGATGTGTTCGTATATGTGTAATTAATAAATGTGTTCAATTAAGCACATAACTATGTATATTCATATACATTTAAGCTATTTAATCAATTCTGTATAATCTAAATAATATATAATACAACAATACTAATAATAGCTTAACACATTCATCTTTGACGTCCGCATCTAGTGACTGACATGGCTACGCCTATCCAATGTTGATTTAGGCCCTACGGCGCTTAGATATTCCAAAGAGCAAAAGGCGTTACTGATGGATAATTAAACTTGCTCAATTTATCTATAATAACATAACAACAAAGTTAAAAAAACATACTTTACATTCGCAATCGTGGCGTCATTGATGAAATTAAAAGGATTTGGACTTATTACATATCCTATTACATATTATAATTCACATATCTATAACAAGATGCGTATCTATGAGGCCATCGTGGCGCAGTGGAACACCGACTGACTGCGATTACTCGTGGATTCAAATTCCACTCAAAGGAAAAAAAAAATTAACTCATATTATTATTATTTTTTGCCGAAGACAAAGCGCGGCGTTGAATTCCGCCACTCAACACGCAATGTTTTTGTATCAAACAGGAAGTCTTTTGACGCTAGGTTATATCTGATTAGCCTGCTATGCGGGACGAAGTGTCAAAATAAAAAAAAAATAAAGTGTTAACCACACACTTAAGAAAAAGTTTCGACGAGTTTGCTGCGTTCAAATTTTTATACGTTTTCTATTAGTATTTGCATAGACTTTATTATCCTTGTCTTACTATTTCTATTTTCACCTCGCGTAGATTCGTTTTTAAAACGTGAAACTCCATTTTTCTGCTTCCCATCCAAGAGGATGGTAAAGAAACGAATAGAATACATACCTCTACCATACCATACCCTAAGGCCTACTAAATACTACGAGTACTAAATTTCAACTTTTAATATCGCATAATTTGACTGTGCATTGAATTTCAGTCGTTCATTGAGTAACGAAGCTGTTTCATACAAATTAACCTTATCTGACACATAATGTTCTTTTACAATTTAAGTGCACTTTACCAACGAGAGTATCACCTTATTAGACGGTTAAAGGGATAATCAATGATCAAGCTATTGAGCCACTTCTAAACTAACTAGGCTATTGGCGTGCGTCCGCTGAGATCACAATCGCATTGGCGTCACTCCAAATGACCCACTGTGAACTAATGTCATACTGGCCAGTGCATACACATGTGCATATTATTAGAACAATTAGTTCAATACATACAAATTGTTAGTTAAGAGATTTGTATAAAGATAAGTTGTGTTTAATATTACTGTGACTGCCGGTAAACGTGATAATTGTAAATATATATATATATATATATATATATGCTTTATTGTCCACCACAAGTTTAAATAGAGAAACCGAATAAAAAATACATAAATACATAGGTATATATATATATAAAAAACATAAACATATAACTAAATATACATATATATAATCGTATCGAAATTTATGAAACATTCACAAATCCCACAAATTTATTAAAAAACGTCTTTATAAAGCAATTGACGGCAAATTTAATAACACAAAAACTATGTGATATATACAATGAATAATTATATAGCAATAAAGCTGAGATCACCCCGTTGTTAAACCGTTCATTAACGCAAGTGTCACAAACAATACCAGGTTTAGAACTTTTACACAAGTATAGAATTGTGGGAATATTGTTTGGCTTAGGTTAGGTTAGGTGCCCAAGGGAGTTGCTGGTCTTCTACTGGGCGCTGCACCTTCACGAAAGCTCTCAAAGAGGCAGCCAGGGCAATCACAATTGCGGTAGATGCCCTGGCCCAACGGTCAGTGACAGAGGACGTGGCTCAACTCCGCTATCAAAATGCCCGATTGAAGTAGGAATTTATGGAGGTGCGGAAGGAGGTAAGCTTTCTGCGGGTTGACATTAACCGCAGTCGACAGAAGGAAAAGCGGCAGAAGCAAGCCCAAAAGAGTCAAGCGACCGAGTTGAAGAAGTGTGAACCAGTGGTGTAAGGCGAGTTAATGAGGAATTCATAGTGCAGGTTGGCACCATGTTTAGCACCCATCTTGAGGTCATTGAGGAAAGACTCCTGCCGGCGAAGAGCGTTCGTCCACTATTAGGGTCTCGGCAAATGCCTGTCGAAGCTGCCCCATCGTCGGCGGTGAACGAGAAAAGGGTGGCCGCGCTCGTAGCTCCAGCTAACCCAGCCCCCACAAAACGACAGAAGATTAAGTATCAATTGAGTTTAAAGTATAATTATTTTTTTTCTGTTTTCATTGAACCGGTTGAAACATAAAAACAAGAACAACGCGTAATTACTAGTAACAATCTATAGTAAAACATCCAGTACAAACACGTCACATATTAACTCCACGAGTCCTAAACGGTTCCAGACAATTGAACGCGCACAATAGCCACACTTGTTGGTACCAACAATAAAAAGTAGAATTGTGGTTACCGTATTCTGAGTAACCGATGACTGTTACCACATTTTTGTATATTTGTAGGATATAATTTAACATATAATGATAATTGTATTGAAGGAGAATGATTATTATTTGATTATTTTTATTTCCCCACTCTAGTGTCTAAAACAAAGCGCGGCCAAATTAAGATCCGCGCCATTCAACACGCAATACCTCCAGTTCAAGAGGAAAGCGGAGAGTCTTAATACTTTTTTAATTAATAATATAATATAAGCATTTTGTAAGAACTTGTTGATTAGTAACTCTGTTCTAACACTTTTCAATGTTCTAATCAAACAGTAAACAACCACGTTGTATAATATTCTCTTATTCTTATTTTATTATTCTCTCATCTTAGGCTTGGATTACTGTCGTATGAGCACTGACTTATGGAACTTTGTTTTTTTTTAATTAGTTTAAAATTATATGCTCAATGAGTCCGGTTAAACTAGTTAAATGTAAAATTAACATTGTATTGCCCCGAGCTGGCTTCGAACTTAGGACAATTAATAAGTCAACTAAAC
This sequence comes from Podotricha telesiphe, assembly GCA_038994665.1. Classification (NCBI taxonomy): domain Eukaryota; kingdom Metazoa; phylum Arthropoda; class Insecta; order Lepidoptera; family Nymphalidae; genus Podotricha; species Podotricha telesiphe. The sequence continues at coordinate 275,454 of JAOYRR010000161.1, read as the reverse complement.
CTTTATATTTCTAATAACGTTATTTTCAATATGACCTCCATAAACAATATTAAAATTAGCAATTTAAAAACAAATAAAAAGTTTAAATACTAGCAATTACATCGTTTCGAAAGTTCATAAAACAGCAAGATTGTCTAAACAACTTCCTACAAAGTTACTTCAAACAATTGAGCTTTTACATATATTTTGTCAGTAGATGGATAAAATGTGGACACTGCACAGTAAGCGGTATTATATTATAGAGCTACAATTAGGGTCATAAACTTGTCGGAGTTTATCGAGTTCTCGTAAGATATGTAAAGAAGCTCGCGGGAACTGTAATCTCATTAGATAATTTATAATGCATAATATTTTATTGATGAAAAGAAGGCACTCAATGTATCAGATTCGTTTTGAAAGTGGAGAAGGGTGTGAATTGACACTAGGTTCATTCTGAATCCCCTGCTATTGGGGAAAAAGCGTAAAGCTGAAATAAAATAAGAAGACAATCGGGGCGCAGTGGAACAGCGTCTGACTGTAATCGCAATTGGTTGTGGATTCGATTTCCACTGGAAGGAGTGATCATAATTTGTCAATTTTTATATCTCCAGTCTGGGAACAAGACAAAGCGTTCAGGTCTGCCACTCAAAACGTAACGACTTGAATTCGGTAGGAAAGTGGAGAAAGTCTTGACACTGAATTATTTTTGACTACCCCGGAAAAAGCGTAAAAGGCAAGAGACAAAAGAGGACAAAGGCACCATTTGATAGAAGTATCTTACAACACACGATAAGAAGATAAGATATTCGAGGGAATGTGTAACATCACTTTACACTGTAAAGTGAGCTGACTTACATATCTCTAGATTTGTATAGAGATGCGACAAAGATAAAAAAATATTGAAAATAATAGAAATTTAGATAGAATAGAATAGAAATTTAGCTCTTATGTATATCAAATAAAATTACTACTGTGATAATTTATTTAAAAACTAGCGTCTCGCTCGCGGGTGCACCTGCGTAAACTAAACTATTTCGTTTTTTCACCCGTCCGCTTTCACACTTTGCTTAGTTTGCTTAATTTAAATAGTTGTATCTTTTTTATTTATAAGCTGATCAAAATACATAAACACTAAATGTTAAGAAAAGTGTACCACAATACACCAATACCAATATAGTCTGTCGTAGTCAAATTTGCATTTAAGTCGTTTAAGCCGTTTCTGAGATAAGTGCACACTAATCTCAGAAACGCACAGACAAACAGAAAATAAAATTCAAAATTATTTTAGTGGGTTCTGTTACATTGATATATTTATATTTATATATATATATATATATATATATATTTTTTTGTCATATTTTTCCATGTACAGGCAGCGATCGGTTACATTTTTATAATATGAGTCATTTAATTCATTTCTACTTGCGTACACTGCTACATGTGACATTTCTTTGATGATAACACTAGCACACACACAACAACTAATGCACAATACGTGCTTCGTCCTTGTTTATTTTATTACTTATATCCCACAAGTTACATGCATATTTAAGTCCAAAATTAAATTCACAAAAGCCAGAAATAAAATCATAAATCACTCTATAAGTGCTCGAAACGTATGAAAATTGTTTGAAACAACAAGATGCCGACTATGCACAAAATAAGTCATCTCTATAGAAAAAGCCATCTAGAAAGTTTCAAATACCAATTTATCACCCAAGTAATACGGACCTTAACAAATAGCACTTATATTTCACAAGCGCTGTCAATTTACGAGAGTCATTTTTAAAAGCCCCCTCCGTTGTCCTTTTAACACGATCCGGTACATTGGTGTTGTTGGGGAAACTTAGTTTACTTTGCCGTGGGAAATAAATTTAAACTCAATAATAATTTGACTGCACTGAGTATAAGTAAAATTACTTTTTATTTATTAATATAATATATATATATATATATATAAATACTAATTAAAATCAAAAATCAAGAAAAAAAAAATGTTAAGTAAACCAGGTCGCGATTAATTAATAAACATTAATGAAGCCTGTCTTAATAAGCTCCATATATGTATGTTATAAAAATACAGTGAATTACAACAGGAGTTTTTATTCTCTTTTTTACATATCTTGCACATTACTTTACATTGAAAATACATGATGTTGAAAAGATTTAAAAATATATTTTCAATTTTAAGCCATATCTAATTCTAGCGACCCAGTTTAACGTGAACTAGATTACACTGCCAATGGCAAGTATGCTAAAAGCTGATTTCACTTTATAACCAAGCAACCTTAAGGGAATTCAAATTAAAACATCTTCTACAGACACATTGAAGGAAAATAGACGATTTGTATTCAATACCTAATTAATTTTTCCTCTTGTGAGACTAATATATTATTTAATTTCTCTTTTTTAGCCTATTAATTTAGTACTGAGAGCATTTTCATTACATAAAACTTATTAAACTTTAAAATCTATAGAAACATTCTACGCCGAAACCAAACAAAGGCCACCAAAGAAGACAGCAATGTAATGATATTTTGTGAGCTTCATATTTTATAATTAAATCACATTTAACTTACTTAGCAATTGCAATAAGTATTTGCGAAGCATAAAAACGGGAAAGGGTATGGCATCGGTTGCGCCCTGCCATCAACATAAAATATTCCCATCACGTCCAACAGAAACGTATTGTTGAATTGTATTGGACTCATGTTGGACTGCGTAATTCTCAAACGTATTTCATTTTCGAAACAATAGTGCGAGCTAACATTGTAAACTCAACCAATTATAGCCAATGTGATAGCCAGAGCAGAGTTCGTATTTATAGTTTCTTTTCTTAATTTAGTACAACTGTATTTTTATATATGAGGCCGTAAACGTAGTGGGATTACAAACGCAATTGGTCGTGGGTTCGATCCGCACTCGGCGGAATTATTATATTTTAATTAATTATATTTTTCGCAAGTAAAAACGTGGTGTTTAGTTTCTAATGTCTCGAATTCGGGCGGAAAGCGGAGAACAGAGTTCGAAGAACGGAGAATGGAGGGATCCCTCTGGCTACCCTCCTATGCTGGAGAAACCGTCAAACTGAAAAAAGATGTTGTTTAAAAATATTTTGGGATTCTTTTATAGCGACATCCATGTATGGCTTCTTCTTTAAATTTTGATTTAATCACTCATTAGACACTTGTGTCTGTCTGACACGTTACAAATGTTTGTATGACACATCACAAACCATGGCTAGACAAATAATACTTCTATTGTAAGTATAACTAAAAGACCTTTAAAAAGTATAATTTGCTTCCTTAATTATAACGTGTTAAATAACACTGGCGCTCCTTCATTTGAATCGTAATGGCAATAGACATTATCATTTAGTTTTTAAACACAATGTTCACAAAACAACTAATTAAAAAAATACATAATTAGAAAACGTATAAAAATTTAAACGCATCGGGATTGGAATTTAAACTTGAAAACCGTTCAAGCGCTCTGACCGCTAAGCGGGTTCAAAACTCGCTACGTTTAAATTTTTATACGTTTTCTAAATATGTATTTTTCAATTATCAAAGTGTGTGAATAACACTTTAAAAAATGTTAAAAATAACTAATTAAAAAATTATGTAATTCATATGTAATTTTATAAGTTTATTGCCCAAATCACAAATATTATAATTTAACGACACATAAATACAACGGTTCCGATATTGTACGAGTGCTCGTACAACTTGTCTAACCACGTCTGTGACTCGCTCCCGACCTCATGCCTAATTCATTAATTGATGGAAACTTTAGGAATTTAGTTTTGGCGCTTTATTTTGTAACAGAATAATTATATGTATTCGCATAAAAACAAAAGGTCTATTTTATTTCATCGTATGCAATAGTGGAAAAACGTACATCATATTAATAAATACAAAATAATTTAGAACATAAAAATCCTCGTTTATTAGTATATTTTTGTTTAAGACGAGGCTATCAGGTTTATCATCAAACCTAATGGCCTCCCCTTGATGCCCAGGACTGATCCGATGATCCTGACACGTCTCATAACAATTTTTTTTTTCAAAATGCTTTGAAAGTTTTATGTACATTAATAGATAGATGCAGCCACTGAGGCCAAAGTGGCACAATGGGACTGCGTATGACTGAAAACTCGATTGGTTGTGGGTTCGATACCCAATCGAGGTAATAATTATAATATTTCCGCTCTGATGCCTAAGACACGGCGTTGAGTTCTGCCACTTAACACGGAATTCCATATCTTGACAGGTTATGTTTTTTTTTTTTTTTTTTTTTTTTTTTTTTTTTTTTTTTTTTTTTTTTTTTTTTTTTTTTTTTTTTTTTTTTTTTTTTTTTTTTTTTTTTTTTTTTTTTTTATATATATATATATATATATATATATATATATATATATATATATATCTACATCTTACAAAATATTCCTATATCTTAAAATATACAACAGATAACAACAAAAACCATATCCATATAATTTACATTTATACTATAAAATCAGCTCCACGAAGACAGTTCAACAATGTTTATAATATATTATTTCACAATACAAACTATGAACTACCACAATAATACTCAATAGACAATGTAAGGCAATTCTCATCATATAAATTCTGCAAAAATAACATTAAAACACGCTTTTCAAAGTAGCTGAGCTGCAGAGATAACCGCTATAAAACATATATATCAAAGGATTGCATTCTGAGACCAGTGACCGGCTGCGGGCAGCAGCCGCTCTAATTCTAGTCCATCATTCAACTCACAGTTATAATAGCTGCTTTAGTTATTGTTCGGAATGAAGCTGTCTTGAATCATTATGCATTCAAAAGATATCGCGCCAAGTGAATTATACTGATATATGCAAGTAAATGAAACTTTATTTTCATACTAAGCTGTGTTCTAGGACAAGTGTCGGTGGATGATAATGGCCACGGCTTAGCTGGTATCATGAATTGCACGAAGCCTTGAACAAAGCTTAGTGTAATGGCACACGGTCGTTGTAGAATGCTGATTACTATAGAAAGATCAAGTAGAATTTAAATGTCATTACATTTAGAATAAATTTTATTTGAATTCATTTGACTCGAATCCGATTTTTTTTACTTTTTTATAATTTGATTGTTTTACGAAAAGGCCGCCAAAAATACGATACATATAGTTCAGCGTGCAAAGCCGCGAGCGGGTTGCAACTCGCAAGTATATTATTGTTTTAGCAGCTCGAATATTTAAACAAACAAGGCATTAACATTTCGTTCATTAAAAATACAAATTGATAAATTGAAAGCTCAGTACTTTCTACGCAAGAATTATAAAATTATTTTCTTAACACATTAGCGTCTAATTATCGCCAGCGGCCAACCGTAGCCAACATCAAGGAAGCCTACATTTAGAGCTACAAGGTGCGAGTCACCGCCTCATTAAAACAAAAGCCTACAACGGGACACAAACAGTCTTTACTTAACTTTATGGTTGACCTCGTTATTTTTTATTATTTACCCTTTTCCATCTTTTTATCTTTTAAGGACACAATGTGGAATTGTTTTTTTCTGATTTAATTGTATAAGGTCTATTTCATTATGTTTAAAAAAGTGATATTTTTTAAATTTAATCACTCACTCGAGCATTAACTGTGAAGAGAAGATCCATTATGATATTTATTTTCATAAAAAATAGACGATACAATTTTTTTTGTTCTAAATAAGTTTAAGTAATAAGTATTATTTTATACTAGGTGTGTTATATTTTAAGCTTTTTCTTGCCAGCGCTGGAAAAAATCTACATTATCTAAAAATATATACTGGTTAAAAATTATCCACCCAAACTTATTACTGAAAAAATAAAATAAATTTTAATGAATTACACTTGAGCGCTACGTAATAGTTAACAAATGTCCTATAGTCAGTTCGTTCCAGAGAACAATATGAATGTTCAATACTAAAATGGACAAAGTGCACGCGCCCATTGTCAATCGTAACTCCATCGGTATGAGCACTTGACTAGTCGTAACATTTCGAATATAAAGCGTAACTTAGAACTCAGGTGCAGTGTAAAGCAAAATTGAATGCTTTGGTCCTTTTGTCCAGAGATAATAACAAAAAAAATTCTATAGAGAAGCAAAATGGTGAACAAAGTGATAATACACTAAGTAGTGTCGGACTTCATGTCACTTGTGATATGTGTGAGAAGTATTTTATTTATCACTCCAAATAAATATCTAATTATAAATATAAAATATCTAGTCCTGTCTCACTGACTGATTGAAAGATTCATCATCACCGAGCGTAAGCTCAATACCTAAAGTTTAAGAACTTGGATGCATGATTTTTGACAGTAGGGTTGTTTTACGGAGTATAAACTTACTTATAAAGGTAGAAAATTTGTATGAAAGTCGATCAATTTTAAAGTTACAAGCATGAAATTTAATTTGTGAGTTATTAAATAAATATTAATATTAGTAAATATTTGTTTCAACGATCTTGAAAATTGTACCCCTAAGGACGCAAAACAATGGTGAAGTAAAAGTTTGTATGGAATTCCTTCATTTTTGTTGTTAGTAATATAAACCTTATATCGGCTCGCTTTTGTCTGTAGTCTCCGATTTTTTCTGTGCGTTTTCATTTCATTCCTTTCTCCGCTTTTCTCCATTCTCTCTGCTTATCTCTATTCTGTATACTTTTCTCTGCCTTCTTCGTTATCCGGTTTCCTACGATCTCTCCGCTTTGTTCTATTCTCACCACGTTCATCACGAGCGGCAGAACTCAACTTATATTTGAAATATTTTATTAAATGTTCATAGTTTTATGATTAAAGTTTAATTATATTTCAACGTTTGCAACAGAATATGTGGAGAATAAGTATGCTAAGCGTAGCTATATTCCAAAATATTCAGAAAATCCCCAAATAGAATCGCAAACACTTGATTTTTTATCTCGTATTGACCTAACAGACTCAACTTCCTTTTCTTTTAAAACTGCATCAGAAGAGGAAGTTAAAAAGTATTTCCGCTCTATCTTCACTAAAACTGTCGATAATATGTGTTTTTATATATTATATTCTTATTTAAATTACCACGGAAAGTAAGAGTAATATATATACAAATATAGTACTAAATTATTTAACACCGTTTTAAATACTTCAAAATACACTATAAAAGGTACACCAATTGTACCTACTATAAAAGCTGCTATACCTATCCTGACATGTACTTACCTAAGATGTCAGGAGGATAAGTAAATCACAGATCACAAATAACACCAAAGATTAATTTATTAAATATTTTGTATAAAAAACTATCTATGAACCATTGAAAAAGAAAGCGTAAGCGTTTTCCGAATGCAAAATTATCTCTATCTACCCCGCTATGTGGTAAAAAGCGTAAATCCAAAAAAAATACACTACCCAACAATTAGTACAGGTAATGTAAAAATTATGGAATTTAAAGGCTTAGTCAATGCGAATCTGACTGAATTAGTTATTTCAATGGTACAAGTACCAAAATTGAATAATCTGATTTTACGTCTCATCTATCGCACATATATTTAAGCCTATTTTTATTTGGTTTTTACATATCATAAATATTTTCTAATATTCATATAATATACTCACATTGTTTACCTGTTAGTTTAAAATAATAATTGAAAATAGTAGGTGACTAATGCAGTAGAAGTTCTAGCGTGCAATGTTTAATTTACGAAAATATTTCACAAATGATATCCACGATGGAAGTTTCATATCCGGAGTTGGTAACTATTCGATACGATCGTAACTCACTGATTTAATTAAACTGGAATCTGATTACGAGATATGCGAACGGCGACGTTTTGGGAATACCTTTAAATTATTTTAACATATTATGTATGTTTCAATCAGGTTGATAGTTATGGAACTTTAATATTTTGATTGAAATTAAATAAAGTAACTATCCATATTATCTATATTTTAGACGCTTTTATGCTTATATTTGTATTCATATGCTGATTAGTGTTAAAACCATTTAAAAGATTTTCATATAATAAATTTTGTTTATATTTACAAGTTCACCTTTTCTCGCATAGTAAAGTAGTAAGAGAGTACCTAGTGTCAAGGCACTCCATGCTCCAATGACACTTGACACCGAGACATTGAGCTTTGTACTTTATACTTTATGTACCTTACCTAAATAAATATTGAACTGAAGAAATGAAAATATAATTCCCCTGAGTGATGATCGAACCTACAAACAATTGTGATTACCGTCAGATTAATATTATTATATTAAGTAAAAAATAAAATTTCAAACCTTTTTGACTCTATTTCAGCAGGGAAAAAGCTATTTGACACAAGGCCATAAATTAGCATTTGATTATGCTAAGGTTTACAAAGTAAATAAAATTTAGTAAGCGAAATCAAAAAACAATTGGAAATGTAGAATATATTATATATATTTGGAATGTACTCACAAAGCGGGAAACAACGGAAAGAATGGGGTCGAATAGACGCTATCAAAGAAGGAAAATTGTTACGGTTATTTTGTAAATTACGCTCTCTGTTGTGTGTTTTAATGGATAATGTAGAAATTTTAAATATTTTTTCTTTGTATATTTTACTTTCTGCATTAAATTATATGTTTATTTTTTATATTTTTTACTGGATTTGGAATTTGTTGAGTTGTTTAGCTTTTAAAGTTAGGTCATTTTTGTTAAGTATTTTAGTAATTAAGAATCAAAAAATATTTTAATATTATGTAATGCTCATTTGTACGTGTTCCTGTGTTCGTTTTTTACATAAAACCATTTAATAATTAGTTTTTAGAATAATTTCTAAAATTTTGTACAAAAATTTTACAATAGAAAAAAATTGAATATCTTTTTAGATTTATAACCTACCAGGCTTAACAATATAGAACGAATTAAGTTTCCCTCAAAAAAAATAATACTCTCATTTTTTTAAATAATATAGTAATAGTACGTGCCTACTTTAAGCTTTTGCATTATCCTTTTGCGGAAGTGCTACTTTTTATTAAGGGTCCTCGAAAGTTTTATGGTAAATTCTTCACCATTGTTCTATGGTTTTGTTTTTTCCACTCGACCTTTTTTTCACTTGCCGAATAAGCCTTTTGCAGGTCAACAGTAGTCACCTGTGTAATAGTTATATATTTACTTTATTTTGTTATAAATCTTAGGGAGTAATTCTGATTTAATTATGATATTTTTTTGTATAACAAAAATTAATAGAAATAAAACAAAAAAATTACAAGCTTTTATTTACGTTACAATGTATGTTTGTTCGTGTTTTTTTTCCACCCGCATCCTTAACCGATTGAGCTAAAAATGTATATATACGTTTAGTTTAGGTGACAAGGCATGATTAGCTGTGTGACGTCATTCTAAATCCAATATGGTGAAACGTTCAACATGATGGACTAGTTATTTTAAATGAAAGGGCTTCATGAGAATAACTCGAAAAAAGCTTGTTTTAAAAAAAAAGCTTTTACTTTTTATTAATATTTTCTGCTAAGTAATTTGTAGTCGCTAACTTCGTTTGCGTGGACATTGAAAGTGAAATACCGTAATTTGTCGTTCCCGTAGGAATTTCCAGAAATTCTCACTAAGTACTCCCCTGCACTTACCAAGAAATATATTGAAGCGTAGATTGCTCCTTATTCAGTTTGCTGAATACCTATACATCTTTAAATGGCCCTACTGTAACATACTAAAATAAACATAAGGTCTAAAATCTTAATTTGTCAAAATACAAAAAATGTTTTAAAGGACAAACAAATAAAACTTGACTGTCTCATTATTTTTGTAAGTTACTTCGTATTGTATAATTTTTTCCTTTATTTGTGGGAAATTAATAATGACAATATAAAACCAAGTATATTCCATGTATAGTATAATTGATACCATTCTCATTCGTATTATGGATTCACAACGACGATAGAACGCGAGGGTTTGACAATGAACGCGTGCCCTTTGTTCAATTTTGAATTATTGCTGGAAAGTACCTACTGCTGTTCACTCGTGGGAATTTTTTGTTTGAGATAGCAGGACACAACCTTGTGCTTTATCGTACCAGAAAAAAAAAGTAAATTAATATATTTACGGTCATTCTCCTATGAGAGTTGAACCCACAACCATCGCGTTAAACCGATCGCTGTGCCACTGTCATTTTGCCACTATGCGTACGCTGGTATTCAAATGAATATGTAATAATGCCATTTGCAACGTGCTCATTCATTAACACTGGCTTACAAATTGGTTTTAATCTCGTACATTATAAAAATATTATTTCTACACCCTTTTTCCATAATCCTCTCCATCTCATTTCACATAATTTTCGCTAAAAAGATAACTTTTTATTTCGCGTAGTTATATAGTAAAAATGAAGAACAATCTAATTCTATATTAGGCAAAACAAAAAATAAAATAAAATAAATTATAAGCTTAATAGCACCGCACACAGCGTACTATATATTAAGTATAACTTTCAGGTTGCAATTCGAAAGTAATAGGAAGGAGTAGAAATGTGCGCGTGCCAGCTATCTGTACACTGAGTCTGCGATCTCATTTCACGGTTACTACTAGTATAACCATTTTGCAAAATGTAAACGGAAACTCCTAACTTTAATATTTTATACTATACTAGCAACCTGCTCGCGGCTTCGCCTGCGTGACCTATACAATTAAGAAAGTCGTCGTTATGAAAATCCAATTTTGTTAAGCCCTACTTTGAATACTGCATTAATAGATAGACGACGGCTGCTATGCTTCCTTATCTTAAACCTCTGATATCTTCTAAGATATTCATTGGAATGAAAAGTTGTTTGCGCCATGTCATTGAAATCAGTAAGTAAGGTAAGATCTCTGTCGATCAATATTGGGTTAATACTTAAACTGAAAAGGTTTTCAATTAAGCTTTTTTTGAGATATACAATTATATTAAATATTATTTTCGTAAGGCTTACATAGCATATGCAATATAAAAAAGCAGCTCCACACTTGTTCCCGCGTTGCAAGGTAGTCAGAGAGGGTATTGTCAACACACTCAGTTCTCCACGATTCGCTTGAAATCGAGACTTGAGAGAGCGTGTTAAAGGGTGAAACTTACGCTCCTACATTGCGTTTGCGACATGACGGCTGGACGGAATGCCGCGCGTGTAACTATTTTGACGCGCGATTATTTTTGTTTTGCGTCATCTTCAAGACATTTGTTTAAGTTATATAAAGTTAAGGGCAAATATTCTATACTAACTTTCATACTAACAAACACATTTATAACACATTTGTCCTTACTTGTTCTTATATTATTGTATTTTTTTAAGATTCAAAGAATGTTTCTATCTTTGCTTAATTTATATAACCATATCATTACGTTACAATTCTAATTGTGTCATTAAATAATATCTAAACTACAGTAAATTATCTTAAGTGAAGTTTGATGTGGAATTTAAGACGAAAATAAATGAATGTACCTAAAACTTTCAGAAATTACTAACTGTACGAAGTTACAGTAAAATAAGAGTCTCGAATGTTTCCTGGTAAACCTAGTTACCACAGACCTGCGCACGCGACGGTGTACAGTGTCTTGATAAAGCGCTTTAGGCGTGTTTGAAATGTGAAGCAACCTTTACATTTATTATAAGAAAATTTGTTCCTTATTATATTTTATAATTAAATTATTTAATTTCCTTATCCTGGTAAGGCAAAACGCGGAGTTTAATTCCACCACTCAGCACACGACATATATAAGTGTGACGACGTCGACGACGACGACTGTATACGTGATTGCTGTGAGTTCAAGTAAGCTGAATAAAACTGATATTTTTTTTAATCATTTAGCTATTTATGCACTTTCTTCAATTTATGAGCACTTTTTTTGTACACAGTTGAAAAGACATTTTTTTTTTTTTTACCTCTTCCTAATAATGAACATGCTCCTTTATAGTAAAGTTAAAGGATACCGACCCTTCTTTAGAAGCTATAAATACTAGAATAATATATGAAACAAGCCGTAACACTATTTTGTAGTTGCAGTTTTGCATTTTAACTACAGGTGTGCACTGACTTCTCTCGAAAATATATTTTTTATACAAAACAAGAGTATGCAAGCTTCGACATAGCTTGATCCGGACAAAGGCTTAAATAACTAGAGCGATTAGACGAATTCTAAGAGTGTTAAGTCCAAACCGAGCAATTTATAATATTTTTTTTTAAAAAAAGGTATATATTTTTATAGGTGTCATACATAAATACTTTCTTACCTATAAAAAATACTGTCAAGTGTTTATTACTATCTTACTCTGAGAAGTGATAATTATTTATTCAGTAATTACTGCCAAGCGATTTATCCCGCTTACGCAGAGCGGCAAACTTTAGTGTCTAAAGCTTTATCTACAAAAGACGCTTTAAAGATTAAGTCATATATTTAGACTTATCTAAGAAAAATCTTAACTTCGTTGATGATAATTAAATAGCAATATAAATCATATATTTTTTCAGCTTCACGCTTTTTCCGACATAGCACTACCCACTACTGGACTACCCAGAGAGAACCTAGTGTCAAGACTCCGTTCTCAAGTTTCCGCCTGACTCCGAGACACTGCGAGTTGAGTGGCGGAACTCAACGCTGCAACTTTATCTTGTCAACAGAGCGGAGAAATGAAAATAATTTTAATATAATCATTCCCTCGAATGGGAAACGAACTCAAAACCATCGAGTTGTATACTCGACGGACAGACGGTCAGACGTTGTCACACTGCGCAACGATGACGTTTTCAAACTCATATATAATTTATAGAGATAAATTATATATGAGTTTGAATTTCAGTTTTTCAAATACTTTTAGTAATTAATGAGCAGGGGGAATTACTTTAGGCTAGGTTCTCTCTGACTGCCCTAAAATGCGGAAAAAAGCGTGAAGCTAAAAAAAAGTAATCATAATTAAAAAAATATATAACATTTATTAAATTCTATACATATATCTTTTAAATAAAACTTAAATAAAATAAAATAAGATAAACGATTACACAACTGTTGTAATAGAATGTGTAGCTACCGCCACCGCGCCCGTGTTATTCTCAGAGGCCTTAAATACTTTGGGATACCACGCATTTTCGAGATAAGCTTGAACAATACATATAATAAAGAAAGTCACGAAACAAATTAACATATAAATGTGATTCTGGATGCAGTTAAGCGCAAATAAGTGGAATAACGTGTTCATTGATAGTACATTCATTTTTATTGCCCTTTAGTGACATCTCGAGTCATTAGTCGGGTATCACCCTCGCATGGTTGTGTTATCGTGTTAAGAAATAATATCGTTTACTTTCTTATTTTATTTATTACATACAATATGTAATTTTATCATTATTATATCGTGTATTAGTTTTTATTTTTTTTAGGCATATGTAAAAGATCTAATGGCTAGGGTACATTTTTAAGAAATTTGACTTGTTAAATAGCGGAAACAAACGCCAAATACTATATAATCAATCAACCAACCCGCTTCGCTTCACCTGTGAAATGAAACTTAAAATGTCTTAAAACTTAAAATACTAAATGTTACGGGTTACCAAAATACAATAATCAAAACTGCATTGTCATTGCATTTCAGTGAAACCGTTTCTGAGATGAGCGTGCAAAGAAACGGAAAAAACTTAAAATATTTTGTCCTATTAAATTATTAATTGGCCCCAATAATATTTTGTCTCATATATCTTCCATGTACAGACAACGATTAGTTACATTTTTATTATATGTATAGATGTCTCTAAGTAGTATGTTAATCAACAGCCACTGCAGTTCGTACTGTAGACATTTTTAAACTAAATACACTAAATAGTCGTACATTACGTCATTAAATGTATATCTAATGTATATGAAATGATTTTTATTTGTAATATTACTCAATACAATAAATAATCATTATGTCAAATATTATTAGTGAATATACTATTTTATTAGAATAGCTATGCAATATTCAATATATTATATGGCCTTAGCGTTTTCCTATAAACAAAATCCATTATTTTAATATAATTCTATCAAGAGATATAATCCACAAAATGGACGAAATATAATGCCGCTACCTGTGTAAGTAAAACAAATTATGCATATAAATGCCACCTACTAGTTTCCCACTCCCACAAATAGCGCAGTAGCTGTTGTTAGATATTAACACACTTGTATGGACATGCCGATTTTATCATATTAATGTCTAAACATGATTCTATGTGGTAAATTAATATGAATCTTACAAATTTCACACATCATTAACATGTAACGGGATATTAACTGTTTAAGTGATCGAGTCGAATGAACGACACAGTATGAATAAATTAATATAAGAATAAAATTATCAGAATATAAAATTAAAATAAATAAAATGGGTAGGGCAAGAATTTGGAATCAGACAATGAAGAAGTTTTAGGGATGTTAGGTGTTAAGTAGATATGTATCGGATCGTTGATGTAGACCCAACACTCGTGCCTCGTACCTCGTAGCTGACCAGGACATTTCAATTCTCCTCTGACGTTGACATCGGCATGAGACCATAACGTAGGAGGCCAGTACACGGTCACCATTTTTAAGGGGCGAATTCGTTAGCGGGCAGTTGGCTTGGGACAGTCATTCGCCTATTAGCTGGCTAAAATTGACGCTTCTGTCTATCCGTAAATCATTACAATTTCGTTTGGGAAAAATTATGTATCTCGATTAGACGGATACATACAAAAAGAGTTAATGACAACACAAATGTATTACAATTCATGAAAAGGTATGATTCCTACGATCTCGGTATAATTGTGACTCCATGAATGTGTGCTTTTTTAATGTATGGGTCAGAATGTAAGTAATGTTAAGTCATTCTGAATATTATTCGCTATCAACTATTTCTAATTACTAAGACACTTCATTGAGGCTTTTGTGGCGCAGTGATGTAGTGTCTGGCTGTAATCGCGATCGGTTGTAGGTTTCATTCTCACTCGGAGGAATGATATAAAAATTTATCCACTCTGCTGAACAAGATAAAGCACGGGGGTTAAGCTAAAGGTCCGCCATGCTGTTGCATGGAACACAATGTCTGGTTTTCGGGTGGAAAGTGAAGTCAGGAGTGTCTTGACACTATGTTTTCTCTAACTATACCTAGCGGCTATAGGGTAAGAAGTGTAAAAATGAAAAATAAAAAATATTAGGTGGCAAAAATGCCTAAATGCAGAAATAAAAATAACTTGAATATTCTCCCGACTTATCGAGTCCATAACTCGTGTAAATACCAACTGCGTCACAATATTAAATATTTCTAAACGAATATATGTAATAGCTTCTGTAAAATTGAAACATACTCTGTTTTTGTAATAAGATGAGATTTACGACAATATCGAGAGAATTCTATATCGAGATTAATTTCTCCATAATTCTAACGACTATGCCCAGTCAAACATGCCTCGAGCTGAACGGCATCGATTCAGAATATTCAACCGTTTTCAAAGGAATGTGCACTGAGCTACCAAAATTATTAAACGACTAACAGCGAATGCCACAAAATTTATGCATTATCAAATATGTATATCAAATCCTCACTGAAACGGCAAAGAATGAATTTGTGAGAGGAATTTAAATGTACATTCGTAAATATCTAAAGCACTTACATACCATTAAAATATTCACGTTTATTAAGTAAATATTTTAGGCCATGAAATATTACACTACATATTTTAATCCTAAATAACTTTCAATTCCTAAAAAGAATATGCAATTCGATTTCACACATATGGTTATAATGTCTAGAGAATAGCTGAATATTCGATATTTGGCTAAATCCAATTTTACTCCAATTTTATATAAGAAATGCGTCGAGATAGAAAGATATTAGTCTTTTATCATTTAGTTAAAAAGACGTATTTGGACACACATGGAGTGTCTTGTTTGGAACTAGTGAGAACACTCCGTTCAAAAACATACATAAAAGCTCAACTTTTTATGTATGTTTTTTATTTTCCTTAAAATTTAATTTGCAGATATTAATTTGAAACTAGTAATATATTCAAATTAAAGTAGTTATCATTTTGGCGTAAGAGGAAATCAACTTAAACTTTTCCAGGACTATCCTATATACTAGTGGGCGACATCAAAATCACCTTCAAATTCCCGCAAGAATGTGTCAGGTCCAACACTATTTTTAGTTTACATAAATGGTCGTACGTCCCTGGCAATGTCTAAAAGTAAAATATACTCTTATGCTGTTGATTCTGCTAATACGTGGCTTGATCAAACTGCGCAGATGGTAACCCATTTTTGACCAACTTTGTCGTAATAGGCAAAATATGTTCACACTAAATGTAGACAAAACCAAATATTTTATATATATAAATATTACATCTGCTTTAGCATACGCAAAATTAAAATTCAAAATCATATGCTTAACAGAGTTGCTCATACATATGACTTAAGCATAGACTATACCTGTTCTTCACTCGAACGGAAGAATAATATCAAATATTTGAAAAACTTCACTGAAAATCTACGCTTCAATGATTACACAAAGAAAAACTAACCGTATATGAAAATTAGTTTTTTGTCTTTAAAACTCAGCGAAATGTTGTTGATTTTTCACGTATGAAATACATATATGTCGCTGTGATTATAATTTATATTAATTATTATTTAAATAATAAGCAATTATTAATTGTTTAAAATGATAAAAATAAATACTGATTTCATTGGAAGTAAATTCAATTTATGTTCATTAAATAAAAATATTAAGAAACCATCACTTGACACTTGAACACTAATACCAATATGATAATTAGTAAGTAACATTTGAGTATTTTAAATTAACTACAATAATTTAAGTTAACAAAGTTAATAAAATGTTGTGAATAGTGAAAAGGACTATGTGAAAAATAGTTGTGTGATTTATATTTGCTCTTGGAGGGGTGAATATCGTTATAAAGGTGTCATTTGTGTTGGTGGACACAATTGACGACCGATCGCTGGGAAAATTCATTGTAAATAAAATCCATATTGGCTTTTCACAGAATACTAATTATTTAAGTCTGTTTTACTCGTTTTATTTAATAACCTGTAATATTTGCTGTTTAGCTATTTTGCTTATTAATTATGCTGTTGCAAATATAAATTATTAAAAATTCAAATTATGCTTCCGTTTATTATTTAACATCTACCTTGCTAAATTATTATTTTTGTAATAACAAACAAGAATAGATCCAATGACCAAATGGTGGTGAGAGGCTCTACTCATTTATTTTTAATATTTATTCTGTGTCATTTTCGACATATACTTTGCCTTATGGGGTGGTTAAGCGAAATTCATCATATATACTCTTGAGCTTGCACAACTATCTCTTCTCAAATATTTAATTTTGAGAAGAGAGTTTTTTTATATTATTTATTTCTCAAGTATTTATTTCGGTTATAAATTTATATATAAATGAAAGATACTCTTAATATTACAAAATTGAGTTGTATTTACTGTCACTTATAAAAAAGTCTTGCTTAGAATGTATGTTTAATCTCCAGACAAGACATATAACTAAAGTAATTAATGTTATTGTGGTTTTTAGGATATAGTAAATAAAGTAAAAAATGGGGGCGCTTAAATATAATTAATTTTTAAAGTGGGCGTTAGACAAAATAAGTTGGAGATGCTCTGGTATAAAGTGTAGCTGTAAAATATGTATTGTGTTTATATATAAGAATAAGCTCGATGTGGAGTTGAGTTTCGTTCTTTAATTTCTAATTAGGTAGCACTTGATTATCTTTGTAAACTTTACAATATGTTTAAGGTATAGGTAGGTATAGGTATAGGTATAGGTAGTATAAAGTAATCAACAAGAAAAACAATCTATTACTAAAGTACTCGTTCACAATCACTCAGCTTCATCATAAAGAAAATATAAAAAGCAAAATAGTAAATAACTCGTTCACAAGAAATATTGCTGTGGTTAGCTTACTAACTAAATAATTGCCTTATTCAGTTTATGTTACATATACCTTATTAAAAACCTTTTTCAACTCAATGGCATCGATATTTGTACAATGGAAATCTAGTTCTGGAAATAAAATATTTTATTAGAACTAATTGGACATATGAGGTCCACGTGACACAATGGGACAGCGTCCGACTCCAATTACGATTAGTTGTTGGACCGAAACCCACTTGGAGGAATAGTCATAACTTAACTATTTTCATTTTCACCCAGCTTCGTCGAACAAGACAAAACGCAGCGCTAAGGTCTGCCACTTAACACCCAATGTCCCACATTTGGGCGGAAAGCGGAGAAAAGAGTTTCTTGACACTAGGTTATCTCTAACTACCCTGCTATAAAGATGTAATTAAATTGTATTGTAAATGGAATAGAAGAAAAGCTACTTAAAAACAACATATGTTAAGAGATCAATAAGTATAACTTATCATAATATACGGCATTACTGGTATTCGCTAAATAAACCCCAAAATGTGCAAAAAATAGACACACCTGGAATCTTAGGACTATATATTATTTTTCCAAATTTTAAAATGAAACTAGTTTTAACCTGATTAATAATATTAGTATTCAAAAATACATTTAACGAAACCCGACGTTTCGAACACTTTACAGTAGTCCGTGATCTGACTGATGTGGTGTTCGTTAGTCAGTTCATATTACCTTAAATATATAGACTTAACCTAAATAAAAACATTTTTAATTTTTTTTGAATAAATATAATAGTCATATATAATACTAAATAAGTTATTCTTTACAGATATTGAAGATTAACACGAAACTATATTTTGACGATAACTTTCTTGAAAGATATCCTAAAATTGTTTATGAGAAATTGTGAAACTCATTGATTTAACTTAGCCAATAGTAAATATAGATGATAAGTAAAGATAAGAGAAATATAATAAACTCGCGATCCGCACGCGGCTTCGAACGCTTGAACTGTAACTGTTTCGTATTACCAGCGGCATTTTCTTAAAACAATTAAATTCCTGGTAAAACTAAAATAATTTTCATCCCAAGACACTCAAATATCTCTATATAAAATTTTCACAATCAGTTCAGTGATTTGGCCGTTACGACGTCACAAACAGACAGTAACTTTCGTATTTAAAATGTGTATGATAAGATTTACAATTCGTATTTTAGATTTAGGTACAAGTTTTAAATTTCGATAGCTGCCTTATGTAGCTGCCTCTATACATTTGACTTCTCTAGCGAAAATTTGTGGTTTATCGAATCGGCATGTAACGGTTGGACTAATGCTCGGCGTGTGCACGCCACTGGCTTCCATTCCAAATATTCTTGCCTCTTTTAAATTTTTTACATGCTCTATATATTTTCATCTCGATTTTATAACATAGTATATTAATGGATACATATTAAATGTCTATTTCGTACTACCAATATAATTTTCATTTGATTCATGAAACAATAATCTAAAAAATATTTAGTTAAAATTTGTGAGTTACAAAAGAATGTAGGTTAGGCCACTTAAGCGCTGACGACCTCATTTGAGGGTGCCCTCTCGGATGCACTTGCGAATGTGAAAAGATTTCTTAGAATAAGCGACATTCATTCAAGTATCATAATGTTTGATTGACTGATTCTCAAGGCTGATTACCTTATCTTTGAACTTCAACGTAAAGTTGCTATTGCTAATAACAATTAGCTATACTTTGTAAATCTATGCTTGTATAATATGCTCTTTACTACCTACCGGACTTCACAAAATTATTGATAACTTATGTAAAGGGAATTGTTAATATCAGGGTAATTTACTATGAATAAAATAATAATACCTATTATCTTCAAACTTGATTCTGTATAGAAATCACATTCCGTTGTCCACTTTCCGCCCGAATTCGGGATATTGCATATTGAACGGTGAAAATCAACGTTGCCCTTTGTTTTACTAGAGCAGGAACATGAAAATAGTTTAAATATAATCATCACAGCTCACAACCCACGACCATTATATATTTGATGTGTATCACGCTACGTTCCGTTTCCTTTCTAATTCATTTAATTAAATAAACATATAAATTTCGTAAAGCTACTATACAGTACTTTCACAAAATTTATATGTGCATACCTACATACGTATGCGACACCTTGTATTTATTTAGCAGACACTTTTTTTTGTGACGCTGGGAAATTTTAATACAAACTTAGTTTAACTATTTTCATTAGTCATTGAAAAGTTACAACCTTTCGTCTCATCAAAATTGTAAATCAAACATCGTCAAAACATGATTCCTAACTTATGGCACTTCTGCATGATTTTTTAACAGATTTGTCTAATCTAACATATTGAAATTACTAGGCAATTATAAATATATCTATACAGATATAATAAACAAACATACGTTTGTCTTACCATTCATAAATATACTTGTACATTGACAGTAGTTTTTTTATTTTTCTTCTTAATCAAATAGAGAATCAAACAAAACTGTTACTTGCTGGAACATTTTAACTTCACCGTGTTATTTATTACTGGTGTAGCCTGTGAAGTATAGACCAACCAATTAAGAGGAGTGACCGTGCAATGGATGGACAAAGTGATACACGTTTTCAAGTTATTTCTTTTTAATAGGTGCATTTAGACTTTTGTAAAGAATATCTTGTGTAAGCTTAAATGGTCTGACTTATAATAATATAAAAAAAAATCGTTTAAACATCTATTGTATTTTTACTTCTTTTCTGTTTTTTTAGTATAAGTAAGGTTGTTTAACTAATTAGGTAAACTTGATATTCCATAATAGGGAGTCTCGGTTACAAAGCAGGAAGGGTAATTTTTATATTGGTACTGTGTTAGTTACAGTGAGTTGTAACGGTCAAAGTTATGCACATCAATGTTTATTATGTATAATATTTGTTTTATTTAATGTAAACTAATATTTTATGAAACACACAAAAAAACCGTTCTCAGGCGAAATAACGTCTTGTTGAAATAACGTCATCCCACATGATGGGTTAAGCACATCCCTTTAAACAAACAAAAAAATGAGATTTCAACACATGTGATGCATTATAAGGCGTAGGATATTAGACGGTAGCACCATTTTATGTGTAATACTAAATGTTTTACGTAACAGTGTTCTTCAAAATAAATACTTTTTGTATATGGCGAGATATAAAGACAAAATATTTTAAATTTTGCTTTAATTCATTATCTATGCTTCAAGAAGTTATTTGGTACTGTGTCGCCTAAACAAATGTTAAAATATGATAGCTTAGAACATATATAGGCTTTCAAAATTTAACGAATAAGAATAAATACTTGATTTTCCGCCAATATTTTAAATTGTTAAAATAAATAGTAACGTGTCAGTCTTTTACTATATTCATAACGCAAACTATTTAAAAAAAAATACATCTCAACATCCTATTGTGAGTTAGTGGGTATATCTGAATTTATTCAAAGCTTTAGTCTTGACGATGTTTGCTTTTCCAATGCGGAGCACGAGATGAATTTCAAATACAATGTCGGAAAATCTCTAAAGCTCTAGCCTGGTAATATACATATACAATATGAATGAAATCTATTTATACATTATACAAGAATTATTTTTCGTACAAAAACGCGTTCGTTACGTCTGAAATGTAATACAGTGTGAGTTAAAAATATTTATCACATGATTTTTTCTGTCTATATTGGATGATGACTTCTCATCAAGTATACTAACTATACGTAAGTTTAAATAATAAAAGTTTCGGTCGAATTTGAGTGCTTTACTGATGTAAAGCATATCTATTCCCAACTTATTATGCCTAGGCGGTGTTATTTCTTATATGTAGTTAATAAATAATTTGACTTATTTTGTTTTGATGTTTGATTTGCAATTTTTATGTATTTCTGAAATTTTGAATTTCTGAATATTTAAATATTATTTGAGAAATATTACTAGTCTACTTTAAAAAATACTTAAATTATTTGAAAACATCGGCCATTCACAATATTACAGATGTAATGGGGCCACCCATTACGGTACGATGGCTGCATATTGCGCCTTATTAATTTTCCTTACATTGATCGATTTAGCCAGTCGAAATAAAATAGTATAGAAAGTAGTAAAGTAGTACTTATCTACTTTCTATACTATTTTATTTTGTTACGAATATTCATTCGTAACGTTGTTTGGCTAGTTTAAATAATCCTTTAATAAATATACTTCCTTTATGTGAAACCAAAAAGCAATACATAGGTATGAAATTCAAACATTTCAAATTCCAAAACTGTGGTCGGAGGGGACTTTGAGGGAGCCGCCAATTAAAATACCTTCCTTAGCCAAGCTCCACCCGGACTAAGGACGATCATTAGCTAGGTAACGAGGTATCGAGATTCGCAGAAATAGTGTATTCGAAGTTATTTACTGTAAGAAAAATCTATTAAAGAAGAATGTAAAGTATGATTTTATACCCTTGAATATATTTCAGCTGTAAGCTTTATAAAGGTTAAAAATATTTAGTATTTGGTTAGTAAATGTTCTAAAATGTTTAAAATTTTATAAACTTTTGCCTGTATTTATTTAAATAAAAACTGCGTTTAGTTAACTCATTTATTATTTATGATTTATTATAAATGCAAGATTAACTAAATTTAAGATAAAAATAATTAATTTTACAAATAAATAAGCTGGCAATGTCTCGGATTCACATGGAAAGTGGAGTGTCTGACAAAGTGTCTTCAAACTAGGTTATCTCTGTCTTGCTTTCTCCCATGCGGGAAGTAAGCATTTAAAAAAAGTTTAGAAATGATAATGTTACAATATTAATTAAGAAAATACTAGTATATAAGAAAACAGGTACAAAAACGTTGTTAAAATCCTTATAATAATATTAAATTCGCTATCCTTTTTTCCGAACACTAAATAAGATCTTTAGTCGGTACCTGCCCTAAGATAATAAATTTTCATTAGCGTCGACATAGTTTGTTCTTTTTCTCGTTGTCAAATCTGAGGACCAATTAATTTGGTGGGAACTTTCGATTCGTCGCCAAAAGCTCGGAATGCAGTATGTCCTGGGAACGCCTTGATTCATCTTTACATTATAGAAGGATAATATTACACATATTATATAATACTACATTTACAATATACTTATTTGGATATAAAAATGTAATAACTTAACATATGAAGGTTAAATTATGTTAAACTAATATAAATAATAAATAAAACCAAAGAGAATTTATGAAATCACAAATAAATTAAAGAGAGCATTATATATATACGTCATTTAATTTATATAAACAACTTTGACTTGAAATGTGCATAACATATTTTATAGAAAGCCTATCCCTTTATGACGACGGAAATGAGAGTGCGGCACGCGCAAAATTAAAATTATAAAACAATACTAACTATTAATAAAATATTTTAAACAAGGGACCCGCTCGCCCGCGTTCTCACTTAAATCACAAACTTAGCTTAAATTTAAAATTAAATTGGTTGTAACATTTTTATTTATAAACCGATTGCAATGAAATAAAGGTCAAGGGAAATTAACAGTCAAAACTGCATTTAAATCGGTTAAGCCGTTTCTGAGATAAGAGTGCACAAACGCACAGACAAACAGAAAATAAATTTTTAGTTAATTGTTTTAGGTTCTATTACATTAATAAAATATAATATTTATAAAATATTTTTTAATATACCTTAAAATATAAAATATTTTTTCATATACCTTTCATGTACGGACTGCGATCAGTTTAGTAGAGATTTAAATATATAGAGAACATTGTATTATAAATTGAAATATAAAGAGATATAAATATAATTATATTTTTTTTCTATAGGTATACAATAGATAGTATATAATAAATAATGATATAAAATTAGAATATATATCAGGTATCGCCTGATATCTCAACGAAGAATTTAAATGCAAAATGTTCTATCTTCAAATAGACATGGCAAGTGCAATTAAAATGTCAAATGAACATAAAGCTACTATCAGTCAATACCTCATGTAATGAACGAAAAGTTTTAAATTTGAATCAGGCAGGCCATCAAACCCTGTATAGTGTGAAAAATACCACCAATTATAAGTTATACTCCATCTGGAGGTTTTGTAAAAAGGCTTTTTGTATATACCAGCATGTATGGATTGTATTTATTAAGTCTTTTTCAAGATATTGTATTGTATTATATTTATGATGATTTGTCATTAACTGAGACCCACTCACCTTTTTTTCTCTACATCTTTCTAGTGCCAAACGAACCACATATACAGTCAACTTATTCTGAAAGAAACTAGGACGAATTGGCCGCGGTTATTTGTTATATTAAAGATATATGACAAAAAAGTGGGTTCACTTTTTTTGGATAGGAAGTTGGACAGAGAGAAAGAACTTAGTGTTCTCCATTGTCGGCCCGAATCCCAGACATTGTATGTTGAGAAGCTAAACTTAACGCCACTTTGTCTTTTCACCAGAATGGAGAAAAGAAAAAAAAATACAATCATTCCGCCAAATGGTAATCGAACCCACAAACATCGCGTATACACAGCCAGCCAGCTGCACACTGCATCACTAATTTACTGTAAATATCAATTTATAAAAAAAAATAACTGCAAAACATACATAATTAGTCAGCATTGTTGAAAATTGTACCTGCAGTATTTTTATAGCAATTTATACTATAGAAATAATCTTTAGTTTAACATTGAGTTACAACATTATAAAAAAAATAAGAAAATGATATAAATGGATCAAAACTACTGGGCGGTTTTAGTTTAAAAACTAAATAAGCGGGGAACAATATAACTGTAAAACGTTTAATAGTATTTTGTAGTTAGCAATAATGACATAATTATTTGTCACACTTTTAATACCATTAGATCATTTAAATGACATCGTATTGAGAAAGTGTTTGACTGTAAGCGGGATGGTGTTTGGAACAATCCCCACTCTAAGTTCTATTTTATATTAGTTTCATTTCCCCATTTTGGTAACACAAAGTGTAAGGTTGAGTTTTACCATTGAACACGCAATGAAAATCTCTCTCGAAGGTTGAAAAATGGAGAACGGAGTGCCTTCATTATAAGATCCCTCTATCTATCTATGGCATGGCTATGCTATGCGAGGATAGGAGTGAAGCAACTTTAAAAATGTAGATTAAAAAAAATTTATAGAAATCACCTGGAGACGCAAAGTGTTACAGTTAACATCTGTTATCGGTATCTATTTACTATATATTCCGATATGGTATGCTAAAATTTATGACAACGACGATATCTACAAAGTTTCCGCAAAGTTTAAAGTTTAATGGACTAAAAATTATACATGCAGATACTTTGATTCAGATTGTAAGCGAACACACCTGCACTAGCTAATTTAAAAGTGTAATAAAGTGGGAGCAAAATTTCTGTGGCTGTTAGAAATTATTACTGACTTTCTTTACATTTTAAGTTTTAAAGGAGTTATGAATATTTACCAAGCTATGCACAAACAAGTACATGCGTATATTTTATGGTATTTAAGCTTCAGAGTATCAATTGAAAAGTATTTCATCTATTTTTTACATGTCCTACTAAAAGCGGGAGGCTTTTTGTAGGACAGGCAGACAGGGCAGGTGTCAAGATTTGTACACGTTACTAAAAAGTACTAATCTTGTGTAAATATCATATTATATTACTTTTGTTGCTGTTGTATTTGTCATTTATATATAAGCAATTACTATAGACAGGAGGGCCGAACTTGAAATCTTAGTGTCTTTTTAATTTATCTTGCATAAATAGTGGGAGTTTATATGAAAATATATATTAAACCACAAGTGACTGGTAAGAGAGTTGACCTTCGAGAACACAGTATCGGGGACACTGGAGAAATTTCACGTGAAAAGCATGAAGACAAGCGTGTATGAAGAACTTGATAACAGTGGACTAGGCGACAGAAGTATCCAGGGACCCCAGCGTTGGGCACGCTCCATTCTCTGCTAGGGATAAACCGTTAAGCGTAAAGTTTACTTAATGTCTGATGTCATGTCAGCAGATTTTTGTCCTAAATAATATAATAAGTATACTTATAAGTTATTACCGCGCTTTTTTCCGCATATCAAGGTAGTCAGAGAGACGAAAGATTAATAAAAAAAACCCTGTATTCAGATAGTTGTTGTTACAAGTTTAACTTTCAGTATTGATTCTACCCCAAATCGAAGCTCAGTATATTAAAACAATTTAACGCATAAATATGAAATTTATGTAAGGAAACTATACTACATTTTTTTTTAATAAAAGTTATTTGTTTTATTATCTTTTTACCTGCTTTATTCAAACCTGCTCAGAACGATTATATGAATAACTAGCAGTTACCCGCGGCTTCGCTCGCGATGTCGATGGGGAATAACAATAATTTCATCGTACATGACACATGAGTATAGGCCTTCGTGAAGGATAATTAACTAACACCTTAACAATTAAAAAACATTAAGAGGAGCCCAAGGTAACGCTGGGGACACACTGCAGCGTTAAGCTAACCCCAACGTGCTGCGTTAGCGCTCCTGCTCCCACTCCCGCATCCGCTATAGCTCGGCTCCCACTTACGTTCCCGCTTCAACCTCCGCTTTCACCCATTCCGTTACTACTCCTACTTCCGTTCCAGATAGACAGACAAAAATTTCAAAAATCATAGATTCATATTCTATTACTGTTTTTACTGCCAAGAGAGAAATTTGTATTATAAAAGAGTAAAGCTGAAAAAAAATACAATCGTCTGATGTGGAAGATTCAGAGACAAAAAATACCACTATAAAGTAATTAATTATAATTTTGGTTCAGTTTTAATTCCAAAATGTGGTAAATGGAAATAAATGCGATACTAACTCTGTTTCTCTATCTGTGACGTCAACATGGCCGAACCGCTGAAGCTTTTCCAGAAATTTCATTGTTTTATGAAAAGCCTAATATGAAACAGAAATATAATATATATTTCACGCGGGCGAAGTAGTCAGTGGGTCGGTAGTAGTCAAATTGAATATTAAAAAAAATATGGTACAAAAACCAAATTACAGAAAAATGTAATAAACTGAACGCATCGTAAATTTCTATATTTTTTGTACATGCATCAAGGACAGCCTGCTCGTGTAAGCATAGCTTCCGCATCACCGCACGCGTATGTATACCGCCTCCGCTCATGCCACCTCTCCACTCTCCAGTCATAAACATGCGTATCGGAAATAATTCCGATGTATTTTCTGTATGTAAATTTAATATGTAAATATACTATTACATTAATTAAATATTTCAACGCTGAATAATTAGAGAGTGTCATATTGTTAATCCTGGGTACCAACTATATGTATACAAAAATCATTACAATTTGTTAAGCGATTAAAAATACAAATTTTTTGGTTTTAATTGGTTTTTGAAAAAAATATAGCTATGTTTGACCTTACGTCATCAACAATCTTCCTGAGAAAATTCATCGATATCGGTCGAGTGGTTTAGATTTCTCTTGCCTAACCTTTCATCCCTTAATGCAACCATTTGGGGGGTGATTTTTAAAAATAAAGTAGACTATGCTTAGCCCTGGTATGCTTATCAACTATATTAATGACAAAATTTATCACATTCGGTTAAGCGGCTTAATTTTTTCATATGAATTTTCATCCTTTATTTCAGCCACTAAGGGGTTCGTTTTTGAAAAAAAATGGTAGCCTGTGAACACTGGGTCATCCCCGACCTTTGCGGTTGCGTCACAGTTAAACTAAGCTTAATAGTAAATTGCATCATTTTTAATCAGAATGGAAGATCAGGGGGAATTTTGGAATTTTATGTACCGTGTATTTAGTTGCGTGACACGAACATTCGAGCTGTTATATGATCGAGGGGCATCTAAATTTCGCATAAGCATGCTGGGACGCCTAGTTTAAATTGGAGCTAATATGACCTTCATATTAGGTCAAATTTAGCTTATAGCGATTTGATATGTAAGTTATAATGAGTGCACTTGCACCTTATATGAGTATGTATAATGGTATCGTTGTGTGGTAGAGACTCGATAATTCGGCATCTCTAAGTGAAATGGAGGTTTTTTAATAATTTTATCTTCAATATTGTAGAACTTATAATACGTAATTTATACATAGTATAAAACAGAAAAAATATAAATACAATATTTTTTGCTATTAAATATCATTAATTGCTGGGGGTAGTAATTAAAACTAAAGTTAAATACACTCTAAAAGTGGTTCAACGGCGGCTCTTTATTATGACTTCCATTACTTTGGAGATTAGATGATGGCAAAAGGCCTGTAGATAGATGGATCGGACCCATCGCCTTTCTTGGGGTTCGGGTGGATCAGAGCGCTTTTCTACGAATCAGTAAGAATACACCGACTGAGTAAGAGTACCGAAATCTTGACTCGGAACAGTAATAATCGTTAAAGTACATCTTGGCCCAATATTATGTTAGTAATTAGACGACATCTGAAACTATTAAGAACATTGAGTAACTACCTAAAGATACAAAATAAAATACAATAAAAATTAAATCAAACACCTATTTATTACATATTAATAAAGTAAAAGTGACTAAATGAAGTCAAGTTTATTTTACCTGTATAAAGCTTTACGATTTTGCCCGCATAGCAGGGTAGTTAGAAAGAACCTAGTTAACCAAGATATTCCGTTCTCCACTTTCCCCCCGAGATTAAGACATTGTGTGTTAAGTAGCAGAACTCAACGCCGAACTTTGTTTTAATTACCAGAACGTAGAAATAAAAATATTTTAAATATAACCATTACCCCGAGCGGGAATCGATCCCATAACCAATAGCGTTTACAGTCAGACACTGTGCAACTGCGCTGCGATTGCTTCAAACCAATTATATCAAATGATAAAATACTACATAATAATTATTCAGATAGTTACAACTGGCTTAAATAGTAATTGGCATAGCGTAATTATATTCTCCTTAAACCACAATAAATCATCACAATTCATATATTTACATGTCATCAAATATTGACAATAATAATTGTGTTGAGTATACGCTTATCCAAACATTAAGACATTTTTTAGTTTAGTCATACTAACAAAGTCCAACTATGAAGTTGTCGATCATGTTAAAAGTTTTTGTTATGATTTTCCATTCTTGTGGTAGTTTTGCGACATCGCAAAACTTAAATTTGGATATATTTATAAATAAAACTCTACATGATATCTACCTAAATTCAGTAATTGATTGTATCGCATTAACGAGCTCTAAATTTATTCCTTGTGGTACACCGTTTACAATAGTTTATTCTACTTACGTTATTGACGGTGTCGATAAACTGTTAAGTAGCAAAAGCTGCTATTCATTTCTATGCCGATCGTTTGAAATCAGACAATGGAGAACATGGACGGATGTATACATATTTTATATAGAAAATTATCATCAAATGCGTGAAAGTTTCACAAAATTGTCTAAGGACGTCGTTTGGAATCCAAGAGCACATTTTTTTATAGTCATTAATGATTTAAACAAGTTAGAGCATATGGAAGTGTTTAATATGTTATTAAATCTTAATGTATTTAATGTTTTACTTATAACAAAGTCGATATATGATGAATTCAGTGCATATACCTATAACGCGTTTGAAGATGGTAATTGTGGAAGATCAATAAATAAAATTGAAGAAATTAATGACTGTGCAGATATACATTCCATCAAAATAAACTACACATACTTAAAACATAAATTCCGAAATTGCTCCATACCTGTTGCAGCAACTGAAGACATACCTAACGTTATATTTGAATCAAAAGCTCGTAATCGTCTTGGTAAAAGAGAAAAAGGAATAGAACAATATATATTAGATAATATAGCAGAACAAGAAAAACTTACGATTGAATATATTTACACAAACTCGAGCGATGAATATGGGGTAATTTTATCTAATTTGACTATAACAGGCTTACTGGGATATCTGGATAACAACACAGCTAGCGTTGTAATCGGAGGTTTTATGTTAATGAAAAATCGTATAAGTTTATTTGAATATATTTGGGGCTATGGTACAGCAAATCTATGCATATTTACCCCAGCTACTGGTGAAGAAAATTGGAAGAAAGTTTATCAAGAATTTGGTGTCGGCACTTGGTTGTTAATAGGTTTTTCGTATATATTTGCAACAGTCGTGATTACTACGACTCGCCGGTTTTTGTTAGGGGATGAAGATAGACGACGTACCATTTTGAAAACATGGGGGTATCTATATGGTCAGACGGACATTGAATTGATTAAATTAAGGAAGATGAAAAAGATTGTAATATTTTGGATTTGGTTTACATTTTTCATGACAAGCTTCTACAATTCAGCACTTTACAGTTTGCTATCGAGGAACGTAGAAGTAGATTCAAAAGTTGACACAAAGTCGTTATCTGCGCTGCCTTTGGAACCATGTATAAGTTTTGCTATCAGAACTTTTTATAAATTTACTTTCAACGAAACTCTTCCTGGCAATACAAAAGCGAACTGTAGATCAACAGAGGATGCACTAGACACTGTAGCTAATAATATTAAGTATTATGGTTTGGAAATGGACTACAGCTACGATATGAGAGAATCTAGATATAAAGATGAACATGGTAACTCTAAGTTGGACAGTGAGCACTTTACAAATGATTTGATGCTAGCAATGTACACCATTCGAGGATTCCCTCTCCAGGATAAGTTTCAAAGATACGCAACATATCATTTAGAGGCAGGTCTATTGCAATACCAGCGTACGGCCATTTACCACCAATATGTAATTCCCAGCCATCATCACAAAAAAATATTTAAAATATTTCGTTTATCAGATTTCAGAATTCATTATGCGTTATTAATACTGGGTTACACAATATCGTTAATCTGTTTCATTATTGAATTAAATCAGAATTAGATATTATAGAAATTTGTCAATAAAGTAATAATATAAATTAATTAATTATATTCGTATGGAAACAATAAATGGTTCCTACGATTATTTTAAAACAGTTTTTTAGAGATGGCGATAAATTTTACCTATTTACTTTTACGCCTAATTCCACCATCCTCAAAAGTTAGTAATTTGATAAAAAAGTTTCAAATAACCATTGTCTATATAACTACAGCTGTCTGAAGATAAACAATGTTTTTTATAATCATTTTTTTTTTGAGGCCTATCGAGAAAGCTCTTTCAGTTCTCTCCCTAATTATTTTTAAATCCATATTTCTCTATGGAATCATCCTGATATTTCATTTTTAATAACTTTTATATTTATTTATTTTTTTCCTGTTTATGTTGATTCTTTCCTGTTAAATTAAATATTATCTCACACTCAATATAATTTATGTTATACTCGTTTGTACCAAAAAAATATATTACTATTCATATTTTTTTAAATATCCTGTAAATTTTAAAAATATGACAAAGTATATAAACGCATACTCATTTTGTAGTAAATAGTATTTATCCAGGATTAGGATAGGATTTTTGTGTAGTTAAGCTTATATTATTATGAATTATAACTAGTTACGTTCATATTCTAATGAGCAATAATTTAAAATTTAATAATATACAATATTCATCGTCTCAAAGAGCACCGTTGCTGCACGTTTGATAAAGTTTCAAATGTAGTTACACAGAATTTCAGAGACATGACGTCAAGCACAACTTCCTTCGATCAGATGCATACTTTAGAATAAGTTCAGTTTGAAATTATATTCACTACTTTATGTTAGAGTGGCTGTGCCCGTGACTGCGTCCGCGAGGAGTTCTAAAATAAAAGTAAAAGTTCTGTCAAAATCGATCGAACCGATGATATTTTGTCATGTAAATGCCCATTGTATATATATGCATTTCGTCATTTTATTTATTTGTATAGATAACAAATTTACATATTTTTATATTTCTAATTTAGCGTTCGCAACGTAGCGCTCAGGGAAGTTACATATGATTGATAAAACCCTATGGACTGGAGCAAACTTTTGTTCGATACAATAGAAATATTTATTCATTTAACAGACAGTCTACGTTTTTATATTGAACTCTTTGAAATTAAATTATATAATCTGTATTAAATTATTAGCATAAGAATAATATATGTTTAAACTTACTTAAGAGACCTTAATAATACATATTATAGATTATACTGTTCTCATTTAAAATTAGTAATATAAATGAGATACATTAATATAATAATAAAAAATATACAAGCAGTATAATTTTATAACATTTTATTACATATTTTGCCAAATGTGTATTACCTAAGTAATAAAGTATAATAAATACATTTAAGAGTCCTTTGTAATACAAAATGAGTAATCTGAAATAACGATAGAATACACTGTGATGTAACACGGTTTATAGTTCCATTTCGGATTTCCTCTTTAGGTATCGTCAGTTCATACATATAATAATTACATAGGCAGTACTTACACGTGATGAAGCCAGTAATATTTTAGGTAGAATTTTCTATAGAAACGCGTTGCCTTAGCAACGTATATATCGTTTTGTAAACACAGTTGTTCTTGTGCTGTACACAAGAAATGAATGAATCATTTGACTTTCAAATTCAAAACAATACTATACTTGTAGGTGACTCGGCCATACTTACTAGATAAAATAAATGTAACAAAGAAAGATTAAATAATAGTCTAGTCTTTTGCAATTTATCCAAAACCTTTTATTGTGTAGACCATGAAACTCCATCACTAAAATTATATCATAATGGTATACAGGATGCCACTCTTGATCTTATTTGAATCAGAGTATCCAGCAGGTTAAAATTAATAATATAACATCGTCTGGTTCTTCCCTGAGGACGGACGTCCCATGAGGATCTATTCTGGGTCCTCTCTTTTATTTTTGCTTTTATATTGTCGATTTACCATTTTATGTAAAAAACCTATGTGATATAGTACTGTTTGCAGATAGTTCCTCTTTAATATTTAAAATGAACATAACGTAATTCATCATAACAAAGTGAATAGTGCATTGTCGCGAATTCTTCTTTGGTTTGGTGTTAATAATCTTATGTCCAATGCCAAAAAAACTAAATGTATTGAATGTACTGTACCTAATGTAGGAAGGCGGAATCTGAGTCTAACAATTAAAGAAGAAATTCTGAACACGACAGACGCCACAGATTTCTTGGGTTATAAACATTGATCATAAGCTCCAGTGGAATGCCCACCTTGAAGCACTTGTCTGCTGCGTTCGCAATCGCAAAGAACTAAGACAAATAACCGACATTGATACTGATCATCTAATTTATTTTAGGTAT
This sequence comes from Podotricha telesiphe, assembly GCA_038994665.1. Taxonomy (NCBI): domain Eukaryota; kingdom Metazoa; phylum Arthropoda; class Insecta; order Lepidoptera; family Nymphalidae; genus Podotricha; species Podotricha telesiphe. The sequence goes on along the minus strand of JAOYRR010000161.1, from coordinate 242,229 downwards.
TTTCATAGCATTTTATCTTATGGAATGCTATTATGAGACAGTGCCGCAGATATAAATTATATAATATTATAGTATTTTGTTTTTCCGACAACATATCAAGAATTATGATAAAAACAGTGACAGACACGATAGGGACAAGAAATAAAAATAAGCTTGTCACACCAAGTTATCGTTTCCAAAAAGTAAATAAGTTTTTTATGGAATCTATAACACGATTCCACAACCTATGCTAGATTTGCCACTGCAGAAATTTAAAGCTGCTAAAAAACAATACTAATAAGTAAAGCTTATTTCATTGTAGGAGAAAGAGTATTTAAGAAATAAAAATGTGTGGAAGTTTTGATTTTGGTGCAGGTAAGCTATCACTGTATTAATTAATAAAATTGTAACTTTTATATTTGAAAAGAGCAACTCTTCAGTTTCTCACCGGCTTTTCTCAGCAGAACAGCCGAGCTGAGAGGCATTAGATTTATGTTCATTTGACGATTCAAAAGTGCTTGCAAAAGTCTATTCAAATAAAGATATTTAGAATTAGAATTTGAATATAAAAGTGTATGCCAAACACGTTATCAAATTTTAATTAATTTAATGTATTTCCAATGAATAATAATAAAAAATTGGGTACTTCTCCATATACATTTTAAATGTTCTAAATTTATTATTCCTTTTTAAAAAAAAAAATTAAGCGAGAGCTTTTACTTTATTTTTTTAGCTTCAGGATTTATCTCTAGAGAACGCACGAAACGCTGCGGTTACTTTACGGTTTGTTCGTGTATGAATATATATAAATACATACTCATAATTTTAAGTCGAGTATTCTATACCATAATTCCATATCTACGATCTGCAATGGTACCATCCATTTATTGATTTTATCTCTGGAACAGACACTACCATTAGTCAACGTACGATAAAGATTAATGTAAGAAACATTCTGTTCACAAAAGTGTTATTACAAATTTTTATTTCAGTTTTTTTTCTTTTACCTTAATATATACATTTTAAGTGTATATATATTTATTTTGTATAATATAAATACTTGAAAATCGATTTATTTTTTAAATAATGTACAACTCAACACTATTTAATATTTTTAAATTAAATAAAATACAGTATGTAAAATCTGTCTTGAGGCCTTGAGCATCTGACTGTAAACGCAATTGGTTGTGAGTTCGATCCCGACTCGAAGGAATGATTATATTTAAATATTTTATCTCTTCACTTTGATGCAAGACCCGCCACTTAAAACAGAAGCACTCGAATTCGGTCGGTATGTGCAGAACGGAGTGTATTGACATTACGTTCTCTCTAACTACCGTGCTATGTGGGAAACAATGTGAAATTGCCAAGAAAAATAGGATTATGGTATATGAAACGAGGAAAAAATCTGAACCTATTATAATAGTGTACATGTTACAACTGCGCCACAAACAACAAACCGCTTTCATAAATTGCCTGTCCTAATGAACTTGGACTTCGTCATGAATAGTTAACGAGGGAGTGAATCATTATGAAATTAAAAAGGAAAATATGATGAAAGTAGGTTTTTTTTATTTTTATTAAAACGGTATATATCATTTAGTTAATGTATCGCTTGTTGAATGTTATTATTACCGCCTTTACTTTTAAAAAAAACAGCTTCCAAATACATTAAGGAACAATGTAATACAGTTTTATATGTATGTATATACGTAGCAAAAACGTTGTACCTCTTTTAACGAAAATAAAATGTATGTAAGAGTATTTTAATTTGGCACAGTTATAGTTTATATAGAGATCTTCCGTTAACTTAAAAAATAGTAGAGTTTTTATGTACTATAAAAAAGAAGTATGCATTGTAAAGACATACTATATTTTTTATTAGTATTGCTTAGACAGCCCGTAATTTTTTTTGCATTATTACGTCATCATCACTTTACTTTAAGTAAAAGAGAAGTGGTAATTTGTGTACTCGAGGGATGCACGAGGGATGCAGAAGAATAAAAATACAGTACAATTAATTTTTATACACATTTTGATATCTTTATTTTATTTTGTCTATCAGTATTTTCAAATTCATATAAATAATAAAGCGCATTATCCGCAGTGGCAGGACTCAAAGCCGTTTTTTTTTATCAGAGCGGGGAAATGATAATAACTATTTAAATAAAATCCCCCGAGTGGGGATCTAACCCATAACCAATCGCGTTTGGAGTTAGACCCTGTCCCACTGCGCCATTGTGGCTTTATATAAATAATATTTTCTTATACAGAAAAAAGATTGTACTATTCATGTTGTAGATTCCACTGGGTTTATTGCTCCAATAATTTTTAAGATAAAGCACACATCTTATATTTGTTTAAAATTCTTCTGTTGTATGTTTGTATGGAATCACGTTTTATAAATTAAATTTTTAATGAATGAACCATCATTTACGATACATATAAATGACAAAAATAAAAAAAACGAAGAGTATAATAAAAGAGACGAGCACCTGGAAAAAAAATCTGTAATGGTTATCACAACACTATACGGTTAATTTATTTAAACAAAAAACAATGTCAAAACATTACTTAAATATTTATAATATAATCAGACACTTGACAAACGCGAGGATTGTATGTTGTACGTTGGGGACTCCGGTTATGATTAAAAATATTTTTGTTTACTTAGTCTGGTGCAAAATTTCATACCAGTATATATATATATATATTTGCTTTTTTTTCAGCTTATAGCACCTATAGCCAAGGTACCTATAGCTAAGGGAGGGAACCTAATGTCAATATAATCCGTTCTCCGATGACTAAACGAATTAAGAACATTACGGGCCTAGGTGGAACTCAACCACGCACTTTGTCTTTCTAGAGTAGGGAAATGAAAATATTAAATAGAATTCCACGAGTGAGAATCACAGCCTCAACCATCGCGTTTACAGTTAGACAGAATTTTTGTACAGGAAATATTTATCAATATTTATTATGTATATCCTATATTGTATTATTAACAATTATATACCTTATTCTGCCATTGACGATTCTTTACGCAATGACTGTAGGGCATCGTTGTAAACGTCACAGAGCTGTAGAGGGGAACCCATAGATCAGGTAAGAGATAAAATATAAAATCGTCTATCGCCTTCCGAATGCGGTACGATGGACGAGTAACTAAATCTCGCATCTGAAACAATATTCAATCTTAAGCCACCTCCATTCCGGATGTAACTTGATAGGTGGAACATCTGTGTCAATAAACAGTCTTTTGGGACCATGACTTTTCTCAACTATTGCAGTTAGGACATGTCTTATGGACATGTTGAGGATGAGTTCAAGTCTCACTTAAAGCTTAATGCCGTACTTTGTATGACTAGAAAGGTGGCTAGGTTTATTCCAGTGTACTATAACGATATGGGTGTGTTTATATTAAATATGTAATGTAGTACGCAAAATTACATAAAAAAATGGAAAACTGAGTGGTACATGAGAAGATTCTCTGTTGAAGCTAATAAATTGAATAGAAACATCTTTATTTGTTTCATGACTGTTAATTTTTTTTAATAAAAATCTTTCAGGCCACTTTTATTGGTTTAGGTAAATTTAAATATACTATTACACTACAGTTTTACTACACTTGTCTTCGCCTTTTTTTTTCTTATTTATTTTAATCATTACCTTCATATTGCTAAATGGTTACTTAAAACTAAAGCTAGGTGATGACTAAGCAAGCTTTTATTTATGATATATATAACAATACAATTTATTAAATAAAAGTAAACGTTTAATTACCTCAATATAATTATACATTGCCAGATCACTGATAGCAAATGCATCTCTCCATCTATTGCCCGAAAACTCTTCAAGAATACTTGATATGTCATCATTGTGCTTATTGAATAATTCATCCAACAGATAACAGTCTTCGAAACCAGCATTCATACCCTGTCCGTAGAAAGGAACTACAGCATGTGCCGCGTCGCCGATTATAAGAGCTTTGTTGTGTACATGATAAGGGCGACACTAAAATGTTGATTAAAAATTATTATATGATTATGAGTAAACCTATTATTTATATATATATATATATGTACAGTCTACACAAACACAGATGCTGAAATAACTAGAAAATAAATATGACTAGAAAATTACTCATGTGTTCATAAGTTTTGAAACAAACTTTGGTTTATTAAAATAAAATAAATTTTTTTGTTTTAAAATTGACATCTCTAAAATTTCTCGTGGTAGGGGGAACAAAATGATTATAAAAATATAAAAAAATAATATAATAATTGCTTAGAAGACAAAACAACAAAGTTTATGCCAAAAGTACCCAGCTTTAGTATGGAATGTCTCGCTAACCCATCATCCGGCTAGTTAAATGGTATGGTGCCTACACCATTTTTCATATGAAAGTGTGACTGCGTTCCATTTTTGCCAACAAGATGTCAAGGTGCAAAAAAATATTAGGGTGACGCCAGGGTGAAGGAAAGAATCTTTCAGCAAGACTCGACACCGTCCCCATAAGACAAAAACAGCCCAAGCGTGGTTGAGGGAAAATATGTGTTAGTGGCGAATGAATGGACGTTATCCAGTACTGGTCCCGTGGGTGGAAAACCCATGAATTGTTCTTAATGGACTGAATTAGAGGCTTAGAGCCTACTGAAAACGAGCCGTCATCAAAGAGTGCCGTGCGAGTGCCTCGATTGACAGCTGACTAAATTTGATTGTTAATTAAAGTATGTATTCTTAATATTGTAGAAATATAAAATTTTTCGTTTCTAAATTTATGAACACACCAGCTATGTTATCAAAATAGTAACTTAAATATAACATAAGTAATAGTTAATATTATATTTTCCACCTTAACAGCCACTAACGCAGAAGGAGAACCTCCAAAGAAATCTTCTATTAGTTTCTTCTCACCAATCAAATATATTGAATCGGGAAAATATTTTTGAAAGAAATCTAAAAGCTTATCTTCCGTATTTATATTTTTGAAATTATTAAAAGGCATAAAAAGAGTAACGGTCCACGAACAATCTTGATTCGGAAGAGCGATCATCATGAAATTACCTCTTGGCCAAATATGTAAATAATTTGGTGGCATCTGAAACTAAAGATATTTTGTGTTATAAATATTATCTGTTACTATACAATCAAAATTCTTATATAATATATCTGGAAAATCCGATGAAGAACTATACTTATTCGGTATAGGTTCTCTCTGAATAACCTACGACGCAAGACAAAGTGATAAGTTGGAAAAATATTAGTCGATAAGTAAAAGCTTATGAAAATAAAAACGATTCACTTTTTATATTATATAGGAATATATAAATAAGTTCCATGGAAAAATAAATCTAATTTCTTTAAAATATTATAATTTCAATCAAATTACAGTGTAATAATTATAATTTATTATTCAGAGCGTAATAACTGGTGCATGTAGTAATTAACATAGCGGAACTTAATTTTCCCTGGTGCCCGATTAATTTTCACTATATATATCGTTAATATTAATATTAGGAACAGACCATATGCCATGAAAATAATCATAATAATTGTATTGAGCACGCATTTGTTCAATCGGCAGGAGAATCCATTGTGTAGTAGTACTAATAAAATCAAATCATGAAATTATTAATCGTGTTGCTACAATTATTTCTTACAGCTATACATACCATATTTGTGACAATTGTATCGCAAAAAGAGATCTTAGAAATTCAACAATAAAACGTTGACACAAAAAATATTTTATGATTATTAGTAAGAACTTTCATTAAAAATGTGTAAAAAGTATCTTGTGACCTAATCGTACTGCACTTACTCCGCCATCAGTATCAGCTGGTATGCAAAGTTCCAAATAGCCATGCTCTATGTACTGCTGGCTGAAGTCAAATAAGGGTTGCTTCATCATTTCTTTACGGACTGCAGAGAAAGCACCATCAGCACCAACTATTAAGTCAGCATTTACTTGAACCGTCTCTTTTGAGTCCATCCTGAAATTTTATTGTAAATTGCTTTAATATTGTCATTTAAAAAACCACTAGTTATTTTGGTTATATTAAAATAAGTTAGGGTTTAGCGCGCAGAAATACATTCCTCGATTTCATTGCTTTGTAATGTTTTAAGATTGATAGAGTTTTAAATGTAGTTTTTACACAGAATTTTAAAGTCTCGACGTCAAGTACAACTTCCTTCGATCAGTTACAATTTTAGAATAACATTGGTTTGAAATTATATAATCTACTTTGTTTTAGTAAACACTAAACAGACACAGTATATAATATATAATTCAGGTTATAACAAAAATTTTGCGCAACTCTAACGCTCAGAGGGCTAACTTGATTTATAAAATCCTATGGGCCAGAACAAACTTTTGTTTAACGGAATTGAAACATTTAACAGACATGTAACCCTATATACTCGTAGACTATATCCTATCCCTATAATCGCATTAACAACAATTGTTGAGCGTGATGTGCATTTGCCGTTGAAATATAAAAATTAAAGATCCGAAACAACTGATAAAGAACCATAAAAAGCTTTCTTAACTATAATCAACAGATTAACAAAAACCCCATTAACAAAAGCCCCATTAACAAAAACCCCATTAACAAAAGCTGTTCAACGTGATAGGCTTTATAACAATTAAAGATCTGGAAAATCTGATGAAGTACCATGATACATCAGTTAAACTATGAGTAATAATTAAGTTTTTGAGTGTGGTGGGCAGTTTTCGTCAAAGATTAAAAATCAGTCAATCGGTTGAACTTTGAAGCAGTTGAACAGCTTCTGACTGTAAGTGATATAGTTGTGGGATCGATTTCCAATCGAGGAAATGGTAGTATTTTTATAGTTTTAATTTTTTTCTAGCTGGCATGAGTTTGTGTGCAAGTCGCGAATTTGTGTGGAAACCGGAGAATAGTAACACCGGTTCCTCTGTGTTTGCTGCCAGAGAAATGAGTGAAGATGAAAATAATTTAAATTTTAAGTCCACGCAAAGGGAGTTGTGGGAATCAATTAGTTTTATATAAACTAGTTAGAAATTATTACAGTACCTAATAATTATGAAACATTCTTACTTACTTCAGGAATGTTAATGATCCATTTTGTAAATTTGACTGCACCAATTTGTGATTGAAATATCTTTCCACGTTATCATATTTCTGAGATTCTGTAAAAAACGTAGCAAGTAACGTATATTTTTTTTTATTTAATTGATAGTTCTACAATTTAATTCATTAATCTTTAATTTTTCTTTATGTTTAATTTGAAACATGTGTATAATAAATTTCGAGCGGAAAGTGGACATCGAAGTGTCTTGCCACTAGATTCTCTCTGACAACCCTGCACTGAAAAAGTGTGCAAAGTTGAAAAGGAAGTATATAACTTCGTTAGGAAAGTATAGAATCGAGCACCTTGGCAAAAAATATATAAGATATTTTGTAATTTTATGAAATCTGAAATTATGTAATATATGAATAAAGTTACCTTTTAAAAGTATGCTGTTTAAATAATTTCTTCCCACGGAATAAATGCACTGAAAAATATATATTTAGTTTAATTTCATTATTATTTTCATATAGAAATGAATCATAATCTAACATATGAGACTTATATATAAATTAAAGATTTAAAATCTACTAGAAGATAATACAAATACGTTGTTAGAGGTAAAAAAAGAAAAAAATTATATAGTCATGTTTTTAATATACATGCCTGTATATTTCTTTAAATACTAATATAACAAAAAAACTAAACTAGTAACTAATTTCTATTACTATCTATTCTATTAGAGTAGTTTATAATATCGGGTTTAGATTTATAATATAAGTATTTCCTCGATCAAGTTAACCAAACTGTAGCTTAGGTAACCCAGCTCGTAATCTCCATTGCTCCTCCTAAATTGGGCAGGCAGTGACCAAGTGACTTATAAGTAATACCTAGGCATTTCTACAAAATGCTATCTAAAATCCAGGAGATGGTTGCAGATCAAATCTTACCTGATTAGTTCTAGAGTCGTAAGGTATAGCGTACGTCGTACCATCAGAACGGTGGATCATTCTGGCTCTCATCGGAATTCCATGTTCATTGACCATGTGGTCCTCCACCCCAACACCTTTAAGTGCTTTGCGCCCACGCACCGATAATGCTAAGTTTATAGAGCGTCCTCGAATAAGGGGAGTTTTTCTAATATCTGCAATATAGATACACCTTTAGGCATTAATTAATATAAATCTCCATTATCATTAATAGGCTCCGTTTAATCTCTATTTAGAATAAGTACTAGAAACAATTTAATTGTAATATATAAAAATATCTAGTCATAATATCATGGCGCAGAGAAAGCGACTAATTCAAAGTATTTCAATTACTTTCATTTCTCCTCTTATGTGACAAGACATGGAGTTGAGCTCCACTAATAACACAGAGTCTCGGATTCAGGCGGGAAGTGGAGAACGAGAGTGTCTTGACACTAAGTTATTTCTGCGTACCCTGCTATATGGGAAAAAGCGTTAAGCTGAATAATCGACTTAACAGATATCTAGTCACAAAAGTTACAATTAGATTAAATTGATACAATATCTAACAACTATAAAATTATTATAAAGTTATAAAGCATATATATTTTCTTTAAAATCTGTCTTTCACTCAAATTTTATTTTATTTCTTTATATTTTACACTAATTAAGTATTTTAGACCAAATATTCTAAATATATTACATAATATTACATAATATAATGATAATATATTACATTTATACAATTATTAAACAGGAGAACCGGTTTTTTTGCATAATAAAACAATCAGGTACGTGATTACTCTTTATCAAGTTTACCTTCACGATACTCGTAGAGAGACACGCGATGTCCTCTTTTGGCTAGATAAATTGCTTCTAATGATCCAACCTGAAATATTATTGACTTTCATTAAACTGCAGCTGCAGCAGCATTCATTAAAAGCAAAGTCATGTAAATTTCATGTTGACAATTTGTCGCTATTTCTTTCATGGAAAAATATAACGTGTGCGATGAAATTATTCTCTGTAGAAAGTTTTGCAATATTTTATACAATTTTGCTAGATAGAAAAACACAACTTGAAGTCATCGTAGTGAGTCTGATTGTAAACGCGATTGGTTGTGGTTTCGATTCCCATTCGGAGGAATAATAGTATTTAAAATATTTTCATTTTATCGCTCTAGTACCTAAAACACTTCCACTACTCAACACGCGATATCGCGATTTCAGGCGGAAAATGAACAGTAAAGTGTCCTGACACTAAGTTCTCTCTGACTTTCACGCATTTCCCTGCTAGTAGAGTTACTATGCGGGTTAGGTGGGGGAAACGTGAAGCTGCTGGAAAAAACACATGAGTAAGTATTTTTTAATTGTAATTAAAATATAATCAATCATATGAATTATTTATAGAATGTTCAACGTTATGTAAGCTCGCCTTGCATACACAATATTTTAATAAATATTATTATACCTTTACCTGGAAAAACCTAAGAAATATTTTTAATGAACTATCATTTGTACAGTGAAAAAATTCGTCTTGGAGTGTTTTCATATTAAAGTTGGACTAGGCTTGAGCTAGGATTCGTTGTTTGGTGACTTTTCTTTTTTAAAGCTTTATAATAAATATTGCCTATCTGTCATCCAATTAACATGTAATGTAACTTAATGTTCAATTCATAAATATTTAAGTGCACAAATTTACAAAACACATGAATACTAATACATACATACTCGTATATTACTAACTAGTGACACGCTCGCGGTTTCGTCTGCGTGAACTACATGACTATAACTTTTTAGTTTTTTCACCCGCTCGTGATCTCCACTTAAATCATAAACTTCGCTTAAATTTATCATTTAAATTGTTGTCACTTTTTAATTTATCACCCGATTGTAATTAAATAAACACAAACATTTTTATAAAATAGTCTCAACTGCATTTAAATGGGTTCTCAGATTAGCGTGCACAAACGCACAGACAAACAGAAAAAAAATAGTTTTGGGATCTATTACACTAATAAATAATCGAACGAATAATATTTTATATAAACGAATAATAGTTTTTCTTAGTTTAACACATTTTTACTATATGTATAGTACGCTGTATCGCAATTAAAAATGATGGCATTTAATATTCTAACAAATTCTAACAAGCTTTTATTAACTTGACCTGAATGTATCAACCAATCTATGTAGATGGATCGGTAGATAGGTAACTATCAATTGAGCAAAATCTTGCATTGATTGATTAGATAGCTATGGGAGCTCTTCGACTGGAAACCGTAAAATTTTGATTTTACCGTTTTCGTAGGAATTTACAAAAATCATTCCCTAGCGCTTCCCTTACGTAGGAGTATTATATTAATTGACAAATACAACTACTATTGCATTTTCTGCATATTTAAAGTTAAACATTCGTATGTATAACTTTCAATAAAGTATAAGTATTTTATTTTCTTACTTTATAATTTAATTAATAAAAACTATTACTAATTTTATGCTACTTAAAAAGAACATCAAAACGACATTTGGTGTTAGATAAGACTATGACCTAACAACTAGGAACTACAAATATTCTTCTATATACAATAACCATCAAAAACATCTTTGTTTATATTTGATGATATAATATATATTAAAAATTAAACAGGTACACATAGTTGACTAATTAAAATATATTTAATTTGTTATATTATAAATGCTACCTAGTACTATCTAGTACTTGTACTAGAGAACATCGTGACGCAGCGGGACAGTGTCTGGCTGTAATCGCAATCGGTTGGGGGTTCTATTACCATTCGGTGGATGATCGTAATTTAATTATTTTCATTGAACGCTACGTTGAGTTCCGCCACTTAACACGCGATATCAAAGTTCCTCTCTTACTACCCTCGGAATTTTTAACGCTGAAAAAAGCGTGAAAATTACAAGTTTAATTAATTTACCATCTACATAACATGGATTTTATTGTAATACTAGCTACGCGCCTAATAGCTATTTCGTTTATTCGCCCTACCACGACCCACCCACTTCTTACTAACTACCCACTTCTTACTAACTTTTCCCAAATCCATAATATTGTTGAATTATGAAAATAATATCGTGTCAATTGATAAAATATAATATGTTTCAATAGTAGAAGACTACTTTGCATTTATTTTTGAAACCTACTACTAAACTTAAAATTAATTGCAATGTAAATTAATTAGTTTATTATACCAGTTTATACTTAGTAACAAATTCGTCGTCTGGAAATTAAAATTTAATTATCACATTAATGGATTTTTGGTTTCACTCCAGAACAGACAAAGTAATATTATATATTTTTAAAACACTTACATATTTTTCATACATTTAGGATAAGAAAAACATATTTCAGAAAACGTATAAATTTTTTAACACAGCGGGTCATGAACTCGCGCCTCTTGGACGGTTACCAAGAGGCGCAGTTTTGAGTCACTACTTTCAACGTTTTATATATATCAGGCGATAGGCGATCAGCCTTTTTAGCTTCCCACTATCCGCTGCTATCATTCGCGATAACTCTGCCCGCTTACGTTAAACTTGTAATATCTTCTAAGATATTTCTTATAGTAGTCCTGCTATAAAAGACAATATTTATTACATTAAATACATAACGCGTCTAACATATTTAATGAGACAAAAATGATACTATACTGTTTATTATTTAGTAATTGTATCGTTAATAACTAATTATTTTTTGGAATAAGTAAAAGATAAAAATGGTTACTTAAGCGAAAATACACAATTCTATATTCACAATTCTATATTATATTATTTTGTTCCATATATCCCCAGAAGTAGTTTTGCCAGCGTTAGAAATATAAGCGAACAAAAATATATTTTATGTTTGGAATTCTCGGTTACTAAAAAATGAATATTATTTTTTCTCATTAATCGCTCTATCTATTTATAAAAACCACAATTATATCCGTTATGTTTTTCAAACGCATCTTTTTAAATTTATATGCCATTTAGAAGTATATATCAAAAGGGCTTTGTGTTATTTACTGTAACTAATAAATATTAACCGGTGTTAGTACTATAATTATATTGTAAATAATTTGTAATTTAGTAATCAATGTAATCAGACCGACGCTGTTTTTTAATACTATGCGCGACATTATCTTAGTAGGAGGATTAGTTATTTTCATTATCATCACTATATAGTATAAAACAATGCCCCTCCGGCTCCGTCTGTCTGTTCCTGAACTTTCTTCTTTTAAACCACGCCACAGTTTTTGGTGCAGTTTTTACTTATATTGCATACAAAATATTCTAATTAATTATTTGTATATAATAGAGAAAATTTCATATTTTATTTATGAAGCCGTTATAAAACGATTTTCTTGTATGAGATACATCAAAATAAAATACTACGAAAAAGTAAATCATAATAAGGCCCACAAAAAATCCGAAATAGCATAATAATTCATCTCGTAAGGTTGACTCACAGTAAGTAATTTTAAAATATTACTAATCCTTATATTAGTATATTGGTTACCTTGGCCATTTCATGTACATTATCCTTTATTTAATTTAAATGAATACTGGAGCGGTTATCGCAGATTAAAAATAACACGCAACTAAAAAAAGATTCTGGCCCTGCACCCTTTTTTTATATAATACGATAAAATATATGAGTCTATAAAATTATAAATTGGAGCAGTTTGTGATTTAAGTAAAAACGCAGGCCGGCGAAAATACGAAATAATTATTATAGTCGTGTACCGGATGTCGTGTTGAGTCTTACTTTATGGAAACTCCCATAAACATCTAATAAACAAATTAGTTTAAAAAAGAACTGCGGAAGATTTTTAGCCTACCTTACCGCTAAGCCTTATACGCTTAATACGACTTATTTTTGCATGGCTTACCGATCGCTTGGACGGATTCCAAGAGACGCGGGTTCGAATCCCGTTACAATATAATAATAAATCGTTTGTTTTTAAACCTGTATTTAACTTAAGTAATATTACTATTGTAGAAACACCACCTATTTAATAGCAGATGGCGCGACGTTATTAATTCTTACGCAATAATTGTACATACATCTTATTTATATTGTTTTTATTACTTCGTCAGATTGAAATAAAATTGCGAGTAATCGAGGTAATTTGAGGGTGTCGGTGGTATTTTTCCCATGGGAACTACATTGAATTTCATGATAAATTATTCTGTATGGTGCTCCAGACTCTAAGCTTGACATGCTTGACATGCTTAAAATCATTCATTTCTTTTCAGTAGTTATTAGTTTCTATAGTAATTTGAATGTTTTTTTTTTTCTATGAAAGCTACATGGAATTTCAAGATAAAAACTATCCTATACGTACCTCCGGAGTAAAACCTATTATCAAAATTCATCCATTTCCATACAGTAGTTTTTGCGTGATTGTCATCCAAAGTACAGACACAGACAGACAGACAGACAAAAATTGTACTCATTGGTTTTATCGCTTCTGTTATCAATATATTAACGGACCCAATTAATATTTTTCTAAAATCTTTTATGTACAGTAATTGTCTACTCTTTTATTATATATATATAGATTTCATATTATTGTGTAATATGAGTTAATAACTTAGTATGTTACTTTTGTTTGTATATTGCTACAAAGTAAATTATATAAAAGTTATGATTACTATTTTAATTGATACTGCTATTGTTTTAAAATTATTGGAACTTTATGCCAAAGGTTGTTAGATTCCGAGCAGCCTGAGTTCAATATTTTAAGAAATTGTTACTTTAATACCAACAAATATCCAGAGAAAAGCAGAATATTTAAGTAACTATTATATATTCACTACTTGTAACTAAACTAAATTATTATTTACAACTATTTTATTAAGAAATACGTTTCAAACCCGCACACACACCTATCGTTCCCATGTTGTATAAAAATGTGTACATTATCCAGAATATAAGCTGTAGTTACCAACTAAAAAAAACTGAAAAAAACTTGCTTTAATTTTTTTCTCGTTATCCTGGTCGTCCTAGAGAAGACATCGTAAATATAGCATTAACTTTGAACACGGCCAATTGTACAAGACTTAATATATAGATAACAAGTGAAGCAAATAAAAGCATAATAAAAATACTCACAAGTCCGCCCCCAACAACCGCAATATTTAATTTCTTTTTTCTATTATAATTTTGCACTTCCATTATAATTTTTTAATATTTATTGTTTCGCAATAAAGATAACAATGTAACGAATTTTCTAATTTGTTGAACCAAAACCGGTAGAACGAGCGTTCGAGACACCACTACTACAAATTATGATCAAACTAAGACGAGCTCGACAATTAAGTTGATTTTAGGGTACCGCACAATGAAACGAGCTCGTCAACAATTAAGTTCTATACTAAACAAATAATATACGTCGTAAACAGTAGCTCAAGTGCTTAAGTAGTAAGTCGTTGTCCATAAATATGTCAAAAAAACGTTAAAAGCTTCAAAGCCAGAGAACGGAGTGTGATGACATTAGATTCTCTATGCGTACCCTCATATGCATTTTAAATTGACTTTTTCATACAGTAATATGCAGAATTGAATTTAGAAAACGTAAAAAATTTGAACGCAGCAGGATTTGAACCCGCGCCTCTTGAAAACCGTTGAAGCGGCGTGACCGCTAAGCCATGCATACATTTTTATACGTTTTCCAAATATATGCTTTTCAATTTCCTAAGTAGCTCTTTAAAAGAATGTTAAAAAAGAATTGAATTTATTTAAAATATTACTATTATATCGTACATTAGTATATCTTTGATAGTATTGACCATGAAGAATTTCATCCAACAGCCGAGTCCTGTGCAATAATTCTTATCAACTGAGGGACAATCATTTATTTATTTCCTTTTTGCTGTCATAATGATATCGTTCTCACTTCTGTGTAATTCGAAACTTACGACCTTATATATTTATTTAATAGATACCTGATACTGTGGTGGGCATATTTTGTTACTCAACGTTCAATGCTGTCTAATCCACTTAAAAATAATACTGCTTCGTTTAGTTTAACTGAACTTACTTCAAACAAATCTAGTTTCATAATGTTCTAGATACAATTAATGAAATTTATATTATATATATAAATAAATAGGCGTTTTTTATGCATACAAATGTTTTCACGCGTACGAACGTTTAACCGATGGACCCCTATCCCGTTTTGAGTAGTTACTGAGATTTATCGAAGCAAGTCGGACATGTAATAAATACGCCACAATGGAGCCTTCTATATATGTATATCTATACATTTAATAAAAATATAACTGATCGCTGTCTGTACATGGAAGATATATGAATAAAAATATTATTGGGGGCATTTATCAACCCAAAACAATATTTTTTAGATTTATTTTCTGTTTGACTGTTTATTTGTGCATGCTAATCTCAGAAACGGCTTAACCGATTAAAGTGCCATTTTAAATATTGTATTGTGATAAACTTCTGTTAACATTTAGTGTTTACGCAGGCGAAGCTGCGAGCGGTTTGCTAGTATAATATGTTTATATATATTAATATGTACGTGTATATAATTGTTGTGTCGTATTTATACCTACTTGTCCACTGTTGATAATGCTATGGTAACATTCTTTTTATGTATTTTTTGCTCAGTTTATTTTATTACATAGCTGTGACAGAGGACCTTATATAAAACCACACCACTTTCCGCCGAATTCGAGATATTTCAAGTTCAGTGACGGATCTCAATGCCAAGCTTTATCTTGCCAGGACAAAAAATATTGTATACCTATATATATATACTCTGTACTATAGTATATACTCACAGCAAAACGCCGTTCCACGACACCTTGATAATCGATAGAATTTAACGCCTTGCTTTATCTAAATAGACCAGAAAAATTAAAATAATTTTAATACTAGAAAGGGAGTTTGAACCCATACCAGCACATTTAATCACGAACAACCCTGTTAGGTCAGAATTACGTCATTGATGTTAGTAATTAATACGAATATTTTTTGCTACTTTTCGATCGTTTTATTTTGTTTTATTTTTTGTCGGATCAAAGTGTCAATGGCTTTAAAGGTGTCCACCTAATAACCTATTATGATGCATACTTTACAGCGTGAATTAAGAAGTTTTTTTCTTCTGCTTCATACTTTTCCCCGCATAACCTAGTTCTCCGTTCTCCACTTTGTACACGCAACCGAGACATTGCGTGTCGAGAGGCGGAGCTCAACTATTCAATATATTTATGTATGAACTGTTACGGTCCAAACTTTATACTTATTTAATTTCATATAATTCATTTTAGTGGCATTGTAAATGTCTTTTTATGTATTACTCTAATTTTTTTTGTTTAAACTTATTACTATCCACTCGTTAGTTTCCAACACGGCATGTTCTTGTTTAGGCGCAATATGTAGAGCGAAGTCACAGTTGACTAGGTCTCACTTTTCTTAAAAGTCAAATTTTAATAATGATGCAATTTACTACATATATTTAATACTATTATATTGAGTATAATTCGTAATATATTTCATTGTATCGGTTAAATTTATGAACTGATAACCGTCCTAGTTAGAAGATGGCCCTTTACAGATATAATAGTCGTAAACAACTTCTTAAGTTATGATATACTAAGAACTGCAAAATAACGTAAGGTCAATATTTAAATAATAGAAGCTTCACGTTTTCACGCTCACGCAAGCCCGCAGTGGTACATACTATTTCTTACATTGACTTATTCCTATATACTGTGTTTACATTACGGTAATTTATCTATATTTATATATAAACAATATGTAATCGACTGAAATATCGTCCTCACCGTCTGGATATGGCGCACTTTTTTTTATTACAACCAGGTGCAGATCCAGCCCGCAAAAAAGGTTATGGCAGAAAAGCCACTTTAAAATCGACCAGGTGCGAGCTGGATTACAAACACAGATATAATTATAATTGAGACTTGTAGCACTAGTTACTTCTTATCTTATTAAGGTCATAGGTCAGGGTCATGTAGTGTTTGTGGAATGCTGCATAAATAGGTAAAGTTGTGTGAAGACCACAAAATGTGATGTCCAAGTTAATTTGGCTTGTGAACATGCCCATCGTGGTAGCTGGTAAAACGGAACTTTTAATTTTTATGCATAATATAAGTAAGAGCGGAGCCAGAGCGGAAAAATCAAAAATCTTTTCCCCGTGCGGGAATCGAACCCGAAGTTTTCACACTGCGCCACGGTGGGCTTGATAATCTTATTTTGATAAATCTAACTTTGTCACCCCAAAAATATCTAGTTTAATAGATCCAGAAGAAATTTTAGTATATTTTTAACTAACTGTAAACTATGTGAATAATGTCCAAATATTTTTTAACATTTTATATTAGTGTTAATCGCACACTTAGGAAATTGAAAAAGACATATTTAGACAAATTTTTATACATTTTCAAAATATTTCTTTTTAAATATCCCAATAATGAATAATATTAAATCTATATTTAAACAGTTTCATAAAAGTACGATTATTGTAAAGTAAAGAATTGGTGATTAAATTCAAACGCTGTATTCGCAATTCGACCAGCAACATAGGTCAAGGCAAAGTTCACTGTCTCCATTAAAGGCTATTTAAATTTCAATAAGCCGAAGAATTGAATTAATGAAAAACTACCAACAAATTACGACGATTAAGATAATTATACAATATTATAATTCAGCTATTTGGGCACGTGCCACGTGTAAATTGTGAATTCAAATGTCACTTGGCACATATTTATATTAATATTGATTATATTCATATTCAAATTGAAACTAGTAGCCAAATTACGTAATCTTATATAAAGTATAATTCTTGTATAAAGTATTTTCTTCTTGTATTATAATATAAAATATGACATTGATTTCTGTAATAATTTCTCCAAGCGATGTCTCGTAACTGGAGGAAAATTTAGAAAGGAGTAACTGACTAATAGTTGGATAAGAAATAGTTCTAGAACGTGCTTGCCATCTTCAGATTTAATTTACGATTAAACATTTATATATAGCTACATATTTAATTTCCATACCATTAAATAACATTGACATAATATACCAAAGAATAAGAAGCAATACCATAGCCATATTATATTATTCACCGTCTTTCTTTTTATAGTAATTGAATTATAAATTATAATTATAATCACTCACAATCAAATTCACAATGGGGCTTTGTTGTTGTAGTTGAAGCAACTTTTATTTGGGTCAGTGCATTAACAATAATGGCTATTACTTTTTATTAATCTTTACGCGATTTTTTATGCAAATTGCAACCGTTTATCATTTCATTCTTATCGTTAGGTAGGTACTAAGTGTTTTTTTTTTGTTTTGCCTGCACTTTAATCTGTATAGCAAACTAGACGGAGTGTCTCTTGACATCAGTTTCCGTTTAAACTCGAGTAATTTCGAATTGAATGGTGAAGATTTATAGGGTAGAAATAAAAATAATTTAAATATGGTAATTACTCCGAGTGGGGATCAAACCTATTGCGTTTACAGTCAGAAGCTGCCACTATGCGACGATGGCTCTATCAACTATAGTAAAAATCATTTAAATATAATAAAGGAAATGTGTCTCACGTTTGTATCGTATGCAATGTAGGTCTGCCAGAAGACAAACGTTGCTGGTTTAAACTCACTTGGAGAAACATTGACATATTTGAGCTATTTAAGAATAAAACGCATTATAATTTATATCCATTGTTAGTTAATAAAAATGTGACTGATCACTGTCTTTACGTGGAATATATATAAGAAAAATATTCTATATTATTGGGGGCAATAATGTGACACAAAATAATGTTATTTTCTGTATATCTGTGCAAAGTCATCAGAAAAAAAGCGTATAAGAATTTTGACGTAGCCATATGTAAGCAATGGCTTACCGATCAGAGCGGTTGGACGGTTTCCAAAATGCACGGTTCGAAACCAGGTCCGTTCAATTTTTTATACATTCTCTAAAAATGATTTTTAATTTGCTAAGTGTGTGAATAACAGTTTAAAATAGTTTATTTTTAATTGTTGTTAGATTGTTTTAATAAATAGCATTCCCTCTTGCCAAACGATTGAACGTAGAAATAATCCTTGGGTATCAAAACTTTGTAAAAATCTCTCTACAGAGATGCTAACAATAAAAATAAGTAGCTTACATAGCCGTACGTAAACCGTAGCTTAGCGGTTAGAACGCTTGGACGGTTTTCAAGAGGCGCGTGTTCGAATTCCGCTAAGGTAAAAATTTTATTCGTTCTCTAAAAATATTTAATAAAATAAACACTAAATGTGTTTATTTTATTTCAATCGGTTCATAAATTAAAAAGTACACAAAAATATAAATTATATTTTATTTATAAATTTACTTAAAAAAAAATATTTAAGTGATACCGCGGGCGGGTGAAGAAACGAAATAGTTCTCGTAACTACTACTACTCGTATTGTTTACGCAGGCGAAGCCGCGAAGGATCGCTAGTATTATAAAACGCACCTCTTAAAATAATGTTATGGAATAAATTGGGAAAAAATATGTGAAAAAAACCCTACACAATGTATCATATTTATTTATTTAATGCAATAAATTTAATCTTATATAATATATACTAAAAACTCATATTAGAAGGCATAGACGATATATCTTCAGAGGGACTTTGGCTCGAACTGAACGAGCTCAAAGTTTCCCGCGTCTCCTCTTTAATCTTCAAATGCTCTGTGCTGGAGGCGAGTCGGGGAGGAAGGGACTTATCTTTGTCTTTAGATTTTTCTTTACTACTGTGCTTATGCTTGTGCTTGTGCTTGTGCTTCTTTTTCTCCTTTTTCTTCTTTTTCGCCTATAATGTAAATGTAAAGAAGAATTTAATAATAATTATATTGTAGAATTTTAATAATTGTTGACACACTAACAGTGGAATAGCGTCTGGCTGTGAACGTGACGGTTGCGGGTTCGATTCCCATTCGGGGGAATGATTATAGTATATTTGAGTTATTTCCCGCTCTGAGTTCGGCTACATTAAACCCATTAAATAAAGCTTAGAAGAATGAAGTAATAAATATAAACACATCCTCAAATAAACTTTGTACCGATCCCTTTACATATCTCAAACACACAATACAAATATAACCCTTCCGAGTGGGAATCGACCAATCGCGTTAATAAGTGAGATAATTACAAAAAAAATATATGATTACCTTAGGTACGCCCAGATCGTCCTTATCATGTCTAAACATTCCGGGTTCAAATCCTATAGGGCCCGAAGACCCGGGGATGCCGGGCAACGGCGCCGCGTTGTCCGATATGAAATCACGTTTCGCTTCATCCTGGAAACAGAACTTAATTAATAAAAAATATAACAAAGTGTTGGTAGACATTTTTTGGAAAAACATGTTTAAAAGTGTCGTTATAATTAAATTTAATTTAATAATTGCTTATAATATAATATTATCTATACAAATAAATAATATTGGAGTATCTGTTTGTAATATTAAAATAATCGCTTTGTACTAAATGCATATGTATGTACACGGTACATATACTAATACTTTTCTTAAAAATTGTTGCCTGTCTGTCCGTCTGTCTATGTGTTCCGGCTAATCTCTGGAACGGCTGAACCGATTTTGACAAGATTTTCACTGGCAGATAGTTGGATCTAATTAAGAAGTAATTTAGGCTACTTTTATTTTGAAATTCCAAGCGGCAAAAGTCTATATGGCTATAAATACACTAATGCTCAAAAGTATTTGGCCACCTGCACTTTGATTGAAATTACAAGCAATATATCATTAAAAATAATTATATTAGGTTCTATTAAAAAACTAATCTACAGTAAAAAGTTAAACAGCTTATTGTTATTTGCCGACTCCTGGTCATAAAATCAAACTAGTGATTTTTTCCGAAGTCCAAACAAACTGTCTACATTGTTAAGAATTTTGCGTCTGAAGAAAAAGTTAAAACAAATGTCGTCCAGGCAGACCGAGGGCCACAGCTTCGAATGAAAATTCGAATACAGTTATTTAAAGCAAACGGGATAGCAGCACAATTCAATATGGGGCGTGATAAACCAGTGAGTGTATTCATAGCCAAAACGAGACACCTTGGCACAGGACTTAAGGGATGCATAGTAGTCTCAACATAACTTCTTAAAACAGTTAATAAAAAGAAGAGCCTTATTAGGGCTAGAGGAACACAAGAATTGGACAACAATAGATTGGAAAAAGAATCAAAATTCGAAATTTTTGGGTCCAAACGAGAAGTTTTCGTACGGCGGCCGTCGAACGTAAGGGTGAACAAGACTTGTCCTGTGGCTTCAGTTAGCTCTGCCGTTGGAGATTTTGTGCGAGAACAAGGAACCTTAAAATTGGAAAGGTGAAGAATTGAATTTGAATGTGCAGTGCAGTACCTTAAGGAACCCGTTTAATTGGTCCGGGATTTATATTTCAACAGGATAATGATCCTAAACACACGTCAAGACTATGCAAGGACTTTTTAAAAGGAAAAAAATAACAAAATGTATTGAAACTAAGGATATGGCCTCCGCAATCCCCAGACTTAAACCGAATAGAACTATTGTGGGTTCAGCTGAATAAACAAGTGCGAAAATGTTGTCCTATATCTCACAATAACGAATGGCAAAATATAACCAAGACAACTTTGAAATAAATTGTAGCTATGCTGCTGAAGCTTTTTGAGGCGTCATTAAAATTAAAAGTGAACATATTGACAAGTCTAAAATTAAAAAACTGTATAATGTTTAAAATATTGTATACAAATAGTTAAAATATTATTTTTAACTTAAGCCAATAACATTTTTAAAATATAATAAAATTTCATTTAAGCCTTTTATCTTATGGTTGTGGGTTCGATTCCTACTCGGGGAAATGATTATATTAAATATAATTCATTTTAATTTGCCGCTTTGGTGGCAAAACAAAGGGTGGTGTTGAGTTCCGCCACTCAATACGCAACGTCCTATTTTCGGGTGTAAAGTGGAGAACCTAATGTCTTGACACTAGGTTCTCTCTGCCTACCCTGCTATGCGGGAAAGGCAAACAATGAAATAATTAAAAAAACCTTTTAATATAAATTGATTCAACATAACAAATTTCAAATCAAATACTAAATACTTACACTATAAATTCTAACAGGACCATCAGTCACAGATATAACATCGATTTTATCGTCTTCCTCTTTAATACTAGATAAGGGCACGGGGAGGTGTACGTCCTTTGGTCCATCACGGCCCAAGATTAAGCCGCCCAATGGTCCAACGTCTAATTCCATTTTGACAGGTACCTATTAAAATATAATATAAGAAAATATGTGTAAAGTTATTCCTTAACTTTCAAATACCTATTGTATATAGAACGACTTAAATTAATAAGATAAATTGATTATGATTATAATAAATTTATCTTATAATTTAAGTCGTCGCAAAAATATATGATTATGTATTTTTGTATTTTTATAATAAAAAAGATTATTTTCCGCTATGAAGAACCATAACCTAAATTACTTGAAATCTTTATTTATGCAAACCCTATACAAATGAAGCAAAAACTTGAGGCATAACAAGATTACTTTTATACATATATATGTTTTATGTATTGTATATTGCTTTGATAAAATAACAATAAATAATAATAAAATTTAGTTTATTTCAGTTTCTTCGGTCTACTGTAAAGTTCGTGAATATGACACAAGCGGTGTTGTTTGTTAAGGGACAACACGCATTTTGTAAACTATTGATAATACTTTGAAAAATGTAAAAATATAATTAAATAACATTCTCTCTTGCCAAACGTATGTTTCGTAGAAATAATCTTTGGGTAGCAGCAATTAGCTAAAATATCTCTATAGAGTTGCTAACAACAAAAATATAAGTTGTACTAAGCGTATAAGAATTTCGACGTAGCTGGATGTAGACCGTAATATATAATCAATCAGCAATCAAAAAGAATATAATAAAATCGAAGCTTACATCTAAGATCTCCTGCTTTATAACCGGCGTCATTTCCATCTCCCTCAGCCTCTCTCTGTCTCGCTCCAACCTCTCCCTCTCCCGCTCTATCCGCTCCCTCTCCTTGTGGTGCATTTGCTTCATCATGGCCTGTATTTCTGGTAAAGGCACACACAATGGCCGCTTCAACCCATACAAAGTGTAGTATAAGTCCACAAGATCGCATCTCAATCTAGCGTCATTTGACAGCTGACAGTTGATGTTATTCCACAATCTGTAAACAATTAAGTACAATCTCAAAAAATTTTCTTATTCAAATAGGCTATTAGAAGCACTTTAGAAACGTCAATTAACATAAAATGTCAGTATTGTCAGTCCTAGTGGAAGCTCACACCGGCTCGGAAGGCAGTTCTGCTAAGAAACTCAACAGTTGCTCTTTTCATATATTAAAATATTTTATAATAACTTCGTAATTATCATTAGCTTCCTAAGTTAGCATCAATAGCATTTAATTCCACACATTAACATCAGAATACTATTCATGGACAGAATAATATACTTTCCTCAATAATATGCTTTTAATAATAATAATAATATTATTATATACATTATTAGGCAGACCCATTATTTCATATAGTAACTGTCTGTCGAACAGGATAAACCGATGACTACGTAAAACTGTCGGATTATAACAGCGGTGGGAATGGAACTTTCCCCCGATACTTTTGTTTCTAACATCGAATACATTAGTCTTATTATAAATTAGTATGAACTATTTCGTAATTTTTATTTATAGAATTAAATTAATAAATAAGGAAGTATTTGTACTTCATTCAACCCGCCTAACGTAGCCTTCGTAAATTGTATGTAAAAGTATGATTATAACAATACGTGTATGTGTACTAATGCGTGTGTAGTAATGTCTGTACTAGTGGAAGTGCAAGTACTAGCGAATGTGTAATAAATACATTTATGTGTATTCATGCAGGTGTACTGATGCAAGTATACTAGGACGTGTAACACTTTAAAATATACAAACCTATGAACAACAGCTTCAGTATCCAGACGATGTCTGGATGCCTTTTCGAATGGTGGCATGGAGACCAGCAGGCGGGCCAGGCCGTGCCTCACTCCAGGGTCGGGGTCATTCTCCACGGCCGTGAGGAGTGAGGACAGGTCCTCGGGCTTACCGTCCACTCGGACAAAGTCCACCAGACACTCGAATGCTGCCAGACGAACATCTGAAATTGTATTACTAATTGCGGTTATCGGGCGTGGGGTAGCAGTTGACGATCAGCTTGACGATTCATTGCGCATTGCGCATAGCAAGGTAGGCAGAAAGAAAGTGTCAAGACACTCTGTTCTTCATTTTTGCCAAAATTCGCGGCATTTCTTGTTGAGCAGCGAAACTCAATACCGCGCTTTGCCTTAACAAATTGGAGTAAATTAATAAATATTGATCCTCCGAGTGGGAATCAAAATCATTATCAATGACGTTTACAACCAAATGGTATTCTTTTAAATTAATGAAGATGAATGGGTTTCCTAGCTTAAACACACATGTCAGAATAACCTTTAAACCAACAAAGTCTACCATTTCCAAATCACTATAATAATAACAAACAAAATATACAGATACAGCTGCGAGCAAAAGTATTACGCAACCCCATTTTTATACCTGAATAGTAAACTTATATAGTTTCAAAATAGATTTAGGTTTAAAGAATTTATTCTCAAAAAGAATACACATTCACTTACATGAGAACATTGACAATAAAACATGACAGACCAATTTAGCCGCCTTACAAGTACTCAGTTAACGGAACAGAATATTGTACTTAAAATGCTTGTATATTTTAAGCACCTTTTTAAGGAACTATTAAAAATTGGTTTAAGGAACTATTAGAAATTGGTGTACAAGTGGGTATTCTCTAAAATGTACTTTTAGAGCTGACACCTGAATCCGTTGACTGAACTTGTATTCCTTGTAAAGTGGGTAGGCTGTTAAAAGGTCGTGCTCCATCAAAAGTAATATTCCTGCTCGCGAATTTGGATCTTACCTTTGGGAGAACCAGTAAGCTTGGTCTACGGGTGTTACGTGTACTGTTTTGTTTATCAAATGTTAAATTAGATTGTATCGACTTACTTATATATTTTTTTATAGAAATACAAGAATTACGAGTATATACATAAAGTTGTCGTAGGTCCATTAAGTTTGTTTCTTTGTAAAGTTTAGTCGTTGGCGTCAAGGGTGGATATCGAAAGAGTATTTTAATTATTTTGTTTTGTTTTCTTTGAAGTGCTCGTAGTTTTGTTTTGCCTGTATTACCTCAAATTTCAATTAAATACAATAAATGTGATTTTACTAAACAATTCTAAATATAATGCTTTATTTTTTTAGATATGCATTTTGAAATATTTATTAGTGACCCAATTAAAGAAGAGAGTTTTTGTTTATGTAATCTATTTGATGTTTAAAAGTTAAATAATTATCCATTCGTAAACCTAAATATTTTTCACAGGATTTTTATTCGATTGGAATATTATCAACAGTTAGTGGATAATGTGGTGTAATAATTTTACTCTTAGTTTTAAATATAATATAACAAGCTTTGGAAACGTTTAAAGGTTATGTATGGTAAAACCATTTATGTAGAATATCTGCTTATACTTTTGCTCGTGGATTTATATAAAAAAAAATCACCTATATACTGTCCATATTCAGCGTACGCCCTAAATATAGTAGGAATACTGGGCAAATGGCCGCACTGTTGCAGTCGTCGTATCGCCCTCAAACAACTCACACTCACTGTATTCTTGTAACATGGAAGCACTTTCTCTAAGTTTAACACACGAGTTATTTCCTCTAACACCAGCCTTGTGTCGGCTGAGAGGGAGTCTGCGGTTATTGGAGCACCCTGTACAGCGAACAAAAGATTTTTTTATTCTATGAAATGCTTGTGGAATATTTTTTTGGTATATATTCAGACCAGATTAGTTAGTAGTACAGCTCTGGTTGGCTTGTACCTTAGCCGAGAGCATGTTCTCTACTTTCAGTGGACCAATGTCCTACCGAAATGGGAGACAAAAATACAAGGGGACATGAACTTACGACCATTGCTTTCAATATAAAATATTTTTAATAAAAATATACTAATATTTTGACTTCCATACTCACAGGCTGTAAAACCGATATGACTGGTGTGATGGTCGCAGCGAGAGCGTCAACTAGAGCCGCTTTGTAATAATTGTCAGAAAAATGATTTTTTGAATTGTCATTGTATTTGAACAGATCTAATAAAAACCGGACAACTTCCGGTGGGCAAATGCCGTGAATGTTTCTTAAACCTGAAAAGACAATTTTATTTTTTACTGAAAATATATATTACCGTTCAGTTCAGTTAATAAATTAAGTTAGTGAATAATAAAGACTCATACATTTTAAATACGTATCTAAAATCTAAATAATAATAAGTAAAATATAAAGAATAATTCTCAAAATTCAATTAACGATGTGTTTTGAACGGAGGCTCAATCTACTACAGCCAGCTTAGTATTCACTTAGTTAGTTACGTATAGACAACACATCAAAAATACGACAATACAATTATAAAAAAATAGGAATATCTACTGCAATTAGTAAAAAACAAACAGTAATCTATATCTTGAAAGCATACAAATAAATTATAATATTTTTTCTCATTTATTTAATTACTTATAGGGATAGGTAGTGATACTATCGACAGTGGGAGAGCGTTGGACTGGAAACATGATTGGTTGTATGGTTATATTACAAAGAATGGTTATATTAACATTATTTTTATTTCTTCGCTCTGGTAAAACCCTTGGTGCGGCGTTGAGTTCCGCCACTCCATACGCAATGTCTCGAATCCTGTCTACCTGCCCTGCTATGCGGGAAAAAGCGTGAAGCTGTACAATATATTTATTAGTTACGTTCATGTCATTCACCCATTCTAGGTGTTTTTACCAATCGACATTTTTATATATCGACATTACGGTACATATCTAATATGAAAACATAAAACATTCACTAACCCGCCATAGCAACAGGAATATTCCTTTGTAAGAAATAGTGTTGTAAATTGTCAAAACTATTCTGTTTTATAATATGAGGCGCTGAAAATGATCCGAACATTTTGCGGAATATTGTCAACATGGCCGGAGGTCCCGCCCATGAGCTTATCATTGCGTTTGCCACCTAAATGAAAAAAATAATCTTCATATCAATATGATCATAACAATTAAAAACTGTTCAAAAAAATACACCTGAAAGTTATATGTCATCGAATTCAAAAATAAATGTATACAATGGAAATGATTACGATTTGAGTACAAGCAATATTCACCATTCCGATATTTTTATCATTTTATTAAAATAATGGCTGAAATTACAACCGTAGTAACCGAAATTCGAATTGCTCCTTTGTAGTTGTGTTAAAGTAGTTTTGTTGCAGTTACGGCAACCGTCGAAATACGAATATGCAATTTTGTAGGCGTTTTAAAAACATTTATTGTAACATTTTTAAAGCAAGTTGCCGAATAGCAGTATTTAACGCCCGACCTTATCTTGTACAAGGAAACAGATGGAAATAAGTTGAATATCAAGTGTATCGATCCTACAACTACCACTGTGCTGCCACATTGACAGGTGTATCAAATAACCATAAAAGTATAAGAAACCTTAAATAAACGACTCACTTTAGTCAAACAATGAGCGGCTCTACATCTAATCTTGTAAAAGGTCTGTTCATTTTCTATAGTGTCAGTCAGCGCTTTGCGCGTGGCGGGCTCCGGGTAGTTGTGGAGGGCGTCTATGGCCTCGCTCTGGGCGGTGACGTCACGCTCGTGGCGCAGCTGGTACTGCCACTGGTAGTCCGGCTGGGAGATGATTGTACTGCGGAGGAGCGACATCTCTGGGTCCAGACGTATCCATAGCACTGGAGAATCGCTGTGGAATAAACAAAATAAGGAAACTTCTATGTCATAGGCTGGAAAAATTCTAACCTTAAGCTGGTGAAATAAAAGTTGAAAGTTTGTATAGAAGTCCTTCATTTTTGATTTTAGAAATATGAAACTTTATTTATTAGCTACGGATATAAATGAGTAAACACATATTTCCGCGTTTGTGAAAAATTTACCACTAAACAGTAAAATAAGGGGTTGGAGGCTTATATGAAGTTTGTATGTAAGTCGTTCATTTTTGATGTTAACGATATAAAATTTTATTTATTGGCTTAATGGTTGTTAATTTTGTTTTGGTATTTGTAGATGGTAGTAAATAATTACGTAAAATCTAATGACAGAAAGCTAGCTACAAGAGACCTCGCACAACCGGGTTTCAAGGAGTGAGTGAAACACTAGGCATGATGTCTTGTGTCTCAGTCACTCCAACTCAACTCAACTCTCATTGGCTGCTCGACTGTAGCCGCACGAAATGTTCGGAAAGCCCAGATATAGATAGAGAGATGCTGTAACTGCTAAGCTTGAATAGAATAACAATGTAACTTTTAAAAGCCACTTACTCCATAGCCGACAGATCCATATCAACTTCTTCACCAGTACACAGAGGAATCTTCTTCTTCTTATTTCTCCTGCTCTTACTGTGACAAGTAATGTCAGCTTTGACAACAATGTTCTCTATTTGCAATGTGTGTTTGAATGTGCCATCCAACTCTTGCAGCTGAACTAGTAACGGCCCTACGTATTTTCTTATGCCACGCTCGTGGACACTGTCTTGACGAATTTCTAATTCTACTGTGTTCCTACATAGAAAAAACACATAAATAAACGGTTTTTACTTGAAAATAGTAACGCTTATTATTTATCATTTGCATGATTTACCGCTGTGATAAGACAAAACACTGAGTTAAGTGTGGACAGTATCTGAATATAAATGGAATCGAGTCATGCTCATTGAATAATTGTATTTAATTTCTCCAAGAAACAATGCGGGTGAAAAGTGGAGAACGGAGTATAATGACCATACCACAAACAATAAAGACCTACCTTTTCCTATTAAAAACCGACGTAAGTTGGAACTTAGCGTGTCCGCCAGTACGCACCCACTGATCAACGAACACCGCCATATCTTTGCCGGTCACAGTAAATATGGCTTTTACGAAGAGATTCGTCGATAGAAGCAAGTGTCCCCAAAGTCCACTACCTATTTTAGTGTTAGCGGCGTTTGTCGCCAACGACAGTTGCTTGTTGAACACTTGCAGGAGTAACTCTTGGCCGATACGCTGCTCTAACATTCTTAGTACTAGATGAGATTTCTTTCGCATTACCTGTAAATTGTTTCAAATAGCTTACGAAAACCAGCTATGTATTGTTCATATTATATTAAATTTCATTGTGTTTAATGATTTGTAAGAACGTCGTATCAACTATATAGGAACACTGGGATATATTATTCTATGTAGTGTGTGTGTGTCTGTTTTTTTATTTATTTTTTATATACATAATAGACACTTAAATATTAACAGACAGCCAGCGTCTGAACGTGATTGTGTGTTCGATTCCCACTCGGTGGTATGATGGATTATATTTAAATTAATTTAATTTCTCCGCCACTTAACACGCAATGTCTCGAATTCGGGCGTAAAGTGGAGTACAGAATGTCTTGGCACTAGGTGTAAAGCTGCTGCTTTTTAAAAAATAAACTATAAATAGGTAAAATACTTAAATTTATTTTATTATGTCGTTATTCTGATCATAAGCAAGGGCATCAGGCCGAAGGACGAAAATATTGAATCGTCATTGGATCTGAGTGCAAGAGGATCAAAAAATTACATAGATTCATACCTAAGAATCTAGATATACAACTGAAGTGAAAATTTATTGGCGTATTATAAGCTACTCACTTCGATATATCTCGGCGACATAGTGTGAACGTTTCTAACAGGAAAGTAAAACACGTCATTAGACTCTGGCCTGGCGCCGCTGGCCGGAGGCTGCCATGGATCGAGGACTATTCCACCATATTGTTCTTCGTATGTCACTACCTGAAATGTTGTCAAAATAGTGGTCTGATATATATTTAGAAATTTCATATAAAAATACATTTTTAGTTTCAACGTAGAACGATAGAAGGATGTAGAACGCATGGCTTAGCGGTCAGAGCGCTTGGACGGTTTCCAAGAGGCGCGGATTCGCTTTCCGCTGTGTTCAAATTCTTAGATAGTCTCTAAAAATGCTTTTCAATTTCCTAATTGTATGAATAACACTTTAAAAAATTTTAGAAAAACTCTTCACAAAGTTAATAATAGTCACATAACAAAAATTATACCCTTGTTTTGAAATAGTATCAAAAGAAAAAGGAAAATGTCATGATAAAAATTCCTACACAATTTTTTTGTATTAACATTTGTTTCAGATTAATATGAAAAATGATCATTAAATAAGGAATTGTAGAAAAGAAGAAGCAGGTTCACACTTTTTCCCACATAGCAGGGTAGTGAGAGAAAACGCAGATCGAAGATGGCGGATCTCAACGCCGCGCTTTGTCTCGTTCACAGGAACGAAGAAATGAAAACATTCCACCCAGTGGGATCGAAGTCACGACCAATCGAGATTACAGTCAAACGCTGCGTAACCGCGCCAATGTGCTAACAACAAAAATAAATTGTAATAAGCGTATAAGAATTTCAACATAGCCGCATTTAACACCTATGACTTAGCTTACGTTTTCTAAGAATGTTTTTAATATTTTAAGGCGGTTAATAACACTCAAATATATAAAAATATATAATCGGTTATTAAAATTGTACTAAAAGTCACAATTACATACTTCTTGCAATTCCTGATGTGTCCAATACTTATATTCATTATTGCCAAAACATTTCTTCGAATACAAGCCACACAAATAATCAGGCACCCCCTTAGCCAGCCACAAGTCAGACCAATTCTGCATAGTTATGAAGCAGCCAAAGAACTGTTCAGCCACAGCTTGTGCCATCGCCTTACGACTTATGTAAGTTTGGTCGATGATTGCAATCGAGTGGAGCAAATGAGTGCTTAGTATAGACATTGTTGTATATGCTGTTGCATCGTCTTCAGTCTAGAAAGTTATTATTTTTAATCGTAACAAATTTATTTAGTACTAGCAACCCGCTCGCAGCTTTGCTAGCGAAAACTACACTACTAAACTATTTCGTTTTTTCACCCGTTAACCCTCACTTAAATCACTTTATAATTTAACATGTTGTAACTTTTTTATTTACGTACTGATTGAAAGAAACACTAAATTGAGTTAACAGAACTTTATCAAAATACAATAGTCAAAACTGCATTAAAATCGATTAAGCCGTTAGCGCGTACAAATGCACAAGCAAACAGACATACAGACAAACCCAAAAAAAAATAACCACCTATAATATTTTTTGTCATATATCTTTCATGTACAGACGATCAGTATCATTATATAATTTTTTGAAAAAAAATATTTTAAAATAATATAGCCGGTATATCGACTGTACCAACAAGAAGAGATGGACATGTGTTTTGTGTAAGGACATAGCACTTACACTAAGACAGAGCTAGCATTTTAGTCCAGGGATGCCAGACTTAGTTTTTACTATTGTATTTTGGTAAACTTCCCTTAAGTTTATATCACTTCAATCGGTTCATGAACAAAAAAGTTTCTGATTGAAGTGTCTTCTTCAAGTATTTGTCTTTAAGTATCTCTATATATATTTTATTTTTGTTTAAGAGATTGGCCGTAATGACGTCACAGGCAGACAGATAGACAGAGAAAGCTCCTTTCTCATTTATATTATTAGCATGGATAACATCAATTAAAAAACCACTTACCTCATCAACAAACACTTGTTTATAACAAGGATAAGGATATCTAGTAGAAAGCGTCTCCTCATAAAACTCAAAAGCCTCGTGCAAGTAGCGTACAGTGTTCTTTAATATTTGCATGAGATTTGGCAAACAATAGTGTGTCACTTCATTCATGTGCGGATCCACATAAGTCTCAAATGGCCTGAAAATGTAATAAGTATATTTTATAATTATTTTCCATCCATCATCAATAGCAGAAGGCCATTGTGGCACAGTGGGACATTACTGGACTGTAAATGTGATTGGTTCTGGGTTGGATTCCCACTCAGGGGAATGAAAATGATTATATTTAAAATATAAAAAGATCTGCTCTAGGGTCTAACATAAAGCGCATCGTTGAGTTTTGCCACTCAGCACAAAATATTTAGAATTTTGATTAATTACTGTTGCTTTTATTACATTTATTTACGAAATTGTTTCTTCTTTTTCTTATGTCGCCTAACAGAAGGGATAATAAAAATAATTTAAATATTCACAACCAATTGTGTACAGTAAGATGCTATTCAAATGCACCACAATGGCCCCAAAAATCGATAAAAGAACAATTTACCATAACTTACCCAATAGCCAGAGCAATATTTGGTGCACAAGCCGGTGTATTCACAACATAGTGGAATGTCTTTCGTCTATGATCAGGGGTGTACACTACATCTAACAGTTCCCCGCAAGACACAGCTGTCAAGCTCTCATCTACAGTAAATTCTAATTTCCAAGTGCATGGCTCTGCAAAACTGTCTACACATGGAAACCATAGGCGGGCTGAGTGACCATATGTGTACATATGTGCTGATTTCTGAAATTTTGTAAAAGAAACATTTAAAACCAAAATGCACATTTCTACACTTGATGCAATGGATATTTTATATACAATGGCAAAAGATAATGTTTTAATTGTCCCAGTCTCGTAACATAAGGTGTGGTATTGAGTTCCATCACTTAATGTGCAATATCTATTAATGGTTCCTAAGTATCTTAATACTAGATTCCTTCAGCCTATCCAGTTTTAATAAGTAAAATAATTAATATTAAACAGATATTGAAATAAGAAAAAATCATTATTGCAAAAACCATATACAAATTGAAGGATAAAGTTAGAAATCTAATATGGGCTTATGGATATTTGGTTTTTGTTGTAATTTAAATATTAAATTTGATTATTATTTAGTTATATTTTTAACAAAAATTCAAAGGTACTATTTCTTACCTCAACTAAAGTACATTCTCCATCAGGCACAACAAAATGCATACCTCCTTGTGGAGATTCTAATGAGAATTCAATTCCAATTCTCAACCCTCGCCCTTCTCCAACCAAATGAGCTGCATCATCTGGTATTTGTATATGCAATTCACCAGAATTATGATCTGGGTCAATCTTTTGAGCTGCCGACAAGTGAAATTGAGAAAAAGCTTCAAGTGATCTCCTGTTGACATAAATATCTATGAAATACCAAGTACATTATAACAGTAAATCTAGTACAATTTACATCTATATAACTAAGAAGAAATTTAGCAGTAAATAAATAACACTACTGATTAATTGACAATTAAAGAGTAATTAATGTTTGAAAGTGTATACTTACGTATTTGGATCACTTTGACATATATCCAAGAAAGGATCAAAATACTGAAAATTTGCTTCATATTGATCATTCAAGCAAACTCGATAAATACGACACTGCTTGGCATTAAGACGTATGTACCGCAAATTATCTTTAAGTGGCACTATTGTCAATTCAACAAAGCCCTAAAATTATCACAAGTAACAAAATTAAACTTTAAAAAATGTGATTATATTTAATTTTAATGAATTAATTACTTACAATAACACTTCTTCTTTCAAAACTTATACCAGTTAAACTCAGAATTTGATGAGCTGTGAAGATAACAAAGATATTTTAATAAAGCAATAAATATAAATGTTTATAAAATTCTAGTAATGCTTTTATGATACTCATAATTTAAAAGGGCGACAATTGTCGCCTGTTCGCTCTTTCTTCATAGTATTATAATTGTATTAAAAGTATGCAAAGAAAAGATACAGTTCAATCATTATTTAATGTTTTGATAACTTTTAAATCACATATAAAGTAGAAATAATATTCAACAAGCCACACGATTGTTTTTAATCTTTTTGACAATGACGTTTAAAATTATGTTATGAAATTGTAATATATTTTGCTTCACAGAGTATATATAATATATTATAATATTTTGCATAAGTATAAGATATAAAGTCAATAATTAGTCATGTAAAAAATTTGTCCTATTATACTTTTTGTTTTTATTATATTGATGAAAGAATATTATTATTTATGAGCATAGTAAAATACTTTCATGTTAGTTGACATTTAAATGATAAAAAATTTACTTTAATAAATATTTTAACTAAAATATAAATTAAGTTAAAATATAAATAAAAGTAATATTAATTAGATGCTGTTTATTTTTATAAATTATAAAAAGAAAAGAAGAATTTTTTTTATATATTGATAAAATTACTGAACTACAATCTTAATAAAAAAATATTTGTTAAGTCTGTAGTCAAAAATCTTAATCTGTCAAAATAAAGACAAGGAAGAGAAGAGGACATTACGACAAATCTGTAATTTTTGATTGTTGTGTCCTAAATAAATTGTTTCATGTAAACTATTTCATTTCAAAATAAGCCTTAAATCAATTTACATGTTTTCATTTGACCTTACAAAATGTGGGAATCACCATACTTGACTTGTTTGGTTTTGTATATATTTTCCTTCCAAATTATAGCTACTAATTCTCGCACCTCAAATATTTGGAAACTGGATGTTGAAGAAGGCCAAATTGTTGACGGCAATACGTTATCACAGGTCAGTTCAATTTTCTGAAATCTTCATTTAATTTTAGATAGGTAGAGGAATATTCAAGATAGACATATTGTCGCGCTAGTTTACATTTTTAGTCCATAATCTTGTTAGCCTTGAAGAACAGGAGTTTTTCATAGAAGACAGAATAAAATAGCACCTAACATAATGCATTTGAATTAAAATATCTATTTGAATGAATATTATGTATATAGAGTAGTAATTTATTTTTTCAACTTTAATGAAATTGTTACATAAACTGTGTTTAACCATTCGCAACTATTACGTTTTAGGCTGACTCTGACAAAACTAAAATAACTGAAGAAGATACTGTATTCAATATCATAACATCAACTGTTTACTATGGCAATACATGGACTAAACATGGCTTTGATATGTTTTGTACAGACTGCCAAATGTATGAACAGCAAAGGTATAAAGCAGTTAAATTATATTTATTACCAACAGCTCTAAATACATTGTAATTAAAGATATAATAGATAATAAATACTTTATAACTAGCTTCAAACTAACCTTATAGAAACTAAAAAAAATCCCATGAAATTAATTTCTCAGAGCTAATGGAGAAAATGGAGATGAATCTACATCAGCAGAAACCAATGGTGGCGAAGTGGATGATGAATATCTAGATTGTGGCAAAGCAGTTAATTTTACATACTATGACACTCTTGTTGGGGTGGCAAGGCGTCATAGACATCCTAATGTACCTGAACCCCAGGTAAATATTATTTGTAATGCTCAAAGACTTATTTTTATTACTCTAATATGAAATTTGGTATATTCTTTATTAAACAACAAAAGCATGAGCTGTTGACATCAAAATTTTCTTGTATGCAAAAGAAATGTGAAAAAATAAATAATAAACTTAAGTAATTATTGCAGGTTGCTCTTATATTTTCAAAGAAAAAGTCATATAAAAGTAGTGTTACAGAATTAGACATAAATGCTCTAGAGAAGCGCTTAAAAAAAGCTAAAAGAGAAAAACCAAAATCAGTACAACTTTACAATCAAATTGGGAACTTTTGGAGAATAAAAGGTGACACTCGTCTATCCATAGAGTGCTTCAGGCGTGCTCTAGCTGTGTCACCATATAATGCTGAGGTTAGTATTGAAAGTATAGATTTAAATAATACAAACATTGAGCTTATATATTGTTCTCTATTGCAAGGGAAATTATTATATCTAATTAGTTATGATTACTAGACTATGGTAATGCATGACAATGGCATTGAGTTCTGCTTATCAACATGCAGTGTTTAGAATTCATACAGATAATAATTTTAATCAAAATAAAAGTTACATGCTTAATTTTTTCAAACTTAAAAAAAATATCACCCGCTTACTAAAGTTAATGCCTCGGACCTGAGAAGAAACAGTACAAGAAACTCAGCTGGCACCCTTTTTTCTTTTTTATAACAATGTTAACTGAATCTTGGATAAAGAGTCTATTGATTGTTTTAATAAAACAATGTTTTAACAATACATATATTTACAAAGTTATTACAATATTTAAAAAAAAAAAAAAAAGAATTGTATATGTTGCAAAAATTATCTGGTTATGCAATATACACATCATGTGTCTTATATAATAACCTCTTAGTGAAAATTATTAAAAAAGAGTGCCTAAAAATTTAAGTGACAAAAAAATTGAGTGTGATTAAAAAACTCATTGAATTTGTCTCAAATAACACAACTATAATTTGTTTATGTTCTCGGAAAGCCTGGCTCTAGCCTAGATAAGTATACAATGTATGTACGATAATGTATGAATTTGAGTGGAAAGCGGAGGACAGTCTCGGGACACTAGGTTCTCTCTACCTAGGTACTTGTTATTAATATAATATATTTTTTCATATTACCTACAGGTTTTACTAAACTTAGCGCGGGTTCTCTTCACGCTGCAGTATTTGGATGACGCTATATATCTAACTCGCCGGTCGCTCGAAGTGCAACCGCCTGATAGAAGCACGTGGCAACAGTATTTCACGCTCGGCGAAATATTTAAAGCGTATGGACATTATCAGGTTATTACAATATGTAATAATAAATATAATGATTTTTCTATGACATATATTTATTTACGATACTTTAATATTTCTATGCTTGGTAATTATTTAAAAAAAAATGGAATATATTTTTTTATTCATTACTTGTTGCTGGAAACATATGCAACATATGCTGTACAACTATATAGAATTATACATTAGAACTTTTGTTAAATTTTTAACCACTCAACACGCAATGTCTCAGGTTCAGGTGGGAAAGTGGAGAACAGAGTGTCTTGACACTGGGACGGAAAAAGCGTGTAAAGGATTTATAATTAAAGAATGAATTATTTTTAACATAAAGTTATTAAACATTATTATTCATGAAATATGCATAATATTTTTTTTTTATTAATAAATTGTGAATGAACAGGAAGCAGCAATCCATCTAAAGCACGCGCTGGACCTGCGACCCGACTTCGAACCCGCACTTATAGCCCTCAAGGACATTGAGAACATACCAGAAGCGTCCGTGCATGTCTATACGCTTCTAATTATTATTTGTCTTGTAAGTATTAAGTATTACATTAAATTTGTTTTGACTGGAACGTAAAATTAATTTGGCTGGAGTTTTTTTTTAAGAAACTATTTAACATTGAAAATAAAAAATGTGACACATACATTTATGTAAAAAAAAAATACGTAATTTAAACTTATTGTGTAGCACTCAAGGGTTTTTAACCATCTGTAATAGGATGAACTTTTTTTACACTTACGGATCTCCATCATTAAATTATTTAATGTGATATGTATTTAATGTGTGTATTTTCTGAGGACTTTATGTAAAACAATGATATTATTGGAAAAACTATAAAAAAGGAATAAAAATGTAGCTTATGTTCATCACAAGAACCTCATGTGTCGTCACTATATAAAATTGAATCACAATCGGTTCAGCGGTTTTGCTGTGATGATGTCACAGGCAGTGCTTTTTCGCATTTACAATATTAGTATGAAAAAGACATATTTAGAAAACGTATAAAAATTTGAACGCAGCAGGATTTAAACCCGCGCCTCTTGAAACCCGTTCAAGCGCTCTGACCGCTAAGCCATGCGTTCTTCATCCAGCTACGTTGAAATTCTTATACGCTTATTACAACTTATATTTGTTGTTAGCATGACTGTAGAGAGATTTTTACATATTTCTGCTACCGGTTTTCAAGAGGCGCGGGTTCAAATCCCGCTGCGTTAAAATTTTTATACGTTTTCTAAATATGTCCTTTTTCAATTTCCTAAGTGTGCGAATAACACTTTAAAAAATGTTAAAAATGTAAATATTAGTATGGGATTTTAATTATATTATATAAATGAAATAAGTTCTTTTTTCCCAACACGCAATTTTTTTT
The DNA here is from genome assembly GCA_038994665.1 of Podotricha telesiphe. Classification (NCBI taxonomy): domain Eukaryota; kingdom Metazoa; phylum Arthropoda; class Insecta; order Lepidoptera; family Nymphalidae; genus Podotricha; species Podotricha telesiphe. The sequence goes on along the minus strand of JAOYRR010000161.1, from coordinate 204,149 downwards.
ACAATTTTCTACCCCACAGGCCATAAGTAGCTCAAAGTTTACTAATCAACCCTCTTATTTCAATCAGGTAATGGGCGTTTTACTAGTAATTCTATCGTCCGTGGACAATGGCGCAGATGCGGACGAGCACAAAACGCAGCGGCACTTCAACCGCGCTATGGCGATGCGCTCCTTGCGGGGCGTCGCGCTCGGCTCGCGCGGCAGGAAGAAAGGCGGATCGTAAGCAAATAACTCTTAGCAACTGGGTTTACAACCTCTACAAGTATGTCCTTTGCCTATTTTATTTATTTTTTTCTCTAATACTGTACCTTTTTTAGAACTATTTTGTTTTATTACTGACTGTCCGGTCAAATTTGAAGTCGAATATTATTTGAAATTGGAATAAGGTCGTTTGATTCGTTATGTATGAAAACTTGTTAATGAGTGAGGCTTGAGTTTATAATTTGTGTATAATTTTTAACTGTTGTTTTAAAGCAAGCTACAATTTAGTTTCATGAAATTTATGGAAAGAAACAGTATTATATATGTTTGCTTTCTTTCGATTCATAAATGTGACAAATAACATATTTTTTTTAGTTTTTCTAAAAATTTTACTATTTCAATGTGTAAAAAAAAACAAATATAATAGTCTTATATTAAAAACAGAATATTCATTGCATAAATTCCAAATCCGATACTACACATTTGGGAAGTAAAAATCTAGTAACCTTATAAACAAATTAAATAAAACAAAATTGTCAATCTTTAAATCCATATTATTTGTTTTTATACAATTTCTTTATAAGTATTTTTATGTTAAAGTTTCTTATATTACATCATTGAAAGTACTTACTGATAAATGCTCAACTATCTCATGTGATTATCGAAATTTTCTTTTTGTATGTGTTAGTTTTATTTAGTTACATGCCATTATGTGTACTTGATTGATGAAAGTAAATTCATTTGTAGGGATCTCTTTTGTAAGTTTTTTTAGGCGTAAAATCAATAAAAATAATTTTAATATATGTCAAACTTACAATATCTAAAAAAAATCTTATAAAGTACAAAGTTTTATTTTTAACATTAATTAATCAATATTTTTTTATTGTTATTTCCATTTGAAATAGTGATCGTTATTCTATAAAATAATGATTTGTGTTTTTTTAACATTTTTAAAGTGTTAATCACACACTTCGGAATATTAAAATCATTTTTAGAAAACGTATAAAAATCGCTCTAAGCGCGTGGACGGTTTCCAAGAGGCACGGGTTCGAATCCCGCTGCATTCAAATTTTTATACGTTTTCTAAATATATTTTTTAGGATTTGTGTTTGTCACTTCTGCCTCATATAGCTTTTTAACATAAAAATGACATAAGTACACAAACTAATTTTTATATACAAATGACATATTTGACTTATGTAACTGTGAGTTTATAAACGTAGTACAAATACTGTTGAATGTGTTCCACAAAGTGCCTATCTAATTAAATAATAAACTTTGCTTCCACGCCACGTGAAATCTTAAACGAAATCAATATAATATTATAACTTACCTACTTCGAAATATATATGGTTTTAAGTTCTATGTCTATCATGAAGGTTGTTAATACAAGGGATGTTACAGAGCTCCATAACCGTAATCAAATACTATTTATAAGTTTAAGATAATTTAAAATATGGAAGGGGAGTCTAAACGAGAGCAGAATAACAGATTCTTTGAAAGATAACGGCACCTAATATCAAATACAAAGAAATTGATTAATTAGCCTACGAAATTTCTTTTCAAACATTCTTTTAAAATATAATATCTGTTGAATCAATGGAATCCAATACAGTATTTTTCCTTCTTTTCCTTACATCCGTAACATCCCTAGTTAATACTTAATACTTTAAATAAAAAACTAACGGCAGTTTAAGAGTTAATAATTAAATTATTTTTTGTTAAAATCACAGAAAATAATTAGTTATTGTCAAAATAATGTGTAAGTGGTTAAAACAAGTTTTCACAAGAAGTTTGTCACACAATCAGAATCAAAAAAAAAACAAATCAAATCTAAAATGTTTAATTATACAAATTATTTGGTATTTTCAAAATTCTTGTGATAATAACTTCTTATATACATATGATAATTACAGTGTCTTCACATTTATCGAGATCCCTAAATTGAGTACCTATTTAATACTAATTAAGTGTTTTTACTTTTGCTCACTTGTTACTTTAAAAAACATTATTGATAACTTAGATTTATTTGTACATTTTAGTTAAGGTTGTGACTCCCAAACTTTAACTTGTAAGAGATTTTAAACTCAGGCTCTAAGTAATAAAACAACGTTTTTAATAGCTTTTTAACTGCTATTTCTAGTGAAGTTGAAAGCTAATGTTTATCGCTATCGATATAGGCGAGAATCGAATAGTACTGTTCTTTTAAATTTTAATTAACATTTAACTGCAATTAAACATAATCGTATACCTTTCATAGAATTGGACCTTAGTATAACTAAAAACAAAAAGAGCATATATTTTTGCAATGATTTCACTTATTTTTATACATAAATACATCATGCCAGATCCCTATAAAAATATATATTTACATATAATGTAGAAGTTGTTTAAGTAATCGATTATATTACAGACGTAATATAATCGATTTATAGCTAATCGATAACACAATACATGTTATTATTGTATTTATTAGACCATTGCTTACTTATCCGTAATACTCTATTTTAAGTGAAAGTATATTTCTGATTACAATCCATACATGGAAGATAATGTGAGTTCATTTGAATTCAATGAGTACGTGTGTTTGATGTTAGGCGCACTACATGTTGCGATGATGTTAAATATGAAGCAAGACGCAACAATTTTAATGTATATATTCTTATTAAGGTATACATTTTTAGTTAATTACTTTTTTTATATTTTTCTTAATTGCAAACGCGATTGTTAGTGGTTAGATTCCCAGGTTTAGAAGTGATATGTTTAGATTATTTCCACATATCACTCCAGAGCGATAAGACAAACACGCTATCGGTCGATTTCTATTCTTAAAACGTGACTCATTTAAAAAAAGCATTTTTGTTTCATAGAATAGATAAAAATACAACCGCTGTCAAAAGGCTGTTAAATTACATATTAAAAAAAGTATATTTAATATTTTCTTAACACCAGACTTATAAATCTTATAATAGTAAGTGCATTTTAAGTTGACCGGACATATCTAGGCTTTCCAAAAATTTCGCGTAAGGTACAGTCGAGCAGCCAATGAGAGTTGACGAGTGACAGAGATGCATAATGAAATCACGAGCGTTTCACTCACTCCCTAAAAACCGGTTTTGCGGAGTCTATTGTAGCTAGCTTCCGTTCATTCAATTTAGAATGCGCTTATTATACTAATCACTAGTGAGGTGTATAATTATTTTTGTTTTAACTTAAACTTGTGCTAATATTGAACTAATAAACAAAAATAAAATCAAAACAAACACTCGTTTAAATATTTAACAGAACAGTACTATGGAGAAGAGGCTATAATATGGCTTATGTACAAATATAATTAACCGATCCAGACAATTTGCCAAGTCTGATTTGATCTCCGCTTTGTAGTCTTCGACACCCTAAGATATATAGTACCTGCCCTACACGGTGTTCCTTTTAGCAGTTGTTTATCAGAAAAAAGTCTTTTTTCATAAAATTATAACATTTTCTTGTATTGTACATGTAATTGTTAGATATTCAGCTAATATTTTAGTGGTAATATAAATTAGAAGACAGTTTTTGTAGGATTTAATAGTAATATATATGTATAGTGATAGTAGATTTACCTGTTCGCAGAGTTATCCTATTTTTTTTAAGGTAATTAGCATAACACGTTTAAATTTATATGAATCGATACAACATACAAATGTTTAAATAAATTATCTTTATCATATCTAACAATTACATGATACTTTTGGTATGTAGTTTAGAGATAACAGTCGCGAATATTTCGTATTTACGTTTACATATTAAAAACTGCTAGTGAAAGGAAGGGATAAGTAGAAACAAAGAAAGGAGAGCAAATAGTTCGGCTCGCCATTGTTGCAACCTAGTCATTCTCTTAGACATGTGTCAGCGGAACCGTGTGTATTTCATATTAGTGCATGCATACTTTAAGTGTTCGTAGCGTCTAAGGATATTAAAGTTGCAAATCTTAAATTGAGATTGGTAAAAATGTACCTGTTTTCATTGGTTCTTTTGTTATTTTTGACTATTTATTAATTTAAATACATGATTGTCTTAGCATCTAAAATTGTTTTATTTATTTTTTTAAATGAGTATATTATAGGTACTTTAAACCATAGTGCCTACTAACGTTCTACCTACTGTCAAAGAATAATAAAAATAAAATGAAAGTGTAGGCGCTTATTTGACCAATAGCGCCCTTGAGGCATATAAACACAAGTTGCGTTGCTTAGTAACGTGTATGTCAAACATATGGCGTAGTGTGAAATAAATTAATTTTTTATGCATCATTAAAAAAAAGATATTATCAATCTACGTTCCTTCTCTATATAAACTATACCTAATTGCCATATTTCATACGAGAAGTACGCACTCGTTTTTTTTCAAGTATTAATATTTGTATATAGATATTTGTTTGTATATAATAAAACAATGCAAATAAAAAATAATGTATTTATTATAAAATGTATACATGTAACTGAAAGTCCGTCTTTACATTGACTAAAGCCATCTTGATAATTCATCTAAGCCAAATAATGCCAAATATAAGTGTGATTTAATTTACAATTTCAATTTAGTGGGCAGTGACCAACTAGCTTATACCTAGATAACCAAAACAAGATGGAAATTAGCAATTATGTTAGCATCCAAGGATGAGGCGATATGAGGTGCTTAGGCGACGTCGTGAATGCCGAGGCGGAATATATCGTGCTGTACAAAGAAAGAATCTCCGAGAGGCTTCAACACAAACGTTTGCATGTACGGGTGTGGTGGGTCATCGTCGCACTGCAAATGAAATCACATGTTATAGTAAAATATATCTTTTGAAAACCTTATAAATGTATGTAATGTATGTTCTTAAAAGGGAAACGAAAATAATATATTATTAGATAAATAATCATTATAATGGCTATTAGTATATTAGAGAAAATGTCAGTCATCAATAGTCTATTGAATAATTGATAGCATACACCCAAAAATGTATCCTAAACATTTGAATTTTATGATTGTAGAAACACTGTCATTCTTCAAAACATATTTATTATTAGGCAATGTCTTATAAAGCCCAATTTTTGGTTTTTTTAAATTACTACTTTATTAATTAAATATTACAAATAAAAAATATGAATTACACAAACTTATATAGGAGTCATATTTGAAATAATACTGGAAAAGGTAAGTAAAAATATAAACCAAACCAAATAAATATGTTAAAAAACATATTTTCTCATCCCCTTCTGACAAGATAAAGCGCGGCGCTGAGTTCCGACACTCAACATGCAATGTCTCTTCAGTCGGAAAGTGGTGAACGCGGAGTGGTTTGACACTCGGTTCTCACTACCCTGCTATGCAAGAAAAAGCGTGAAGCCACTTGGAATTGTTTAGAAAAATGATTTTTTTTAAATATATATATATATATTATAAAAGTTATCTTAATACAGTTCCAGAGATAGCATTGTGGACATTGAACCCAATAAATACTACTATACCTTGAAGAAGAAAAAGATTAACTATTACTTTGTTATGTTGTGTTCAATTTGTGTGAAGTGATTTAATCCATAAAGACAATAAATAAAATAATATAAAATTAGTAGTGAGTAATGAAAATGATTTTTATATTATATAATAACAACATGCTCCGAATAATACATTTGTGCAGAGTAAAATGTAATTATTGTTATATACTTTTTAGATATAATGGAAGATTCAAAACAAATTCAGTATAATGCATTAAAGTAATTTATAAGAATCATTTTATCTATATTCAGATTCAGGCAATATGTAGATGTTGGTTAGTGTGTAAGAAAGATGTATTATTGATTTTATTTTAAAAAAATAATGTGAACTTGTGTGATATCTCACATGGTTAAAGAAACATTTTTAGAAATCATATGTAATAAATTAACGTAGCAGGACTCAACCCTGCCTCTTGGTGACTGTTTAAGCACTCAGATTACGAAGCCATAGTGTTTCCAATTCAATATTTTATACATTTTCTAAAAATGTATTTCATATCCCATATAAATGTAAAAATTTGTAGTTACCCATATGTATATGTTATACCTAAGCTAAAAACTCAATATTAAAATAATTATATCATACTTTGATGTCATAACAAAATTTCTAGATTAGGGGAAATAACTAATAACTGCTAATTTACACAGTGCTAATTCAATTGGAAACAATGCTTTGTGGTATAGGCATGCTTTCGAGCAATTTACCCTTAAACATCATGTAGTGCCAGTCTGAACATATCATGTTCTACATAGAACGAGTTTCCTATTGGCTTCAATACAAATGTTTGGAAATATGCGTGTGGTTGATCCTCATCTGTCTGATTAAATAGCAATTATTTAATATGTTTTAATATTTTTATTTAATTTGTAAGTTTCTAATAAACAAGCTTAAGTAATTTTATGTATAGTATATATTTATATTTTTTAATACAATGTTAAAATATGTGAGTACTTGTATTACTTAAATCCATAGTAACGTTAAATTAAATATATAATTTAAATATAAATATACAATGAATGAGTAAAATATATAAGATTCTGGTAATATAAAATTATTTAAACTAACCTGCAATCTGCCAAGTACATTTATTAGAACACCACCATCAAACATAGGTTGTGAATCCACTGAAGTCACAAGTCTACCAATTTTTTGAAATGCTAGGCCCTAAAAAGAATAAAATATTAATAAAACATATTGTTAAATCATACTAAAAACTTCATATTAGTCATAAAGTAAAGATAATGTAAACATAAATTGTACAGTAGATTTTTTTACAAAATTATTAAATATAAGGTAAAGCACATCAATATTTCATTAAAAGTACAAGAACACATAATTTAAGACAATGTTCTAAAATTAAGAATTTATTTAATACTACAGTACATTATAACATACTATAACCTAAATATTACTGATAATCTACTCACATTAAGTTTCTCCATTATTTTTACAGCACCTTGTAATTGTACACCCTCGAAAGTCATAAACGACGTTTCAACCTGAAATAGGAAAACATTAAATGATTCTAATATGGCAAATATATTTTTTTACTCAGGATTTTATTGACACTTTTGACCTATGAGATAATTAGATTAACTTAAATAGAAGCTGCTATGATTTCATCAATAAATAGTAATTAAGCTTATTAATGCTAACAATAATAATTGAATATTGTAATAATATTAAAACTGCACTGACATTTTTTCGGCGGGAGGCTATTCAGTTTAACCTCAAAATAATACACACTAATATTTATTAAATATTAAGATAAGACTTTTTACACAAGTAAATTGAGATTTATTTTTATTTTGCTCAATTTATACTCACATTGTACAGATTTGCCAGATTTGGTCGCTGTGCCGGATCATCAAACAATGTGTAGAATTGCTGAACAAAACCTTTTCCAATCGCATCATACTGTGGATTCAGCGCCATTTAGATGACTTGTTAGTCCCAAATAATAACTAATTATCAGAAGTACACTTTAGTTACGAAAATTCAGGCCTTTGCGCGCCTCAGCATACCTTTAGCACAGAAAAATGGCAAACGGTTTTTGGTGTTGCTATTTATTTTTGTGTTGAATTGTTGACATAATATTAGATGATTCAATATGAACAAAATATTTAAGATAAAAATAAAAGTAACTTTTTTGGAATTTTAATTAAATATTAAAATTTTATTTGTGTAAAATATTAATAATTTTCATTTTATAAATGACATGATATACTTTTATGACGAAGACTTTTTAGATTCACGCTTTAGTTTAGTTAGCACGATTTTATTTATAGTACTAGTAAAGAGATGCTACGAATTTTTGCCTTTAAAATTAATAAATCATATTACATTTAAATAAAATAAAGGCAATTTATATGTCTGTGTTTTTTTTTCTATATTATTTTTACTTCTATTTCATACTGAACGTATTTTTTTTCAATATTAACTTAATTCATATGAACCTATAAACAATATTTGCTTTTACTCCAATATTTAATAATTCATAAATGTGTAATCTGTAACTTGGTTATATTACTACTCGGCACTTGCTAGCATCTGTCAGTTTCTCGAAAATAAAATTATTTTATGATGCGCGTATTGAAAACGTTTCAATCGTGATCTAAATCGAATATATGATATTTCAATTCTCTGCATTGCAACAAAGTATTAAAATTTTTACATTGCTTTTGTGTCCCACATAAATAAAAATGTCTTTAGCTGACGAGTTACTCGCTGATTTAGAGGAAAATGATGATGGGGAACTGGAAGCTATGATTGTAGATGCTACTTGTGAATCCAATGAATTTGCAGTTCCTTTTCCAGTAATACCAAAGGAAGAAGAGATTAAGAATGTGTCTATTCGAGAAATAGCGAAGCTAAGACATTCAGAACGTCTGAAAAGGGTAAATTAATTTTAGTTACAATAATAACTTGACTTGCTTTTTAAGTCTAATTATATCATGATGTGTTCTACTATAGCCAATGAATTTTATGCCAGTAAATTGCCACATGTTTTTCTAAGCAGTCCACGAGAAATTCTAGTGTTTTCTAATTTCATGTTACTTTTATGAATATTGAAACAATAGACATAACCATAAGCATCTTGTGTATTATTTTTGTTACATATAGACTGATATTAAAATTCAGAAGCATTTATAACTTTTATTTTTAGGTAATTACTGAAATTGAACAAAATGCTGGTAATGATAGAAAAAAAATTGAAGTAACTGGTTTAATGGAATCTGATCCTGAGTATCAGTTGATTGTAGAAGCCAATAATGTTGCCGTAGAAATTGATGGAGAAATAGGTAAGCCAAGATGTATTCTATATGTTTATGAATAAAGTTTTATATATATATGCTATAATAAGGATATTGATATTTATTGGATATATTTACCTATATTGGCATGATGTAAACAACTTAATACAACACAATAGTGGGCATACTGCAAGATAATAGTGGGCATGACATATTTATACAATGTAGGTTAACTTTAAAGACATATTACACTTTGCAGCTATTATTCACAGATTTGTTCGGGATAAATACCAGAAGAGGTTCCCTGAACTGGAGTCTTTGATAATCACTCCACTGGAATATATAAGAAGTGTCAAGGAACTGGGCAATGATTTGGATAGAGCTAAGAATAATGAAATTCTACAGAGTTTTCTTACACAAGCTACTATTATGATTGTATCAGTCACTGCTTCTACTACACAGGGGTATTAATTTTCAGAATGTTTTTAACCTTCTATTGTTATTTCTAATATTTCTTATATTACAGGTACATATGGTCTTGATATGATGTGTTATTGAATATATTATCAAACTGGGATCATGTTTAAATATTGTACAGTACTTACTTTTTTTTATATGAATGCCAAATGTTTCTAAAATCTTGTAAATTACTATTGGACTTGTAATAATGGGCTCAAGAACTTGGTAAAAGCTTTTATTGTTTCTGTTACTTAATGTATTCTTTTTACTACAGCAAGTTACTTTCTGAAAATGAATTGAATGAAATATTTGAAGGATGTGACATGGCAGCTGAGCTTAATAATTTCAAATCTAGGATATATGAATATGTAGAAAGCAGAATGACTTTTATAGCTCCAAATTTGACAGCTATTGTTGGTAAGTACTGTTTGTTTATGTTATAGGGTAAAGTGGTACCCCTTGTTCTATTATAAACACCTGATTGTTATTTATTTTATCACCAATTAATCAGCAGCCGCAGCACCAATTAATAATTTTGACACACAACTGTATCATTCCACCATTTTCTTACAATAATAAATACAAGTGAAGCTATTAAAAGTGTGATACAAATACAAATGTAAAGTGTGACAATGTATAGAAAATGAAAAGATATGTGACTTATCATAGGGTTTTCACTGTCCTATAAAAAAGTATATTTGACTGTTTATTTTTTTAAGGTGCATCTACAGCAGCAAAGATCTTAGGTGTGGCTGGTGGTTTATCAAAGCTATCCAAAATGCCAGCTTGCAATGTGTTACCATTGGGCCAACAAAAAAAGACTTTATCAGGATTCTCTCAAGCCGCTGCTTTGCCTCATACTGGCTTTTTATATTTTTCACAGATTGTACAAGATACTACACCTGTAAGTAAATAATGTTATATTATATAATTTCAAGTATTCATTTTACAGACTTGCTGAGTCAAATTTAAATATAACATCTTGGGGCAACTTGCCTAATCTTTTTCTGTATAAGAGGCCATCATGGTACAGGGGGAATGTGGCTGGCTCTAAGTGTGTCTGTCGGTTCGGTTCCCTTTTCGGGAAATTCTCATATTTAAATTATTTTTTATTTGTCCACTGTCATTTGTATGTCATGAATTAGAGAATAATGTTTTGATACTAGGTTCTCTCTGACTGATTCTGATTTAGACATTTAAAAAACGTATAAAAATTTAAACGCAGCGGGATTTGAACCCGCGCCTCTTGAAAACCACCGGTCAATCAAAAACAGTTTTTGAAGAGGCGCGGGTTCAGATCTCGCTGCGTTCAAATTTTTATACGTTTTCTAAATATTTCTTTTTCAATTTCCTAAGTGTGCGCATAACACTTTAAAGAATGTAAAAAAAATATAATTCTGATTTCCTAAAAAAAAGTTTTTTAATTTACTGAGTGTGTGAATAACACTTTAGAAAATGTTAAAAATATAAAGTATAATTACCGTAGGAATTGAGATATAAAGCAGCAAAATTGGTATCAACGAAAGTAACACTAGCTGCTAGAGTGGACGCCTGTCATGAAAGTACAGACGGTAGTGTAGGGCGACTTCTACGTGAGAGTATTGAGAAAAAACTGGATAAACTACAGGTAAAATATATTTTTTATATTAATTAGATGTGCTAGTGGCTTGTAAACAACCCGTTGCCTGAGCAAAGTGTATGTCACTTTATATGAACGTGTATGTGAAACACATGGTGTGTGTTACATTTATTTTAATTAATTTAATGTGTTTATTATTTATAAAAATACTCTTGCACTCCTTTATATTTACTATAACTGAGCATACTATATATTTCATACTCCTAAAGGGGTACAAAGTTTTTGCTTCATGAATTATTATATAGATATTGTTTATTACAAAGTTGTATAGATATTTTTTTGTATTAAAATCACGCTTTTGCCCAAGCTTGTTTTGTTTTTTTTTCAGCAGAGTAGTCGGAGAGAACCCAGTGACAAGACGCTAAGTTCTACACTTTTCGCCCGTATACGAGATATTTCGAGTCGAATGGCGGAGCTCAACGCCGCGCTTTGTCTTTTTCACCAAAGCGGAGAAATGAAAATAATTGAATTATGATTTTTACACCGACTGGTTATCGAACCTACAACCAATCGCGTTTGCAGTAAGACGCTGTCCCTCCTAATCAATAGAGTTATCAGCGTTAATAGATTTTAAAAATTGATACCTTCCAATATACTTTCTTATATTAGTTTTCTTGTAAATGATTGTTAGTTATTTTGAGTGAAATATTGTCACGTGACATACAAAGATTATGTAATTATAAGATTTCTTATAAAGCCATAAATAATTATTTTTAGAATGTTTTGTATATATTAGTACTGAAGCTCTTATTTTATTTTGAAACAATAGTTCATCTGAAATTGCATGCCATGAATAATTATATTTATCTTCAATCAGAACAATGAAGAGGAAGTCTGCCAATTTAGAAGGCATTAATCCTATACTTGGTTTCTAACATTACTTAAAAAAAAATTTAATAGTGTAAAAGGTAATATCTATATGCAAATAACGTTTGGAAGCCACTTTCAAATTATCATTGAAATGCACTTTCTCCGAGATCTTTTTTTTATATTAAAGTATGTGAAATTCTATATAAGAGCTTCGATCGCAAGAGAATTTGAAACTTTAAAGGCATAACTTAAGCGCTATCCAATTAAGCTGAACGTATATCCCTGGGCCTATATTATTGAATATTTATGTTACTGATGATATTAGAATGATTATATTTAAAATATTTTCCAATTTCCGTTCTGGTAACTAATACAAAGCACGGCGCTGAGTTCCGCAACTGAACAGGCTATGTCTCGAACGTGGAGAAAAAAGTATTTTTACAGTAGGTTCTCTCTGACTACCCTGCTATGTGGAAAAAGAATAAAGCTGTAAAAAAAAATAATTAAGAAGCTTTAATATATTATAGTTGAATTTAACAAACAACACATACTTTATATATAACGTTTTATATATAAATTTGCTGTATTAGCTGTAGATCTAATAAAAATAAAGCAATAGGTATGATTGCGTTAGTTCGACACAGTTGTATTTCAGACATCTCATTATGCTAGTTCTAATATCAATTAACCTCTAAAGGACGATTCTGGGTGCATCTTCTGCTACATTTTAAACAATTTTTAATTATACATTTTTCTTTAGGAACCGCCACCAGTGAAATTTGTCAAACCACTGCCCAAACCAATAGAGCAGAGCCGTAAGAAGCGCGGAGGGAAGAGAGTACGCAAGATGAAGGAGAGATACGCGTTGACGGAGTTTAGGAAAAATGCAAATCGATTGAACTTTGCTGACGTGAGTGTACTGTGCCTAATCTAATATTTTATTATTTTATTTTTGCTTTTATGACCATTTCCATGCTATTTATTATTATATATATTTCTATTATGCGTTGTTTCGACTGTAAAACGTCTAATTCAAACATTTACCGTTCTTGTTCTTGTTGGGAAATTTTGCATAACGGGTAATCCTCTCTTATACCTAAGGAAACTACTAGCCAAATTTTAATTTCAGCTTTTACAGTAGTTTCCGCGTTACGCGAAAGTTGTGAACTCGATTCTGGCCGTGGGAGTTACATGTTTTTTTTTACGCTCTGATAATGCGCAGTATATAGAGCTGCTATCTACCTATATACCTGGCATATGAATAAAATGACTTAACCTAAAGTAATCTTATTACATTTTTTCAATATCTTGATAAGGCCATTGTGGCGCAGTGAGACAGCGCCTGACAAGCAAACGCAATTGGTTGTAGGTTCGCTCTGGTACAAAACAAAGCGCGGCGTTGAGGTACGCCATTCAATGCGCAATGTCTCGAATTCGGAAAAAATGGAAAGCTACAAAAAATATATGAAGCATTTAAAACGTTAAGAGAACCTTAAGATCATTTTCTTCATTCTATTTAATTTTTTTGAAAAACATGGCGTTTAATTAACATGCGTCGGAAATAAGTTTTATAAGTTTTCAAGATTATATTTTATTTATTGATGTTTTTAATAATTATTAACAATGTATTTCCTGTAAGTTATGTAAAAAATAAATAGTTGGGTTCAAATCGCGCCTCTTGAAAACCGTTCAATTTTTGCGGGTCCGAGACCCGCTGCTCTTAAATTTTTCGAAAAATGTTTTTGAATTTCTTAAGTGTGTATCACTTTACAAATTAAAGGATGTTAAAAAACAAAAGGAAGTAATTTTAAACTCCGCTACTTTATATAAAATTTTCTAAATATATATTGAATCTACCTATGTAAGTAAAGTGCATGAGGGCCCCCTCCCCCTCCCTGAGTGATGAGGGCTTGTGTGAACAAGGTGAAAAAAGCATGTAGGGACCGTTCAGCGCTCCATTCTCCCTGACTTCCCCGTTAGGGATAAAGCTTAGAGCTACAAAAAACTCTTACGTTAACTTTTGTTTCTTTTCTTCAAAAAATAGTGGTGTATTTTTTTTATTTTTTTCCACTTTCAGTTGAATATTCTAATGGCAATATTGATTTTAATAAACGATTTTAGTTCAAATAAGACAACATCTTATTTGCTCTGAAACCAAACTCGTGTAGTAATTACTTGGAAGTAGAATTTCTGCGGAGATAATTGTTGCCGTCGAACAATATAAATTATACATGACTGAAATGGGGTCTTGATAATGAAAATCCCATTACACTTGGGTGAAAGCTAATTGAAATTGAAACGCGTAATTGGCAATAATAAATAGGTAGAAGGTGGAAGTATTAACTAACGCAATATTAATATCTAGTCTATTAATGAAATAATGTGAGACGTCTTTACATATTATTGGTATGTATTACAGTATTCTGTATTAGTTTTCTAATAATACTAACTCGGCTATCTGTTAGAAACCGATTTCCATAATATTTTGTTGTATAGACAATAGACCAGGGAGGCTATGGAGTTCCGTAACGGAAATCGACACTCGGATATCTCAAATGAAAGACTGTCCGTAACCGTTACCGAACCCGATATAAAAGTTACAGATAATTTTAGTTATGGGCGTAGTCTAAATAAGTGCTGTCAATAACAGATTATTTTCAAACAAAGGCACCTGGGAGAAAAGTTATATCGAACAAAAAAAATTGGTACATTCCTCAAAAATGTAATATCCGAAACTGAAAATATCCGAAACTCACAGGTAATCCAATATAATTTTATGTCCGAAACCAAAACCGATATAATGTTCTTCTTATATCCTTTATCTAATTCTTGTTATTCCCATAACCTACCAACGTTTCGCTAAAGTTAATGTCTCAGACCTGATAAGAACCGGCGTATGAAATTTTGTGAGAACGTTTTTTTGTCCCTTTAAGTAAATTCTTTATTAATTAAAATTCATAGTATGTTTGGTGAAGAACTAATCAAAACATACCTACAAACATACGAACATATTAATTAATTTTATACGTAATACGATATATAAGGAAATGAAATAACAGATTTATATATCGTCATAAAAAGCAATTCTGATTTATGTTGATTGTACTCTCTGTCTTAATAAATTTCAAACACAATAATGGAATGCATAGAAATCTATAAGCTATTAAAATTATAATATATAGGCTAATACAAATATTACTAATACATTTTATTTAACAAGAATTACGCCCGCAACTACATTTGCCTGGATCTTATGGTAGGCTATATTATTGAATATAGCATACTTAAGTGTTATTAAATAAGAAAGAATATGAATGAATTACTAGGAGTGATGGATTATAGAGATCTGGATGTGATTTGTGTGACTGAGGCCAAGAGCATATTGGTACTTTGCAAGGAGAAAAAATTGTTACAGATAGACTGTTCTATGCTATACTACTATGTGAAGCTATTGGGCAATCAGTTTTAAAAGCTTGGATAGTAAACTTTATGCAAAAAATTAACAGAATGAATGAGAGAAGAATGTAAAAGAGATGCTGCGAGAGACTGTTGTGGGAGGCTTAAAATGATGTTAAAAACTATGTTTGTATGTATGTAAATTTTATTCTTACTTAGAGAAGATTTATAATATCGTAAACAAATCTTTAATTTATTCTACCAATAACAAAACATGTAAGGTCAAGGTTGCTGACTGTTTATTAAATTTGTCCTATGACGAAAGACTTTTGTGTTTACAATAGCTGTGTACGTTGTTATATGCTTCCAAACACAGACACATTTTATTATATATAATTCTCATATTTACCTATTTTTTAATCTTTGTAACTAATAGTGTTTTGTTTTATGTAGACAATGTAAAGTCTTTTATTATTTTACTTTTCAGACATCTTTACTTTGTAACATATTTTGAGGGGCTAGTGCTGTATGCCGTAATACAGGTTCCCTAGTACGTCGACAGTGGCATCCACATAAATTATGATGCGATATTTTGAAACTAATTTAATTTAATCGAAGCAGTGTTAAATTGTTCGTGGTGACAAATAAACATATTATTATTATACTTTATTACTTATGAAGCAAAGGTGCATAAATTTATGGAAAGTTCGTGATTTAGGTGAGAACGCGGGCGGGCACAAACTCGAAATAGTTTAGTCGTGTAGCTTACGCAGGCGAAGCCGCGAGCGTATCGCTAGTCATTTGTATACAGGAAACGTTCAGAATGGAGTGCCCTACCACTTTCGTTCTGTTCGATAAAAGTACATCAAACTTTTCTACAACGCTTCAATGAAATATAAATAATAAAACAGGTTTGAATAAACACAAGTCAATACAAGTACCATATTTGTATGTACACTGGACTAGTACATGTAAACGTTTTATGTAAGATTACAGTAATTATTACCGATATTTGCCGTTTCATTTGCAATATAGTTTATACTTAAGTTGCAAACCTAGAACATAAAATTATTGGACGGCAATAGCGTGATCGCAGTAAATTTATATTTTTATTTATAAATAATAATAAATATATTATTATTTTAATTTTTTGTTAAAAAGAATATTAATATATTTAATGAATGGAAAAATTAATGTATACCTGGTTAATATTTAGATATATAGTTTAAATAATTTATCAGAAATAGAAAATGCCAGTATAATTTGTTTTAAGACTAAATTTACAGTATTGTAAAATACTAACAATATATATGTATATAAGTTATTAATACAAATATTTGTCTTTTGTATGGAAAATCAAATCTTATAAATATGAGCTTAAAGAATCTCTAGCGACTGCAAATTAGACATCTTAACAGTAGCACTAAACACTTTAAAGTATGGCGAATTTTCTAAAGGATAAAAAAAAAAAAAAGAATAATAAGTACATAATATACAAAAAGAGCGCATAATAAACAAAAAGAGCCCATAATGTTCTCTTACATAAATAAATAAACGTTTATCGTGAAATATACTTACTTTACTTTCACTCGAGTAAAACGTGCCCTAAAAGCATCTATTTAGATAATGTTTTTGATTAGATTAAAAAACAAAAAAAATGTAAATAAATAATCATACGTCTAAATAAGTCGAATGTAATGACTTCACGATGCCACTTCCATCCACTGTTCTATATTAATAAAATTGACTCCACGCTCTATGAATTACGGCAGATGAGTAGAATTTCAAATGTTTTAGCGGTTTTTTTTTCGCTTATTTTAAATAGACCGGAACTAGAATCGTTGAAGCACGACTTGCGGGACCCGTTCCAGCATATGTATAGACTACATATGCAGAGACTTTAATAGCATCAGGTGTAATCTGCATTTAAACTGATAATTATCTTACGACTCCATTAAATGACCACTCGTTTGCTAGTTAATATATAAAATTATTAATTTATAGGTAGGATTGGTAGGTATTCATTAAAGTCGCTACGCAGTTAGAAACACGTAAATGGTCTCTCGATCACACGCCAAAACCAGGTGTTAATTTGGCTTTAAAAATTATTACCTAATATGCAACTGCTCTACTCTTATAAAAAAAGCTGCATTTTTTGCATAGCACATAGGTCGGAGAGAACCTAGTGTCAAGGTCCCGAAATTGAGGCATTACGTATTGGGTGGCGGAACTCCACGCCGCGCTTTACCTTAAGTACCAGAGCGGAGAGCAAAATCAAACCCAGTACTAAACGTGCTTCTGCCTCTGACTGTCAGAGGCGGTCCCACTGTGCCACGATGGCCAGTCCACATTTACATGTAATATTTTTATAACTTTTTTCATTAAGATGATTTACGTATAGTTGCCGTTCATTGAAAAAGCGGGTTAGTCGTGACCTGTTCGCTGTTAGGCGATATTATCCATTCGTGCAGATGTTGTGTTATTTGTGATGAATGGTAAAATATACAGAGTACTACATTTTGTAATATTTTAGATAAATCCTAATGATTTACGCCGTTCATTCTAATTTAATTATAATGGGTTATAAATCCGCCGTCGGATGAAGTTGAAATACATCGTTGTTATTTTAAATGTAGACTTAGAAAATTGTAAGAAATAACTTATTGTATTTTTTTATATATACTTTGGCTACACATAATATTTCATTTATGAATGTGTAATGTTAATTTGTACGATAATAATAGAAAGTTATAGGTTAGGTTAGTTAAGTATAATCAAATCGAATACTTTGGCCATAGATTTTTACCAAATCATTTAATGAAACTAAATATAGTTGACAACTGTTCATAAATATATAAGGTATTTTTCATGGTGCGGGGAACAACCAACTGGTTTATTGGTTCCCTTATTATTGGTTAGAATTTATTTTATATATGAAAATATTCTTATTTTTCTACCTTTGTTCATAGATCGAAGATGACGCTTACCAAGAAGACTTAGGTTACACACGTGGTACTATCGGCAAATCCGGTACGGGGAGGATACGTTTGCCGCAAATAGACGAAAAGACCAAGGTGCGAATCAGCAAGACTTTACAAAAGAACCTTCAAAAGCAGAATCAACAATATGGAGGAGCCACAAGTATAAGGCGACAGGTTTCTGGTACGGCATCGTCGGTAGCCTTCACGCCTTTACAGGTCAGTAACTTAACTCCTTTGTAGTGTTGCCAGGTATTTTAAATTACAGGATTAACTTTATTAACTTATTATCAAAATATATTTTTATTTTATTTTTATTTTTGGGTCTTTCTTTAGTTTTCCCTACTATGAAATATATAGTAACTGTGCTTTATAATTTTATAAATTAAATTTCCCTTACTAATGTATCGTCGTTGTTAAAACTATTAATATATTATATGAATACTATCCTGCACTTTACTACTTTTCCTCTTGTATAATAAATTATAGATACTGAAATATCTTTTACAATTATTACATTTTGGGGATTGAAAATATATTTTAAATAATTAAGTTTTGTCAACAAGCTCTCCTCTCTAGACCGGTCGTGGTAATACTATTCTTGACCTCCCAATTTGTACACGCTGTGAACCATAACGGCTTGTCAAGCAAAACAATCATTTTAATTATAAAAAAAATAATTGAAGCACGTTTCCGTAATGACCGTTTAAATTGAATTTTACAACATGCTTAAAAGAAATAAACTCTTTATTTCTGTCTATAACCAAAGAGTTTTTAATAGTACATTACGATACGTGTGACATTTAAGTTATAGCACTAGTGACATAAACCCGCATAAATTATTAAAACCGTAAACCGATTACTTGATTAAAATTTCAGTGTTTTTATTACACAATGAACGTAAAAGTAGGTGAAGCAATTGATACCAATTGTTGCTATCCCTCATGCTTTAAATTAGCTTGAAATTGTTCTATGTTAAAAAAAATATTTCAATGTTATCAATGCATAGGAGACATCCAAAGGATAAAAAATTTGCAAATAAATTTTTGGGATCTTTTAATACGCAATATTATTTTTTTAATAAAATTATTAATTAAAAAATTATGTTTCTTAACAATTTCAATAAACTTGTGATACAATGTTCGAATCGAGATTAAGAATAAGATAAGATAAGGATAAGATTCGAATTTAACAACTTACTTCAAGTTCAATTGCTCAATATGATAATAAAAAAATAGTGTAATTTTTGTTAACATCAATATTATTATAATTAATTTTATCGAATTCGATCTTTATCTCTATTTTAAACGTATATGACCCAATTGACGAAGGATAGCCTCCAACTAGAATTTACTATCGATGTGCCAAACATTGATGTTTATTAAAAGTGGATGAATATCGATCATCCTTACTTCACATCTCATTTATTATTTTTAAAAGTTAATAGTCGTGCTCGCACCTCGTTAACGATTATTTTAAGTCTTGGTTACGTTTTTGTGCTTATAATGCGAGTATATAACCATAAAAAATTGTATCCCGTAAATATTATGATTCGAAAGGAATCGTGTAACTTCGAACATAAAGCTAATCAAATAAAACATTTCGTAAACAGATATTAAGTAAATTGGATTAACAGTAACTAATAAAGAGCACAGCCTTTCGACCTTTACAGAGAAATTAAGCCGATATCGATCAAAGCAATCTAGTAATCTCAAAAGCTTTGCGGAAAATCGACACGATACCATAATAAAGTATCTCGATAGCATCGTTCATTGCATATTATAGTGTAAAATATTTGCCTCGCAAAGTGGACTATAGATCGATTCAAATATGGAAACTATTTAAAGGTTAACTGAAGTTGTCATGATATGAATGATAGAGATGTTTTGATTTTATTAGAATTTTATTCTTTAATTGTGCATTTGTATAAGAAAATAACTATTTGGCTTAAGTTAGAAGTAGAAAACAAAGTGCCTTGAAACTACGTTAACTATTTGTTCATGTATAATAAAATGACTAAATAGTGTTTGTTTTTTTATAAATATCTTTAGGTATATCTCCCGTTATATAAGATAGAAAACATAGTGAATGATTACTCAATTCTTTTAAAATTTGGTGCTTCGCTTACTGTTTTCATCTAATTATATGTATTTTGAACTACTGAAACTACTGTAAAGTGTACGAAACGCCAAGTTTACTAAAACATTTTCGAATACGCGATTCATTCTGTCAAAATAGTTTCATTTAAAATATCCCGTTCTTCTCTACAAAAATATCTATTATTTTTTATTTCAGAAAAACATATATTTTTAATATTCAAACCATTTAACCGAATGAGATTTAATTAACTTATTTCTGCACGATGTCATCATATTTTCTATAATAAGTATGCTTTTATACAAAGCCATTATTATTTTATTACGTTTTTTTGAAATCTAAAAACAATGTACGGCTATAATCTGGTTCATGATAATAATTTTAGGTAATGCGAAATTTTAATTATTATATGAAAGTATTCGCAGTGGCCGTGAGAAAGCGCTGTCGGTTTTAAAATTACAACTTTTGCTTTTTTGTACTAATTACCTCTTTGGGTATATGTTAGAAGATATCAATGAATACATTGTACGATGTTTTAAAAACTATTTTACATAAACGTATGTACACTATTGTTGGAAACTGTGCCGATGGCAGTTAACAGTTGAGTTTCTCGCCGGCTCTTCTCAGCAGAACTGTCTTCAGAGCCGGTGGTAGCTTTATGTTCATTAGACGATTCAAAACTGCTTGCAAAAATCTATTTGAATATAAAGATATTTAGAATTTGTACATTTAAAACTCACATTTATGAAATTTTGCGACTACAATTTCTATTACATCAAAAAAATATTCAATTTTACGACACTTCTTTTTCCTCCAAATTAGAATTTTTTAGCAATTATCTCTTTGGTATATGTTAGGAGATATCAATGAATACATTGTACGATGTTTTAAAAACTATGTTACATAAACGTATGTAAAGTATTGTTGGAAACTGTGCCGATGGCAGTTAACAAGTTCCATTGTCAATGTAACTCTATAACACTGTGCACATTATCTCACGTATTCTTAATATGCAAACGCTATTTTATTCAAAGAAAGAACGCGACAGCTTCTTGCCGTGTAATTTTTCTGTGCATATTCGTGATTGAGCAATTATAACGTCGTAAATATTTGTAGCTTGATCAAACACCGACTGTTGTTATTAATGTGTACATAAAAACACATATATAAGTGCGTTTTACGTAAAAAACTGTAATTATCCACGTAATCTTGTAGGAATAATTAGTTTTGTGTTAAATGGCAATATACGTTTATATATTTATTTGATGTTTTGCCATTTTATAAATATTATTACTATTGTGAGCTATGGGTTATTAGTCTGATATATGATTTGTGTTAAATTAATTTAAATGGCAGCTATCACGCATGTGGTTTCGATCATCACTGGAATGGACGAATATTTATATTATATCCAATTCCATGCTATGGCAAAACTAATCGCGGCGCTGGACCCCGTTAATTAGTCTCGAATTCTGGCTGAAAACAGAGTAGTAGTACTTGACCACTAGATTGTCTCAGCGTACCCTGCAATAGGAGAAAAATGTGAAGCTGCATATCTAATTTCATTGCATTTGATTTTTCATATAATATAAAACATAGAAGGCACTAGTGATCCGCTCGCGGTTTCGCCTGCGTAAATTACATGACTAAACTATTTCGTATTTTCGCACGCCCACGTTCTCAAATCACAAACTTTGCTCAATATAAAATTTATAATTTATATGGTTGTTACTTCTTTGATTATGAACCGATTCATTTGAAATAAACACTAAATGTTTATAGAAGTTAACCATAATACAATAGTCATTTGTCAAAATTGCATTTTAAGGTTAAGTTTGAGATTAGCGTGCACAAACGAACAGATAAACAGACAGAAAAGTAAATTAAAAATCATTGTTTTGTATTTTATTATATTGATAAATGCAACTAATAATATATATTTTTCATATACCTTCAATGTACAGACAGCGACCAGTTACATTTTTATTATTATATGTATGGATTACTAGTTTTATTCTGGATAAGTTCAGTATGCATTAAGTTAATTACATTTACGTGTTCAGTAAATATAGCTTACTATTTACTTTCACACCATAAAAGCGAAAGTTGTTAAATGTAGAAATTATCAATATTTAAAAAATAATAATGCACAATCTCATCATATAGTACGTACTTATAATATTTCATATATTAAAGTTAAACAGAAGGTTATCATTGAATTTCAATCTGTTTGAATAGACCCACATGGATGTGGGTAATATGTGACATTTTTGCATTATCGAGATTCTATACATAAATAAGTCCTTAGTCTTAGAAGTCTCCAAAAAGTAAATAAGGATTTAATGGGTGTAAGCATACGCATATATAATAAAATTCCACAACCCATGTGAGATCTGCCACTGCAGACATTCAAAGACACTATAAAAACAATATTAAAAAGTAAAGCTTAGAAGAATATTTAAAAGATAAAAATGTGTGGAAGTAATATGATTTGAGTTTGGTGCAAGTTGCCTACCACTGTATAAAATAATATGATTGTAACTTTTATGTTTAAAAAGACCAACAGTTGAGTTTCTCGCCGGCTGTTCCCAGCAGAACTGTCTTCTGAGCCGGTGGTAGCTTTATGTTCATTAGACGATCCAAAAGTGCTTGCAAAAATCTATTTGAATAAAAGATATTTAGAATTTGTACATTTAAACTCACATTTATGAAATAACTACTACTATTTCTATTACAACAAAAAAATATTCAATTTTACTCTTCTTTTTCCTCCAAATTAGAATTTTGTAGCATATCACTGTAGTTTAAAATTTTATAATTGTCACTAGCTTTACGGCACATTTTAATATATATCATACGTTCAAATTACAAATGCTACTATTTGTTTGACGTAGACGAAGCATCATTACTAGCTATGGAAGTCAATTTTGCCTTCAGGGGAATAAGATGTAAACTTATATTCTTATATTTACCTTAGTCTAGCTAAGTAAACTTTAATATTACATATTTTGTGCCCTACTTTATATAGTAAAATGATTTGGTAAATATTGGTGGTGGGTACCATGTTAGATATAAATTTATAAAAAAGTCATACAGAGTTAATTGAAAACAGGCAACATTTTTCTTTATTTCACCTACAGAATAAGGTAAAGACAATTGTTTTTTTTAAAGACTGACTCATGACTCGTAGGCTCTTAGTGCACTCGAAAGTCGACTATCATTATTGTAGTAAGTGCAGCAGTAATATTAATGTTTTGTCCATTTGTACTTACTACTATAAAATTGAAGTGCCCAATAAATGCATATATAAAGTTAAGAGTATTCCGATCGTCCACAACATATTTGCGATCAAGAAATTTATAGACCATAAAACATTACGATGGTTTCTTCAATGTGATGGGTCGTATCGTTTATACTATCTTCTGGAGCAAATGTAATATTTCAAGTTCTTTGCGAAAGTAGAAATCTGGCATACGTCTGTTATATTCCTTTTAACCTGTATTTATTTTTAGATTATCCTCATTTACTTCAGCTGTACGCCAATGGTCATTTACAAGTTACATGCTAGAAAATAGACTGTTTGTATTTCGGAAGATTTAGTTGAGACTTTCACCGTTTACGTTTCGCTGCTGGTATTTGTGTTATGGAAATGACGCCCTTTTACTATATCGTTAAACGCCGATATTCTGTTAGATGTAGTGGTCTCACTAGTTGAATGTAAATTGCCACCTCCCAGGCAACTCTCCATTGTCAACTCGCTATGTAATGTAAGAAAACTCGCCGATTTATAATCTATGTATTCTGTTTGGCTTTTCACTTTTCAGTTTACTTTGATAATGGATGTTCTTATTTTAAATAATATATTTTTCTTCTTTGAAATTCTTTTTGAAAACAGTTGTTTATTGTCATATATTTTAATCTGTTTTTTGATTAATATTTTTCTCTATCACTGTTGTTTACTTACAAGTAACGTAAATCGTACTTTTATTCCGACATGAACAAAATATTTTTTTTGCGTTTAAAATTTTTAAATAGTATGTTTTACTTTAAGTATGTACGTAATAAAATTCCAACACAAATAATTTATAACATTTATTTATAATTTATATTGCAAATAATGTATCACAATCTTCATCTATCAATCTGGCCTAAATGGTCACAACCGAGTGTACACTTAATAGTGCTATTAGCCCCGAGTTCCTCGTGCTTGCGGTTTTCAATACTATTATTTAGTTAAAGTATTCTAAAGTGCTAACGACCTACAAGAACTGGGTGCCATTATTCTGTATCTTAGGTTCTTGCGATACCTCATTACGCGAGATCCGCATGGAACGTCCATGGATTGTATTATATTAGTATTCTAACCGTATTGAATATTAAATTTACCTTACATTATATAAAATAAAGTACCGAGCTAACTAAATAACGTACTAACTAAAAACGTGTTTGGAAAACGTATAATTCTTTTAACACTGCCGGTTTCAAACCCGCGCCTCTTAACTTTCCAAACGCTCTCACCGCTAAGCCATGCGTTCTACATCCAGCTGCGTCGAAGTTCTTGTACGCTTATTGCAACTTACTTTTGTTGTTAGCTAGCATCTATCTTGACAAACGATTGTTCGTAGAATAATGTTAAAATAACTAACTAACTGACTAACCAACTAACTTTTTAGTTAAGTAATTGTAAATAACGTTTGATACGACATGGCTTTACTTCAAATTTTTGAGATAAAGTAGCTATTTAGCACCCAGTTAGCGTTTCTAATCTGAATAATGAACAACAACTTTTTCTTACAATTGTTAGCGCTTATATTAGTTCACGTAGAGATAAGTTATAACACTTTTGCATTATAGATGGTATCTATCTAATACGGGTATTGCAAAATAGTTATATCATTGTACTAGAAAAGAATCTAGTATACAGCATTGTCAGCGTAATGAATAAGAAGCACGGGATATGTGTGTGTCCCCAATTCACACACATACACGTGAAGACAATATTAAATTTGAATTGCAAATCAAAAATCATTGTTGATACATGAGAATTTAAGTGGACTGTGTTATGTTTGTATCTTAGTATAGGTACTAGGCTACAGTAGGCTTTTTTTCAGTTAGGCTTTGTAGTAGGCTACACCTTCAATTCGAATCATTAATCAATTCGTTGCTTTTCTTCTCATTTAAAAAATACGTCTTCGTAAATAATTTTAATCAAAATGTGTTGCTACTATGCATTTTTTGCATATTAAATAATTTACCACCGGCTCACTTATGCCTGAGACCTGAGAAGAACCGGTGCAAAAACCTCAGCGGGACTTGTTTTTTAAAGTCAATACACAGATTTAGATTATTATTGTTTGTGTTAATATTATAATTCCTAAAATAGAAACAAGATTTATTTGAAAACAAACGAGGTATATATTTTCCCGTGTGAGTTTAGTACTTACAACTAAACGCGTATTGTAGATGTGCCACAACTGCATTATATTGTAATTGCACTATTATTACAGTGTGATTTTAAGATTTTCCATAGAGGCTGAATGCATAGATGCATAGATGCATGCAGTCCTCGTAGAACCGTCCGGTCGCATCACCGTTAGGCAGATAGCAATCAGCAATGATTATTCGCCGCAACGCCGCGGGATATGCGCTCCTTAGTAGTGTTTATGACCATCCACGGACAAACGTAAGCGCTTTATAACCGCGCACACCTTGCAATTGAAATACTGAGCCTAGCTGTACTATATTTATTTATATTCTTCTATATTATAATTTGGAATGATGGTTAGAAATAAGTTTTGATACATATAATTGTTTATATAGGCATAAATAAAATTCGCACGCAAAAATAAATAAAATTGTGAGTACTTTTGAACAGACCAACTTTTTAAGTGAGTCTATTGATACTGTGAATCTGAACCAGGGGGCTGTTTTACTCCATCGGGCCTGAGTTTTGAGTAAATTACGAAAATCACGAAAAATCGGTGAATTTTTCGAAAACTACACACTCATTATTGGTGTGTTTCAAATTAATGTGAATAGATTTCCTAATTATTTTGAATGTGATGTGGAAAATTATGTGGTATCCAGCTTGTATTCGTATCAGTTATTATTTAACCCAAGCGCTTTCGTAAATTTTGCCTCTCCATCTGGATACACCAATATTTAAAACTCAGCATTACTCAATATAAACCTGTGTCATAAATTTATAACATATAATAGAATTTTGAAGAAAAACGCATTTCATTTAGTAAAATTATTAACTTAATTTAAATGAATTTATATATGTTGTCATTCTTCCGATTTTAAAAACATTCAATAATAAATTTTACGTAAAACACGTAAACAGGTAATAAATTTTAGTGGCAAATCACGTATATGATTCAGGAGTCATCGTTGACTTGTTAGGTTGAGTCATTGATTATCGAATAAAAATTGACTGTATAATTTATATAATATTTATTCGATATACGATATTAAGAGTTTTTTTCTGTGATGCTTCTCAAAATATGTAAATTTATGTGTTTTTTATACAATTAGTCATGTAATATTTAAAATATGGAAATTACTCGATGATGTATTATATTAACCTACATTTTTAAGTTTAAATCACAAATAGAAATATTATGGTATGTTTATACATTTGCTTGTGTTTATTTATGTATTGCTGTCAATTTCCCCAAGTTTATAATATACGTCTAATCACATCACACTGCTATTTGAGTGATGATTATGAATATGGTAGTAAAGAAAGCTGGAAATATATATTTGAATTTTTGATTGATAATTTCCTATATTACGAGACATTTTATTTATATATGAAATGAAATTAGAAAATCTTAACTAGTACCGTAACAATATTGCGACGTGTCCATTATGAACGATGCGGTTTCGGACTTAAACTAGATATAGGAAAATATAACTAAAAATTTAAATGAATATTGCCACCCAGCACGCAATGTTTTAAAATGGAGGACTAAAAAGTTTAGTTTTCTCTTTGTGATTTCCATAAATTACAGTAGTTTTAATATTAAAAATCTATATATCGTATCGACAATAAGGACGTCTTAATCTCTAACAACTGAATAATACTAGTATGACGTCACTTTTACGAATAAATGAAGAGTCATCTTGAGCCATTGCCTTACTTATCTACTTATGTATGACGACTAGAACCAACATCTGGCAATCACAGATCTCAAATGATTGTTTACTGGCGATAGCAAAAAGCAACTGTCACTTGTAAAAATAATATCAAGCTCGGAATTCTCTCCAGCGTCGTTTTCTTCTTATTCGTGACTGCAGGTGCAATCATAATTAAGGTCCACAGTGTTCTCTTTATATACTATAGACCGCTACTAATGCTTTTAGCCACGATTCTTTTCCAGATCGACTTTTATTTTTTAGAACAAAAAACATAAAGCTTAGTTTAATAAATTAAAGCGGACAGCGAAAGCGGCCAACATACTTACGTTAATATTTATACTATTCATACTAAAATTTCATTAGTATTTACTTAATTTCAAAGTATTTTCACAAATTTTGGTCAAATCTGCCCATGTTTTTTAGAATGTAATGTTTGTGTAAATAAATGTTGTATTGTAATTTGCATATTTCTTATTGTAATTTGTAAATATTTGTTACAGGGCTTAGAAATAGTTAATCCGCAAGCAGCTGAAACGCGAATGAACGAAGCCAATGCAAAGTATTTTTCCAACACGTCTGGATTTTTATCAGTGGGCAAAAAGACGACTTAACATTACCAGAATGGACTAACAAAGCTTGTAGACGAAGTGGATGAAGGATTTCATCATAGACGCCAACAAGAAAATATAGTGGATATAATTTCGTGACATTGTATCAATGAGACATTTAACAAAATAAAATTAATTTTACACGCATTCGTTGTTTTTATTAGCAATATTTCACTAAAGTTTTCAAACAATCAATTTAAGTAATTGGACTCTGAGATTGTAAGTAGTTTGTTTTTGCAAAATCAAATATATTTATCTGTGCATTTCACACTTAACTTAGGTAAGCCGACACATTGACCGCCCGAATGTTACTCCATAATAAAGAAATAAAAGAACGCAAGAAAAACTATTCGTACATATATGTCAATCTAGATACATATAGTGTACAATATGTTAAAATAATCCATATTTATTCATGTCGCTATTACTTAATGTTCTAATATTTCTAAAAATAGCATTAGATTTCACAAAAAAGGCATGAAAAAGGCTTTTCGGTGATATCTTTATATGGATTTATTGTAACCTTGGTCCGCTCTGAGTTGAACGCTCTTGGACGTTTCGAAGCAAACTCCCTTCAAAATTCATTATTGATTCAAATTTCGTGGTTTCGACAAAGCTATTAATGATAAATAGTTTTTTTCATTATTTGATAACTAGTTTGTACATTATTTGTCTTTTTCATATTATTATAAAAAAATAAACGGTTCTAGTTTTCACTGTTCTAATTCAATATCACACTGGCTTAAGTATTTGGGAAATACTAAAATTAATAATAGGTATCGCTTGTAATATTTTCTGTGGCGGTCTAGCTGCTTGGTATCATTAGATAAAATGATATTAGAAATACCTGTAATGATTTATCTATTAGCGTTGAAATTCTCGGAAATAATGTGCAGTTAACGGCCGACGTACGTGTTAATTTGTCTCAAGTTAGGCTCGATGAGAAACACGAGCTCGCATGCCCTGTTTACCACGTGCGTTCGTGATCATTTAAGCAACTGCGTTTACTTTAGCGCACAATTTGAAATATTATATTAGTCGGTGATTAATTTTTTTTTCATTAAATTCCCATTTAAAACTAAATAAGATGAGAAAACTTAATGTTGAGGAATTGCGTTCTTTATTTTGTGCCCTAATTAGAGACATTTGATATTCGTCTGGTTACGGATGCGGAACCCAATACCGCGCAAGCGCCGCACCGAGCCTCATAATTTTCTCTTGTATAGTCTGACTGACATAACCATCAATTTAGCATGGAAAATAAAATTGTCCAATAAAATAACGATTACGCTGCTTATAAATTTGTTAAAGAAATAGAGCTCGAACATGTATGAAAGTAATTTTTGATCTTCCATTTGGAACTAAATGTATTAAAATTAAAACAGCTGCTCTTGAATGTAAACTTTTACTTGCTATGACTTTTAAGATTTTTTTATTTCACAATAAATCCAAGTAGGTGCAACCTATTTGCACTTTGATTATTATTAATCGACCACTGTGGCGCAATTTGACAGCGTCGTGACTGTTTACGCGATGGTTGTGGATTCGATTCCCACTCGGGGAAATTATTATATTCAAATTATTTTTATATCTCCGCTTTTGATGACAAGATCAAGCGCGGCATTGAGTTCCGCCATTTAACACGCAATGTTTCCTGTGGACCTTGACACTAGGTTCTCCCTGCCTATCCTGCTATGTGACAAAAAGCAGCCTTTAAACATATTAATTTTGTAATGGAATTACTAAGCATAGTTAAACTGTACTTCAAGCGTATTTAATTTTGGAGCACACACACCTTTATATTAAACTAGCTGTTGCCTGCAATTTGTCCTCGTAGTAATTAAGTACTATGAAGATTACTTATAACTACCTCTCTGCCAAATTTCAAGTCTGCAAAAACAATTAAATAATTTCATAGAAACTTGTATGAGAGCCTTTAGACCTCCTTAACCTGGCCCTGTAGTAAAATCAGATCTTAGTGGACATCTACTAACTATAATCTGAATCCCTGCTTATTTTAATATTTTTTACGTCAAGTAGTTTTTGAATTTCGTTATGAGTGAATATCCCCTTTTTTATATATAGATAGATAGATACATTACACTTCTATCTTACAAGGTAGCAGATGGCTCTATATGTTACATTATTCTATGTCTTTCAACTACCATACCCTATCGAGTATGAATAAGACTATTTAAAATATATATAAAATTTGCACTAAGTGGTATTTAAATTTACTATCTTGTTTACAAATAGTGTCAAGCAGCGCTATGGGACATCGTCTAGCTATAAACGGTTTAGGTTCGATTCCCATTCGAGGCAATTATCAAAATAAGATAATTTTCATTTCTCTGTTCTGGTAAACCTAAGAGAAGTGTTGAGTTCCGCTCCTCAGCACAAATGTCTCGAATTCGGGCCGAAATTGGAGAACGGAGTGTCTTGACACTAGGTTCTCTCTACCTATATGCTAAGCATGAAAAGCGTGAATATGAATTTATTAAGTAAATATATTGTAATAATTAAGGTACTATGTCTAAGTATATATATATATATATATATATAAAATATACTTTTATTATTTACTTCTCAAATTTCGTGTTTCGTGGTCTTCATTCATAATATTTTACGAGGCATCTTGATTCTTGAACCAGATTGTATTGTTACATAAATACTTCTTTTTAATGGACTGTCTCGGAGATAGTACCTACACACTATAACACTTAAATGGACGCCAGCAGTCTAATTACAATTATATATTGATACAATTTTGATAAATATTTGAGAATAAATCATTTTTATACAATTAATTAATAAATTATCATTTCTATAATAAATTTTAATTTGACAAACCTAACAATTAGGTTTAGGTACATATATATATATATATATATACAGCCAGATTATAAAAACAGAACAAAATGTTAAAAACTGTTTTAACCTACCTAAATACATATATTCAGCTTCCGTGACCAAGGAACGACATTGTTCAACATTACTTGTTGAAAAACAACTGATAATTTATTAAACTATTCATTATATATTTTATAAGACATGTAAATTTTTAATATTAACAATTACAAGTATGAAACAAAATGTACAGTGAGTATTTGCAAATGCATCCACTGTAGTGTTACACTTACGCATTACATTACGTTGAACGTGGTTAACTATCTGTGCTACTATAGTTCAAGGACGCCTCGTTTAACTTAAACTGCACACTATATATATGTATATATATATATATATATTTATATACTTTCACAGCTTTTACTGTCAGTATCTACCATGTAATCATTCGATGTGAATAATTAAATTATAAACCATTAGTAAAT
Organism: Podotricha telesiphe; assembly: GCA_038994665.1. Lineage (NCBI taxonomy): Eukaryota > Metazoa > Arthropoda > Insecta > Lepidoptera > Nymphalidae > Podotricha > Podotricha telesiphe. The sequence continues at coordinate 172,712 of JAOYRR010000161.1, read as the reverse complement.
ATTTTTAACATTTTTTAAAGTGTTATTCGCGCAATTAGGAAGTTGAAAAACATATTAGTTAAAAACGTATGTAAAATTTGAACTCAGCGGGGATTTAAATTTTTATACGTTTTTCCGAATATGTGTTTTTCATTAGTAAATATTTGAGAAGCAAATTTTGGAAATTGTCTTGTCAGATGCGAAGGCAGTTAAGGTGGAGTTTAAAAGGTTTTTTAATTAATTTTATGAGTAAATAACGCGCTCACTTACCGCTTTCTGCTTTGGCAACCGCTAAAGCAACGGCTTCGCAATTAATGCCATGCTTTATGCGAAATAAAATTGAGTAAGAATTTACATAGAATGCACATTCGATGGAAACTATGAAATTTCTAACATGAATAGTGCATTTTTTTTATAACTTAATAAACTGAAATAGATATGTACAGATAAAAATAATAAACACAGATAAAAATAATTGTTTAGATAAAAAAAACGATTTACTTTTAAATCCTTAATGATTTGTGTCAGTAAACATATATCGGATTTTATACAATTACACTTGTAAATAACGTTGAATACTAAATATGCATTTGGTATTATTTAATAATATGTTTGGTTTTTGTTTTTAAGACAGGAAAACGCTCTTGAAATTCTTTTACCAAATAAACAACAGTCGTGTTGCATCTAGATTATCCGCGTTTTAAGTAAAACTTGATAAATATATTTAAAATCAAAGAAAGAACTGTAATATTGACATAATTTAAATAAACCTAAAAATAATGAATCAGCTTGGGAGCACGTAAGGTCGTAAAGTATGGCCACTAACGTAAAAAAAGCGTACCTCGTTACAAGGCTAAGTTTAAAAAAAAACATGCAAATTTTTATAAAATATATGACATTTTTCAACGTTGCGGAAACTTAGAAGATGAGATCATATTACGCGATATTGACAAGGCACACCCTTAGAAAAACTTTAACGGTTCATTGAAATCGAAAAAGAACGTCGGGTGAATGCTTCGGCTGAGGAGTCCGAGGAACAGGTTTCGAACGACATCCCGAGTGGCCCGCGAGGTTGCCACTTGCCGCGCAGTGCTCCGTCAGCCGCTAATGTGTATGCGCGCGCACGTAAGGGGCTAACGTGCGCGAGCCGCGAACCTTGTTATACCAACCTTATGACATATGATTGTATTTTATTTACAGTGATATAAACATTATTTCGTAAGGATTGACGAGAAGTGCCCAGTGTTTGTGAAATATAGCATGTTTCCAGTGGTTTTTCAATAAATAGCCAGAGCTTAGTGATGGCGAGCTTTGAGGACCTCGCCTTCGACTGGTCGACGCTTTGCCAGGAATGTCCTGAATGCTGGACGGCATCAGGTAAGTTATGAAATGTAGATTTTAAGCGTTTTCATATGTACGTAATTATATAGTATTTTATGTAAATCGTTTTAATAACTATTTCGAATACTGACTGGCAGTTAATTTGAATTTTAGCGAGTTTCTTTTCGCAAACTACCCACAATTTTTCCGAGCACACGTTAATTGACAGTTTCGAGATCATCTTTCGTTACTTTCTTTATTTTTATAAAAAAAATTTTTTTGTATTGTATTGGTAATTTACATGTTTTAGTGTAATTGGTTTTATTTTATTGAAATTCACTTGAATTTATTTAAGTTTAAATTTAACTTTAAATATTTGTTTATTTTGTAAAGTACCCTTATCAATAACCTTTTATAATATTTTTATGTAATTATTTACTTATTTTAATGAAAAAACACATGTACGATTATGGCAGCTTACATATCCACTCATATGAATATAAATAGTAAATAGTCTTTAAAACAATTATAGTCTATCTATTATCAATAAAACTATAAATAACTTTATTAATAAATTAATTAATTTCTTTTAAAAAAAGAAGGTAAAATTTATAATAAGTTCGTACATATATTGTACAGTGTATAGCAGTTTTGCAACGAAGCCTCTGCATCTCAAGCGCTTGTCGTTTGCTTAATCACTTGACAGCGTCCACGGTCACGCTTTCATATACCTAAGAAGTCCATCTCTTAAGATAATTTTAGTGTGCTATTAGAGATTTATACACGAAAAAAACATTTGAATGCAATTAGTGTAGTGAATAAAATAGTACTTTTTAATTTAATTATTATGCCTTTCTTTGATATACTTGTTCTAATATATATTAATTTATGGAAGACAAGCTTTTTCTTTTGATTTTACTTTGTAAAATAAGTAGGTTATTTATAATTAATTTCGCTACATTTTACTTATTTTTTATTTTTAATAATTATATTGCGTCTAACTTGAATTTTATACGGATGGTAAATTTGATATGTCGTACATAAGTGTATACGCAAAAGATTACCATATAAACCTACTATAGTTATTAATATACGATATATTATATAGTTTTAAACTTGTTAGAAACACGGAGTGTCCAAGGAAAACATTACCAACATAATTTAATTTTCATTTTACCCGGTCAATGTTTATTTCACGTTCTATCATTATACCTATATTAAACTGTTACAAATCTACCTCATTTTTACTTTGATTCAATTACTGAATATAGTGGATTTATTACGTTATAATTGTACTTTAGCAAGTCATAGTTGTTATTGTACTAAATATGATTTCGTTAAATTAAATACGAATCAGTTTGTAGAATAAAAATTTAAACTTTTGTCATAAATAAGTATACGAGAATAATACGTACGTAAGTACATTATAAATTTGTTTATAGTTCTAAATTTACTAAAACGTACGAAACACACATATATATAACCTTGCTGAGTATTTTAAAACTGAACTGAAGGATAAAATTATAGCAGATTCTTGCTATAATTTCGAGTGGTTTGAAATTACGGTAGTATAAACGTTTTTTCTGTTTAGGCAGAGAGTGCCAAGACACTCTGTTCTTTGCATTCCACCCGAATTCGAGACATTGAGTGGAGGAACGTCCGACGCCGCGCTTAGTCCAGGATGGAGAAATGAAAATAATTTAAACATATTCCTCCGAGTGAATAGAACTTACAACCAATTGCGTTTCTCACGATATTATATATAATTGATAGTAATGTTTTTGCTTTCATTTTCACTTAAGGGCAATATCATTGAATATTCAAACAATTGCAATGATTAAAGTTTAATCTATTAATTGTTACCACAAAGTTCTCACGAAATAAAATATACTCGCTATTGAACTCTCAAATTACTTATACATTGATTTCGAAAATTATATAGGTAGCCTTTTACAGTTTTCAAATTATTATATTATAAAATAATATTCACGATTCTGACCTTGCAATTGTGTAATATCTATGGTTATTGACTAATTCACACTTGGCGTGGAAAACTTTTTGATGATCTCATTTAGTTGTATAAATATTCTTGGAGAAACACCTGTAAGGTACAAAACGTATAAAAATTCGAACGCCGCGGAATTCAATCCAAACTGGACGGTCCCAAGGGTGAATAACACTTCAAAAAATGTTTAAAACACCTTTAAGAAACTCTGGTTAAGAGGTTACTAAAACTAAATATAGGTAACTTATGCCATTTCTTGTTTTGTGTAAGGTAAATAGATGAATAAGATGTTTAAATAATGCGTTAAAAGAACGCCACTCAAAACAAGAATTTTGTAGAATATTCGCTGATATTTTGTAATATTATCCATAATGTTGCATAAACTTATAAATAAAAATATCGTAACCTAAAACCCTCTACCTTCACGAAGAACGTGAATACCAATTTATACATACCAACGTGTGATTTTTGTCATCATTTGATATTTTATAATATATGTGGTTAAATTTTGAATAGTTTGAATTTATTTCAATTAAGTTACATTTATATTTCAAAGAGACTATTTTGACGCAGTGTTACAGGTTATTTTGACGCAGTGTGACAGTGTCTGAATGTATACACGGCGGTTGTAGGTTTAATTCTCACTCGGGGAATGATTATATTGAATTAATTTTCTCCGCTCTGGTTCCAAGACAAAACGCGTGTTTGAGTTCCGCCATTCAACAGTAAAAAAATAAGTAAAATATCGTGTATATGTTTCATATAAAGTGTAGGCATTGTACCAATACTTCTACGATACTCATAGCTCAGTTAAATGTACAGTTATTTCTTGTTATTTATACGGTCTGCCTCTGTTGCTAATGGAATAAAAAAATACTTGATATGAGGCTATTATAAAATTTCGCCCGCTATAGTTTGATTAATTTTAACTATTAAAACTCCCTACGTGAAACTATACAGTAGTAGCCAACTAGCGTGTATGTGGTCGATTAAAGAATACAGGGTAATATATAGTAAGACAAAACCTAGTGTCCAGACACTCCATTCTCCACTTTCCGCCCAAAATTGAGACATTGTGAGTTGAGTGGCGGAACTCAATGCCGTGTTTCGTCTTAGGTACCAGAGCGGAGAATAATACAAATAAATAAAAATTGGCTTACAGAACAAGAATAGGCTAGGCTAGGCTTTATTTACGGATTTTCAATTTATAACGCTTAAAATAACAAATCAATATTTTAACATTTTTAAAGTGTGTTATTCATATACTTAGGAAATGAATAAACATTATTAAAATACGTATAAATTATTGAACGTAGCGGTGTTCAAACCCGCGCCTCTTGGAAACAGTCAAAGAAACGCGGGTTCGAATCGCGTTCCAATTCAGTTCAGATTTACGCCTTGGACGTTCTTAAGTAATATCCACGTATATTTCCTAAGATCCTTTCAAACAAAAATAACTTATAATTTGTGTTGATTTTTGTTCATTTCGTATGTAAATAGAACCCGTTCTAAATCATTGTTTAAAGGGACAAGTGTCATTAGAATAACAATAAGGCTGACATGGCCAAACTACCGTTACAATGATGCAGCCGAATTCTTGACTCGTAGGCGCGCTTAAGTTCTGCTATTAGGCCAGCGAAGTGTTTCTTGTGTTTACTTGGTCAAAGTAAAAATAAATGTATTTAACCATAAGTAGGCCAGCTGTTAATTCGAGTTTGGCATCCTTAAAATCTAACAGTCACAATTTTCTCAGACTGAATAATAACAATTATTATTTAAGTTTTTGTATTATAGATGCCATCGTGGTGCAGCGGTGTCCCGCTGCACTTTGCCTGTACACTGTGTGTTTTGCCTTTGACTGTAAAGGTGATGGCTGTAGGTCGGTCCCCACTCGAGGGAGTGAATACTTTAAGTATTTTTATTTTCCGTTCCGTTCTGGTAATGCAAAGGGGCGGGTTGAGTTTTGTCACTCAACTCGTAATATCTCAAATTCAAGCAGAAATTGGAGAGCAAAATATCCTGACAGTAGATTTTCTTTGCGGGAAAAAGTCTTAATATTATGAATTATTATTCAAGTTTCGCTGAATGTAAAGTAGATCGATTTTATTATACAATTTGCGTCGATTCTCCTTGACAGTATGTTAATTAAGTGCTTTGTATCCACTGTTATTCTTAGTCTGACCGTAAATACTGTTAAAATTAAAAATAAACAAAATGTCACTTTAGAAATTGGAATCTGTCATTTTAAAGTGTTTTTTTTTCTTATTTTCGCGCCAATATATTGTAAAATATTTTGTGATTTTAAAATAGAGTGGGGGTAAAGAGAACCGATTCGATGTGATTGCATTACATAATGTAGGTATGGTGCCAAATACAATTTTTAAAATCCTTCATACGCTTGATAATAATGAAATGTTTGTGTACCGGGCTATTGATAGGTGCAATAAAACCTCTGGTTGTGACAGAACATCATCTGGCCGTCCACTTAGTTTTCGTACGAAAAAAGCGATCAAAGCAGTAAGGGAAAGAATTCGAAGAAATGTTTTGTCTCGAGAGATGAAGATAGCACCTGTAACCATGTCGCGTATTTTAAATGATGACTGAGGATTTGCATCCTACAAGAGACATGAAAATATTTTTTCAATGAGGAAAATATAAAAACATATATATTTTAATAGATATTTCATTCCCAGTACCTATACGTTACTAAATTTATAAGGAATAATAAAAATCTGAATATGGAACTAAATAAATAATATCGAACACTGATTTCAATCAGTTGTTAATGATAACCAATATGAAAATATTAATTATTGTAATTAAGATTATAGTATTAGTATACTTTAGGCTGTTAAGGTCACTGAACAATGGATAAAATTTATTTCGTAGCCAGATGATCCCACAGACGTTGAATTGTGCCTATCTTAACTATGAATTAAATCAATTTGAACGATAACAAATAAAAAAGTCATTTTAATTTCTGTCTTTCTTTTTATTATCTGCACAATTTTCTAAATTGCTTTTCTATAAGAACCTTCTTCAAACTATAAGGAAACTTATATAAAAAGATAAATTTAATCATCGTAATTTTTATATCTATAAAGAAAAGGCAATTGGCAGATTGTAATAGAATCAGCAGCGTTGACTATCTATGATATAAGGCTTTATAAATGCAGCAGATACCTTATTTTAATTATACATACAAAGTGGATGTACATGAGGCACATGCAAACAGGAAGTGATTTTAGATACTAGTATGCAGATGATGTTTACTAGAAAATTGTATTTAAATACAAATTTAAAATTAAAATATATTTTGTTAACATTTTTAAAAAAAATTATACTTTTTCTAAATATGTCTTTTCCAATTTCCTTAGTGTGGGAATAACACTTTAAAAAATGTTAACAAAATATATATTTAATAAATAGCATTCTCATGCCAGACGATTGTTCGTAGAATAATCTTTGGGTAGCAGAAATTTGTAAAAATCTCTGTACAGACATGCTAACAACAAATATAAGTTGTAATAAGCGTATAAGAATTTCAACGTAGCTGGATGTAGAACGCATGGCTTAGCGGTCAGAGCGCTTGAACGCTTTTCAAGAGGCGCGGGTTCAAATTCCGCTGCGTTCAAATTTTTATACGTTTTCTAAATATGTCTTTTTAAAATTAAAATATTACAGTAAAAAATCTAAGGTTCGTTGTAAATTTTCATCAAGGGTTTTCTTTTAAGGGTAAAACAGGATACAATTTTAGTTTTTATTGTGGTAAGAAAGTTTAGATATGGTTAAATTGTTATTGTTAAATAGTTAAGTGTTTGTATTGTTAACACCTCTAAGTAAAAAACCATTAGTACGCTTCAATTATTCATAGAAAATGCGAAAACACAGTGTGACAGCGTCTGGCTGTGATAGCGTTGATTGTGGATGTGATTTCCACTCGGGGACATATTTAAATTATTCCCATTTCTCCGCTCAAGTGTGAACAAGGCACATAGCTGGATTGAATTTCGCCAATCAATACGCAATGTCTCGAATTCAGGCGGAAAGTGGAAAACAAAGTTTCTTGATTTGACGGTAAAAAGACCTAAACGACAATGTTTCTAAAGCAACTAAAATTGTTTACTTACTAAGCTAAGTAGGTGATTATAGAGAGCTTAAAACTAAGTGTGTATATGAAATATAAGTTTCATGGCAGTTGCCTCTTTAAGTTGACAAGGTGAACATAATCCACACCTCCGCAAAACTACTTCCTTTATCAATTTCGTTATTAAACTAATTAGAAAGGTCATTCGCTCTCCAAAGGTCTATTCCGTTCACATTAAATCATTATATAAAGTATCTGTTCATAGTTTGTTTCATTTACGTTTAATGTATAATTACATATTACCGAAAAGCCAGCATGGGTCAGCGCCTTACTGTAATTGAGATTCGTTGTGTGTTCGATTCCCACTCGGTGAAATGATTACAATCTAATTATTTTAATTTTTCCGCTCTAGTGAACAAGACAAAGCGCGGTATTTAGGTCCGCCACTCAGCAATGTCTAGAATTCGGACTTAAAGTGGAGAACGGTTATTCGTGACACTGGGTTCTGCCAGCCTAGCCTGCTATGCGCTATTACAAGGTGGTCTTGTAGAGACAAGTGTTTTAAACTCTTGCTATAAAGATATATATCTATAAACTATTATTTATTATAATTTCGCACATTTTTAAAACATAACCCATATTAGGCAAGTGTAGACTATTAGACAAGAGAAATTTTATGAATAATACTGACTTAAGCCTTATAATATACGTATGTCAATGCCATGTGCCTAGATTGATAAACAATTAAAAATGGTGACTTAATTATGTAGATCTGCTGCAATTATTTTCAAAAAAATATATACTTTATATCTATTAATACTACTAGTATCCATGATATACTATTTTATATTTGTTACTAGCAACCCGCTCGTGACTTCGCCTGCGTAAACTACATGACTAAACTATTTCGTTCTTTTGCTCGCCCACGTGCTCACTTAAACCGCAAACTTTACCTCTATTTATAATTTAAATGATTTGAAGATGGTGATGATGAAGATGAATGATTTGAGAAATGTAACTTATTTGTAATGTACCGATTGAAATGAAATGAACAATACAATAGAATAGTAACAATTTCATTTTAATCGGTTAAGCCGTTTTTAAGCATAGCGTGCACAAACAAACATAATAATATAAATAATATTTTTTTTCATACATCATCCGTGAACAGACAGCGATCAGTTACATTCTTATTATATGTATAGATTTATTGTCACCATCGTGGCGCAGTAAGATATCTGACTTTTTCGATCCCCAATACAATCATTTTCCTAAAATTATTGTATTCTTATTGGTTTCATTTCCTTAGTCTGGTAATATAAAGTACGGCGTTCAGTTCGGTGTTAGATGTTCAAATATATCTTTACAATACATTTATAATGAAATATTTCCTTATCGTTTTTCTAAAATATTTGATTACTGTTTTTTGACATTTAATACCTTATTAAGTGCCTACTTGGATTAAAACAATACTCATTTACGTTACACATCAATAAATCTTATTTTGTCACCTCAAATTCATTGTTGAACAATGATATTATCTTACAGCTAAAAGAATACCGCTTGCAAAACAATATAAATGAATACGATACCAATAATAACAAAAAACTGTACACATTTCAAAATATTTACCAAACTAGCATAATATTTTAATTTTTTGCATTTATGAATAAATTATATTAACTTCTTCCGTTATAAGAGGCTATGCAAAGAGTAATGAAAGCAAAATCGGGGCTTTGTATTATGCAGACGTTGGGGTATTTCAATTCAATAGAAATTTCCCCTTTTCAAAGATTTAACCCACAATTTTGGCGTACATACAATTTTTATACGTTTATGCAGAGACGTGGCACACCTATTGAATATTGCATTAAGAAATCGTTTATATTCTAGTATTAATAAAGAATCTTATAAATATTTTGAACTTATACTGATTGTACTTATATACATAAATTATTTTACTTGCCTTAACAAATCATACATAATTCCTGTATTTATGGCTTGTTTACTCAACTGCAGACTACTTACTAATGGAGGTAAATAATTGCACCTGTAAAAGTAATGTGTATAATACTTTTAAATAAGGACATTGACCGAGCTTGTAGGCTAGTTCGAGTTCGAGCGGAAGCAAAATAGATAACGAGATTTACAGGTTGTAACTTAATATAGGTGAGTAAAAATCAAGTGATTGTTGTATTTCTTTATCAAATGGAAAACAAATTGATTGACACCATTTGTTTATATTAATTTATTTTTTAAAGAATTAGCCCTTTGATATTATAGTCATGTTAAATCAGTGAGAGGGGAGATACTAATAATAATTGTGTCAAATTAAATATAGCCAGTAGATTGCTAAATACGCGTTGCTTTAGAAACCTGTATGGCACTTTCTACAAAAGTGTACCTTAAACAACACTAGTATAATATATATTTAATTTAGAAGACTCGCTTTTCCATATTTAAACTTTAAGTAGAAAATGTCGTAAAAAATTAAGAATAATAGTAAAGGCATAGAATTTGGAAATCATGTAAACCATCAATACTACCCATATTTGTATGTTTTTACAATATTGTGTGTACCTGCTTTAGTAGAAAATAATATTCACATCTACATACCAAAACATTACACTTTAGAGGTTAATTTACAAAGCGCTTGTTTTAAGTATTATTTGTTTTAAACAAACTATACATTTGTTTTGTATTTAGCTTACTTTATTTCCAGGATATTTTATACCACAGTGTGGGCGCAAAATAAAAGGACTCGATGCAGTCAATTGTAGTCATTTTACTTGTGAATACGACGTTTTTCAGTAATGTGATATTTGTCACACTCGTGAGACGAGCCGCTGTCGAGCGTGACTGTGATTATGGTGTGAACTGACTACTGAGGATGTCATTGAACGTTGGCCGCAAACGACAAGCTTAAAGAGATAAGCTTAAGCTGTATATTCATATTGTTAGAGTACTAAATCGGTCATTGGACAAATTAAACAAATGGTCACAAGCTGCTTTTTGAAATAGTTAAAATACTACAATTATACTACAGGAATACTATACTATACTAGTAAGATAATGCTTTATTGTGTATATTTGTTTAACATTGCCATTAATTAAAGAATAGTATATTGTTGTTACACGGCAATTAGTATCTAAAATTCTTGAATTTTTATATTACTTACAAAACATTAAAATCAATCCGCTATAATTGAATATATGTGTGTATACCTGTTGTTAGTTTTGTTTTTATACTACATGCCAAGTTAGTCCTAGAAAATTTACTATTTATGATTTTATAAATACGTATTGCCTGTTTATGATATATAACAGTAATTTGTATGTTTTATGCAATATTCAGTTCGATTCGTTGTATTATGTACTTTGCCATTATAGCATGCTTTAATTAAACTATTTATATATTACGTATTAAATAAAACCTTAATATAGTACCTAGAATTTTGAACAGGTTTTTAGGAAATTAAAGTTATTTATTCGCAGTAAACAACTTTTACGCTATAATATTTTAAAGTCGGCTGTAAATTATGTGTATTAATATAACAAAACGTCGTATTATTAAAAAAAGTTGTATATATAATAAATATTGAAGAAATATAACTATATTTCTTTTTGTTACCTTTTATTTCAGGCGGAGTGTCTTGACACTAAGTTCTCTCTGACTACACTGCTATGCGGGAAAAAGTTTAAAGCTGAATAACAATAATTTAATAATATACCTACATAATATATACATTTATACAAGTCAAAACTATAAAATACTTATTGTTATACAAGGACTACTAAAAACTAACAATGAAAATAAAATCATTACTAAATAATCAAATCGTGGTAGCGACGTGAATAGCGATATTAGATCGCTATTGCGGATCACGAACCGCATTCCATCATGTGGATTTACTCTAAGCATAGCAGTGACACAGCAATTCAAATGTATTGCCTTACGCGTCTCTGTCGTTAACTTGTCACGTAGAGACCCGCTTAATTATTACAACCTGTATATATACATATAAAGAACATCGTGACACAGTCGGACAGCTCACTGTTAAAGCGATGGTTGTGGGTTCCATCTCCATTTTTTTTTATTTATTCTATAAACAAGGCAAACGGTCGGGTCAACTGATAGTAAGATCACCGCCGCCCACGACCCAGTATCACACCAGAATAGGTACAAGGATATTGCCGGCCTTAAAGGTGGAAATAGACGCGCTTCTTGAAGGTCGAATCAACCTGGAAACACTGCCGCTAGTAGTCCATTCCACAGTTAAGTTGCACGTGGAAGGAAATTTCACTTTTTATTATTTTTATATATTATTATCATTTCTTTGCTCTGGTAAGACAAAATGCGGAGAGTTTCACCACTTGAAACGAATTGTCTCGAATTGGGGCGGGAAACGGAGTACGGTTTGTTTTGATATGCGGGATAAAGCGTCAAGTTAAAGCGTGATGTGACATAGATTTAGCTGTGGCTTTACCCTTGACAGTTTATACAGCGATTAATCTTACTTCGCAAGGCTATGTTTTAAATGCGAGTTACTGTTACTTTTATTTTTGATCGTATAGTTAAAATATATAGTTTTATTCGATTTGCGCTTGATTTAAGCATTTTATTTCATTGTACTAGTGTTTACTATGGTTTTACATTGAAGATTTCTTTCATTTCCATTTCCATTCGTATTTTATCGATGAGCAGAAATAACCTTGTATTTTTTAATGTATTCTCCATATTTCGTCGTGGTGGCAATATGTGTAAAGAGGTTAGAACTGTATATTTAGTTTCTTGTCATACCAAACCAGGAAAGCAACAAATACTTATATAATTTGAACCCACAACTATGGCGTTTAGTGAGATCCATAAAAACTACACGTATGGTAATTAGTGTACCTATTACACAATAGTGTAATAAGTACTTAAAATAATATACTACGTGTTTTTTATTTAAAACACATAGTATATTCTATAGATCGATCCAACCATAAAAATATTATATATTTTCTACAAATTAACATTAAATTAAAATCTATGACATTCATTCATCATATATCATTGTAAATAACTTGAAATATTTGAAAGAAAACTTGAAACAGAAAAAAAGTCTTGTACAAAATTAAAGTATTCTGAGAATTTCGTGAACTGTAAAAAACAAGTACGTGCATATCGTATGTCAAATTATGGTCATTCAATATGACAGGTTTTATCATTATATAACTTTATGCAGAAAGCATATAGTATTACGCAAAATATGTAAAAGTAAATTGTATACAGCATATATGAAATAGCTATATGCGCGTATATTTAAAATATTTTTGTATATTATGTCTATAGTAAGACATTATAAATAGGTAGTACTAAAAAAATACAAATTATCGTATAAAAATATTTCTTTTAGCCAAATATATTAATAATTAATTTAATATTCCTTACAGCTACTTCGAGCTTTTTCTTGCCTAGGAGAAACCTAGTGTCAAAATATTCCGTTTTGTACTTCCCACCTGATGTTGAGATATTGTGTATTGAGTGACATAATTCAACGCGGAGCTTTGCCTTACGAGAGAAAAAATAAAAAATATATGTAATTATTCATCCAAATAGGTATCGTAGCCGCGACCATCGCATATCCGGATGGTCCAATCCCCCCTTATATTTAGGCTACTTTATTAATAAGTCATAAAACTGTTTATTTTGATTTTGATTAAACTTATTAAAAAAGTAAAATGACGGGAAAGTGGAGAACACTGTGTCAACCACACAAATTTTACTTTATGCAGGAACTCATAATGTTGCCTAAAAACAGTTACCAGTACACCTAGTTAAAAAGAAAATAATAATATTTTGTAAATATTTTAATCTACTGATATAATATTATTTCTTATTTACAAGAAACGAAACACATCCGTCAATATTCCGTGTTAGGCGCCTATCATGTTTGATTATGATGTCTCACGTTGAAATTACGAAGCGTGCTTGATAGTGTACTGTCACGAAAGAGTTATTGAGAACTTTTGTATTCACTTTATACTTAAGGTCAGGAAAATAACGCAAATTTATTTTGAAAATATAGTCTTGTTTCTTTAAAGCTGCTGGTAGCTGAGGCTGGGACTGACAATGCTGACATTTTATTTTAATTGACGATTCGAAAGTGCTTGTAACAGCCTATTTGAATAAAGAATATTTTAAATTGATTTGATAGGTGTTTTGGAAAACTTTATTAGTGTTTAGTGTTGTGCTAATAGTTGAGGTACTTTGTAGAAAACTTATATTTTGAAGTAACATTAAGGCAAAGCTAGGTGTGAAGTTTTCTTTTTACACGCATTTAGACGGAAATTGGAATACAAAGCGATTTTATATAGTTTCTCTATTCCGCAAAAAACAGTGAAAACAGTGGCGTGGAAGTAACTAATCAATTTATTTTTGCAAGTACATTTACTTAATATTTCATAGTAATAAAATTTTACATACAAAACAATGCACTTATAACATTCATAAGCTATAAATTCGATACCATAATGAAGGACAAGTTACGCATACCGAATTTGGAAAGGTCAAGACACCTTTCAACGAGATTATTAAATATTTTTACTGTAGCTTCCGTTTTATAGCATATATTTGTATAGTAAAAGAATACTATAGCATTCTCATGAAATTAATATATCAGGCTTTCGTGGTAATTGTTCCACGGGAATTGGGAACAACGTTAATTGTGGTTGTGTGTTCGATTCCCACTTGAGGAAATATTCAATATTTCTTATATATTAGCTGTTCCCGCGACTTCGTTCGTGTGAATGACGGAACTTAACCATGTTTTTTTGTGTAAAGCGCTGTTAAATAAAAACTTTTGATAAAGCTGATTGATTTTATTCAAGTAAAGACTATATAAGAATATTAATTCAAAATACGCACTACAACCTTTTAAACCTAATTCAGCAAAATTGGGTTTTACGGTGCAATAAAGTATTTCTTCTATCTATCTATCTAGTGGCTAAACAAATACTAGAGTTTAGTTAATTGTTTAAATTTGTAAAATAATTTTATATATAACTTTTATGACGAATACAATTAAGTAAACGCATCATACGTTAATTACAATAGAAAATGAGTTTTCTAATTCGAGAAAATCGTCCGCAAAAGAGGATATAATGTGAGATTAATAAGAGATTTCATCTAAGTTTATGTGTTATTCCATTACAGTTGTAATAAGATCGTAAATAATGTTTTGTAAAATTAAAAACATATTACGTATATGAAAGGTAGCAGACGGTAATTAATGGTTTCATAATTCTTCAAAGGTGTATCAAAGTGAAGTTTGTTTTGGTTAAAATATGTTCATTTGTATGTAGTCACGCCATTACTTGAGTATAACTATAATAATTTCATTTTCTTCTTTTATAAGTTTCTTAATACTTTGTAGAATTCTTATGAGAAATAAATTTAGAAAATCTCTCAGAAGCTTGAAAAAAATCATAAATGTGTTTTTTATTCGTAGCTAAGATAAGACAACGTGTGTCTGAGCAGTTAGTTTAATATATAGATTTCACAGCAAGAATAGTTTTTTGACTATTATTTTTCAAACATCTTTATAGTATTTTGTACTTATCCTGAATTGTTGTTAGCTTAACGGTTTTTCCCACATAGTAAAGTAGGCAGAGAGAACCTAGTGTCAAGACACTCCGTTCTCCATTTTCCCCTCTAAAAGGAGAAGCTGAACTCAACGCCGCATTTCGCGTGAATCTATGCCATTATGGCGTACGTCTGGCGTACGTCATAACGGATAGAGATTAAATTGGAATAAATTTAAATGTTTCATATTTTGCAGAGACTAATAAAAGCTTTGTCAGGTCGTTATGAATCACTTTATATCAATATTGTTATTTACTTTGTAATGTTATAAATTAAAGCTTTTTTCCACGTAATTTAATATATGACACTGTGAAGAATATTGCTGTTATATAGCTAACGTTCGTATCATTTAGGGAATACAGCGGAAATACTGAATCTTAGGAAGAACGAGGTTAACGATTTTGTGAGAAATTGGATATAATCAATCATTTTGAGGTAAAAATGTTATAAATTCTCTAAAATACCTGTACTTCAAGTTTTAACTGATGTAAGCGTGTAGTTGTTATGGAGCAACAGGTATTCATTAAACAAAGCAATCCCTGTATGGAAAATTCAAGTAGGTTATTTACATACATATAAAATGTACTTTGATAGATTTTATTAAATTATTATTAGGAAACATAGTATTGTTATTATCATTTAAAGCAAAGGTGAAAGATTAGAGAGGTAAACATCGTGAGGACCCCTCGGAGGGCGTGTATGAAGAGGTTGATGACGAGAAAAAAAGAAGTATGCAGGGACCGTAGAGTTTAACGCACCGTTCTCTGTGACTATCTATATCCATTTAAATAATAGAAACATATAATGTATGCAGAGTATCCGATTCTTATAGCTCTACACTATTTTACATAACAGTGAAAGCATAATATTTAAAAATAATAGCTACAAAAATTTAGATCGTTTTACATTTAGTATCATTCATTATAATCGGTGGAGTCATTTCTTCATGCTTCGCCTGCGGCTACACTGTGGGTTCATGGTGTAAGCTGTTGCTTGCTATGTTGTAATATGTAATACGTATCTCACTCGTTTTCTAACGTTCAAAGTATGTAAATTCCTTGCTTATAGTTTAATAAATTTTATTAGTTTTTGTTTTAAATTTTACTTCCAAGTATGTACGAGTATACGTATGTCTAGTAACAAATATTGTTCTCGACTATCAAAACGGAGACTTTACATAAGAAAAGCACAAGAAAAAATCTTTTTTTAAGTAAAAAAGCACTCTAAAAGCACTTTGTGCAAAATTCGAACGTAAAACTATGGACATCTCAAATATGTCACGTTAGTGTCGTGTAATTTACGTATACTAATTATAAAAGTATTTTTTTTTAATTATTTTATACTAGCGACCCGCCCGCTTTGCCCGCTTTGCTCGCTAGAACTACAGCTCTTTCGTGTTTTCGTCGGCCTTTTCGGAAAACAATGAAATTCCTGGAAAAACTAAAAATGTAGAAAAATGGATCGTATCTTCATCCCAAGACCCTCAAGTCTCATCACAATCAGTCCAGCGGTTTCGCCGTGATAACGTCACAAACAGATAGACAGAATGGATGTAGCGCTTAATATGTATTAAATAATATACAAATTTAAATTGTGTCCTTCACAATACAGCTGAACAAAACGTGTAACGCTCAATTAATATTGAATATTTTACAGTTAATTTTATTGTATGGTTACGTATTTCCTTTAATGGGGTGTATCCATAATGTCAGTAATATATCAATTTTTTAGATTTAGAAAATATTTTAAAAATTCTTATTATACACTTTTTTCAGCTTTACGCTTTTTTCTGCATTGCAGACTACGCTCTCCACTTTCCGACCGACTTCAAGACATCACGTGTTGCGTGGCGAAACTCAACGCCTCGCTTTATCTTTTCACCAGAGCGGAATTGTGAAAATAATTTAAATATAATCATTGCCCCGAATGGGAACCGAACCCATCTCCTGCGCCCATCACATTATATACACATCCTTCGTAAAGTAAACTTATTATAATTTATTATTATTTTTGAATATATCATATTGTATCAAAAAAACTATCATAAATAGTAATCGGAAATGCTTAATATAATTGTTTTTATAAACGTACCTACAGATAATCCACAAAACGTATAACGTATTAGTTGCAAATACCCACTAATATAGATAAACCTACATACAACTCTTGTCCAATTAAGAGCTAGTACAAGCCATTTATGTTGTAAATTTATCTTAACTAAATTCAATTAATTCAGTGAAATAAGTAAATTGTTCTTTGATTCATTGTGTACGTTTCGATAACGGCATTAAGAAAGTAATAATTTATGATAGAATCTCGAAGAAATTGCGATTGATTGTATTAGAATTTAAAATTGAATTATTGCAGTGAAATGTTGGTATAATTTTCAAAGATTATGTTTTTTTTCGGTGGGTTAGTAATGGTAAAGTGTGCAAAATGAGTAAACTCTTTTCGAATGTAAAACAAAAATTCTTTCCTATTATTTTAGGTGTTTGGATCATCTCATTTGTCGTTCCATTGCATACTAAAGTGCTACCTACGCCTATATTTCAAGGCTTATATGGCTCCGTATGTGGATCTAATTTTGAAAATTATCCGACAAAACTTCGGTTTTTAGAGGACAAGAAAAGAAAGCCATTTCTTGAAATTTTACATAGAGGGAGATGTAAAAAACTGTGTCAGATTTATGCCCCAGTTTGCGCCAGCAATTGGAAAACGTACTACAATGAATGCCAACTGCAATATGCAAAAAGGGATGATGAAAATTTATATAGTAGATTTAAGGGTGAATGTCCTTTATCTCTTTTGTTAGGATCAAAGGATGTGACTCCATTGATCAATGAAGCTAACGGTTCACGTGAAGTGGATATTTTCTCGAACATTTCAAACAAATGCGATTTACAATATTAATTTGTAAAATTCAAAAAATGTATTTATATTTTTATGTTCCTATTGTAAATGAAACACCAGTATGACAATGCCATCCATGGATTCTTTGCGATATATTCGCCAATACATATTATTCGAATTTTTAACGTAATAAATTTATTAACATTTTTTTACATTTTTAAATTTATACTGAATATAAAATCTAATTACTTTTTAATTTTTGATTTATTAATTTCGATAAATTTTAGTTCATCACTTTCACAGAAGTAATCTTGAAATATTAAATTAAGTTTCAAATCATATGAAAGTAAAATGTGAATAAAATAAAATAATTATAACGTAGAAATATTGAATAGTTCTTTTAAAAAAGGTATCAAGTGGAAATAATTAATCTTCTTAAAAATTACGACCTAGAACCATTAAAATATAATTTTTTTTTTTTAATTAACATAAATAAAAGTAATTATTTACGTAATGTATGCATTTAAGGCTCCCGGGTATTAGGTATTTATCTTAAAAGTTAATTTCTTCATTCCTTTTCTGAAATCAAACATAATAAGTATTATTTATTATAATTTTTATTTCCTTTTTTTAATTGTTTCATCGTACAATTGGTATGTAGAGGAAAACTAGTATATTTTAGGCCTATTATTATTAGTTGAAATATGACAAGAGCCACATTTCTATTTAATATATATATATATATAGGTATTTCTTTGGAAGGAATTTATGAAACTTCAGAAATTCCTTATATGGAAATTACTATCCTTTAAAAAAGAAACAGCTTCACGCTTTTCTCCACAGACCGGGCTTTTGGAGAAAGAAGTGTCAAGACAGTCCGTTTTCTTTCCGCCCGAATTCGAGTCATTATGTAGTAAGTAGTGAAAATCAACTTTGCGCAACTTTGATCAATCTTTATCCAGAATGGAGAATTAAGTCGATTTGAATACAATCTTACCCTGGAAACCGAGTGAAGGTCTCACAATCTGTTTCATTAAATGTTTGTCAGAGAGAATCTAGTGTCTGTCTTGATACTTCTCCATTTTTTGTCCTAAATCAATACATTGCTTGTCGAGTGGCGGAACTGAACGCCGCGTTTTGTCTTAGGTAGCAGAGCACAGATATGAAAATATACTAAATATAAACATTCCCCGAGTGGGAATCAAACCCACAACCAATCGCGTTTACATACAGAGGCTGTCCTACTGGTTTTCATAGATAAATATATATCAAAGCTATAATTACAGCTGTTCGTAGGCCTGCAGTGTTTCGAGTGTATCCCTCATATTATGATTCATATCATTTCCGGGAAAAGATTTTTTTTCAAAATTAAAATCAGAAGTAAAGCTCTTGCCAGGTTTCAATTGTTGTTTAGAATTCATGTCTATTAATGTTTGTATAGATTCTGGGCAACGACTTGTTGATAGAACTTCGAGATTTGGATCTACTAAAAGCTTATCTTGTTGGAAATCGCATATGTTACCATAGGTTTTCCCATTCGATGCACATATCTCGGTATATTTTTTTATGTCTTCATATTTGCATGGAACAATCGAATAAGTATTGACGTAATAAATTTTTACAAGTAAAATTAATAATGTAGCAAATCCTAGAAAATAAAATACGAGTTTTATTATTGTTTAAATATCTCTAGAAGAAGATTTCAAGGAATGATCATATTTAAATTATTTTAAATTCTCCCCTCTGTTGAAAAGACAAAGCGCGGCGTTGAGATTCGCCAATCAACAATCAAGTTTCAAACGGGTAAAAGCGGGTAAAAGCGTGAAGCTGAAAAAAAAATTTTTTATCTTACCCGTTATTAATAACATTTTTATTGCACAAAATCTCTTCGTTAACGATCGTCGTCATACGACCGATAAGAATGAGTGAATTAAAACCATTTCTTTTAGAAAATTGAAATTACGTACAGATGCATAAAAGGAATTGCTTAATTAATTCATTAATCAAGCGCCTATGTTATACACAAAGAAATTGATGAAGTGACATTTAACTACTGAAATCGAGATATTGTGGATAATTTATAAAAGAACATATTTATAATTTATTATTATCTATATTGACATATATAATTAAATTGTAACTTATCGCTGAAATTTACGTGGAAGATATGTGAGAAAAATTATTATTGGCCCATGTCCATTTATCAATGTAATACAACCCAAAACAATGATTTTTAATTTTTTTTTTTCTATTTTCCTCTGTATCTGTTTGTATATGCGTTTGTACACGCTAATCTCAGAAACGGCTTATCTGATTAAAATGCAATTTTGACTGTTGTATTTTGGTACACTTCCCTCAACATTTAGTGTTTATTTTATTTTAAACAGTACGTATATAAAAGTTACAATTTAAACTATAAATTTAAGCAAGTTTGTGATTTAAGTGAGGACGCGGGCGGGCGAAAGAACGAAATACTTATAGTTGTGTAGTTTACTCAGGCGAAGCGGGTCGCTGCTTATACATAAGTTGATAATTTCATAAACTGTTAAAATATATATCATTGATGTATGAATATTATACAACATTTATGGTTTTAGATATTCATTTGCTATATATATATTTATTTGTGGGAAAGCTAGATAAAGAACTTTAAGTATATAGTGACTCCGTCACTATTCACTTCACCTCTTATGATTGTGGAGAATGGAGTGTCTTGACAATAGGTTCTCTCCGACTACCCTGCTATGCGGGAAAAAGCGTGAAGCTGTAATGTATATTTATTAGAATTCTTCAGTTCATTATAATGGACCCTTTAAAGTTTATATATAGTTGTCACTTATAAACATCTCTCATTTGTAATAAAAATACAGGTAATTAACATACATACATTCTACATAGAAGCAAAAGAAATAATTCTGGGTCATCTTAAGAACCCTACTTTCATAAGTAGGCAAAGAATTTAAAAGATATACTGTAATTGAATATGCACCCCTAATTTTTTTATTTATTATTACGAATTTTAAATGCTTTTTACGATCCCATTACTTTTATCAGTGGCTCTGTGTTCCCGAAGAGTTTCAGTGTTTGTAATTACCTTTATTTTTAAGTTGCATTTTGTTTATTAATTTAATTTAATATATTTAACCTTCTAGTAGCCCTAAAGTATATTTTCCGTTTTTGAATGTATGTCAAACAATTCAATAATACATAGCTGAATATTCATATTGAAATGAAATTTAATTACTGCTTTAGTATTTGATTATTTATAATAATCAATATAATTATACAATTAAAATCAAGGTTGGATAAATACTTCAGTTTATTTTTATTTCACAATGATAATTTTTAAATTTCTTAAATATATTAAATTAAGCGGGTGCAGCGAGATGACCATACTGCGCCGTCGATTTTTAAGAAAAATAACAGTTTATTAATAAATAATAATATATAGTAGATAATTAATATTTCATTTTTATAAGATGACCGAACTATACTTACCATCTAATATAATTTTAATAAGCTGTTATTTCGTTATTAAAAATGAAAGTCAACGCTTTAAAGAGAAAATTATAATATAAACATATAATTGAACAATATTTACAATTGTTTATTATTGTATAGTATATAACTTTAGTATCAAATTTTTCTGTTATGATGGCTATTTGAGCGATACTTGCGAAATTCACAATTGAAACACATACAAAGGTATGGCTTGTACCTTCATTTTCTTTTGGTAATTTTCAGTTTTATCGTTAAACTTGAGTATATTTTTAGAATTTCTTATTTTAGTAATTTGTGATGCCTTTATGTAGCCGCGTAAGTTAATTTTTATAAGACATGGGCCGTCGTGTAAAACTGCCAAGTCGCGGTCTTCAGCTTTTGCGCGTTTAAATTCACATATATTATCATACGTTTTACCGTCCGTGGCGCAAACGGGTTGGTTTGAAGGGCAATCCCAATTAAGAGCGTAGATGTTTTGAATACACGACAGAAGAAGAACTTTCACTGAAAGTAAAGTTAATTGAGTGTAAGATTATATGTTAAATGCAAACTACATACATGTTGAGAAATTTTAAATAATTATAAACTGCTAGCTCCGTATTTTGTCACTGAAGGGATAATCTAAATAATACGCCTTTTTAATTTTTGTTGACCGAAAGTCAATTTCTATAGCAATTTTCTTATCAAATCAATAATGTTAAATTTGGATAATTAGTTTTTGTTTATCCTAATAACTATTATATAAAACTAATTTTTAATAGAAATATTTTTTTCAAAGTTATATAAGAAAAAAAATTTTATAACGTATACTTACGCAGCAACAACATGATTATGTACTTTATTTTATTAAAGGAAAATTCATAGTATTTAAGTTATAGCATGAAGCGTATATAACACGAATACATGTTAGCATTATAGCCTTTACCAGCAGCTCTCAAACTATGGGTACCTCCAGGACTAAGTCGAATATTGAGTGGACCCTAAAACAGACAAAAAAAATCTTTAAAAAATGCCTTCCAAGTGTTATTTTTTAACAGTCTTTTTATTATATTGGTTTACACTTATTTTATTTCTCCAATGGGAATAAATAAGACGGCATTAAGCAATAATATCTCAGTTTTTCATTATTTTAACTCTTTTAACCGGATTAATCGCATATATTTTGGTATTTGTAAATATATATTTTTGAAAATACAACGTTTCGAATACTTTACAGTAGTCCGTGGTTCACTCGGATAGAGTCTACCGCGCCATTTTTCCGGTAGAAATAGTTTAATTTAAAATGATGTTAAGAAGTTTTGTGAATTTGAGTAGAAATAATATTTAAGTTTTCAATATTTCTAAGACTACTAAGAGACGCGGCGCATCTAATTTGGGAGCCTCTGGTCTATACAGTAGTAGTTATTAAAATTAACATACGATAAAAATTTCTCAAATTTACAAGTAACTTGTTCATACTGTTCATCTTATCATATTTTCTGTTTTTAGTCTCGTTATAAATATGACGCTTGTAATTCACATAATATGTTAAATAAATTAAGTTTTTTTCTATTTTGTTGTCATATCTTCACATTGGAAAAAGGTGGGGTTCAAAATGATTATTTAATATTTTTAATAATGTAATAAAAGTGCTTAATAAAAATATAGGTTTTTTAATAAAAAAATTGAAGACATTTAAAAATTATATTGATGAAGTGTAGTGGGTGATATAATTTACTATTGTGTTTTGAATGAATTTAAAAGCTTTTGCTATTGGTAGATTAAATAGCAAAAATAATGTAAAATAATATAAATAAAAGTGATTCAATAACAAAAAGTATTCTGGCCCATGAGGGGATCGAACCCGCGACCTTCGCGTTATTAGCACGACGCTCTAACCAACTGAGCTAATGGGCCTATATACGGATGTTCAAAATATGGAAACTTTTTTCAGCTTTTCAATTATGTTAATTGACATTACTTTTTGTTATTTCATTTGTCTGACACGTCGACACGTGGTCAAAATTAAAATATAGGCTCATAACTATTTATTGCCTTTCTTTATAAGTCAATTTTTTTTTTATTTAGGCCATCGTGTCGCAGTGGGACAACGCCTGTCTGCAAACGCAAATACGATTGGTTGTGGGTACGATTTCCACTCGGGGGAATGACTGTATCTAAAAATATTTTCATTTCTCCGCTCTGGTACCTAAGACAAGCCGGATTTTGAGTCCGGGAATAGCGTGAATCTAAATTAGGATACAATTTTGGATAAAACATTCTTGTAAATTTAATACTTATGTTTATTGAGGTAAACTTATATTAAGATTTTGATGACAGGTGGTCAGACCCAATGTCCTTAGTCGCATTCACGGTCGTTGCATTGGCGATCACAACATATGGCAACAGATCGTGTCCCTTTCACATAGACATTATTCTTATGCGGTAAGAATTTGTTTAGAATGGACCATCTAGTTTTATCACAAAGTTTTATAAGAAGTTGTCATTAGTATAAGTATTAATAATTATAAATATGTGTAAATAAAATAATAAAATATAATTTAACTTCGTATATGTTCTGCTTATAGAATTATAAGAAAAGATAACGTAATTTACAGATACTCCATTATCCACTCTCCGTCCAATTTAAAGACATTTAAATGGCTGAACTATATGCGTGTTTTCTACTAGTACTTATTCCCCGAGTGGGGATCAAACTCACAACCATAGTGGGGCCACGCAGGCATTGCGCTACCATGGATTATGATTTTTTTATGACATAGAAATCTCGCGAAATATTGTATACCTGATAACATATCTAACTTCCTTTTTAATGTTTTGACGTAATGTGTAAGAATGTATATTTCAACTCAATACAATATTTCAAGGTATCATTCCCACGCTAATAATTATAAATCAGTATATATTATTATTGAATTATCAAGTATGTCAGTTGGTGTGTTAATAGTGTTTTAAATAATCATAAAATTCTTAATTAACATAGAGAAGACTGTTTATAATGATATCAAAGTATAAACATTATTATATAATATTTTATAACAATTTTACTAGATTACCACTATTTATTTATATTTTATATACTTTTTTATAAAATATTAAGATATTTATTTTAACACGCTTGTATTGGCTTTACCTATATCTATCTATTGCTTTCAATATCTATCTATTTATGTAACTATAAATAAAAATAAATCTTGCTAAGTTATTTTGACCTACTTCATGCCATCCGATTTGCTTGAAAATTTGCAGACATACCCGGTTCCGATGACAATACTTGTTTTTTAACTGTTGTGGTACTATTATTGTTGCAGTTGCATAATCCATTGCCATGCCATGTGTACATATAACAAAGTAACATCTTTTACAATTTTTGTCCGTCTGTTTGTGCGGGTAATCTCTAGAACGTCTAGACCGATTTTGACGGAACTTTCACTTGCAGATGCTGCTGTAGTACAGAGTAAATTAGATTTTTATTTTAGAATTGGACGCGGACGAAGTCGCAGTCACAGCTAGTTCGTATAATTAGAAGTTATTAAAATGTTCTTAATAAGAAAATTGGCCAATAAATATTTAAAACATTTAAGAAAGATATGAACTCCATTGAACCATTGAACGCTAAAGTGAACTTTAAAGGTTGCGCAGTTATTGGAATTCACAACACGAGCGTTTTTTTTTATAAAGTGAATTTTAATGCCATAATGCTTGTAGGTGCATAGTCACTTTATATTTATATAATTGTATAATTTACATGACTAAAAGTATAGAATACCTTTAAATAAGTAGGAAGCAAACATTTTACTTGGCGGCTTTTGACTGGTCTATATCTTTAAGAATTCTGACACTGATGTTTTTTGTGTTAACCAGTGACAATTTTCTACTTGTAATTTTATAAAGATTTTTTAGTCTTCTTATTGTCCTAGGCACATTTAAGATCAGATAACCTGGATATATTATATCGTAATTTAAAATACTTAAGGTATTGGAAGCTTCAGAGATATTCTCTTAAGCTTTACTGATTGAGTTACAAAATAGATAAAATAAACCTTACATTCAGCGCCAAGTATAAATCTTTACCTATATGTATCCATAGTGTATAGGTACAAGTATTTTTTATAACATTTCATAATATGGCCATCGTGGCGTAGTGGCGTCTGGCCGTAAACGCAATTGGTTGTGGGTTTGATTCCCACTCGAGGGAATGATAATTATTCAAAACATAAAAAAAATCACCGCGGCATTGACTAAGCGCGGCGTGGATTTCAACACGCAATGTCTCGGTTTCGGGCGAAAGATGGAGACCGGAGTGTCTTTACATTAAGTTCTCTCTAAAGACACGTTTTTTTTTGTCAATAATAACTTTAAATTTGTAATATCACCTTAAAATTTGTAGTAGAAGACCTTTCAATTTGTGACAAAAAAAGTTAGAACCATTTGTTTATTAGGAATAAATTACAAACAGGTACCGTTCAGGTTCTAGACAGTTTACATAATCTATTACGCCTGTGTATCTTAATTCACAATTCATGGACGCAATTACTTGCGTTCTCGGATGCTTAAACGCCTTATCAACGTCTGGTGCTCGTGACGCTCGAGAGGGAACTCGCAGAGCTACGGTCACGACTTCGCTCGATATTCCAAAATGTTAAGTAGGCGCGAACGAAAGTGAACAAATGCCATTGTTTAAGGAACAGGTGCTATGTAGATAGCAACCTTCGTAATCCGACACCCACAGACATTTGGAGGAACCGTGTAAGTTATATAAGTGTTACAACATTCAAAATTTTGCGTTGCCAGTCTCATCGTGTATTTATAATCAATTGTTTGCATTGTATTTAATATATGTTATAGTATGTTAAATATAATGAGGTCTTGGGATTTCAGGATCTTACACATTTTAAATGAAACTATTTGACTGGATTAATCGTGTATATTGTGTACATTTGGTAGATTTACCTACTGTGAACAGGGACTACTGCAAAGTGTTCAGAACGTCGGATTTTCAAAAATGTATTTTCAGTTATCAAAATGTACGCGATAGTATAGAATAGTTTTATTTAAATATGTAAAATCTATTTAGTGTGAAATTATTCATAGTAAGGAACATAGTATTAAAACACCTTACATTTTTTTATTTCCTTATTAATATTAATAAGTTTAATATTCAACTTCAATTGACTACGACTTGATTACGGGGTAACAGGATGCAGATTATTTGATAGTAAGAGAAAAGCTGATTACATCGATGGGAAGGCCGATGGAACCGAAGGAAACGAATGACAGTGATACCATCAGTGAACTTATCAGACCCTTGTCTAAAACAGAAACAGTAGTTATTGTTTAAAATCGTATCAATGCGGATATATCAATACTTTCTACTCTATACAGGAAAACGACAATTGAATTTATAAAATCAGACGCACGGGCTCTAATCCCAGTGCATTCACATTTTTATACGTTTTCAAAATATTTTTCATGTCCTGTATGTCCTGTTACTGAATGTGGAGTAATACTTTAAAATGTACCGTAAAATCTTTAATAGTTATCATAAACACATAAATTAGTGGATAACCGTTGAATTTAGCCAACCCAATGTGAGTTTCGAAAACGTCTAAAGGTTCTGTTATATAACAAATGTTTGCTTGTGCAAAAAATACATATTGTTGCGAACAGTTACAAGCTTTCAATACAAAATTTATTATAAATTATTAAAATAATGAATTATCATAAGTACCTAGAAGCTATTGTTGGTTTGCGGAGAAAAGTATTTTTTAAATGTACATATTTTCCGTGTCTGGTTAGTTTAAATATGGCGTTGACTTCCGCCACCCTAAAAGCAATGTATTTTAAATTTGGAAAGAAAGTGTAGAACAGATCACTACGGCCTTTGTGCCTTTTCCTGAACGAAGCACAAATCATGGGTTGTATAAGTGGCTATTGGCTTGTACATAGATCAAGATATCCATATAAGTAGAGTACCAACTATGTTAAAACATCAATGGCAAGCGTACTACATTTAGACATGAAAGCTTTGACATGGAGATTTGAAATAAATACCAATTAAGTAATAAAACGATTCGTTACGACTATCAATGTTTTGTATGCAATTAATAAGTTCTTAATTATATATATATACGTACATAATTAATCTCTTCGTGAATGAAATTAAACTTATTTGTTGTTTATTTTTTAACAATAAAGTTTTTATTATTTATTGTCACAGATTCGGGCGGAAAGTGTAGAACGGTTATATTTTATTTAATAAAACAGGAATCTGTCTAAACACAGTCACACTTTTATTTAACGCCTACAATTAAATTACTTGTAAGTGCGCGTTAATTAAGCACCTTGTGCAGTTTTTAATTGGAGTGGTCGGAATGCTTGAGTCTAGTGAGATTAATGACGATATAGTGGCGCAGTGGGGACAAATCAGACTAGAAGCCCATGGTTTCAAGTTCTAATTTCGATTTTACGAAACAATTTTATATCTTTCGAAAAGAGGTTTTTTTGGTGGAGTTAGATATAGATTGGCGGTAGTTTCCATAATTTTTTTTTTAGTTTTACCTCTTGTCTCTAGCGGTGTAGTCAGAGAGAAAGGAGCGCCAAACGCTACGGTCCTAGAATACTTCTTTCATCCGGGGGCTCCTCGCGCTTTTTACGTGACCTGCTTCCAGTACCGTCAATACCGTGTTCTTGAAGGTCAACTGAGGTCCCCTCTACCTCTATTACCGCTCAATTATCAATGAAAAGAAAATTATAATCGGTGGTCACGAATTTCTTGCATATAGAGAAAATACTCACACGGGAGGCGTAAGCCGATAGAAAAGGCAGTTAAAATTAGTATTTGCATATTATAACATAAGTCAATTAATACTTATGCAAATACTAAATGTAATTTATTTCTCAATGGAACTAGTGTCCCAAAATAAATATTATTTCATCAAATGTATCGTTGCAACATTATAATGTAATGTGAAGCAGGTATTCATATCCACTCCAAGCAAATATTTTGCGAAATGAGAATTTAAAAAAAAATGTTACCAGACGTGCATATATTTATAATACTGCGATGTCATAATAATTTTGCATGCTCTAATAATCCACGGTCTTGATATTGAAGTTTCCATTAACCTATTATATTATTTTAATATGTAACGCTAACTTTACAATATATGAACTGGGAAATCATAGCTATATGCATATTTATGCGTAATCAAGTCTGTATGTAATATTTATTTTAATACAAGTATCTGCCCGCAACTTCGTTTACGTTGGCCTAATGAAAAAAACCGTTCCCATCAAAATACCTATCACGCTGAACAACTTGTATTAAGGGACAATTTCCTTACAACTGATCTATTGTGGTTCTACATCAGATGGTCCACTCTTCAAAATCAATTATAATCTGTCTAAGTTTAATAGCTATACAGGAAAAAAATTTGTTTTTACTGCTTTTTTTAGTATAGATTTTTTTTAGTATACGACGATAGTAAAGATAGATTAACATGCATTTTCACATTTCGTAGAATAGACGTAGAGCACCTAGTGGCAAGTCATTATTTGATGTACGTACAGCCCATTTTAAGGACATTAAGAGTTAAATTGGAACTTGACGTTGAGTTATCGTCCTATTTCTTTATCCAGCCAGTTCGAAATAATACGTAACAACCTACTTATATATACCATAAATACTTAGTCTTGCCATAAATACTGTTACATAGAAAAACAAAATTTTTTTATTATACGTTACATTTACTACTATTACAGTGTGTTAGTTTACATCATTAAAATAAAACCATAAAAATGTATTTCTTTTGGCTGCAATATAGTCCTTTAAACGTTGAAACCAGTTGTCAATAGCAGCACACACTATTTCTATGGAAAATCTCTTCACTGCCAATCGTATGGATTATTTTAGGAATTCCAAATTATCATGGCGTTTACAACAAGCCTTACTTTCTAAAATTAACCATTAATCATAATCCAATGGATTAAGATCAGGACAAGTTGACGGCCAGTCCTCAGCTCGGATGAAGCCCGGCACGTTCGTTTCTAACCCAGACTGGGTGGATCGAGCTTTTTGATCCGTCACCGAGTCTTGCTGAAAGGACAATTCTAGGTTATTGAACATGTTAAAGAACGTAAATACCTTCCCAAGAATGGTCTCTTACCGATGTTTTGATATCTTTTTCAAGTCATAAGTCATCTTTTAAAATATGCGACTTAGTTCTAGGTGCTATTTTCATCTTGTGAGATAAAAGATTTCTTCGAATTTTTACCGTTTTGATCGCCTTTTTCGTACGAACACTACGGGACCGTCCATCTTATTCTGTCACAAACACAGTAGGTTTCCTAGTTCCTATCAATAACCTGGTACACAAACATTTCACTAATACCAAGCGTATAGAGGATTTTAAAAATTGTATTTGGCACCACACCTACTTTATGTAATGCAATCACAGCGATTCAGTTCTCTTTATCACCCCACTCCATTTTAATATCACAAAATATTTAACAATATATTGGCACGATAATAAGAAAATACAATGAACAATCATATAAAAATTACAGATTCAAAAATTAAAAAGTTTTATTTTGTATATTTTTTATTGTTACAGTATTTATTGGCCAGACTAAGTTTATATTGCTTTGATACAATAAGAACTCATGTCAATTGCTTTTAACCTCATATACATATCAAGTGCGTTACTATGACAATTAGACCTACAAGATATTTAACAACTTTATATTTTGTAAAGGTTTATATACGCTTAAGTTACACTAGTGTAGTTACTTAATAGTATAGGGCCAGTATCACTAACTTTACGACTAGCTTAATCTTCAAGACAAAAGCTTCATTAATATTTATTACATTAGAAATCTGTAGACTCCTGTTTTCTATTCTTTTCATCTTCATTCATTGATTCACATAGGTCAGTCAACTGGCATGACGTATACAATCGAAACTCATTCACACCCTTCTGTGAAACGGCGCTATAAGAAAACTTTCTTTTTCTTTGATAGCCAAATGTTTTGTTATATTCCCTTCGCTCAAACTTCCATATTGGAACACACATAGTTGAGTAATACGATTGCAGTCGGGATAGGTCTTTGACCAATACCTAAAATGGTTAAGAAAGTTTGCACAAAAACATGCTGCAGACTACGCCTTTGCAGGGCTGGCGATATAATGAAGTCATATTTTTATAAATTGATTTTATTAAAAACACATTACATATAATTTAATTTTATAAATAAACAATATGCTTTCAATATTTACGGTATGACATAGAATTCACGTCCCTGTTTCGAGAAAAGAATATAACTGTGGATCAAGTAAAACGCTACTATAAGTGTCTCCTCTCAGCATAGTTCTTACGTTACTTACTGACGTTGTTAAAGAGGCATACAAAGGAGAAGGGAAAAAATACATCATTAGATGATAAATGTATATGTCAACTGTAAAAAATATTGATTAGATTAATTATAAAATGTATAGGGACACGTTGAAGTCATCGTGGCACATTGATAGTGGGTTCGATTCCTACTCAGAGTAACGATTATATTTAAATTATATTCATGTCTTCGCTCTGGTGCAAGACGAGAGATGTTCCGGCACTCAATACGCAACGTCCCGTATACGGGCGGAAAGAGGACAACAGAGTGTATTGACACTAGGTTCTCTCTCACTACACTACTACGTGCGGGAAAAAGCGTGAAGCTCGTATTTTTATATAATATATATCCATTTACAATAATGTAAATGGCAACCCTACGGCCCTAGGCTCATAACTCAAGTAGATCTCGAATCGACACGATGAGGATTTACAATGCGTCTCGTAATGTTATTGGTAAAAGTTATTTTACTGGTGTCGTGTTATAGTTAACTAACAAACAAGCCCACACTTTCCAACTGATACTATATTTGTTACTTTATATATTATTATTGTTTCAGGTACGTTTACTGTTTCAATGCAAAGTTTAACAAGTCAAATACGATTGGATTTGTAAGTATAGTAAAATTTAATGATGTCTTCATTAGTTTTTGATATAATAACGTCAGCTCATTTTATTCTAAAACTTCAAAAGGTTTAGTGATATTTTGGTTACAATGTATAAAACTCCATGAACAAAAATCATAAAG
The DNA here is from genome assembly GCA_038994665.1 of Podotricha telesiphe. NCBI lineage: Eukaryota > Metazoa > Arthropoda > Insecta > Lepidoptera > Nymphalidae > Podotricha > Podotricha telesiphe. The sequence continues at coordinate 141,199 of JAOYRR010000161.1, read as the reverse complement.
AAAATTACAAATTTACATTTTAAATATACAGTTATAAGCTTTATTTCACATACACCTACCTTATTATACTATTTTAATTGTAAGAATTGGGATTTCAAATGCAAATTTTGAACTTATTGTCATTTGTCATACTAAAAAGCACTGTCGCTTTAATTTTTCATCATAAATTAACATTATTATTAAAAGCGAAAATGATTTAGAATTAAAGCAATACTACTCTAAACTAAATAAGAAATAGAAAGCTTTTTATTTTAAAGTAACAATATTTTAAATAGCAGTAAAAGTAAAATAAATAAATTAATCAGATAAATAGATATTATGACAGCCCATTTAACTCATTGCATTGAATATATCACTTTCACCGAACTTCAAACGTCAATAGATATGAAGACGGTAACCTTTTAACAGTTTAATTCTAAATGAAATAATAAGCTTAATAAAATATTTCTTTAAGAGAATAACTAACAAAGCAGCTGTCATGACTTATTGCCTGGTGCCTGTCATTATATGAGTGGCACGCCTTTATGGCGCCTTCTGTGAAAAGCATTTGCGATTAGTCGAGATTCCGATGTCTTAGTAACATTTTTTTTATGATATATAACTAGAAATAAAATGAAATCCTGACGAGTTCGTCGATGTATTGCAAATGCGAACAAAATTGTAATATTGAGATGATTATGGCATTTCTCTTCGTTTCTACTTTACTACACATTTCGTTTCTTTAGGCAAAGAGCAGCTAGTGTTACTAGACACTGTCCCACTTAACTCCACTAAAGTGGTATATTATGAATACCACTCAATTTTTATACGTTTTCTGAAAATATATTTTTAAGTTTGTGATTAACACTTAAAATAATGTTAAAAATATTTAATAAAAAGCATTCTCTCTTGCCAAACGATTGTTCGTAGAATAGTCGTTGGGTAATAGAAATTTTTATTTTTTAACATTTTAAAAGTGTTATTCGCACACTGAACTGAACGCATGGCTTAGCGGTCAGAGCGCTTGAAAGGTTTTCAAGAGGCGCGGGTTCAAATCCCGCTGCGTTCAAATAACTGCGGCGTTGAGTTCCGCCATTCAACACGAAGTGTCTCTAATTTGGGCCTAAATAGAGAACAAAGTATCTCACTGCCTACACTGCTATGCTTTAAAAAGCGTAAAAGTATGTCCAATATAATTAACCTTAAATAACAAAAAACAAGATGCGCAAGAAACCTGTAAATAGAACTTTCGTGTTGCAGTATTTAAACACTTCGATATGGTTGTTGTTACATTTGGATTCGTGACATGCTCGCCTTTTTTGACCTGATTTCAATTGAGAAGAATAATTTATCTTAACAAAAATGCAGCGTCTCAGGGTTATATAATTGTTACCTAACATAACTAACTTTGCTAGAAATGTTTCATACATGTGCATGTTTGTACATGTAGGTACTTATGTAATATGTCAATATTTTTTTATAGCCTTAGTTACTTATTGTATTTAATTAGAACTTTGATTCTATAATATAAACGACGATATCTAACAAGTTATTTTTTTTTCATTCGTTCAGTTTTGATGTACATGTACATTTTGTATAATTATATATAAATTTTAATTTTGGAGCATTAAACTACATATCGCATCGTATTGTATTTATTTAAAGTAATGCGAATACTGCTCTTGATTACTGAATACTTTATTAATTTTGTCCATACTTAGTCTTGCCATTGTTACAAATAAACCAAAAAATGAGTTATAGTACGCAACATTAATTATTATTACAGTATTAATACATTCATATTAAACCATTAAAAATATTTAAAGCTTATTCGAAGTGTTGCAATATATTCATGCCATTGGCTTCAAACAGTCTTTTAAGCGTTAAGACCAGTTATCACAGCACAGCACGCACTCTTTCTATGGATTGTTTTAGGGACTCCAAATTATTATGGCGTTTAGAACAAGCCTTACTCTCTAAAACTAACCATAAATCATAATCCAGTTGATTAGTATCAGAGCTGAGATCGAGCTTTATAACCCGGCGATTTCCCGATGCCGATTGCCGATTCTAGCTGAAATAACCATTCTTGATTGTTGAAAATAGTGATGTTAAGGGGTTTAACTACCTTCTCAAGAACGGTATCTTGATACATTTGTGCCGATGTTTTGATACCTTTTTCACAAAAATAAGTCACAGTCACTCCTACCTAGATAACACTCTAACAAACCATTACCGAAGTTGAATAATGCCGACGTTGTACACTGTTAACTAATTAGGAAGCTTCTTCAGAGCTATCAACATAATATTGTTTGTTAGAATTACTAGATTGTAAAAATTTTGTCATCCGCAAACAAAATTTTTCTGAGACCTCCCTTTGCGTACCGCTTAAGTACTTGTTTTGATTTCGGTTCTCTTTATCACCCCCACTCTATTTTAACATCACAAAATATTTTATACTGCCGCGTAAATAAGAAAACACAATGAACCATCATATTAAAATGACAGATTTAAGATTCAAAATTAATATTTTGTTTATTTTTAATTATAACAGTATTTATGGCTAGGCTAAGTATTCACATTTATTTACATTCTTACATTTAACAAGTTTCTATTAAGACCTGTACAATTAGTCATTTAATATGTAGCACTATATCATTGCATTGTGACAAATTCTGATTGAACTAAATGATTATGGTTTTTAATTCCACACGTCCGTATCTAGTTTGTTGCGACTAGATGTGGGCTTAGATTCCGTCACCGAGCAGCTAAGTTTCTTAATAAAAGTAATATGGAAATTAAAATATTTTATATATACCTATGCTTATGTTTGTTTAATAAAATGTATTTTATTATATATACCGGGACCAAAAAGTGTATTTTATTATAAAGCAATAAATAAATTCAAAAATATCGAATAGATTTAAAAATTCTCGTATAATAATTTTGATAACATACGAAATAACATACGCGTTGGCGTAGCAACGTGTACCTACATATATTACTTTATATAGCTGTATATATTCATTGTTTTCTAATGCATTATTAATCAAACTTTTGAGTTATCTCCTTGCCATAAACTGTGCCTATTTCATTCCACGCATTTTATATATATATATACATATATGTACGAAATATGTACGAAACTAGCACACACTCGCGGCACGGACATCTTAATATTCCTTATAAGTTCTAAATTCTAGGTCTCACGGAGCTGGTGAGATTTACAGGGAAAGCTATCGACCTCGAATGTTTTCATTAAATCCCAATGCATGCTTAATGACTATGTTTATCCGCTCAAACGTACAATTATGTTTTCTTTTGTTTCCTAACACTTTCAATATATAAATGAGTAAATGCTTATATCGTTTACAATTTGCTTTACACTTTTTATTATATTTCTTACATATATTTTCGAGACCATCGTGGCGCAGTGGTGTCTGTGAATGTAAACGAGATTGTTATATGAATCGCGAGTAAGGCAAGGCACTCCATCCCGTAACTTAGGAGTTCGAAGAGTTCGAAGCTTGTTCGTATGGTGTATGTCGAGGCCGAGGAATCAGAATGTTGATGTTACATTCTACAGTCATCGTTCTATCGTAAAGCTATTGATCTCGCGCTTGATTTATTTCCGGTCGTACCAATAAAGCGTTTTATGGGATTATAAGAAAATATGTATACAAACTATACTTGTTCTAGCGAAGTACATAGTTATTAAAAATCCTTTTGTATTTTATATAATAAGTTATATAGACGTTTTTTGGTAAAATCAAAATCATCGTGGCGCAGTGTGACAGCGTCTGACTGTAAAATTTTTATTTCTTCGCTCCGGCACCTAAGGCAAAGCGCGGGTTCCGCCGCTCAACACGCAATGCCTTCCACCCTGCCTTCTTTTTATAATACTACTTTAATACATTCGATTTTTAACTATCTTTTATAGTCAAATAGACTACAGTTAAAATAAAGTTATTAATTATTTTCCACTAATATAGCGACCTAGAATCTAAGCTTAAAATATCGTCTATTGTGTTTTGCATAATGAAAATATAATAATATACGTTGCGTTAGCTGAGATAGCCTGGACCTACCACATTTGTAATACACCTACCACAGTCATATGTCCGTAGTCCTAGAAAGTTTCCCACGTAGTTTGGCGAATAAACCTACATTAGAAATGAACGTTTATCTAATGACATTATCTTTTAAGCTTAGACCAACATTACATCAATAAAATGGACAGTTACAATTTCGTAACATTTCAAAGACCTATTCCCACAAAGCTTAGGCCGGACTTGAATAATAAACTAGTGAGGTAAGTCGTGTGCCAATTAAAATGTTTCATTTGATTTGCGATTGAAGCAGATACTGTGATGTAATTTAATATAAATGAAACTCATCTTTCTTTTTACCTCATAATCGTAGTCTATAATTTGTGACCATCTGATAGAATTCCTTATATTTGATTATACCTCTTCTGGGAACGGCGTGAAATCGATGATAGCATTTGTTCCAAGTGGTGCGTAGAGAATTCATTTCACGAACGCTCTACAAGGAATGTAAGGATATTATAGTTTTTAGATCTTCGGGAAAATTAAATGAAATTTTCTATTATTTTTATCTATACACATATTCCGCATTTTTACAGAACAATATTACATTTAAAATAAAATAAAATATATTTTACAGTACAATAATTAATACGTATACGGAAATATTAATAATTATATATTTAGTACTAAATAGCACAAAAATCGGCCACATCGCTAGGTAAGCGATCTCTTCCAGGCAACCTTAGAGTAGAGTTAATAAATTACTTAATAAATAAAATGAGAAGGGGTGTACCGAGATTTTAATACCAAGTATTTAGATACATACTTACATGCAAACATACATACATGCATATTACATACAAATATGCATTCATACATATATAAATTTCTAAGAAACTAGTGATGGCCGTCTTAGTTATTTACTTTTTACTAACCATTTTCTAGTATCCTTTTTGCGGAAGCCAACTGGTTTTTCTAAACCAGGAATATAATACATACATAGCAAATATGACAAATATTTTCAGTGTGGTATTTGAATATGTAAGTATTACATGCAATCAGAAACTTCTAAACGTAAACTTTGATTATTATAAAATCTGATTTAAAACATTTATCCTTTACAATATGATAGCGATATTCGTACAGCACTGTTAACCCATAAAATTTAGCAGTAATTGCTAGCCTCGTGGGAACTAACGAAACTCGTACAAAATTGTCGTATTAAATATTTTTAGAAATAGACACAACCATGGTTAGTTAGTGTCCCGATATAACTATTATTTTAACATTTATAGTTAAAACATTTAACTTTAATGGGTTTAGCTTACTTATAAGTAAACACATAGTTGTATTTGTAGTAAATATATATCTAAATAACCATTTGAGGTGTGTTTATGAAATTTGAAGCACGTATGTGTCTTGCAAGTCTCAATATGTGAGATAAATTTGACATGTCTATATGAGATAATTTTTGAGGTAAGAGGGGGAGGGGAGGGTGAAAAGTGTCTCCAAAAGGATCGTGTAAAAAATACTGCTCGCCAGTTCTGTTACATTCTTCTTTTGTTGTTGGTTAAAAATATTAAAAATATAAATAATATTAGGATTTTGTGTATAGCACATACAATACACTTACAATGTAATAAATTTAAAATATTACCTTTAAACTTATCTATTAACACAGGTTAATGCCTGAAAATAGAGAAAAAATATTTCTTAACATAATATAATACGCTTTCCTAGCTTTGCCTTTTCACTTACAAGTTGCAAATTATTCCTCCAGGTTTTGTTTGATAGATCATAGCATAAAGTCCATCCACAATTGTGTTTCGCCGACACATAATGCCGCTTTCACGCCCGAGACACGTCCATACAATTTGCTTACATTTGTAATGAAGCTCATTTATCTACGTTATGTCAGGGAGACGGAATCGAGGGACAAAACGTGGAAAAGTGGCAAATAGTTTTATTAGTGTAAGTACTAAAACTTTTCTTTTCTATTATCTAATCTAAATACTTATTTTTTTAGTTCACGCTACATTCATATTTCGCATAGTAAGCTTGATAATGAATTATTGATATAATAATAGATTTTTAGTGACTTATTTTTTTTTAATAACATTTCCTCTAGTGGGATTTGAACACCCGATCATCGTAAAGCTGGTTAACTAGACAATAGCGTCACAAAATCATGAAATAGTAGATATTAGTGGTCACGATATGTAAGTTACTTCTATCCCTTTTAAACGCTTAACTCTTAATACATTAATCACTTGGGTTTGCTTTAAACAATTACATGTAGAATTCCGATATTCTATGGTTAGTCAGCTTTCTACTGCTTTAATCATGTCGAGTTATCTTATCTGCTCTTTAGACCACCTTTAGACCATGCTCCACTGTTGCAATGAAAGCTAACATGCGAAACTTCTGACCTTTGATTTTCTTCAGTTCGTAAGAAGCTATTATTTTGTGATGGAAATTAATTTTACCATATAGTTTTCAGAAAGGAAGTAATCTTAGCAATATTTCAATATTATTATGTAACACGCTGTATAAAATCTCATTAGCTCCTCGCTGTGGCAACAATTTGTTGTTTCATTTTCTTAGAAAATTCGATATTCCTTCTAATGTAAGTATTGATTGAGACGCGCAAATTACACGATAATGTGTTGGAGTGAGTATCTGTAAGAAGTGCCTAGAATTTATAAATTAAAAACTATGAAGGTAAATGGTACGAATGTAGAATTTTTAAAGTTATCTATTCATTATTGAGGCCGTCGTAGCGTAGTGGGTCGGCGTCTCACTACAAACGCGGTGGTTGTGGGGTCGGTTCGCATTTGGGGGAATGATTTTATATTATTTTTAATTCTCCGCTTTAGTACCAAAACAAAGCGCGGCATTGAGTTCCTTCACTTAACACGCAATGTCGGAGAACGGCGTGTCATTACGCTTGGTTCTGTTTTACTACCCAGCTATGTGGGAAAAAGCGGGAAGCAAAGCAAAAAAATATGTATTTAGAAATACGGACATTGCTGTGTATGACAAGTTGGTATCAGCATAGTCAGTATCTGAATTTTTTTGATGGATTTGGTGGATATGATTGAAACTAGGGTGAATTTCTTCTGTATAGTTAGATTGTAATAGAGTAACGCACATTTCAAGCAATCACCATTACCTTACCGTATACTTTAAAATAGGTTATTAAAAATAAAGTAATTTATCGATGGGTTCCATTTTGTCCTCGTATGATAAGAATGTGTATATGTGTAAAGACATGTACAATGTGCATACATACATATATATGTACTTTTAATTTTTATAGCTTATATAGTTTCTACGCTACTTATTTTTTACAATCTTTTTTTTTATATATCATAAAAAAATATAAACATTAAAATTATGAATGAAAAAGGAAGCAACACGAATATTTTTAATTATTTTATTTCGCTTAAAATTATGTCATAGTATAAAAAAACGTGCTCAAATATTTCAGTACTTAAGGCTAAGGCTTTAGGCATTCATTTCTGATATAACAGTAGTCAGTAAGCTTTTTTCCTTGAAATTAATATGTAACGACTTACGTAAAGCTACCTTTTACTATGTACCTATATATATATATATATATATAATGTAGTCTTAAATTGACTATTACATATAAGGTTCTGAAAGAAAGTTGACGATTCGTAACATCATCAGTATTTTTCTTAGAGACTATTGTGTCTATTCATTGTCATCAATCTCTTCATACATGGCCTCCGGGGTTCTTTACGCTTTGTGTAAAGTTACTATGTCGGTGATCCTGGAAGGTCGCATACTCACTTGTGCTTTCGAAGGCCAACCGTCGTATTATAGTAGTAAAACTCTTGCCTTGATTCTTGAACCATATAACTTCTTTTTTTAATTATTGGTCTTTAATTACTCATTCGTTGCCAATTTTAATATACTTTTTATCATGTTTTCTTGAGTTTATTTAACTTAAGGTATCAACATCTATTCATGGGAAAAATAACCTACTGGCATTACTGGCTGTTCATTTCTGTGACCATGTTTGTTGGATGCAATTTCGCTAAGCCAGCGACGATCTGGTACCTAAGACAAAGCACGGCGTTGGGGTCCGCCACTTAATTTGCAATGTCTCGAATTCGGGCGGAAATTTAAGAATGGAATGTCATGACTAGGTTCTCTCTGACTACCCCCTGCTATGCGGGAAAATATTATTATTATTTTAAACATTCTTCTTATATCTGAGGCTCGTGTGGTGCAGTTGGATGTTGGAGTTTTGGGTTCATCACCAATCGGATTAATGATGTAAAAGTGCTAACCTGAAATGTTTCTTCGAGCATAAATCGAATCTATGACCAAAATAATCATGAACGAATGAAATACTTTAAATATATTGAAAATTATAAAAAATCCATGAAATAACTATTAATATATGTAGATGAACTACATATTATTGCAGAATGTGTTTAAACTAAGTATATGGACAGTTGAAATGCAATACGTCCAATAACATAACTTGCAATATAATGTTACTTTATAGTGTACATTAAGAAACTTTATCTCTTACCGAGTTGACACTCGGTATCCGGAAGGCGGAAGCAAAGCTATCAATATGGCACAAATAGGTTTATTTCCAATGAATATATTTTTCAAACAGGCTATGTGCTATATTTACGTAATAACAAGGATTGTAGGCGTTAGACTTAGAGTAATTAAACTTTAAACATTCACAATCGCATTATAACTATTAGAAATCGAGATTACGATATACATATAATAATTTCGTGCCTATCGTGGACTGTAGACGCGATAGAATGTGAGTTCAATTGCCACTTGGGGTAATGTGTATATTAAAATTATATTAATTTCTCCTCTCTGGTAAGACAAAGCTCTACGTCGAGATTCACTCAACGTCATAAATGCAGACGGAATTCGGAAAGTGAAAAACGGAGTGTTATGACTCTGGGTTCTCTCTGCCTAGTCTGCTATGCGGAAAAAAACATGTAGCTTAAATAAATATGCGACAGCTTTGGATTTGATCTACTAGGTTCATGTAGGTATAAGGTATGTATATTGTTGATATAATGTTATATAATTAATAGGTTAGTTATTAAACAGTAAATATTTAAATTCCTATAAGAAGAACTCGACATGATACATATATAGCGTTTTAATAAATCCTTATACAGTTTAACATTCTCATAAAGTTGTATCAAATATAGGTCTTGAATTCCACGTTAGCAAATGATATTGCAAATAGCTATCTGATGACGGAGGAAATGACTGCATACCAGCGCTCAATTATTCTTAGTTTAAATTTACAGCAAGTTACATGTTATTTTGTAAGACAAATTTACGGTACTTTTGTGTAAATAGTAAAAATTGTAACATACATCTCAACATTTTTACTGAAATTGTATAATAATGTATAGTGCAGGTTCAAATCCGGCAAGATTCAATTGTATTGAAATTGTAATTTGTCAGTTCTTAAATGAAATTATAATTTTTAACTTATATTAATTTCTTCGCACTTATCTCTTTAACTTATATTAATTTAACTTATATTAAGTTCTGCCACTTAACACGCAATGTCTTGAAACCTGGTTCTTTCTGGAAAGAGCGTGAAGCTGAAAAAGAAACTTATGGATAATCTCAATCAGTATCAACGATGCCATAAATAGGTACCTATTATGAAGGTTGATTGTTTATTTAAGTAGCTATAAAAATACATAATAAACGTAAATACCTACGTAAAAACTATAATTTCCTTACAAAAATATTTTTATCATTAACATGATATAATCATAACATTACTTCATATTACCGGGTTAAAGCGTTTAGCAACAGTGGAATAATAAAAATAATTACTTTTATAGGTTTATAATTTAAAGGTTTATAATTTAAATGGTTGTAACTTTTTTGTTTATGGACCAATTGAAATGAATTAAACACTTATCGGTTAAGTCTTTTCTGAGATTATCGTGCAGAAACAAACAGAAAAGAAAATTAAAAGTCATTGTTTTGGGTTTTATTATATTGATAATTTTTTTTCATATATCTTTTTCATTATTTTCTTTCATGCACTATTTTCTCCCAAATAAATATTAATACACTGTTAGTACATATACTACGTACTAACTGGGAACATTTAAATAAAATGAAAACTGTCTTTTACACTAAAATGTTTATGTAAATGCCAACAGTGTAATGTTTTTTATAAATTTGTATTAATACGAGAATTTATATTCTGGGTGAAGACCGCTATTAATGATGTAAGGTAAACTACTAATTAAGTAGAATAGGTTTATGTTTTTTATTTTCACCGTTACATCCTGAGTAATTTGAATAGCAAGCGACTTTTAGATCGATGCGACGTGTGGCACGGATATCGATTACCTTCAGATATTTGGTAGCGGCTGACGTAATGTGAAACCAATATGACAGGATGTAATAACGATGATTTGCGAGATCGAACCCCGTCGAATTAAAATATGCAACAAAATTATGAAATGTTGACCGGAAAAATATAAATCGTTACAATTATAGCTTTTGATTTAAACACTTTGCAGTACACATTTTAGTATTTACTTAATTATTAGTAACTTCTGATATTGTTAAAGGAAACTATTTTAACTGGATTAATAGCATATATTTTAGTATTTGAGAATACATTTTTAGCAAACTCGAAGTTTCGCTCATTTTATATAAGTCAAAATCAGTTAAAAACAAAATATACGCGATATATCCGCTTAAAATAGTTTTATTTAAAATTTGCAATAATCGTGAAAATCAAAGAACTTTCACTTAAGGTGATTGTTTTTATTATTTTAAAATTGATGTGTTTTTCTGTAATATAAACTAAGTAAAAAATAGTTAAAAACAATAAAGCAACAAAACTTTATTGAACATACAAATGCCGCTTAAGAAAGAGTATGTTGAATTCCATCTAGTTGATAAACACAATAGGATCTATTAATACGAAGAATAATTGAAAGTCCGTCAGTCCAATAATTTAAAAGTATGAAGGAAAGTAGGTACAATTGCCTATACCTACTGTGTGAACGATAATTGATTACATAAGTAAAAATCTTTTTTATATTAACGCCAAAGTACCGACGAAGTCCGGTGCATGAATTACTAGTGTAATGTAATTACTATCTAAAATAAATATGTGTATGCAAATATAACTTTTCGCTGCAGACAGTACTGGTGATTGAGTAACTTTTTTGAAATGAAAATATTTTTAACCGCATTAATCGCGTATACTATTGGTATTCAAAAATGCATTTTAGAACCCGACGTTTCGAACATGATATCATCACATACAAATGCCACCTCAGTCTACCTGTGACCACGGACCATGTATGTTCAAAATTCATATTATTAAGTCAGCCAATTATGAGGTGAATACTAAAACAATTATATAAAATTACCACGATAGTCATTTTTATTTAAAAAATATGACGTGTATAGACGGTTTTTGAAATAATTACCATTAATATATATATAACAAGTTGACTCTATTCGAAAACGATTCGAAACTAATGATTAAAACAAAGGCAAACCACACACTACTTTCGTAGCTACTAACTCTGATTGCAGATAAATTTGTTAACAAAAATAATTTGTTACAAATTCAGTAACAATCAATCGACATATACTCATTCGTTACTTATTTAATGATTGACAACTAACGCATAACTAAAACTGCTGAGTACATAATTAAAATTTGACGTGTGGGTTCTTTGGGAAATAACGAATAGGATTTCCTGAAATTTCTACGGAAACAAAAAAGTGAAGATTTTACGTTTTTATTGTGACAGCGTCTGACTGCACGTCAGTCAGACGCTGTGGTTGTGAGTACGATTCCCACTCAGGGGAATGATTATATTTAACTTACTTTAATTTCTCCGCTCTGATGACAAAACAAAGCGCGGCGATGAGTTACGCCACTCAACACACAAAGGCTCGGATTCGGTCGAAGACGGAATGGAGTGTCTTGACACTAGGTTCTCTCTGCGTACTCGGCTATGCTGGAAAAGGCGTGAAGCTAAAAACAATTAAAACTACGGATGATAGACATGTCATAACGTCCGCAAACGACTATGCTGACGACGACTAGCATTCTAAGAAACGTTCGGTTATTAAATATAATCAATTTATTATCAATATTAATCAGCTACATAATCTCCATTTAGCTGAAAAAATATTAACTTTTTCAATCACCTTACATTAATCAAAGTAACCATTGTTATTTGTTATTTCGGTGATTAGACAGCGTTACATAATCGAAAGTAATCAATTAAACGTTCACAGGCAATGTTTGTTCTTCAAATCTGATAGATGATATATCAGTCATTGACTTGTAACATTGCGAAATTAAAAATACTAATTATATATTGTTTAGAACATCCGTTTTCCTCATCTCTCATGACATACAAAAGCAAATTAAAAAGAAAATATAAAAGTTCTATGATTACAAAACACGGCCTTTTTAAAAAAATCTCTTCCCACACTTTACGTAATTTTTTGGTGACAGAATTCAGTGCTATCTCCTTGTTCCTCTCAATTAGTAATATTACATTTATTGAGTGACAAATATTAGCTTCAAGCTTTGCTTTTCACCCGAATTCGAGACATTGTGTGTAGCATGGAACAATTTTTGCTTACTTAAACCAAATTGTATGGATTGAGTAGAGAGTAATAAAATTATATGTTTTTATTATTATGATTATAAATAAATGCTTATGTGTAGATAAGGGTCAAACTAGCCTATATGGATGATGAGTGATCAGTAATACTAATTTCTTTGGCTGTGTAAGCCACAGTAACAGCAAATTCATAAAATTAAAGGAAATATTATGTTAATAAGAAACAATTAAATTAATTAACGATATTAAAATAAACAAGTCAATTTTAATTTGAATCACAAATATTTTAAAGAAATTATAAATTTTAATTAAAAAAAAAATTGATTGTGACTGCCGATTTAGCGCTACAATAAAAAAAATCACCTAGTCTTTAGATTCAAAGTAAACGAACGAAATTAAAATCTATCATAACTCAAGACATAACAAATTGCCAGATATCAGAACTTCGATTAATCATACAAATAGATTACAAACATTTATAAATTCCATTGAAACGTTTCTTTTGCACAGAATTGTCGGCTAATAAGCCTGACAAAGTGGCACAATTGGTCCCACAAAGGTTGGCACGCGACGGCGCTGCGCGGTGTTGCCTCGTCTATAATAAGCATTATCGCAAGATCTGTTCGTTACAAATCTGTTTTGTATTTGTTATTTACACAACGTGAAATGTAAAATTTCTTACACGTTTTATTGGGAGCGGACTAATTGGCGTAGCACTTTTGCTATGGATGGCTACTTTTGTCTACTTTTCAAGAGGCGCGGTTTCAAATCCCTGCTGCTTTAGAAATTTTATACGTTTTGTAAAATATATGTTTTTCAATTTCCTAAGTGTGTGAATAACACTTTAAAAAAATGTTAAAAATACTTTTGTTTATATTGCCAAATTAATATTTGTCTTAAAGTTCTATAAATTTATAATAGGTAAGTCCAAGTCAAATAATTTTATTCGAAATAAGTCAAGTCACATACTTCATTGTTTGTACGTATTTTTTACCGGTTCACTAAAATGAATGCCTCAGATTTGAGACGAACCGGCACAGGAACTTTAATGGGGGTATGTCGTTATTATAAGCTATGTATTTTTATACTTTTTCAGCTTTGCTTGTTTTTTATATTATATTTCATAGCAGGATAATCACAAAGAACATATAGTTAGTGTCAAGATACAAGCTTCTCCACTTTCGGCCCGTAGTCGATTCTTGAGTAGCGGAAGTCAACGCAAGCGAAAGTTCCAGAGCGAAGAAAACGAAAATAATTTAAGTGTAATCTCTCCTCCGAGTGGGAATCGAACCCACGGCCAATCGTGTTTACAGTCAATGATGTCCTATTGCACCAACGATGGTCTCAAAAACGTTAACTTGTTCATGAAAACCTTACAAATGGTAAATTGGCATTATTTTACCTATTAACCCGGCAGTGGCAAGTAGAATTGTACTGACTGCTAAAATTACAGCTGTACGATAGAAGGGAAGCGCATTTAGAGAAATTACTAGGTAAGCGAGATTTGACCTCTTTTACCAGAAGGTGCCGAGCAAAGTGCCAATAAAACTCGACTATATTGTTCTTAAGTTACATGAGCTTAAAAGCTCACAGCATCTGGGCTGATTGAAAATTACTTAATTAAAAGCTTATTACTTTACTATACATAGATGTGTGCGGTCTTACATCATAGACATTAGGATTGTTCATTAATTATTTTAATCGCTTCAATTACATAAGGTGCTTTCGCCAATAATATAATGTGGCTATTGTCATGGACCTGTGAACGAAGCTTTGTTAACGAAGCCACTAATAAATTGTATCTAAACTTCCATTGTCTAGAACAATTCATAGTTGCGCAAGTAGTAATTGATATATAATTATTTTCGATTTTTCTTATCTGTTTAGGATAATATATCAGTGTTACGTTTATCATTGATTCTTGTAGAGTTTGAACCGGATCTATTTATGTTTTAAACATTTATTTCGATTATAAACTACTGTGTATTTATTATATCTAATTTAATTATTTTATTTCAATCCTGTTTTTTTTCTTTTTAGGCGTCTTGCGTCACGTTAAGTGGTCAAGTGATTGTCAAAGGAAATTTTACGGAAAATATAATTACATCTACACAATTGGACTAACACTGAAAGTAAATCTATACTAATACTTAATAACATTTACGTTACTAGTTTACTTTAATATCCTTTTATTATTTACATTCTTAATGTTTTTTTTTAAAAAACATATATAAATACGTCCTAGGTGTTACGTTCAGATTTGTACAGGTTTAAAAATTTAGTACATCCATATTAAATAGCATATCAATTTACTTATCTAAATTTACTCAGCTAAATCTATTTAAATCACCACCCACTATCACATTATATTTATGATTGATTGTTAAATTAATATTGTTTAATTTTTCATTAAGTTCATAAAAGGTTATGTTCACTTAAAGACACTTTATGAAAAAAAAAAACTTTTATCATTAAACATTATTATGTAGAATTTATGTATCTATAGGCTATCGTGTCATGCCATCGTGGGATAGCGTCTGTCTGTAAACACGATTGGTTGTGGGTGGTTCGATTTCAACTCGGAAAATGATATTTAAAATATGTTTATTTCTCCTCTTTGGTGCCTTAGATAAAGCGCGGCGTTGATTTTCGCCACTCAACACGCATTGTCCCAATTTCGGGTGGAAAGTGAAGATCGGAGTGTCTTGACACTAAGTTGTGTCTGACTAACCTGCTATGCGGGAAAAAACGTGCAGGTAGAAAAAAAATTAAGCAAATATTATAAAACAATAGGTAATTGATATTTATATTGTATACTAGCGACCCGCTCGCAGTTTCGGCTGCGTAAGCTACATAACTAAACTATTTCAGTTTTTCGCCCGCCGGCCCGCGTATCGCAATTTGATCACCAACTTTGCTTAAATTTATAATTTAAATGGTTGGAACGTTTTGTTTATGAACTGATTGAAATGCAATAAACACAATGGTAAGGGAAGTTTACCAAAATACAATGGTGTAAATTATATTTGAATGTTTCTGATATTATCGTGCACAAACACACAGACAAACAGAAACTACTATTAATAATCATTGTTTTGTATTCTTATTACATTGATAAATGGCTCTTATAATATTTTTTTAATATATCTTCCATGCACAGCTGCGATCAGTTACATTTTTATTATATGTATATATATAGATGTCGTACAATAACATTACACAAGGTGTAGCTAAAATTTATAGTCAGAGGAATGTATTAATAACATTATATAATATAAAAAGCTACATATTTTAACTAAGAGCTTGTATAGTTAGGGCTTGTAGTGTTGAGTGGCGGACCTCAACGGCGCATTTTGTCTTTGGCACTGGAGCGGAAATGAAAATAATTTAAATTCCGTACATACCACAAATGTTACGGATTGAGTATAAAAATGTTATTTTTTTTTAAATCCCTCAGATAGGGATCGAACCCAGGGCCATCTCGTATACAGTTCATACTCATTTTTCAACTGCGCCACGTTAGCGTGACTTAATTTATCATATCATTTAAATATTTTTTATACAATGTATAGAGACAAAAAATTTGAAAAAGATTGTAGTACTTATGATTTACATGCAGGGTGTAATAAAAAATAATGACTATATTTATGCACATAATATAACATTTCAAGACAAAAAAAGGTCAAGAGGGAGATACGTTGCTTAGCAACATCACGCCTGCTCGCATAAAATAGGAGTTGCTCTCATACTTTTGGCAGGCGTTATGATTTTATTACTTTAGTTTTTGAAACATTTAAAAGATCTAGCCCTTCGTAATCCATATTATTCTATTTAATGAGTTATTTAACTTTTATGTTTATTATTAAAAATATTAACAATTACAAAAAAAAACGTAAATCATTTTTTCCAAAGCAAAAGGCAAATAATAATGTAATGACCAATAAATGATCTTAGGCTGGTGACGTCATGTCTGCGAAGGGTAATGTTCGGAAATTTTAATAAATTGATGGCGGAGGCAGTGAGTGCAATGAGGCATGGCGACCCGTCGACGCCAGGCCCGCCGTCCGTATCGACACGCGACCGACCCGCACCGCGCAAGCGTGCTGGAATAACGCAGGGTACTCACGCATGCGCCCTCGTCGAACACTGTACTTTAGTCTTGCGACACACGACTCCTCTTCACGCCGTGTCACATAATTGATTGTCCAGTCGATAAATTGAACGGCGGTGCGCGATATATTTAATATTATTTATATGAAAGTGAATTATTTCCAATTATGTATGTATGGCCTCAAAGTGAATGTGTATGATTAGAGCAAGTGATGTGTAGTGTCTCATGAAACATGGAAGTGGCTAAGGAGAACTCGGGATTCCACGACGACTTCGGGGACGACGATGGGAATTCTCGTCGTTGTATGCTAGACGGTTAGTACTTGCGTAGTGTGTAGTCAATAAGTTATTGATCGTAGATTGCTTTTTAATTAATAATTCAATTTCAAAAAATTGAAGTTGGGAAATTGCATATGTATTGTGTGTTAGTCGGTGTAGTATTGATTTTCCATGCATATGTCATTGGAGACAACGGCGTCGTGTTTATGTATAACCGAGTACTTGGCTCATTGTTTGGATACCTTTCTGATGTGACTCATTGGTGAAACATTTCTAACCAACAGGAACTTTAAATAATTTAAAACTGAATTTTTTTTGTTACTAAGATGTATTTAAATTTTACAGTGTGGATAATTTGCATGTTATTTTCTATGAAGTTATTACTGACTTACCTTGTAAGCGTAAGCGTAAGTATATTTACTCTTACGTCAAGTCGTTTGATCAAGGTTTTCCTCTTTTTGTTTATACTAACAATTACAAATTGTACATTAATAATTATAATATGTAAAGACTAAAGAGAATATTAAAGATTTAAATTAGTCATTTGCTTGGATGAATGAACCGGAAATCACTGAGACACAGATTTTTTTAATTTGTATTATATACACGCTATATGGTAAAAAATTACAAAACCAGTTTTAATTATTATTGGCGTCAATAAGAAATTAAATTTATATTTATCTCAAAAATATTTGTAAAAGGAAATATACATACATATAGACAGAGACGTCAGATATTGTGAGTCATAATGGCACAATAAAAATTGAGTAAAGCCGGACCAAGGGCTCGTCCAGACAGATGGCATCCCGTTTTGGCAAACGAACCTTGGCTTGGACCCTTGCGACGCGCCGCTGCGTGCATTCACCCTAACGCCCCTCAACTTTTATAGGGTTTTAAAATCGATACCGAGCCCCCTATGAATTATAAGCTTGCTTTAAACTACTAGTAGTGTTTTTATAACGCTTCCTAATCGCAACGGCGCTGAATCGATTGAATTGCAGCATACATTAATTTGCAATCTCGTTAATATTCTCAATGTCACGTGGATTGATAGAATTGCGACGATTGACATAACAATACTAGTCGTATAATACTACTTTTCTTATTACCTATTTTTGAATTATTATATTTCAAATAATTGAGTCGCATGGCCTCGTTTTCAAGTCAATTTAATTTATCCGCGGCATCGTTGACACGAAATCAGTACTGATAAGAATAAAAAGTGAACTAGTTATAATATAATTTTTTAAATATACGCTTTTGGTCATTGACACTATTTCCTAATTCAATAAGTTATAAAATTATTTTATTATAATATTGTAGGTATTCTATATTTAATAAAAACAAATGTAAGCTATAAATAAATAACCAATATCATTAAGTGAATACTTTTGTGTAAAAAATGCATTAATTTGGACTTGAAATTATCTTAGCTAAAAATCTGATATCTTGGCCAGGGCGACCATGATAACAAGATTTTTTAAGCTGTTCCATTTAATTTCTATTTCAAACTAAATGGTTATTAGTATGTGATAACGCCTATCCTTGGTAAAGTCTTAATATAAATGTATTATTTATCTTTCTTTAAGAGGATTTAAAATTTATATATATATATTCATCGCGTCTTGGGATGAATTTTCTCCGTTTTTTAAGTTTTCATATATATATATATATATTATACATTTCTAAAGAGATACTTTATCTCTTTACAAATTTTATCACAATCGGTTCAGCAGTTTGGCCGTCATGACGTGACAGAGATACTTTCGTATTTATCTTATTATTATGTATATATACCATTCTTTTGCCGAAACTATTAGGCGATAGAAGCTGAAATTGGGGAGTGTAAGCAAGCGAGCACTAAGAGATTTTCCGAAATTTCCACAAGATCAGGAATGTTACATATACTGGTACATAATGTCTACGCAAACGAAGTTGCGGGGTACGACTAGTATTTAATAAATATTTACAATAATATAATCATCATATATGGTCATAAGTCATCGCTATAAGAAACAAGATAATACTAAGATTGTATTACAACCGTGAGAATCATCATTGCTGACTTGACATCATGCTTGTTCTTGGTGATGTATTTTATTGCTAAGAAATTGTTAATTTTAACTAAATTACTTTGTTTTATGCTATAGTGGTAGAAACGAGAGAGTACTGTGATGATTGTAGGTTCAATTCCTTTAATATTGGCATTTTATTTATTGCGTTTACCGGTCTACTGAAACAAAGGATAGCATTGAGTTCTGCTTTTCTGAGACGCGATATGTGCGTGTATAGTTGTGGGTGGAAACTTGAGAACGAACTTCTTCCTCATTTATAAGTTCTTTCTGCCAACCCCGCACAGATGCGTAAAATACATAAAGATTACAATAATAATGAAGTCAATTATACTTATTAATAAAAAAGATAAATAAAGTATGTGCAACTAAAATATATCGATGCATATCTGAAAAATAGCTTCAAAAACACAAGAAACGTTTATCAATTACACACTTAATAGACTTGAAGCCATGTATGGCCGTTTGATTGTCAGAATTAGTTGAAGTCGCTGAGTAGCTTTTTATGTAGTATGGTATAAAACCAGCCAGCTACTTTTATTTGTGTACTAGCGGCCCGCTTGCGGCTTCGCCTGCGTAAGCTGCATGACTAAACTAATGCGTTTACTAATTTAAATGTAACTTTTTGTTTAAGAACCGATTGAAATTAAATAAATGTTAAGGGAAGTTTACCACAATACAATAGTTAAAATTGCATTAAAATCGGTTAAGCAATTTCTGAGATTAGCGTGCACAAACAAACAGATAAACAGACAAACTGAAAAAAATCATTGTTTTGGGTTCTGTTGTATTGATGAATGCGGGCCTAATAATATATTGTTTCATATATCTTCCATGTACATACAGCGATCAGTTTAATTTTTATAATTTCTGTAGATATCTGTCATTAGGGCAGAAGAAGAAATAAGCCCATACCTACTATTCTCATTTTACACATTTCTGTTATTATAGATTATAAGAAGATAAAGACTTTAAATATATAATTCACGTACGGACTGCCATAATTTGAAATACAAATTAAATTATAATTATAATGATATATTTGTTAATTATTAAATATTTATCTATTGGCCCCTCAATAATTTTACCTCATATAAATTTACTATATGGAATTTGCGAACTTTCACCGGGCGGTTCAATTAGACACCAGCATTCTTTTAATAAATTCTTAGAATGTATGTTTAATCTGCGCGACTTAATTTTGTCAAATAATTTTATTACAACGAACACAGCTGCTTTACTGTCCTTTGTGCCGTGTGAAACGGAAAAAATCGACTGAAAGTAGAATATAAAGAACTCCATACGTATCTTACGAACATATTCACAACAACAAGACAGACATCGCATAGCCGAAACGCTTTATACTCGTAGGAGTACGCAAATAAAGTTGCCAGATAGGTACATCTCATTTTATATAATTACAAATCCATACTATAATATTATAAATGTAAAAGTAACTCTTCCTCTAATTTTTTTGTAGTTTTCAGGAATTTTATTGTTTTACGAAAATTCCGCAAAAAAATATACGTAACTGCTATAGTATATATTAAGTACTTCCTGAGTCCAAATAAAGCTTGTTTTATTGAATTTTACTATCAATATTTAAACATAATTTATTAAATTAAAAAAAAATAGCATATATGTATATCATACTTAGATACATCCTGCAACCCTCATCGCCATAGAAAAGCGCCTCTCATTACACCCAGAAATTTTTGCTCTATTTTTGACCGGGTACATTCCTAAGGGAGGGTGTACGTGCGTACAGAGCCTATATGGACTTGACCCTTATTTCTCTCTTTTCAAGGTCCATACTTCTGACATGCCACGCTTATAATCTTGAGTGCTGCGCAAATCGATAGTGCATAGCGAATCGCGTGTGGAAGCTGTAATTTATTGCTTATTGTACTGAGGAGTTACGACGCTATTGGATCTTGTGACATACAGTACGTTATACATGTATTTACTTTGGTTACAATAAAGTTTACAAATTTTAGCTTTTTGAGTTATTTTATGAATTTCCGCTCTTTTTAAGAAATATATATATAATATAAATATTTCCTTTAATAATTAACAATAGGTAGGTATTTACGATTTTATAACGTCTTTCTAATTCGTCTTTATATATCAATTTTGTTAATAAAAAATTATATAGAAACAAAAAAGGTAGAAATGTTTCGATTACCTCAATCGAAGGCTTGCCTTTGAAAGTTTTATGCATAGCAGCTGCAACTGCATCTATCGCGGGGATATCTAACTAACAGATTATGTAAGTTTTAGCATATTATTTAGATGCATTATATTTTTAATGACTGATTCAGGCTATCGTAGTGCAGGTAGTGAATGTGTGGTCACGTTAGTTTTGTAGTTTTAGATACGCGATTTGTTGTGGGTTCGATATCCAATTGAGGAATGTTTGTGATTGAAAATATTTGCATTTCCGGAGGAAGGAGGTTTCTGGTTGCCATGTCGTCACCGCTACTCAACTCTTGGACAAGTTGTAACATCTAGAGCATTCATATTATGTTATGTGTGTCCTCTACGCAAAAAGTCAAAAGGTCCTTCCAAGAGAAAGAGATATAATGAAAAAAATATATTTGTTTATGAAATTATAACATTCGTTTCAAACTCTAGATCTCATTAAAACTCTTGGTAAACGACGGTTGTTAGAACGAAACAATTGCGTTTTCTATAGATCACAAGGCCCAAGTCATGGTAAATAATTACAGGCTTTTTTTAATAAGTGGACACGTTCGAAACCGGTACGCCTGCCCTTGAACTGAACCGCATCTCAATATCCGGTTTTATTTATTTCTCTTAATACTTATTTTGATGACAACAATATAAGATGCTACTTCAAGAACAGGCCAATTGAGGCCATCTTAGCGTAGTTGGACATTCTCAGTGTAAACGCGATTGTTTGTGGTTTCAATTCTCATTCGGGCAAATGATTATATTTACTATTAACTAATTTTATATTAACTAATTTATATTAACTAATAGCGAAATAAATACACTTTCAAGCTATCATTGAAATACGTACCGTAGAAACGAAACTATATTATAAGCGCCATTTTAACTAATACTGCCATCTACATCCGGTGCTTGACCCAACAGTTAAGCGATAGCCTATTGAGATGTTGGTCGAGTCTTTTCGCTATTTAACCGTTAACTGAAACGACTATCGCTACATTGATAGGAATCATCGACATTGCATTAAATAAAGCACTTGGGTTAAACCTAAATATTTAGTTCACTTTTCTTTATCCGCAATCACGAAATTATTAACTAATATATTTGAATTTTGATGCCGACATGGTGTGGTGACAGCGACTCACAATAAACGCGAGGGTTATGGGGTCGATATCCGCTCGGGAGAACGATTATATTTCGTATATTTACATTTCCTAGTTTTGGTAAGACAAAGCGCAGCGTCAAGGTCCGCCACTCACTCAACAAGCAATGTCTCGAATTTAATCTGAAAGTATCTAAGTATCTTGTTGTCGGGTTCTCTCTGCCTTTACTGTTATACGGAAATAAGCGAATATGTACAAAAATAAGATTTTTTATCTTATAAATCAATTTTTTTATCACAAAAGTATTATATTTCTCGCAAAACATAAAAACGTCATTGTTTGTGTTGCTGTGTGCGGGTGTGTGTGTGTATAGAATTAAACGATAAGTACACTATCAACTGAATACATACTAAATTATATATTTTTGCACTTTGAACTACCTTATTACGACAAATCCAAGGTTATGTGTTATGATAAATGACGTGTAAGAAATATTACTGCGATTCTGGTAGATGGTTAGTTAAACCTAAAAAGTATATATATTTTTTAAATATAGTATTTTATTTAAAGTGTTCGTAAACCTCGTGTGAGACACTCCGCTCTCCACTATCCACCCGAATTCGAGATTTGATGAAATCGCCGATGAAATGAATATATAATTTAAATATAATCATTCGATCGAACCCACAACCAATCACGTTTGCAGTCAGACGCCACGATGACCTCTAACAAATTATTTAGAAAAATAAATTATTTATTTTAGTATTTAAAAGCTTTAAATTTTAAAGACTCATATCAGATTTTAATATAGATATATGCTTGAGTGTGAGAACCATTTTAGGAATCTACTTAAAAGGAAACTTAAACGACCTCATTTGTAATTAAGTAAAAGCTATGCCAACAACACACAGATAAAAAGCCACGAAACGAAGCCAAAGAACACTTTTGAGATTTAAACTCTCCTAACACTCGACCTCGACGCATTAAAAATTCAATTTCAAAGAAGGACTTAAACCGCAAAGGTCATGAAAATTTGCCTTTCAAAAGAAATTAATTTTCATAGCAAAACAATGTTTACTCAAAAATAATTCTGAAAGATCTTCGGTGAGCCTTTCGAAATCATGGAGTATATATAACCGTTTTAATTATATGAATAATTTTTATATATAGTATAGTATATATATATGTATATATATATATGTATATATATATAGTATATATATATATATATATATATATATATATATATATATATATATATATATATATATATATATATATATATATACTCATTGACTATACACTAGCAATGGGATCAAAATAAATACGATGACTTGAGGCTTCAAAATAAATGATGAAAAGTTTAGAAAAGCAATTGCTTTATTTAATAGCTTTATTCAACACATTCTTCATAGTATTCGTTTGACTTATAATATAACATAGATCTTAAGCCGTTTTGTCTGTTATTTCGATACTGTGTCGTGTAGCCGAGAAAATCGAACAAAAATCGAACAGAATATACTCGGCATCAAAATTATAATTCGGCCGAAAAAAAAATATATATATATATATATATATATATATTACCAATACATTACAATTTTATTATATTAAAGTAATATAGCCTAATTATAATTAATTAAATTTACTTTTAATTTAATTAGAGACCACCGTGGCGCAGTGGAAAAGCGCCTGATTGTAAACGCAATTGATTGTGGGTGTTTTTCCCACTCTGAGAAGGATGAATCATGAATATAAAAAAATACGAAAAACAATACAAAATACAGCTTTAACTAGCTTTAATAACCGTTATAAAAATATATTAGTTTTTATGGGTTAGTTTATCATGTTATAATGTCAACACGTTTATATTTATTTACATATAAGCCACTTATAGTATCGTAAAAACAAATATGAGACTAACACTCCAAACAAGACCAGTAGTGAATAATCAAGTTCATTTTCGATTATAATCGCGTGTATAGCGATAAGAGCGATTGTGAATATGAGAAACATTAATAGCTACGATATAATTAAAATTTTAAATAACGTGAATACATGGCTTAGCGGTCAGAGCACTTGAAATGAAATACGGTTTCCAAGAGGCGCGGGTTTGAATCCCCCTTGCATTTAAATTATATATTTTCTAAAATTTTTTCAGATATATAATGTTTATTGTATACTTACTTATAAAACAAAAAATATTTCATTGATATCTATTTCTAGAGAAAGTTGAAATAAATAGCATTCGTTCTGTAGAACAAAACAAATGAGAAAGGTAACATTTTCCAATTCCCATCTAATTTAATGGGCAAAGGAATGGCAAATGTCAACTCATCGCGCAAGGGAGCTGGGCAATTTGTTGAAAGTCGTATCAATTTGGTTTAGAAAGTAGATGATACCGCGGCCTCGCCTATGTGCACATTTTGCTCTTGATTTTTTGGTAAATATATCGTACTGTATGCTCTGTTACACATTGTGTTGTCATGTGTTTTTGTAACACTTATCATTTTATAATCTCATTTTTAGTTGCGTGTAAAGATTACAAAACTTATTTTTAAAAAGGCTTTGGATTATATATTCGTTTACCCGCTCTGGTAATACAAATGTGGCTTTAAGTTTCACTCAACACAATTCAGTAGTAAAGCTTGAAACGGGGGATCTCTTTTCCTAACCTGCTACAGAAGAAAAACTATGTTTTTAAGTTTAACTATGTTTTTAACTAGATTTTTAAGTTTAAAAAGCTATTTTTCACAGATATTAGTTTCCTTTTACGTAACTAAAGCACATATCCACACACACTTTAGTACAAGCATTAAGTATACAGTATACACGAATCGTAAACAAAACCACAGACATATAACGGATATTTGACGTAACTAATTTCTTATATTTTCTTTCTACTGCGACAGACCACAAACTTAAATATTGGTTCAAATTAGGTAATATTACGTGACTTTGCCGTTTTTTTTATTTAAATATATACGTATTATTTATATATAAAGCACCTTAAATACACTTTTGTATTAAAAATATTGCAAACTAGCGACACGCTCGCGGCTTCGCCTGCTTAAACTACACGTTTAACACGACTAAACTATTTCGTTTTTTCAACTACCCGCGTACTCTCTTAAATTACAAACTTTGCTTAAAATTGCAATTTAAATAGTTGTCATAGGAAGTTTAGCAAAATGTAATTGTCAAAGCTGCATTTAAGCCGTTTCTGAGATTAGCGTGCACAAACGCACAAACAAACAGAAATGAAAATTCAAAATCATTGTTTTGGATTCTACATTGATAAATACCCCTAATAATACTGTTTTTCATATATGCTTATCATTTATGGACAGCGATCACTTACATTTTTATTATATGTATATATCAATATATTATTTTCGGATTATTTATTTGATTTAATGATTATTTATTGACACAAAACGCGGCATTGAGTTCCGCCACACAACACGCATCATCTCGAATTCCGCAGTGGAGAACGGAGTGACTTCACACTAGGTAAAAAAGAATAAACTAGTGACATTTATTCAAATATATTTAAATCAATATAAGCAACTTGTGTAGAACTTCTCAGTAACACTCATAAAGTCACAGCCCATAGCCTTTATCAT
Source organism: Podotricha telesiphe (assembly GCA_038994665.1). NCBI lineage: Eukaryota > Metazoa > Arthropoda > Insecta > Lepidoptera > Nymphalidae > Podotricha > Podotricha telesiphe. The sequence continues at coordinate 115,137 of JAOYRR010000161.1, read as the reverse complement.
CCATCGCAACTTTATAAATAATGTATCACTTTAAACAGCTATGAACAAATAGACTGTAACGCAATAGAACATACATATTAGAATTTGTAAGACAATGCGCTAATTTCACAATTGAAAACAGCACAGTTTACAATACATCACCCTGAGATGAACATTAGGTAAAAACTGTCTTATGTAATCTTAACTAATGTCATGATCACTTTGACAATTCATCTTGTTCTCTGATTAATCATTTATTTTAGAATTTAAATCGATATCATATTTAATAGCTTTTTAAATCGACTTAATTTTAAAATGACTTAGGCATTTACGCACAATAATACGAGTATAATGGTCGTTTGCCAACAATCTATTGTAAAAGTGAGTCCATATAAATAAATAAAACTGGAGTTTGTTTGTAATATTAAAATAACAGGTTTTTACTAAATGCATAAGTATGTACACGGTGCATATACAAAAACATATCTTTTACCATTTTTGCCGGTCTGACTGTTTGTTTGGGCTAATCTCTTTCCAGAGATTAATCGGCTGGACCGATTTTGACGGGACTTTCACTGGTAGATACCCGATGTAACAAGGAGTAACTTAGGCTACTTACTACCCGGATGGAGTCGCAGGCACAGCTAGTGTATATATGAAATTTTAACAGAATTATTACAATATTTTTTGCATTTAGTGTTAATCTTAATATAGCTTTACAATCATTTATTTCATTTAAGTAAGAATTATTGCTTTTTACTCCCTCCATTAGGTAGGTATTTTTTTATGTAACTATAATACGGTAAAATTGTTGGTCGACATTAAATAAAAAAAATAAAAATAATAAAAAATAAAAGACGTAGGCATTTAATAAGCCAGTTCGCCAAGTGTCTATTGTCAAAGCTAACGTGTATATAAAATGTTAACAGAATCGGTTGGTAATAACTGCTTTTAAAGTTAACACGCAATCAAAATATAATTTACACATAATTGTAATGTAGTTGTTAGTAGCTACTAAAAATGACGGTCACAGAGAAAATATTAATATTTATAAGCTTATGTCAAATATTGTTTTTGTTTACTTAACACCAAAATAACAAATATTGTAAATCTCCTCATTATTTAAATAATCGATTGCAATGCTAACATGTATAATAATATATACACATAATAAATAAATACAATAATAAAAAGTATTATTTTAAATAAAATATTTTAAACTTCGGCAAAATTTAGTATAAACTTAGATCTTACTAGAATACATGTAAGAGAACGTATACGTATTAAAACGTAGCGGGATTCGAACTCGTGCCTGTTGTAAACGTTTTCTAAAAACGTTATTCATATCTTGTGTGAATAGCACTTTCAAAATGTTAAAAGATAAAAAAAAGCTATAATAAAAACGATGGATTTGTCAACATTTTGAAATTATTCATGTTGATGCAACGTGTAAATAATTAGAGTTTCTTAAGAAATGCTAAAGGCCAGCAATATGTAGTCGCAGACAAACGGTTATTGTGTTCAATTTTAGTAATTGGTCTCTTACTTCCTTTATTACATAGCATAGTTTGTTTAAACGCGTGAAATAGATTAGTGTTTGACGCACGTAGAGTTACAATCTTATAAAATACAGGTTCACGCTTTTTCCCGCATAGCAGGGGTAGTCAGAGTATTAGAGCGAAGAAATGAAAACATTATTTAAATATAATAATCATTCCTCCGAGTGGTAATCGAACCCACAACCAATCGTGTTAGTATATATGTATGTGTGTGTGTGTGTGTGTGTGTATACAAATTTTAAAAGATTTCTTTTAAAACCTTTTGCTTATATTTTATGTACATTATTTAATCACAGTTTAAGTGCTTCTATTAAAAATATAATACATGAAACAAGGAGAAAATGCACTACTAGACCAGTACTACTCATATTGTAAGTAAATATGGAATTTCAACCGACAGCCGCCATGGTTAATCGTATGTATACATACCAGGGGTGGCAGCTGCCAACCTGCGGCTCGCGTGCCATATGCGGGTCTTTGAAGGATTATTTGTGGCTCTCGATAAATGTACCAGAGTCCCTTTTTCGGTTTCGTGTAATTATATTTTAATTAAAAAAATAAACCTTTCTCGCATAGTATGGCGCGCGATTGATTCTAATTTTTTAAAAATGGCTCGGTCTTGTCCACCGCTGTCATATACCTAAGTTACAAATGCTTATTCTGCAATTATTTAATTATTTCAATGAAGATTAATAAAGATAAAGATGTGATGAATCATATTTCTGGGTTTCAAAAATACAACACGATTTTTTCAAAATTAATGTTTTTCAAATTTCACAACTGAAAAGAAGCCACACTCAGTTTCTCTGTAATATACAAATATTTTGCAGTATGGGTCGTCTAGCACCTGTTTTTTTAAATTTTGATGCAAAAATTTAGCTCAATTTCCTACAAATTGGAATTTTGCAAAGTATCACCATCATTCGTGCATACCTTCTTATATAATATAATAATTTTATTTACCAATTTTTTTTACCTACAAACAACGTCCATATTTATACATTGAACGATGACTTTCCACTTAATCGAATATATAAAAAAATACATAAATAAACTAACTAATAAGGTGATTAAGGGCTCAATAATACTATTTAAATAGACACCTGAAACGAATATTTTCCTTTATAGCAGGGTGAGCATCGAGTAATACGAAAATACAAATATTAATCAAATTTCAATCTGTTGTTGTTTCTCACTTTAGAGGATGATGTTTACATTGTTTTTATGTCTCCACTCTTGTGTCAAGACAAAGGGCGGCGTTGAGTTCCGCCATTCCACATGCAATGTCTCGGATTCGAGCGGGAAGTGCAAAACGGAGTGTCTTGACACTAGGTTGGCTTGGGTCTCTGTCTACCCTACTATGCGGAAAAAAACATAAAGCTCATAAGAGAGAAAGAAAAAATTATTAACATAACATAAGTACTAAAATGAAAGTTAAAGACTATATACATATAGCGGCATCTTTGATTACATGCATAAAATAATAATTAAAAACCGTTGAGCTTTTATCGTCTTCACTTCTTTTGCATAGAAATTCGCCGGCAATGTAATACAACAATTAAAAAGTAAATAATATAACACAACTCTAACAAAAGACTTTAGGTAAAAATTAGAAGTATAAGCGATTAAGTCATTCAACTCGTCTCGATTTCGAGCGGAAAGTGAAGACCGACGACTTGACACTAAGTTCTCTGTGACCACCTTGCTATGCGGGATAAAGTGTTGAGCTTATTAATTATTTACAGTTAATTATATAATATTAAAAAATTCAAAAGTCATCGCAATTTAATAAGAATTCATAATAAATTAGAAAAAAAATAATACGTTTTATTTAATCGAAATTTAAATATCCGCTCATTATTTGAACATTAAACCGTCACGCATTATAAATCGGGCAAGTTTAATCCACGAACTATATGTTATTATACTATTTTAGTGACTGGACGTTACGTATATGAGGAATGTGATACAGAGCTTACATATTTCGTGTCGTAATTAATGCGTGGACCTCGAGAGGTCGGTTACCTTTGTCATTTTACGTCATAAAGTGGTATTATTTATATAGAACCTTCTTCCTGAATGCCCTTTTTTAACAAAAAAATATGGACATCAAGGACTTTACTTATTCGTATTTAATGTGCATATGATGAAACATGTATTTTTAACTTTCTTATAATTAAATAAATAATATTAAATTTCAAGTAATTACTTGACAGTGGTAGTGGTAGTGCTGTTAGCTGTTAAAATTATAGCAACGTGTACCATTGTCGCAACTCAGGTCAAGGACCTACCACACTGATTATTTAATTAATAAGTTTTCTAGAAAAAAGTATAAAGCTTTGTACAATGTATCGAATTGTAAAATAATTCAGTCAAATATATTTTTGTATTTGTGATTTGTATATTGAAAACTTATACCTTATATATAAACGCAAGCACACGACACTTCATTACGAAAATTTCACATTTTAAGTATAAAAAAAGACAGAGTATAGGCTTTGTTGGTAGAGTTACCTAATGTTATTTTGACCGACATAAAAATTCACCAAGCCGAGATTTGAATTCACGACCGTTGGAGTTCTTGGTGGTTTCGCGTTTAGATCTAATCATTACAACTAACGTGTATAGTTATAGCTAGTAGAACGATGGCACAATTGATAAGTAAATTGTATCAGTTTTTAAATAAGCATCGCTATCTTACTAGCGCATTAAATAGGAATGGACAGTTGATTTACTTCGATATAAATTTCAACTAATTAATATACATACATCGTCATATATTTTCGATAAAATTACATAAGGAGCCGATTTCTTCATATAGCAAAATAAATGTTCACACATACATAAAATCGTAAATTAACTATATAAAGAAGTTTCAATGTACTTACATACTTTATTTTTCAGTAATCTACTTGAAGTTTGATGAATTATTTGTCACTAGTTAATTTCTGTTTAAAAATCTATTAAGCATTTTTATTTTAATAGGTTTTTATCTAACAATATCTTCAGCATTGTGTAATACTAGCGATCCGCGAGCGGCTTCGCCTGCGTAAACTACGATAATAATTTCGTCTTTTCTCTTGCCTGCGTTGTCACTAGAATTATACACTTTGCTTAAATTAATTATAATTAATTAAAATGTTATTTTTATTTACGAACCAATTAAATATACACTTAATGTTGGGAAGTTAACCAAAATACAATTGTCAAAACTGAATTAACATCGGTAAAGCCGTTTCTAAGATTAGCGTGCACAAACGCACACACAAACAGATATGAAAATTGAAAATCGTTGTTTTGGGTTCTATTACATTGATAAATGACCCCAATATTATTTTTCTCATATGTCTTCCATGTACAGACAGTGATCAGTTACATTTTTATAATATGTATATTATATATAATAAGCATTGCTTTTAATATGTTGGTAATAATATTTTAATATATTGGTAATAATATGGTCAGCAAAGGGTACAGACAGTACTAACCGTGAAATGAATAACAATATATACCAAAATTAAATAAATATTCTTTTGGATAAAACGTTATATATACTAGTTAACTTTGTAAATACATTCAATATCGTTATTGACAAAATAAAGCTAGAGGTCTTCGACCGGCCTAACAATGGAATTCCGGGTAGCAACTCTACAACACACCTAGGTAATTAGTGTACCCTATTTTATTCATACGAATAATAAAATGTGAAAGAAATTCTGTCTGTGACGTCATGACTGATTGTAATAAGATTTTATATAGAGATCCTTTAGGCCTTAGGGTCTTAGGCCACGGTACTTTTAATAGCGTGCAAAAGGCATACTCGTACACCTATTTAAAAAAATGTGAGCTTTATCGAAATATTCACATGTGTCCTGAAGACAGTGCAGTGCAATTACTTTTAAACTAATTTGTAATTCAGACAAAAAAATATATAATTTCAGTTTTCTAAACAAAACTTAAAGACTTTTAAACTGCAACATACATATTTTAACTTAACACATTTCTCATTACAGATAGAGCAATAAGAGCCAATCTAATATAAATTTTGAGAAAGTACAGATTGAAGATACGTATAATATTTGCATGCAAATAAGTTATATAAGGCACAATTCTTGGTCGCTCGCTTGTAATTTCATGTTAAAATAGATTTGCTATCGAATTGCCACGATCCATGAAGCGTGAGAAAGCAACTGTAGCGATTATAATCGGATGCTTTCTTCGTGATCTTATAGGTATAGTTTTAACATTGCGTATTACCGTACCAAATGTTTGATTGATTGGTGCACTTTCGCCGTTTAAGTTACATTACATTTCAAACTCATTTGTCTAACTGTCATACCTGACCATATTTAATGTGCTTATAAACAGATTTTCATATTCACTCACTTAATATATATTATTATATTTATGTCAACTTTAGCATATTCCGAAAGTGCCTTGCTTTCATTTGACATAACCGTTTCTTCATCGACGTTAAATGGGATCTGATATTTTTTATTAACGGAGCTATCGTGGATATGTGGAATGAAAAGATTGGGGCGGATAGACGATGGCGCGTCGAATTTAATTGCCGTCGAATGTATTTGCTTGCTTTTGTTCGCCGCTCAGTTCGTTCTGCACCGCCACAGTGGTTACGTCGTTGGCGCGCCAATTGTGCTGGTTGCTGTAAAATAGTATGGCAACCGCGAGTACATAGCGGACCTCGTCGTGAGTGGCCTTTAAACGATAAGTGCTGATGGCAGAATGACTGAGGAACCTGAGCAATGCGAGTCCTTCAACTCGTGGGAACTCAACGGTCTTAACTCTTTGGACCTCTGGGATTATACTGTTGAACTGGAGTGTCTGCAAGGAACCGAAGGTTAGTTTGTAAGGTTGCATAAAAGAGAGGGGTATGGCTGCCGTCGCGGTCACTAGACAATACGCTATGGACAATGGTATCTGCGAATTCAATACATACCTTATCTTATACACTTAAGCGATAACAATTATCTTTCCAAATAAATTTCGTAAATTCTCACTACGTTTCTATGCAATTTATTTAATGTTTATTTTCAAAAATATTTTAACTCCACACCATTGCTACTTACTTAATTAATTAAAAGATAATCGTAATAAAGTTGTATTTGGAATCAGTAAATTAATTGTTTATTTACATTATAAAAATATTAGGTTTAAATTCAATTAGATTTCAGTTTTTATTATAATATTTTGCACATATGTATTATGAAATAAAAAGAATGCAATAAGGTATACGTGTATCTATTCTATAGATAAGCAAATGCAGCGTGTACCTATCGTTCTGGCCACAGTAACCAGTTATCTTTTTTATCCACAATCAAGCTATTGTTTAGTGATTATATATTTTCACCCTCGACACTTATCAACACGCTAGGATATCATAAAAAAAGTAATAAACTAATTATTATTACTCACTCGACTCGACACTCGACTTTACAGATTAGTTTTCAACCTTCCATCTCATTTCCTTACGTTTCTTACACAATGTTAACGCCAAGCCGAATTTTAGTGAGTAATAATTATAAAACTGCGGCGCATTAAATATTTACTGACTAACTACAATTACTTCACAATTAAAAAATGAAATAGTAGTGTTAAGAAGCCCGCTTTATATTAGGCAACCAATTTTTCGTACTTATTTTATATTTGTTGACCAATTGGTTTTGCGTAAATCTTGTCTGTTGTGTCACCTCATTAAAGATTTATATGCAATTCCATGTTTATTAATTTAAAGACTTTTGGAGTCGAATTAAATTTCAAAGAAGTAATATTTGATTATTATGAAGCATTTTCAATATAATATTAACTGGTTAAAGCGATATAAATATTGTGTATGCAGAAAAAATCGTTGTAACTTTTATTTTACAGTATTCAACTTACAAGACAAACTGGTTTCAAGTTTCCGCAAAAAATATGAACCATACTCTATACAAAATGTATAGTCTTGGTAAACTATTCTATGATTAAAATAAATTTTAATGAATAAAATGTAATCTGCAAAAAAAAAACAAATTCATAGCAGTGGCGCAGTTTCAGCTGCGTCTGTTTGATATGCGGTTGTTGAGGATTCAATTTCCACTCGGAGGAATGATTATATTTAAATTATTTCCATTTTTCCGCTCTGGTAACAAGAGAAAGCGCAGTATTAAGAAAAAAAGGAAAGAAATCGATTATAGGATAGTTGTATATAATTATTACTTTATAATATTAATGTCACTCATAATCCGTTTGTTTAATTCAAAAACTAACTGGATTTTTATTTATTTCTTTTGTTACATTCAAATGCGTTTATATTACGTCCATATTACGTTAAATAGATCTCGAGGTTACAAAGCAAAAATTTGTTAAGCCAACCATACTTAAACGTTACAAAAACATAATGACTAACAAAATTAAATATAATTATAAAAGAACAAGATTCGCTGAAGTTTTCTTGCAGTTTTTAATATACCGCCTTACGAGTGTACAGCTATATATTAGTTATTTACTACATTTTGTAATACTTAAACATATTTTTATTTAATATTGGAAATATATTCATTTATTGTCTGACATTTCTGAACTTTAACTTAATACATGCATGAAGGTGATATGTGGCAAAATTCGAATTTCGAGACAATTGAGTTTTTTTTAATTTACAATTTGCTTTAAAATTTTAAAATACATCATACTTTTTATGAATTATATATAATTATGAATTTTCTATTCTTTTTCTTTCTTATAAAAAAATAAATGAACTTTTTATGAACATTTGAATCGTTTAAAAAAAGTGTTACACAACATAAAAAACGCGATTTTTAAATATTTTTATATTTTTAAAAGTACAATTCTTAGAAAATTCTTAGCCTTGGTAAAACCTTATGAATGAAAATGAATATGCAAAAGAAAATATTACGGACCGAAAGGTATGGAGTACTAGTCCATTTTAAATACTAATGTAAATGGGAACCGATTCTGAAGCAATGGCACCCAGGTTGGATGCCATAGCTACAGATATAGAATCTGTCATTTCACATATACTCCACGATGACGACATACATTCGTTAATTTATACTCTTAAATTAGCCAATTGAAATTAATATGTATCCTAATTAATATCTTGGTTAAGGCAGTTAGCTACTGTTATACTTTGCCTTGTATTTAATACGCCGTAAATATATAAAAAAACGAGAACACAAAAAATATTTCTACATAAAGCCTTTTAAAATAAAAATGGACCTCGTTAAAGTTAAAGTTCTTAATAAACAGAGAAAACATGATTAAATTTTTATTTAAATGTTAAATAGACTATTATTTTATTTAAATAATTTATTTGAATCGCGTATTATCAAATAAATATTTGAATCGCGTATATTTTGGTATTCGAAAATATATTTTAGAATACTCGATGTTTCGAACGCTTTAGAGTAGTCCGCATTCACAGTATGTTCCTGTGTCATATAAAAAGTGTAATAAACGGGAGAATTTAGATCTTAATAAACATATACAGTATCTTAATAAATAAATACATTTAAGTAATTGACATGTTAATCAATATTAGAGTATGTATCAGTAGTGCGTCAGTCTGGAAAGACAAAGGACACTCGTATTGACACATTGTGAGACAATTAGTAAATATTATATTTTGGTAAATATTAAACTATATCAAATAAACAATTCTAGTTATTTAACCAACAGTTTAAGTGGGTAGCTAGTTTAATGTAAATTAGTCATTTTATTATTCCATATATAAATGTTATAATTAAAAAAAACTGAAACTTAATTAATTTATTTAACTAACTTTCATATATTTAATTAATTTATTAAAAAAGATTTCTGTAGCCACATAATGCGATTGTCATGTGATGGAACTAGATGACTGTGGGATTACCAATTGGATGCACCAATTTGATACTTTCCAACTTCATGAAGTTTTTCCCATATACCAGAGTAGTCCAAGAGAACTGAGCGTCAAGATACTATGAATTCTTGAAATTGCGTGTTGAGTGGCGGACCTCAACGCCACGTTTTGTCTTGTTCATCAGAGCGGATTTAAGTATAACCATTCTGAGTAGACATCGAACCCACAACCAATCACAATTACAGTCTCTGAAACTCTGAGACTGTCCTACAGTGCAAAACGGGTCACGATCGACGACGATCGACGGCATCACGATGGGTTTTCCTGATCTACCGTCCGCCCTGTCGCGCAGCAAAGCATGTGAATAGGGGAAAAGTCTAAATAGGAGCTCAATTTTGGAGTTACCTAACAAAATTAAGTAGTAACTACGAACGCTAGTTTTTAAATTATGTTGTAATAGAAAAAACAAATAGAGTATAATAAAAAAGCAATATCCGTTCGTAAAATATTACTAAAAATTTGAATGCCATCAGTAGAAAGTTTCTGGTCATTTCGACTGTTCGTAATTGTAATAAGGAACCAACAATAGAAGTCTGAATAAGATTCACAATTTTATGTCTCCAATAATGTAAAATTATGTAACGAAATAGTAATAGAAATTTATAATAAAAAATCATAACAGCTCATTATTATACTTTTATCCATCTTGTTTGCTTGTCAAAGTATTATATCGCTTATGTAAGGGTTGGAAGCTTATTATTTTTATTAGATAAATCTATTTTTAAGTTATTTTTAATATTAATGGGTAAAACTGACTAATTGGCTCTCATTTAGCAAATATAATTTTATAAATAAATACAGCCAGGGACAGGAGAGGGAGAGGCCTAGTGTAAAAGACACGGCGGTTCCGCCTCAATTCGAGATATGAAGAATGTTAAGTTAACAAAGTCGATTACGAGTTCAAGTATTCTGTAACGCTGTAACTGGATATAACTTTAATGAGCTATCATTAATATTATATACCTACATACGGTTTTATTACTGAAATAACTAACTTAATCATGAGACTAAATAATGTGGGCTTATGTAACGAGATAATTATGTTTTATTTAAATTTTTATTTAATAATGCGTGTAGCAATGGCTGGTTGTAGCTATTATGCACTCAACTGTACTGGTTATCTCACATTGCTAACAATATTTTCACACACACTCTTAATGTATGTAGGTGGAAAAATTCACATATTATGTTTAAGTAATTTAACGACAAATCTTGTTCACAGATATTATATAGCATAAATTGTTATCAAACAACGAAATATTTCTCCAAGTTTCCATTGTATTAAAATTATCTCACTAGCTACTCACGAGACATTAATTAGTTTTACCTGGCATTAAACTAATGTACTAGAACAGGATTGAATATAAGTGAACTCTAATTGAAGTCTTTGAGGCGGTGAAGGATTTAGACATGGTCGTTTAGAAACTTAAATTTCCTATACTCTTTTCAAGATCATAATATCTACAAGCTCTATTACTATTTACAGTCGAAAAAAAAACGTTTATTATCTTTGTTTTACCTATTCATTGGCCTTATTTTATATGAGTACACTTGAAATTGTAAAGTTGAACTCGTCTGCAAGGTTGGCGATTCTCTGTACAAATGCCTTTCACGATGGCCGCGTTGCCGGTCTTTGTGCTAAGTCTTGAGAGACAAGGTAGCAATGTGTCATGCGTTACTCTCAACTCAAAGTGGAACACGTGACTGTCGAGCTCGTTGATTACGCCACGTTGTAGAATGGATAATAATCCATTCCTCATCTCAACAAGCGTTGTCTCAATCGACCGGCGCATTTACGACCGCTTTTACCACGACCATGATTACCTCTATTTACTAAGATTACAGAATTAACAAGAAATGGCTACCTTGAATGAATTTTGACATATCATCGCAATTTAAAAAAAATCTAAACATTTAAAATATTCGTTAGCGTATTAATATATATATATATATATGAAGTAAAGTTTGTATCGCCGACGTTGAATGCGAAAAGGAAACGCTTATAGTTTACTTAGAATTCAATAATCTTTCCTCACATTATCGCCCGTCAGGTGGGGGACCAGCGCGGCGACGTGAGAGCATCCGATGAGATAATTGCAAAGTCAATTTTGTCCGTCACCACGTCCGCATTGCTCTCACTGCATTTGCATAATTTACTACTTTCCCAACGTTTATAACGCATAGATGTAACGAGAATATTTCGTTTCAGATTTGCAGCTCGCGGCTGAACTCGGCAAAACACTCTTGGAGCGAAATAAGGAGCTGGAAACTGCGTTGCGTCAACACCAAAACGTTATTGAAGACCAGGCACAAGAGATCGAGGTAACTGTAATATTAGAAATAAATTTAGTAATATAACTATTGTATTTCATTTCACCTACATAACTTTACGTTATTGAAGACTGCGTCGGCTCTATTTTCTCTATACATATAATAAAAATGTTACTGATCGCTGTCTGTACATGGAAATTTTATGAAAAATGTATTATTGGGGGAATTTATCAATATAATAGAACCCAAAACAATTGTTTTTAATTTTCTTATCTGTTCGTCAGTGCATTTGTGCACGCTAATCTCATCAGTCATCTCATTATTGTAATCGGTTCATAAATAAAAATGTTACAACAATATAAATTATAAATTTAAGCAAAGATTTAAGTGAGAACGCGCGCGACGAAAAAACGAAATAGTTTAGTCGTATAGTGTCGCTAGTTTCAAGTAAAGTCCCAACAATACTTACTTAAACTAACTTATATTGTTTATACCCACTTAAACTAATGTAACGTTTATTAACCTTATTGTATGTTTTAGTATTATTCGAATTAGTCTATCATAAAACGAGTACAAGGCAGAAGAAATAAATAATAATTAGCTCAATTACATAAATATTAACTATTGTAGGACCCCTATAATGCTCGATGTTTGTATAAGTATACAAATGTATAATAATGTAATGAATTCACTTATTTCAGTACTTAACAAAGCAAACAGTAGCATTGCGTGAAGTAAACGACTCGAGATTAAGAATCTACGAGCAACTAGAAGTGAGTATTCAAGACTTGGAGCGCGCGAATCACAGGCTCGCGGTCGACCATGCTGCCGACAAGAAACACATCAAGACGTGAGTTCATTACCGTAACAAATAACATCTGTCATCTATTCAACGCACTGCTTTATTTCCTTTCCATCTTTTGTTGTTACATTGCGATGTTTCTCATTTAAGTACTTATTACTGTCACATTGTATTATAATAATCTTACAATAACAAATATGGACATCGCTAATGCTCTTGTCGTTAGCTCTCAATAATACTTTTGTTTTATTTACTTTTCGCTGTCCAGCAGTTTTGAATTAAAAGAATGTGCATTTAAATAAAAATATTTTAATTATAGCTTATGTAGTACCATCGAAAGTTTGGAAATCAAATGTGAGGAGTTTCAAAAGACTGTGGACGATCTGAACGCGCAATTAGAGATCGTCAGACGGCGAGCAGAGCGAAAACCTGAAAGCGACAAACCCAAAGAAAGAGAATTGAAATCTGCGGATTCTGCAACGCCAAACAATAAAAATCTCAACATCACACCACAAAAATCAGTGGCACCTCTCCCAGAACTGACAAAAGAGGACGAGGACTTGCTGAGGTTAAGCGACGAGCTGAGAGAGAGCAAAGTACTATTCGCTCAAGAACAAAGGAGGGTAACGGAACTCGAAGAGCAACTAGCATCGGTGATACAAGAGAACAATAGACTGCAGGACCAGCTAAGGAATTGGCATCAACGTGATGAAGAACCGAAATCGATGCACGAGGAGTTCTCGATCCTTGAAGAAGTCAGGTAAACGTTTATATTTATTACTTTCGTCTGTCTGTGAATCTTCTGGTGTAAAGACATTTCATTATTTCATAAATAAAACAAACATAAAACTATTTTTACTGTGAGGTAGGTATTTAATTTTCTTATTTATTATTCTAAGCAATTACTTTTTATTATATTAATTTTAGAAAAATAACTTTAGACGTTCCAAAGTTCTTTAGGTGTCTGCATAACGGTTTCAAATAAAGTTGAATGACCGATTTCAGACAAGGTCAACTGTGTGTACGATGTCTACGAGGTATGGAGCGCGATGACATGTCCTCGATACTCGATGGAGACGACGATGACAGAAGCGCAATAAGCTCTATTATCCTCACTCCTGGCCAGCAAAGTCCCAGGGACGACCATGTAACAAGCAAACTTGTCAAATTTGATGTATGTACCATAATTTTTAGTATTTGCAATTTACCAATTTCTCTTCTATGCTTCCTTCTTTCGCCAATTCTGTATTTTAACAGTAGTTATATGTCTGTAGCTCTTTGTACTAAACTATATTAACTCACTATTCCGCCAATATATGCATTATTATTCTAACCACTAACAAATATCGGTAAGAGATCATCGAGAATAGTCACCAGTATGTCAAGTCAATATTTAAGGCGATTACCTATTTAACTAACCAACCGGAGAGTAAATGTTGGTACGACCCCTCGAAAATCTCACGAGAATGTTTTGATCGTTCTAGGCGACAAAACTTTTCGAACTGCCCCTGATGTTGTTGATCACGCTTTGCATATGCATTATGAAGCGCATATGCAGTAGTTTTCTTTGGATATATCGCATGTAGTTGAAGGTACGTCCATTACTGACACGTTATTAGACTAAGAGAATGCACGCTAATAAATCATCGGTGAAGGTATTATTCATCTAACGTGTTTGTGTGACGTTAAATGTTTTGTTCAATGAATTGTCCGAGAAATGTAGCTAACGATTTACTAATAGTTTATTATGTGTTGATTTTAAATAGTTACTAATCCAGCTACTAATACTGTGTGCATATCTCATTAACGTGTGCTTTTGTCAGCTTAATCGATTTTTAATTATGGTGGAGTAATGGGTGTATTTTTGACATTGTTAGTTTCATTCATTAATTTAATAGTAATCCGGGTAAAAGACGCTCTTACGAGTAGATAAGGTAAACTATTATCATATATTTGTTCTTTTCTTCTCAAAATATTTCAGGAATAACTTTTAAAATATTCAAATAACAATATTCATCACTTATCTATAACAGACGTCATTGTGTCATTGTAACATCAACATAACTAGCCAGCCCCATTAGTGAATGTGAAATAATAAGACGACATAAATCATCTAATGTATCGTATACAAAATATAAAAATCTAAATGTATTTACAGAATGCTAAAGAAAAACTACTGCAAGGTATTTGGGCCAACAAAGAAGATGGCCACGAGAACCCGTACAGGGAGCTGGTGCAGAAATATGAGGCTCTGCTTGAAGTTCAGTTGTCACAGGTGAAGAACGTAAGGAAAAATAAGCCGATTTCGTTACCAAGCGCACAAACGCAGTCTGGACCTGTCTCGCTGCAGGACGAGTTGCAGACATCTGGCGATTACAGCCACTTCAGCGTTAAAGATACAGACGAGGAGAGCGGTCACGGCGATGATGCTCACAAAGAAAACTGTCAGCAAAAGATATCTGAATCCACATCGCGTAAGAAGATCATCCAAACACCAGACTTCTCAGAAGCTGAAACATCGAGCTCAGGCTTTTCAGATGAAACGAGCAACAAAGCAACACAAACAGAACGCGAGAGACCTGGTTCATTCTTGTGCACGATTGCTGATGGTGAAGACTATCGCTTCAGCATTTACGATGATGCCAGCCCCATGGACAGTCGTTTCCGTAACAGGCCGGAATATCGTGTACTATTCAAGGAAATATTCACAATATTAAAAAAGGCCGCTGAAAATAAAGATGACGGAGAGCAGCTACCCCTGTTAGACGATACAACCACAGGAAAGGTACCACCAGTAACTCCTGCCACCGAGGAACCTCCTGGCAATTTCACTGATGATACACAGAGCGTTTTGTCGTCTGTAATGTCTGAACAATCGATTCCAGTATCTGATATCACTGCTCCAGAAACACCTACATTAAAGGAGAAAGAACAACCAATGCCAGAACCAGATACAAGGGAAGAAACTAAGGAAAACGAAGTGGTAAACAATAAAGAGAGTGAAGCAGTGGTTGAGAGCATCAGTGAGACACCAAAGCAACCAAAAAACAACAAAGAAAAAGAAAAGGAAGAGGAGAAAGAGAAAGTATTGACGCCACTGGTGCGCCAACCACTGGAATACATTGCAGCTACTAGAAAGAAGTCCAGACATCGCAATCGCAAACACAGCCAAGACCGACAGGGAGCTGATTCCCCTGTATTCCCATCACCACCCAAGATTGTCTACCAGAAAACATCGAATAAAAAGAGGAGAGACTACAGACCGATTGAAATAAGCCCACTCGTTAAAGCATCCGAAAGCGAATGGAACGGATCGACTCTTCAATTTTACAACAGGAACATTAACTCGCCAACCCCAAGCGTAAGCGGCCGAACAGGTAAAGTCTACCAAGGATGGAACTCGGAAACTGATTCCTGGGAAGTTAAACAGAGCACTGCATCCCAGGAGATACACAAGTTGAGGAAACTGGAGCTTTCTTACGCTGAAGTCCTGAGAAACGCCGACAAGACCAAAAATAGGCGCAAGAAACATCAGTAATGTTCTTTTTTATTCGACCCCTCTCGTCCGCGACGGTCGAGTGGTCAACCGCCATTTGTCTTTGCCAACTGGACATTTTTAGTTTAAGAGGTTTTGTGATCTGCTAGCGTTACTTTTATTTGTACCAGAACCGTCAACGGTTGCCATATAATATGCTCTGATATAGTTGGATCTATTATATATAGTATATTCATATATAAATTACATCCCATCAAAAATAGTCCCAAGATATAATTTATCATTTTATTTCACAAATACCCTCCGAAATAGAGTAACGTAATGTTCATCATAAAAATAAAACAATAACGCATTTATTTAAGAGACGAAAGTATATAATGGCTTAATATGAACTATATACTGAAAATTTTATTTGAAAATCCGAACTGAATTAATTTTTTATCGTTTAACCATTCCGTTGTTACTTCAGTCACTATTTTAATTGTATATTATGGTATTTGAATTGTGAACTTTAATTTGTAAATATTCTTTAAGTTAATTTTATACTATAATTTGCCATGGTTTCCGCGTGTACTTCAATTCATTATGGAATTGTATGCTGAATTTATTTAATGAGAATGGAGAAAGGTTGGAGGTATGAAATAAAAATTTGCATTGAATATTATCAGTATTTCATTCATCACTCAACTGCTATATAAATAGAGACAACAATACAACGTATATAATATACATAATTATAATTTAGTGGTACTTTTTACACGTTCACATAAGCAGTCAGTTTCGGTTAACACGATTACAGTTAGTTGGTCCTATATCATGAATTACTCATAGACAGAACATTGGAAGATTTTTATTTAAAATACTTAAAAATTACATATTATGTACATTAAAAAAAGTATGGAATAATACAATTACGTATATACTATTTATACATATTTCATTTGAAGCAGATATAAACAACTGTAAATTAATTATATAGGTGATTTATTTTTAAATTGTCGAGCATATGCTATAAGAAAAGAAATATTTAATTAATTTTGACGCAGAATTCAAGAAAAAGCGTACTATTATATTCTACATAAACTCTTGCAAATATTTTATTAAAGAATCAATATATAATTTTAGCTCATTTTATAATTTGTAGCAATGGCTGTTATTATAAGCACTCTGATAATATTTTGTTATCACAACAATCTTTAACTTATGAACTTATACGTTTATAACAATAAGAGCTCTATATAAGTATATAAAGAAATTAAATTAAAAATAATTAACTTAATCTTTAAATTAATATTATTTAATAAGTCATTTAAAACGTAACCTAAGCTTTAAAAAAGTTTATCACTATTGTTTCGATCACAATGATATACAGTAGTAGCCATTAGGCTACTAAATTAAATACTCTTCCCGTACTCTAAACAAATTAAAAAAAACTCACCCATATATCAACAATAACTAACATTCATACACAAAATAAAACAACCAACTAACTGCTTCAGTTCGTGTATTACTTATTGTTCTGAGCGTCGAGTTCCCGCTCGACTATTTTGCGGTACTCGTCGAAGCCGCCGTCGATGGAGGTCACTGACCCGCCGCCGCACACCCACAGCTCCTTGCACACCATGCGGATGAGACGTTCGTCGTGGGATACTAGGATTACACCACCCTGTTGATAAAAAAACAACAGTTATATGTTAAATTTAAATTAGTAGTAATATTCTCGAATATATTACTATTCTCACAAAAAAAGTTTTGTTATGTATTTTTATTAACTTAATCTAAAAGAAAGACGTGTACCATGACTCCGTTTGTACTATACTTATTAAAGAAATGTATAAATAAACGTGATATGTTGTATTTGTATTCCAATTTCGGAACAAATGAGAAAAAAGATTAATGTCCACATAAAAAAATTGGAACGACATTGTTATAATACAAACATAAAAGAAAATTACTTCTTTTCCACAATGAAAATATAAATGAGACAAAATTTTAGAATTCAAGCTTACAAAATAAAAAATAATAGTTATTTTTAATATTGCAGACATTACATAAAGCGGAAAATGAATTATTTTTTTTAAAGTTACCGTTTTAAATTTTTATTCATAATAAAGAAAAAATCTACTAAATCCATAAACAGCACTCACAGTGTATTTGTTAATAGCTTTTCCCAATGCTTCTATAGTTTCTATGTCCAAGTGATTAGTCGGCTCGTCGAGTACTAAAAAGTTTGGATTTCCCATACACATCCTAGCGAAGGCCACCCTTGATTTTTGACCTCCTGACAAACTTCCTACGGTTTGCAGAGCTAGGTCACCGCTTACGCCAAAACTACCTAGCTGCCTTCTGTATTCTTCTATAGTTTTACCTGAAATATTTGAGAAAATTATAGTTAAAAAGAATACCATTGTGGCGCGTCACTAATAATAGAGACAAAACTTTAGTTATAATTATTAAATTTAATACTAAAAGAGGAAGATATTATTCCGTTACTTTACCTAAAAATTGTGTTTTTACTTAAATATTTACTTTTTATTTCTATTAAAAATTCATTTTAATCTTAATTTCAACTCAATGTGTTTTAGTGAAAGTAATAAATCTGATAATGAAAACTACTTTAAAATGCTCCAGCATCATTTTATATTTTCATTTTATCGATTATAGCTATAGCTACTTCATCATTCTCAGATTCATCATTAAAAACAAACATAAGAATTTTATAGGTTATATTAAACTTTTTTTATTTAACTGATTCTCTAGGATGTTAAAGTGTTTTAAGCTAAAAACATCGTCATTATAGAAAATGAGGTCGTATTAGGCTATTTGCGTTCTGGATTTATATTATATATCGTATGAAGACACCATATTTTACGATATTGCCAAACGGTTGGAGGATATGGTCAAATTCAGTTGACCACAACAATATTTTTTTACAACTTTTGTCTATCTAAATAGATAGACATACAGATAGACAAAAGTTTAACAAATGTGAAACTATACACTACTAGCCGATGTAATAAAAAGTAACTTAGACTACTTTTATTTTAGAATTCCACGCGAACAAAGTCGCGATTCCAGCTAGTATATTAATAAAAAAATCAATAAAGAAAAAAATGAAATATATCTAACCTGGATAGGTCCTTTGCAATAGCTCTACAGAATTAACGTTCATTTCCAACTGGTCGACGTGATGTTGCGAGAAGTATCCGAATTTGAGTCCCCGATGGACGCTGCGAGTGCCGTTCGAAGGGGAAAGGATGCCCATTATGATTTTCAGTAACGTGGTCTTCCCCGCTCCGTTGTCACCCACCTATTAATATTAAATACATACATTTGATTTCCACAGACATTTTACATACTGGATTTCCCGTTGACGTATAAATGTGTATGTCGAACAAATGGTAGAGTGGGTAATATTTATTTTATTAGTTTAATTAAATTAATTTAATTTACTTTTAATGTATTTCTTATGGATTTACCAAGCTTTAACTATGTCAAATGTTATACTACTCTATCCGCACTATTTGTGAAAAGGAGCGCAAAGTTTTTCTTTCAACTATTAATATATAAATGAAAGTAACAGGCAAAATCTTAATATTTAAATAAACATTATAAAAAAACAATTACACTATATATTATATAGTAGTATATAATTTTATTTTTATTACTGTTAGTCATCTAATATTTATTTTTCTATTAATTTATTACTCTAAATAATATAGATTTTATGTGACAATAACTCTACATTAATTTTAATACTTAAGTCATTTACCGTATCATAAAAATATTAGCTAAACATTTACTTACTTTTACAAAACATAAAATATCAACATAAAATGTACAATGTAAATGCCAACTATACCGTATGTTCTATATCGAAATGATATATATTAAATATTTAATTTTTTTCAAAAAACATATAAAACCTTCTTGCTACTTTCAAATATTTATACGAATTAAAAAATACGAATAAACTGTGTGAATAGCACTTCAATAACATTAATTATTTTATATAAAATAATATTAATATAACAATACTTACTATACATATCCTCGATTCAAGTGTAGCGCCGAGATTGACAGTCGTAAATATAATTTTATCCTTGGAATAGTAGAAGCCGACTTCGTTCAGTTGCAGTATTGGAGGTGAGAGAGGTTCAGTTTCAGGAAACCGAAGCTCTAC
Source organism: Podotricha telesiphe (assembly GCA_038994665.1). Taxonomy (NCBI): domain Eukaryota; kingdom Metazoa; phylum Arthropoda; class Insecta; order Lepidoptera; family Nymphalidae; genus Podotricha; species Podotricha telesiphe. The sequence continues at coordinate 94,929 of JAOYRR010000161.1, read as the reverse complement.
ATTTATTTCTTTTTCGACTGGTTTTAATTCAGGTCTGTGAAGAAAATTTAAATAATTTCCTTATAATTACGCATTTCTGGGCTTATTATGAGGTACCAAAAGAACAGTGCTAAATCAGTTCGTTTTCGCCTATGTACAACGACAACTGGACGGCATATCCTAACAAAACATTGTCTTAAAATATACTAGGGTACTACTAATATATAGTTTAATACTATATTTTACATCCACACTTATTATATAAAAATTAATGATTATATAAACACTCTTAAAGCGTGGATTTAGGTACAAACATGTTAGGTTGTAACCTTACAAAAATATATCAAAGTTCCAGTATATTATGATAGAATCATAACCTTAGAAAAATTCAAATCACTCTCTTGTAAAGTGGCGTTTTTGAATTCGTCTCGGTCGATGTAGAACCTGAATTAATGTAGATATTTTATTTTGATTATAATATGAGAAAAAACTCCAGAAACTCTTTAGCATCCCATAGATTAATCGTGTGGGTGCCCTTCGCGTTGCAGACGAGAGGGTTGGTAGAAGTGGCACTTGCGACCCAAGTGCTGGCTTAAGCTACTTTTAAATTTAACGCATGCCATCACTGTCCAAACTCCTATTACCACTACTACCATAATAAATACTATATGAATAAATAATTGCATTTTAACTTATATACTATTACAACTTAAAAATATTAACATTAGCAACTAACTTATAATATATTTTTTATTAATATATGCATATGCATAACATATTTATTATTGTATTGCTAAAAATAAAAAAGTAATTTTAATCGTAGCTAATTTATATACTAATTTCTTAATTATGCATGGTACCCCTTCCCTCTACTACCACTAACTATTCACGTATTAATAATAAGTGAAAAAAGAAAGGAATAAATAAAATATGCTGATATCTATATATAGATATACATACAATTTCTCCAGCATCTTAAGCTTGCTCTGCACGGAGGAGGCGCGGTTCGCGTTGTACCGGAACCGGTCGATGAACTCCTGCGTGTGCGCGCGGTGCTGTTGCTGCGCTTCGAACTCGCGCTGCTGGTTCTTGTGCTTTTCCGTTTTAGTTTTGTGGAATTGGTCGTAGTTGCCTCTGTCAATTAATTGATTTACATTTTCATTATTATATTGCGTGACATGTCAAATAAATGTTCATATCTTTTTTCTTCAGCTTCACGCTTTTTCCCGCATAGCAGTCGGTAGTCGGAAAGAACCTGGTGCGGAGTGTCTTGACAAGACACTCCGCACTCCACTTTCCGCTCGAAATCGAGACGTTGCGTGTTGAGTGGCTTTGTCTTAAGTACCAAAGCGGACAAATTGAAATATTATAAATTCGTAAAGAGTGGCAATCAAACCCATATCCGAATTACGTTTAAAGTCAAGACTGCTCACGTCACGGCACTGCGTCACGGTGGTCTTATAATATATTATATATACATTTAATTATTTTTCATGTCTAAAAAAGACTAAGAAAAAGACTAAGAAAACAATATGGCTTAAACGTGTTGAGAGCTTAACTAAAGGATTCTATTATTTTTATTGTTGTGATATTTACAGTATAATTCTATAAATAAAACAAATAAAAAAAATATAAAGCCACAAACGGGGTAAAAAATATAAAATAACATAATTTTGTAAAAAACACAAGTTTCACACATACCTGTACGTATCAATCCTCTGTGTATGTAAATGCATTATATCAGTAGGTACTGTGTCCAAGAAGTTCCTGTCGTGGGAGACCACTAGGAGTGTCGTCGGCCAGTTTTGTAAGTAATTCTCTAACCAAATAATCGCTTTAATATCCAACATGTTAGTGGGTTCATCGAGAAGTAGGAGATCCGGTCTGAAAAGTGTTAATTACTTATATTAGCTTTTTATATACATAAATCTCACAATATACAGGATGGGTAAAGAGAACCTAATGTTTTATTTATTCTGTACTCAATTTTGAGGATATCAGAAGAAGCGTCTTAGCATTCCATGGGAGCACGTTGGTAGGTGCGGGCGTCTGCCCTTCGCATTGCCGAGAGAGGAACTCTGAGCAATGCCTCGGAGTTGCGGCCCAAGTGAAGGCTTATAGACTCACTTATACTGAGGACAGTATAAGACGCACTTATACTGAGGACAGTATAAGTGCATTATACTGCACTTATACTGTTCTCACTGTCCGGACAATGCAGGTAGGTAGGAATCTACCTGCACCGTCCGAGACACTATCTATCTAGCCAAATTTCAAAAGATCCTACTAATTCCGACTTCGGAATACTAAACCCTCAATTAAAAAAAAAACGAGGAAGAATGACGACACGACGTTTGGTATAAATAATACAGTATGACTTGAAAATTTAAAAAACAGATATTTTTCTTTAATTGCGGTTTTGGATTGAAATTTTTTTTCCAATTCCACATACATATATGTGCAAAGATGACTGCTTTGTTTAGAGACAAATGGTAAGCTTTTCAAGCTTCACATTATCAGGCGCTAGGTTAAATTTGCCGTAGCCATATATATATATTATTGACTTTTAATATAAAAACTGTAATCCAAATTTATGAAGTTGTCCGTGTCATAGACTTGTTTGTTGAAGAGCAAGTCTGTTCACACAAGAAATATCTACATCACAAAGTACCGCAATTTTATTTCTTATACATACTAATATAAATATATATTTTTAAAGATTTTATTAAAAATTATGTACAAAAAAAAAGGTACTTACTTTGAAAACAACGCCCTAGCAAGTGCCAATCTCATTCTCCAACCGCCGGAAAACGTTTTGGTGGGTTTCGCTTGCATGTCTGGTGTAAAACCTAAACCGCTGAGTATGATGGAGGCTCTCGCTGGTGCTTTGTCCGCTTCTATGTTTTCTAACTGTGCGTAAACTTCACTAAGCTCTGTTGATAGGTTCGTATCTGTTGATCTGGAATATCGAATATAAAAATGACATTGCGTGTTGGGAGGCGGATTCAACGGACGAGCTATGTCAAAAAAAAATTAAAACGGAATCAGTTATTTTTTATTTATGCGACTTAAAAAAACGAAAAATTTCCCGTTGATCAAGTTAGGGTAGGGTAGTATCCGAGACATTGCGTGTTGGTTGGCGGACTCAACGATTTCAACGATTCCACTTTTTGGGTAATAAATGTAGTATTTTTAAAACACGTATAAAAATTTGAACGCAGCGGGATTCAAACTCGTGCCTCTTGGAAACCGTCCAACCGTCCATGCGTTCTACATTCGGCTACATCGAAACTCTTATACGCTTATTACAAGTTATTTATGTTGTTAGTATCTCTGAAGAGAGATATATACAAATATCTGCTAGACAAAGATTATTGTACAAACAATATTCTGCGTTCAAATTTTTATACGTTTTTTTCATAACGTTTTTCACTTTCCTATGTGTGTGAATAACACTTTAAAAAATGTTCAAATATCTCTCTCTCGCCCAACGATTAATCGTAGAATAAAAATTGTAAAAAGAAATAACATGAATTTGTGTATAAGCTAATGATTCTTGGAATCCAAGTTGGCAACTTATACCATTAGTTAACAATGTTATAAACATATTAATAAGTTTTATAATATTACCAAATAATTAATACCAACAGAATGCTATTTACTCAATTTTATAATATATTTAAAAGTGTTTACACTGAACTTACCCATTGTTAATAGCAGCTGTTATTTCCTTCTCTCGTCTCAACAAACCCTCTCTCACTGTATCACATTCTAGAACACTCTGTAGAGCTATAGTGTCATCACCCACCACCTCTTGTTCCACATGAAGTATTGATATGTGGGATGGAATTTTTAATTGTTTACTTGATATCATACGAAGTAGGGTAGTTTTACCTAAACCATTACGGCCAACTAGACCATATCGTCTACCAAATGCTAGAACTAAATCTGCACCTTGTAATAATACTCTGTAAAATATAAATTGTTTTAATTTATTTATTTAATTATGCATACATTAATGAATACCTTTTTTAAAATTATATTACAATAAATAATAATATTTAATAAAACTGTTCTGTTTCTGAGTTACAACTTATTTTTCTAATTAGCATATCTGTAGAGATTTTTACAAATTTCTGCTACCCAAAGATTATTTCTACAAACAACAGTTAAGCAAGATATCTCTTGCTACTTGCTTGCTACACTACTTATTAAATATTTGCACTACTTATATACATTTTCTACAAAAGTTTTACATATCCAAATTCTGGGAGGGAAGAACACTTTTGTGAAAGCATTTTTTTATAATTTGCGCCAATAGAGCCATTTTTTATATTTTCATATGTAATTTTTAATTTATACAGAATACTCTAGAAACACCTTGCTGTATGATCAAATCTTAAGATAATATAAGGTAACAATTGAACCCTTTTAGTGCATATATTGATTAATTCAAAAAAACTATGTATATTGAAATATATATTGGATTTTATAATTGCATTTCATTAATATATATAGATATATGTTTCAGCTATCAGTATATAATATTACTAAGAAAAATTAAAAAAATACTATTAGTTATGTTACAAGATTTTACTGCACTAAATTGAATAATGCACTTAAATTAATAAATTAAAAATGCTTGTAACAGCCTAAGTTAAAAATGATAGAACTAACCTGTCTCCATAAGCAATATCAAAGTTTTCTATCCTTATGTCCTGAGTTCTATTTGTTCCTTTTGCCTCAAGTTTGCTGTCTTTTTTAGAGGTAACTTGTGATGCAGTTGCACTTTGCAACACGGGAGCAGCAACAGGAATTTTTATATCTTTTTGTTTTTGTTGTTTCTGTTGCAATTTAGCTTCGGCTTTTTCCAATTTCTTTGCATCTACTTTCTAAAATAATATAAAATCTTTAAAATAAATTAAGGATATACTCCTTAAAAATATACTGTGGACTAACAATTATATATCATTGAAGGCTGTAATTAAAGCATGATTTTTTTTATATAGAAAAACATTTTACAAAGAGTGTACTAACTAGAATTATTTTACTAAATTAAGGATAGACCTTATAATAGACCTAACAAGAATAACAATATTCATAATTTGTTTATTTAAAAAAAAATATTCATGTATATGGAAGATAGTATTCATATACAATAAGCCCTTTGGTTTTATATATCTTAACTCTACAGTTTTACACATTTTAAATTAAACTATTTTAACCTATATTTTGGTATTAAAAATTTTTTTTGGAGAACCTGAAATTTCAAACTCTTTAAAGTAATTTGTGGTTATATAGCTTCATTTAAAATTGTATTCACATATTTTATCAAGTGGTATACAAAAAATGAACAAGTGTACAAAATGCTTTTGAAAATTTAAGTACATACAAGTTTAATAAATTATAACAACTTACTAGAGTATCATCTCTGATTGGCATCCATATACTTTTTACATCTTCAGTTTCATTTGTGGGTATTGTCATAGATGCCATATGAATTGGCTCATTCAATATTTTTCTTGGACCATTACTATTTACTTTCTCTGGTTGTAACATGCTTAATAACTGTTGACATATTTCTCTACAAATATATAATAAATGATTTTTTCGAATAATATAAAGTTTTTTGTATCAATTTTACCTTTTACTCTAAGTAAATATTTTGTTAAACAATTAATTTACCTTATATCTTCCTCAGATTTCTCAGAAATCCCTTGCAAGACTTCACCTACGGCTTCATAAACTTCCTCAGTATCCTCGAATTCCCCTGCACTATTGTCCAATATGTCTAAAAAATGTAAAATATGTTTCAATGAACACATTATTTAACTAGTGAAAATATTCAAAAGAAATATTATACACAGAAGCAACTCTTCTATGTTATTTTAATATTAATACATAACCAGTTTTGTTTTATTAAAAATAACAATTAATTTATAACCTCATAACCCATACCTTCAACATATTTCTTCAATTCTTCATCAATTAAAGGAAACTGGCTCTTAATAAAATCGCCACAATTAGCCATTTTAACTGAAATGCGCTTGGCTATAACCAAGAAGTGTTTAAAATTATTTTTAACATTTATTTATAAAAAATTACGAGTATAAATCCGATGTCACATCGAGCAACGTCAATGAACAATCTACAATCCACAGATTACTTATAGTAATACTAGTGCCGAACGCAAAAACTTTTTTATATTTGGTACATATGAACATAAAACTATATATAGAAATAAGAAAACCAAAAAAATAAATGAATTAAAAAATATTAAGCCATTAAAATCGTTTTATGATCGACCCACTCAGAAAGCAATCAAATATTTATTTGTGAAATGGAAGGAATAACAGTCGGGAACCAATCTAATTTTCTCAAGTAGCCATGTAAAATATAAAGGTATCCCTGCTGTTAATCCTTCTGTTTTGCAAGTATACATACACACATCCATATTTAAGCTTTTTAATCTCCTTTTCATCTCGCAACTGGATAAAAAAAATCGAAATAAAAAATATACAATACACTTAGTTAATTCATAAAGACGCAATGTGTTATTAATACTATGTTAATAAAAACTTTTTTAAGCTAATTATAAATTACAAAAATAATTGTAGTGTACTAGTTTTACTTAAGCATGTTTATAATTTTTAAATGAATATAAACCATATTTTATATAAATATAAACGATATACTCAGTATTTACCTTGAAAATCTAAGTAGTTAGTTACTGTTGCATTTTTTTTTATTTGAGTCAGCTTTGTGTTGATGGCACTCTGTAAATATGTCTAAACTGTGGTTTTGAATATTAGTTCATACCAACATAAGAATAGCCACTACATTTTATAGGTACCAACTTTAGATCCCGCCGCAACGCAAATTGTATGGAAAAGTAGTAATTTTATAATGAAAAATTAAGGGAAATAATATACGATGGCGGTATTATATGGATATAAACGATATGAAAAATCATTAGGATTACTTACTACAAGATTTGTGTCGTTGTTGCAAAAAGCAAAAGACGGAGTGTTGGATTTGAAAATCGTAAGTTGTACATAATGCTACTATTGGTTGCCGTGTCAGTTTGCGCACGAAAATAAAACTATTTGAATTATATTTGTAAAACACGTCTTTATTTCAGGCTACAGATTTATTGGCTGTTACACAAAAAAGGAGAATATATGACATTACTAACGTATTGGAAGGTATAGGTTTAATAGAGAAGAGTAGTAAAAATAGTATACAATGGAAGTAAGTAATTAACCACATTGATATATTTATTAACGTGTTAAGGAAAAAAAATGTAGCTAAGTGCTATGTTATTATTACTGTTAATCAACAGGGGAGCTGGACCTGACGGCAATACAACTGCAATTGGGAGGAAAGTTAATTTATTAAGAAAACAAATAGCTGTTTTAGATGAACATGAAGAACTTTTGGATAAGTATGTATATTTATTTATATTAAATATACCACAAAAATAAAATAATTTTAGTTATGAAAAAGAAGTATTTTTTTTCTTTTTAGACAAAAACACTGGATAGAACAAAGTATTAAAAACATTTTGGATGACCCAGATAATGAAGCGTTAACTTTTGTAACTGAAACCGATATAAAGAAATGCCTAGGTGACAGCCAAATTTTGGTTTTGGAAGCACCACTGGGGACTGATTTAGAAGTAGGAGTTATTCCCAGTACGGTAGGGTTCATAGCATTTCAATATAATTTGTGAATAAATATAAGAAATACAATTCTTTAAATTTAATCTAAATTATTTCTACACTATATTTGGTTTAAAATAGAAATTTAATGTCTCTTATGATAAACAATTATGTAAGAATCATTTTTGTATAAACTTAAATCTTTTTTATTTGAAGGACACAGAGAAAGAATACCAATATTGTTTACATGTGAAATCAAATGATCCTATTGGGGCAATTTTGTTATGTGATGTTGATAAGGAAAAAGTAAGTGTATAAATATATATTGTAAAAATAAGCAAACAACAATAATTCTGTGTTTTTAATTTAAAATTTAAGTGAATACTCAATGTCTCAAACTTAAGAATTAGGTTCTCTATATCTCTAAGACATGAGTAAAGCGGACAAAACATTCAAATATTGTCATATGCCCAGTCTTGTAAGCCGATGTGGCATTGCTCACTCAACATGTACCTTTGTAAGAAATTTCAGTGTCTAAACATTATATGTGGGATACATGTAAATTTGATACATATAAAAATAATATAAAACGAGATAGGTAACAGTGGGTATTGGGTATAAGCCATACTTCTTTTTTTTATATGAGTAATAAACACGGCTAAAGGCATCCATGAATTTTATAGCTAATTTAATTAAATTCATATTTAATTAGAATAAAAGGTAACGATATTGAGATAATAGTAAAAAGAAAATTCACATGCAATCATGTGAATTTTCAATACACATGACATCTTATATATTTAAAAAAGTTATGATAAATATTTTTGTTTTTTTTTTTCAGTCAATAAATGATGAAAGTATGGATCAAGAAGTTCAAAGTTATACTGAAAATGATGATGATAGTATGTTTACAGACGCTAGTAAGTAATTATTATATTTTTGAGTTTTACATATATTGTTGCATTTTAATATAATATAAGGGGAAGTATGGATTATTTCTATCCATTTAAGATGTCGGTGAATATGTCTAATTTTGCTTAAATAAAGAAAGAGCTGAATTGTGTGTATTTTGTAGCTACTTTTCACATAAAAACTTTAGATATGATAGATGGACTGGACTGTGTGTAGAATTCTCATTAATCTCATTTTAAATTAAATAATTTCAAAATGTATTGTGAATTATGATAATATATGTTAATACACTACTTCCTATATCCTTTTGCCATGAATTTGCATGTTTTCAGTGGGTTGAATAATTGTAGATAAGAAAATCGACGTAGCTGGATTTTAGAATGCATGGTTCTGAGGGCTTGGACCAATTTTCATACGTTTCCTAAAAATAAATTTTCTCTTTCATGTAATTTTCTTTTTCAGATTACCTTTTGAGACTGAGTCCACCGGTCACAACACAAGACTTTTATTTTTCATTACAAGAATCTGAGGGGTTGTGCGATTTATTTGATATTCCTTTTTAATAAAAAATAATTTACTTTTTAAAATATACATACATGTACAGTTGACATCATTTACGAAAGCTGACAAATTTTTACTTGATCAATTTAAAAAGTATTTGGCAATCCTTTCTTTATCTATTTTTTTTTTGTTGTAAGGGACAAAAGTTGAACTAAGTATTTGGTGTTAAAAGCATTAATAATTTTATTATAAGAATATACATACTTTAAGTACACTACTTTTATATAATACAATCAATGTAAATAAAATATATTATTATGTAAGAGCCTGTCAACAAGGTGACTTATACATATATATTAAATGTACATAAATCATGTCACATAAGTTATATACATATATAATTTATAAAGGAATAAAAGATTTAATATTATATATATATATGTTTTATTTATTTTGCACATACTTTTTTTCTTTATCAAAGGTTGTCTGCAAGTCAAGCAATAGCTTGAATCAAGAAAGGAGGTGCCTTTATGAACATTTTATATAGTTGTCATTTTGTTATACACAAAGTATGTATGTAATAAAGACTTTTTATTAAAATTGGGAAAACAATTCACTGTTTGTTGTGTTTATTGATATTGAATCTTTATAATAATTTATTCAGCTCTGGAAATATCATTTAAATTAAATTTATAAAGTAAAATTCTATAAATCTTTTCACATAAGTCATTAAAGATTTTTTTAAGAAATAAAAGATTTAATATTATAATAATGCGATTTTATTTCTTATTTTTTTGTCTTAGGGACAAATCTGTCTAGGACTCCAAAGGAGTGTTTTGGTCTAGTTTCTTTTACTGGCGTGTCTAGTATTTTCTTCGCTTCTATCGCTTGGCTGATATATTCCTGTAAAATATAAAATACAACAAAAATAAATATTTTTTTATAACCCGTACTTCTTTTTTTTATATGAGTAATAAATGCAGCTAGAGATCCATGAACTTTTTAGCTTCTAACTTTCTTTGCTTTTTGTAATTCTGTTATTTTGTTTAAATTTTATACAGATTCAGACATTATAAATTTAAAAATATGGATTTTTAAAAACACTACTAATATTTCTAATCTAAATATACAAACAGTACTTTCGAAATTCCGATTACCTTTCTTGTAACTTCTTTAATAATTTTTTTCCTTGCAATATTAGTTTTTCCTTTCTTCTTGAGCCTTGGTGTAAAATCAACCTTCTTAGGTTTCAAATACTGCAAAAGAAATGATAATATTAGTTACTTAAAACTTAAGTGACATAATATGACGCCTCGATGGACGGACACTGCCTTAAGGGTGCTGCAGGGTGGACTCCAGAGCACCGGCAGCCTCAATGACTTGCAGGAGGATCCCTATATTATTATAAAAGTAAAACTAAACGTTTTTTAACCTATTTCCAATAAAATTTATGTTACATCACAGACATATATTTACTTAACGATACTGACATACTAGTTATAGTGCATACTGAAACAAAACATACCAAAAGATTCTTTCTGGCTGCCATCTTGTCTTTTAAAGAAGCAACATCAACTTCCATAACATCGAAAGGATTAAGAGTGATGAGTTCACAAGGTATTTTGTCAAGTAATGCTTTAACTTCTGCCTCCTTTCTTTGCTTTTTGTTTTGGAATGGATTACTTTCTAACGCATCAAAGTTTGGTTCACCACTGCCTGTAAAGGAGCTTTAAATTAAAATATGCGGAGACATTTAATATAATTTTTATTTACTAAATTATTGTATGTTTCATCTTCACGCTTTTTCTCGCATAGCAGTGTAGTCAGCGCGGAATTAGTGTCATGACACTCCGTTCCCCACTTTCCGCCCTAATCCAAGACATTGCGTGTCGACTAGCTTAGTCTTTACCAGAGCAGAGAAATTAAAATAAAATCATTTCCCAGTGGGAATCGAACCCGCAACCATCGATTATTCAGACAGTCAGACGCCGTTACATTGCGGCACGAAAGCTTTAGAACAAAATAATAACAATATTAGATTAGAAAAATATAAACTATAAAATGTGGCACAAAATGACTATTACAATAGCTTGTAAATTCTTAAGTAAAATTATAATATAACACAGATTTTTAATATGATTTTAGATTCATATAAATCTTATAAATTAATACATTTTTTTTTATTTACAACAATTTTCAGCTTATGAATGAAATTGTATAAAAAAAAATATCTCTTTACCTGGTACAATAATACTTGTAAAGCCACGGTTAGTACCAAGTCCAAGTATATCTTCATAGGGACAGAATTTAAAATTGTTTATTGATTTGCCCATTCTGTGTCTTAGGTACGGTTTGTTGGCTGTTTCTGTACAGCAATTGCTAAAAATAATATTAATATAGTTAAACATATTATTTACACATTAGGGAACCTAGTGTCAAGACACTATGTTCTCCACTTTCTGTCCGAATTCGAGATATTTCGCTTTTATCTTCTGCTCTGTAAATCTCTCTAGATAAAAATAATTAAACTATAATCATTCCCCCAAATGTCAAGGCTCTATCCCACAGCGCCATGATGCCCTCTATAATATTATTCCATACTATATATAAATGTGAATGTAAAGTAAGGTACCCTAAACCGCTGAACCGATTGTGATGAAATTTTACATGTATAGATACTTAAGGGTATTGAGAACATAGGCTATTTTTACAACATCATAGGCCGCCGAAAATACGTATCAGCTATAGTTCACGTTCATATATAAATTTCACCGCAGCGCGATTCGAACCCGCGCCTCTTGGAGACCATCCAAGCACCCTGACCGCTAAGCCATACCTTCTACATCCGACTACGTCGATATTTTTATATGCTTTTTAAAACTTGTTTTTGTTCCAAGCCTGTGTGTAGAGTGCAAATGCAAGAAGAAATCTTCTTTGGCAAAGCGTTATTGACACACTAAAGGACATTTTTATACTTTTTCTATGTTGTTTATTTCACACTTGGGATGTAAATGTTTTTTACATCCCAAGTGTGAAAATATGTATAAGGCAATTTTCCTCTTTTAGAAGGCATACATTCTGAATAACATTTTATTTAAAAATATATATGAAAAGTACCTGTATATTTCAACAGTTTCACCAAGACCTACAGCGAGCATGTCTTTTTGTGAAAAATTCAAATCAACAGGAGCACTGTGCAATTTATAATGCTGTACTGGTCCATCTAAATTCCTAATATCCCATATTTTCATACTCCTGTCGACCCCAGATGTTGCCATATACCTAAAATAATAGATAAATATATAATTAAAATTAAAAAAAAAACTTATTATTTGTGACGATAATTTTAAATCTGAAAGCAACGGCTTTGGCTTTGGCTCCATAATGAGTTTTGCGATACATAATTGCAAAACTCATTATGGAAATTAGGATTTTGAAATTCGTTTTTATACTTTTCTTAAAATGAAAAACAGATAAATTCAATTAGATTTTAGATAAAACAGTGTAAATTTTTAGATTGCTAACAAGTGCTGTTACCTAACTAGATTTCTTTAAATACTGGTATAAGCATATAATTTAAATAATTCCAATGTAATAATTTGCTTCTAAATTTATATTTTTAAACCAATATAAGGGGTTACACTTTTCACCAACGAAATACCTATCGAAATTTTGAATTTTTTGGCAAGTCAAAATGACACGTTAAAATTGTAATCATATATTATAAACGTATTTTTGTAGTCTTAGTCTTGTTTCGTAGATTTTGTAGATATTACAAAATCACGAATTGTGATAAAATAAAATGTATTAAATACACAAATTGAGAAAATAATAAGAAACGTGTACTTCGCAATCATATTGCACGTTGGAACAAGTCATTCACGATCATTTGGCCTTAACGCCACCGCATGCCAAAATAATATTTTTAGAAAACGAATAAAAAACGTAACGGAACTCGAAGCCGTGCAAGCGACTTTGACTTGACTTATTTCTGACTTAGCGGTTTCTAAACTCGTCAATCATAATAAAAGTACTTGAAAAAATAAAATCACATACATGCCGCTATCATTCACAGCGATAGCTGTCAAAGGTGTTTTATGACATAGTATCTTAGCCAAAGGCTCCTTCACAGTCGGGGACCATAAAGAAACAACTCCCTTTGAATTTCCCAGACATAATGTAGCATTATATGGGTTTTGCGTCATAATTGTACTCCTTCCCATATGGTTGTTGTAATGCCCGACTATTTCTCCTATTGAAATATCTAGCCATGACATGAAACCATATTCATTCTGCAAAGGCATATTTATTTTAGTTACATATTTTATATAATGACATTGGCTTTAGGTTAAGAAAAGCACTGTCATTATTTTGATTAGTTTTACTATTTTTATAATAACATGGTTATGGAGCTTCATATAATAGTACTTGTTTTGACTCTTAAGATTTATAATCAAGTGGACAAACATACTCACACTAACATTATTAAAACATTCATATTAATAATAACAATACATACAACACAAGCTAGTAAAAAATGATAAGGAAGAAATTCCATTTTTAGTATCTTGTCCATTTTTTTGATGCAATGAATCTCCATTCCTGTGTTGTCATAAATGTATAGCCATTCCTTTTGAGCAGCAGCCACCATTGTTTCTATATGTAACCAACTACAAAATATACAATATAACATACTTAAAAACATTTAAAGAAAAATTATATTGAACTGCATTCATGTAAATAATAATAATAGTCAAAAAATTTCAGTATAAAAATATAAAGACAAAATAAAAAATTGTAGTCAAAACTGAAGTATATATTATAATATGTAAGAAACCCAGATTTAATAATAACAAAGAGAGCATTGTGGTGCTATGCTACAGCATATGATTGCAAATGCAATTGGTTGTGGGTTCAATTCCATCAAAGGAATAATATTTAAATTACTTTCATTTCTTCGTTTTGGTGCAAGACAAGGTGCAGCATTGAGTTTGCCACTCAAAATGCTACACCTCGAATAATGGTTGTAAGTAATAATATCCTTAATTAAATATTAATCATAATAATGTGAAGAGTCAAGTAAAATATTAGATACTAAATAAAGTTCCAATGATTTCTCCATAAATTTGTTTACTAACCTAATATCATGTATAGATTCCATAACATTAGTTTCAAAGTGCAATTTCTTGGTGACCCAATCAAATGCTGCTAAATGGCCTTTTCTGCTCCCTAATAACAAATGCCTGCCATTCCGAGAATATTTAGCCTGGTATGGACCAAAGTCTAAGTTCAATTCAAATGTTTTTGTAGCTGCTGTAATATCAACATTATCTGCTATAACTTTTTGTGTGATACTAGTTGTTCTGTTATCTTCATCAACTTCTAGAAACCTGAGGGTTAATTATAAAAATCAATGGCTATAATGAGTGTATTTTGGAAATTCTGCAAAAACAATTTTTTTTAAATAAATGTATGTATTATCTATATTGATACTTTAAATCATTATGTAGTATACAAAAAGAAAATTATTTACTTACCCTTGATCTTCAGTTAAGAGAATATCAGCTCTTGCAGCCTGTTTTTGAGCATATTTATGTTTATTTTCTTTTTTTCTCAACTTTACTGCATATAGTGGATGCCTAACACCTTTGCCTATATATCCTTCACCTCTCGAATGTACCTCCAATTTGGCGGGATCTATTGGTGCTTTACCACTGAATTTTTTCTTAACTTCATTGTTTGCTTGTTTATATTGATTTTTCTTTATTTGAAGGTCTTTTCTTTCCTTTAAAATAATTTAAGATCCTTTTAAGATTTTACCAATAATACCTATTGATTCTTATATTTTAATTACAATTATTCTTATATTTTTCTTATGGTTTAAATCTATTAGTGTTTAGCATTAAGCCATTTTTATTTAAGTAAGTAAGTATCTTCAAACTGATATTATTTATTAATGTTCGAATAGTATACTGGCTTAAAAATCAATTAATAACTTATATTGCAACTCAAATAATTACCTTAATATTTTGTTTTTTTATTAAATGTGATGTGGATCCGATTTTATAAACATGTACATTTTGTTGATTTTGATTTTCGTCATTAGTTTCAACATCGTAGTATCTCCTCTGAAAAGGATTTAAAATTAAATTAACGCATTTGAAGCCAAATCTGTAAGTCGTTAATTAAAAAAATATGTTATATTATACCACTTTTTTTTCATTCATATTTAAAATATTGTATTTAAAGTTAGATTTCTATAGAAGCAAGCACATGTTAATCAAGAAATGACGTTATATATGACATTGATTACTAATTGTCACAGTCATATTAGTGTGAGGCCATAGACTATTGACATGAGTCTTGAATTTTAACTGTGCTTTAGTTATCTCTGAAGGGGTACTTACCATGGCCAGGAATAAACATACAACTAGGGATGAAATAAGATGTGGGATCGATTTTCAAATCCGTTTCGGTTCTTCAAAATTTCAATTCTCGGAATCAATTAATTAATCTCAAGAATCAATTTTTGTAAATGAAATCGATTCTGAGCAAACACTATTTTACCATACATTTATTGGAAGAGATAATATTTACATGTTTGTGTGGATACACACTGTATTGTATATAATTAAGCCCTTAAAAAGCATCTACAAGAATTGACTTATGGTGGATACTGGTAACTCAAATCGAGAATCAGTCTAAATAATCGAAATTTTTGACTACATAATCGATTCTTGGGTACAATAGGAATCGATTTTACCTACATACAATTCGATCTGTGAAATTAGTAAGGCCAAATCTGTATTACACTACAATTAAATAAAAAATATATTTAGGCTGAAAGCGAAGAGCGTGTGGTGTCATGAGATTAGGCGCGCTCTATCTACCATGCTATGTGGAAAAGTTTGAAACTAAAAAAAAAATATTGAAAATATTTACCGGTTCATATATTTATTATGCTGTATTAAAAAATATTGTTGTACTAATATAATATTTAAATGTTAATTAACAAATAAATAACATTTCTAGTACTAGCCACGTATTTTTAAATTTATTAGTTAAATTATAAATAAGATTTTGTTTGGAATATGCTTTATATAGATTTTTAATATAAGACATCTGAAATATTTAAACCATATTTTAATTGATAATCAAAATATGATTCTATTAGTAATTTTTAATTATTTATCTAAATTGAATTTGAAAGGACTTACATTATAACGGGTTACCTTACCTTAGGTAGTTATATTGAATTTTATTTCAATGAAAAATTGCTGTATCTCAGTATTTATTATTTTTATTCTTTTTAACAACACATACTCAATATTTTACAGAAACGTATATGACAATCAGAGTAGTAACATAGTAATAGGTTTTATATTTAAATGCGAATATAATTAATAATTATTGATCAGTGTACCGATGCGATATTAGAGTGAAATTGAAGGTTAGTTTACAAAATATTTAACACAATATTTAGCTTCGCATATATAATGACAAAAAAAAACAATAATAGCACTGTGTCAAGCGCTTTAAAATAAACAATGCAAAATAACGCTAACCCGTCTCGATTTGAGCTATCACATCCTTAAAGGCAACAATAAATAAGTAACATGTAACATAATCACAGCGTGTGAACATTGGCTAACAAAGAAATTCTTAATTTACTCCTAATTTGGTTATCAATTAATGAGTGAATTATTTAACTTACTTGATCTAATGAGATCACATTATTATCTAATATAAATAAGAACGTCATTAAGACGTGACAACTATGTATTCACAATTTATTTACAAACTGACTAGAGACTTCTAAAAGTTTGTTTTTCTATACCTATACAGATAATAGTCTTAATACGTCAGCGGTCGAGTGCTCCTGCAGAAGCATTTGGCACATTCGCAAAATGAACATAAACGTATCGAGTAATTATTATAAAACTTATTAAGTTTTCGATCAGTAAAATGATTTTTTATCTATACACCGACTACTCGGGCTGTAGCCTGGTGACTTTAAAATAATACCTAATTAATGAAATACGTACATATTTACATGTTACATCCCGTTTGCTGTGAAAGTTGGGCTAAAATAACTTACATACAATTGTATAAACTTTTCCTAATATTAACTTATTGTAAGCATACATGAGTAACAGTGTTTAAAATTTATTTTAATTTAATTTCCTGTCCATCTTACTTATTAATAGTCGAATCGGTTAGTGATGTCTTAAAGAAGTCACACATCGTATACAACGGTTTATAAAATAGACATCATTATCTAAATAGAACACAATATCCGTTCCCATTTTGTGGGTAACACTGTACACTAACATATCGTTCACTGTATTCGATTTGACATTTGTGTCAACAGTCTTAATAGGTATAACTTTGGTAAATAGCTAAATCGTCCCAAGGATTTGGTTAAGCTCCGCCGAACACAATTGGTGATATTTATTGGGATCACTGTCGTTCCTTGTCGGCGTCGCTGGGTGATTCTTAAATCGGTGTTGGCAGGACTGTAAAGTCTTGAAGCGCATTTTTAACTGTTTCATAAATTGGCCGGTTTTCATCTGGACAGTATCCGTCAGGAGAGCATAGAGTTTGTAGCTTGGTTAGATACGAGTCGAAGTTTTCGTGAGCGGGTTTGACGCATGGTACTGGGGGTGGAGGAGCGCCTGGTGTACCAGGAGCTGGTGGTGGCGGGGCAGTTCCACCACCGGGAATCTTGACATGCTCCAACAGCGTTATTACATTGTTGCGAAGACTTTCGTAATAATCACTAAAATTACTCGTCCTCTGCATGATCATCTGGTTTTCCTGGTAAGATATAAACGCTTGAATTTTCAAGTCAAAGATTAAAATATTTCGGGACTTAACATTCACAATCTTGGGATAATGGCTCATTTTAGAGTATCTTTTATGTGAAATTAAGTAAATTGTACTCACAAGTGCATATGATGTTAGTAGCACTCAAAGTTGGAGGTTTGGAGCCATGTTTGTACGATCTACGTTGTCAGACAAAGATATAATAAATTTTGGATACTAAGTTATATAGTTGTGAGTTTATTAAGAAAACTGAGTAAAATTTGTTTTATTTAGTTTTATTCCTAAAATATTTTCACTTACTCTCTCTCCATGGCTGAGATGAGTCTCCATTGCATTAATATCCGACTTCAAGCGCATCATTTGTGATTCAACTTTTGCATTTTCACGCTGTAATTCAGTTATCTCTTGTTCTAATGTCATTAGATCTTCTCCACCGCCGGTCTGCATATTTATGTCCATGCCTACAAAAATGTTTCTCAAATTATATCATCGTATTTATATCTTATCTCATTCATAGTGTGGCAATAATTGTCCAGTATTACTTAATACGTATTATAAATTGCATACGTGCTACGTACATATCCTAAAATATAGTAAGCGAAAAATGTCAAAACTTAATTAATATTATTACCTGAATATGGTTTAGGATAAAGCGGTGTTATGTCATCAGGGTACTTTGGCTTCTTTGGTTGTGGTGTGGGCGTGGTGGCCCCAGCGACCGGACAGCCGGAGAGAGAACGGTGCGTCAGAAAAGATCCATTTATATGCCCGGACCCATCACATCCTGGTGTTGGACAATTGACGCCATCAAATTTTATTGCGGATGCCGCTGCGGCGACTGCCGCTTTATGTTGCTCCACGGTACCTCCGCTCTCGAGTACTCGCATTTTGTTACGGTTTGCGATCGGACACCCTGAAGCACTATAAAAGTAAAAAAGGCTACGTTAAGTATAGATTACAAAAACAATATGTCGTCTTATCAATTGTAACTATTATCAGCATTTTAGAAAGTTTGTATTTAGTCAGTGAGTCGTTAACCCTTTATTAATGGATAACGTACTTTACTATATTTCATTCGATTCTTATTCTTCATACAGAACCTTACCTTCGGTGTGACAAGAATTTTCCTGTGGCATGTCCAGATCCATCACAGCCCGGTATAGGGCATCTAAGCAGCGTGAAATTATCGAGGAAACGATTGTAAATTAGTGATCATTATAATTTTGAATATATTTTTACCATTTCGTTTTGATTGAATATTAGTTACTATTATTTCATACTATTTAGTCCGCTTATTTATTTCCCATTAACAGAGTGTTATACATAAACATAAACGACGGCCATTGTCTAAATAGATAAGTCGAATTTCCTAATAGAAAATCCGAGCACATCAGATTAAGCAAGATATTTGTCGAGAATTACAAATGAGTATGGATTTAATGCCCATAATAGTGACATCGCACCAAATATATTTACTCACCTAAGGGGCTCGGAATCCTGTCCGTCTCTCGGCTTGCTTTTGGGCTTATTAGCTCTAGGGCAGCCGGAGAGAGATCGGTGTGAGGAGTAATTGCCAGTCACGTGACCGGATCCGTCGCAGCCGGGTGTCGGACACTTGAGTTCTTGGGAATGAGGCTGGAGCTGCGAGCGATCGGCGCGCGGACAACCCGACAGGCTGCACATATACAAACTGCTTACAATGGCGTGCCGGTGTAACGTATGGTAACTTACAATATATATTATGTAGGCACATCTAGTGTCGACCGTTCTTGTTATGCAATTTACGTGTAAACGTTACGTAATATTAGGTGTACTTAAATGTTGAGTTCGCGACAATGGTTTCGCTGTGTTACTATAAATAGGTCTATATCAATGTTAGTATTTATTTATACATTATCAGGACATATTTTAGGCATTATCAGGACCATAACATATATAGAAACGCGTACCTTTAAAAATGTACTAATCAATTGACTTAAAACTGAAATATTTTTACAAAACGTTCAATTATGTAGCTTCCTAGAAGTTATTACAAAAACGGAAAGCAAGAGGCCATGCTCATATGCAAAATTTTAATTAAATAAGAATGATAAACACCGTTTTTTATTTTAATTGAAGATTAAAATAAAAACCACTTGTTAGGTAATATTTTTTTTTTATATTTCAAAACTTATTTTTATGCAGTGCTTATATTGCTTTTTGAGTTCCATTATTACCTACAACTGTTGATTTTATTTTTTCTTTTAATTTTGTAATAACGATTTTTCGGAATTCTATAAAACGTTCGCATGTTGAGACATGTTTTTATGACTATTACCGTAAATCAATTAAAATGTGTTACGATATAACATTTAAAGTTTTCTATAAAAAAATATTAAACTGTCATTAACTCCGTAATGAGTTCTTCTAAGTAAAAGTACTTTCAGTAGAGATAAAAATAACCGGAAGTGTGAAGCATCTGTTGAGTTTCATGAGCTGGTTTGCATTTCTGTACTATAATTAGCGCTAAGCTTATAAGTTTTAACTTTAAAGACATTCGTTATTCATATACGTAAAATATCTGTTTATTATATTTATAGTGGGCCATATTATACCAGCGAATTAATTATTATCTTAACCTGTATGTATTTATAAGTTTGTATCGAAATCGTCTTAACAAAATACAAAATAAAATGTAATTAAGATATTAAGACTAATTGTCAAATTAAAACACATTTCTATGTTAGTTTCGTCATGCGGTTAGTTCACAAGGAAATCTCGGGCGCAGTCAATTGACGACGGAAATACTCAAAGTGGGAAGATGAAACTGCCACAATGATATTACGTTTGGTGTATTATATTGCAATAACTATGCATTTGGTTGCAAACACTGTGTATGCACATTTCACAAACATCGCCGCTTGCCTGCGGTGAGTGGCGAAATTCCCCGAAATGTGACCGGAGCCATCGCAGCACTCCACGGGACACTGGATGAGCTCTCTCGAATCCCGTATCCGGTAACACGACTTTTCGTATATGTCGTCACGGTGATAACTATCGTAAATATAGAAAATAATAAAACAAAACATAAAAATAAGCATACGCAATTGTATTTGTTATGAAAAAAAACCCTAATTATACAATTGAATTTCCGCCTACATTTAATCATTGAAGTGTTTATTCGAGTGTCATTAAGTCATCAACCTAACGCGATGCGGTGTAAAAAAAACGCAATATATGTTTACAAAAAGTATTTACACCCGTGTTGTACATATTTGACATAGTATATAATGTTACCTTGTGTACGGTTCACATTTATTAGATAAATTCTGGCTCTCAATCTCACCTGTGTCGTCGCATAGTTGATTTTCTGGCACGTTTAACGCGTGTATCTTATCTCTATTTATGTAGAGCGCCGATCGACGGTCGGCGTGCGCGCGCGCTGCCGCCGGTATATTTAGACTGATCCATTGAGCGCGACTTCGCTATTATACATATACATATACATATATATGTACGTTTCAAATGCCACGATCAAATTATTTTTTCATTTGTTTAGCTATATAATAATACTTATTTGTTTATATATTTTCTCGTATTTACGTCATTCACTTTGTTTATATGTGTCTAAGGGTGTATTTAAAATATGAATTATTTTATTAACTTTCCGGAAATAGTAAATTTATATTTATAATAACTCATTATTTATACAAGAGTGAGATATTAATTTAAATTTTTTCACACAAAATCCATGTTTAAGATTTAATAATATATTCTAACGATAACAAGGATGTTTATAATAACACCATATATTTAAAGTTAAAATTTGTACTTTATTTAAATTTGATAAGCTTTGAACGGCACCTAATTAGTTTTGTAGTTTTGTACTGGAAAACACATTGATTGATAACATTTAATCGGGCATTCCTAATTTGAGAACATTAATCTGAATCGATTATAAAAATAACTATTCTTTGTTTGGCAATATTATCTTCATTATCAAATTTCATTATATCATTGTATTACAATTAAATAGACGAACAAATATAACGTTATTCACATAGCAATGTAACTTTATTTTATTAAATAGGTATATTTTGCGTTATTTATGCAAGTGGCAGCATACTTTTTTCAATGAACTTAAATTAAAATATAAAAGCAAAATTGCTTATATTAATAATATTTGGATGCAGTGCAGCAATGTATTAAATAGTCAAAGAAATGAAATGTATTAAAGAGTAAATTAGCCTAACGAACATTTTACTTAATTCGACCGCGAAACAACCATTTAATACAAATAAATATATCACGAGCGGAATTTGAACTCAGATCCATCGCAATGAGTCATATAGGCCAACAGGACCAACAGGCATGGCGTTATGGTGATTAGGCAAGCTGAATTATATACGTTTTTTTATCATTATCATGGTTTTTCCCGAAAATCAGAGTAGTCGGAGAGGATCTAGTCACTTCGAGACCAAGACACTTCGTTCTCCACTTTCTGTCCAAAATCAGAATCGGTTGAGTGGCGAAACTTCACGCCGCTTTTTGTCTTGGGTACCAGAGTGAAGAAATAAAAATAATTCAAATACAACCATTAATCCGACTGGGACTCAAACCTGTAACCATTTGCGTTTCTACGTTTCTAGACACTGTTCACGCATATATACATTTATTATATTTACTGCATATACATAATTGGTCATATACGGCGAAATTTAATGAAGTTCAACTTAATTCTTAACTTTATTATAAAACAAAGTCTAAATAGATAAAATTACTAAATAGATATATCGAAGGCAGTCGAAGGCAGCATCTATTCAGTCATTTTAATCGATTTCACATAATTTTCCTTTCTTCATCCTGAAATATATCATTGTACCTTTTGTGAAGAATTATAGGCTATCTTTATGTAGACAAACTTAGGTACACTACTAGTTTAAAAGTGGCATCGTTTTGTAATGTATATATGTATGGGAAAGAAGCGTCACATATTCATATAATAAGAACTTAATAATTCAGTTTTCCTTCGACTATTTGTCTTGAAACAGCTATATCCTATATAATATTCACCTGCTATCCTTAGGTTTGTCGTGTGGTGCATGCGGCGGCGGCATGTAGCACGGGGGTGAGTATGGGGGTGCATGTGGTGGGTATGCGGGGGGCGGGGGATATGCGCCGCATTGGTACTGATATCCGCCATAGCCGGCCGCCGCTGCAGCCGCGGCGTAGTCCGGCTGAGCTAGGCCATAGCCGGCTACAGGGTGCGGGCTGACTCCTCCGTAGCCTAGTTTGTGAGAATATTCCATGTTACTAAATCATATTTAACGTTCCTCCTATTTACTGTTTATAATACCGGCTTTAAAAGAATAACTTATAAATATATATAAACGATAACCATGTTTAATCTAATAGTTGGCAAAATCTCTTATTTCTTAAGAAAATCGAGTAATATTATATATGTGTGAAATAGTGGTTATTGGGGCAATACGTATATGATTCTGATCTTCAACACACAAGTCAGACTCATTAACCCATTACCTTAACTAACTTTTTCTATTAATTATTTATATATTCTTTATACCACACAAATTACAACAAAATAAAAAAAAATGTACTAAAAGGCTGGCTTAACGCTAAGAAGCATTCTTTACCAACCAACCTTATCATGTGGGATATAAAAGTGTAGGTGCGCACAGGCCAAAGGTTTAAATGAATAAAAATTGCAATTAATGTTGTAAATTAATAAAAATTACATAAAAAAATTAAATAATAGTAACGTTTTATTAAATTATTTAAATTTTTATATTAAGCAAGGCTATTAACAAGAACAGTAAACAGTGATAAGTTTTAATTTTAATGAAAATGCCTTTATACTTCCACGTGAGCGTGTATAACCGCAATGCTAGGGACAACGAGACGCCTGCCGAGTAGGATTAGCAATGTAGCGTATACGGTACGCAATGCTAGCGGGAGTGATTAGCGCGGTCGCTTTTAATTTGTACACCATGTTTTATGGCACCCTACTACACGCCTTGTATTATGGCACCATATTTCGTTATACAGAAGATGCTGTTTCAATTTTGATAAAATCTTATTTAACCAAAATATGAAATACTACGTAGATAGTATGGAAAATTATAAAAATAATAAAAATAATTATGAATTTGAAAATATTTTCTCATTAGCTTCGTGTTATAAAAATTATGTATTGTCATATCCGCTAATAAATAGGTCAAAAATGTTATATCCGGATCCGGATCCCGGTCATGCGAGCCAAAATAGTGTTGCATGCTTGTTACATTTAGTAACAAACAGGTAAAGCTTAAAAAAGATGAACTTACCGGCGGTGTCTCGATGATAAGCTTCTAAATATGGATGACTGCCCCCACTGTCAGGCGTTGATTCCCGGCTGTATGAAACACCACCGGGGAAACTTCTACTGTTGAGAAACGTAGACATTCTAAAAATGCTGATTGATAGTATATTATATGTACAGGGATGTAATGTCACAAGTTGCCTCACCTATGTGGTAAACGGGACACGCTAAGGTCGAGAGTCTGGCCTTGTGGACTTGGAACTTGGGGGCTGGCGGTGAGCTGAGGCGAAGCACCCGGCTGCGGGCTGCTTCGGGCTCCGCCCCCACTGCCCCCACCGGCACTCGTGTACACCGGTGATGCATATGGACCCTGTTGCATAAATGGGCGTCATTAATTGCGGATAAGTTGCAAGACCCAGGCGATTTAATTATTTCAAAATCGAATCATGATAAAGAAAACGCGATTTAGGTCCAAGTACAAATGGAAATGTTAAGCTTTTTATACTTTTTTATGCGTTACCCATATACTAGTTACTTTGATTAAAATTTCGCTAATTCTCACCTGTGGACTACCACTAGATGTGGAAAGATCTATGGCTGGACGTGGATCACGAGGATCCCTTGGCGTGGGGCTGCGTGGTCGCTGCGCTTGTGCAGCTGCTATCTTCACTGAAAGATTGATTGCAGAGAAACCGGGCGGAACGCCCGGCCCCATCGCGCTGACGCCCACACCGCCTACTCCACTCGCTTCGTAATGGTACATTGGTCTAAACGAAAAAGCCCGAAAGACTAATCAGTGTACGCTCTAGGTATCTAATGCTCGCGAATCATGATCGATTTAATTACGCAATATATTTTCTAGTTAATTTACAGAAATGTCCCGTTTACCACATGAAGGCGTTTGTTTTAAGGGCGATGACATTGAAATAAAAAGAAATATTTACGTACCTAGGATAAATAGGGCCGGAGTTGGTCTCTTGTTCAGATTGGTCGGTTTTCATAGGCGTCGGTAGATGAGGATCATGATATCGTTCTTCTTCCCATCCATAAGGTCTTTGTGGGCATTGTGCGGGATCGTAGCGCTCAAAAGCCGGTGCTCCTTCATAGCACCGTGCCTCGTACCCATATCGAGCCTCATTCATTTGACTAAGGCAAAAGTTAACCATATTGTCATGTCAAAATCAAACAAAATGGTTGAAAGATAAAAGAATATATACTCAATTTATTGCAATTTCTTTTGTAACTAAAAAAGTAAGCATATTATCTAGTATGTACAGTACCGCTTGGATGATAAGAACAGTAAATATACTATACCTGTAAGACCGTACGTGGTCATCTGGCGGTCGTTCATAAGGGGATCGCTGGTCTGGCGGCGCGCCGTAGCCGGCGTGGCGCGTCTCCATGCCGGGGGAGTCGCGCTCGGGCTCGGCGGCCTCTCGCTTAGGCACCAGCAGTTCGGGGGCCTCGCGTTTCACCGGAGGACTCCGCGGCGACGCCGCTGGTACTCTCTCGCGCTCTCTTGACGAGTTTACTTCAGTCGGAGTAGTTACTGGTACTGGTGGCACAGTCACCAATGTAGATACCGGTGCAGGCAATTGCACTATACAAAAAGAAAATATATCCATTTCAATTTATCTATTAAACTTAATTAACTGACGTATAAACTGAAAATCAGGCTATATTTCTTTTGATATTAAATAAAAAAATTTTACAACAGTATTTTCACTTGTCATCGCGCAATACTGTACCTGGTGGTCTACCTCTTTGAGAACGAGCGGCGGCTTTTCTAGCAGCGGCTGTTGGACAACCAGATAAGGATCTGTGGGTACTGCGATTGGAGCTGACGTGGCCTCGACCGTTGCACCCAGGCGTCGGACACTTTAATATTGTCTCGTGCAACGCCAAGACTAATATAAAAATCAATCATTAGCTGGACATCTTAGTAAATATTTTACAATTTATACATTATAATGTTACCGTACAAAAACTAAGAGAGACCATCGTGCTATAAATATGTCATTAAATAAACCTAATTGAGGATTCTAAACGGACTCCGAGAAAAAATATTAAAATATTACGTGTTACGTAGGCTGTAAATTGTCTAGTTCTAGTACAATTTAAATTGATAGGCGAAAAATAAAAAGTCACTGAATATTATGGTACCCTTTGCCTGTAACGTAATATGCGGGATATATGCGTTGATAAAAAAATGGTACTATATTGAGTACCAATTATCCAGCAGCAAAAAAAATTGTAATTGTTTGTATATTTAAATAATTATATTCTAGACTTTGGCATTACTCATTAATGTTACATAGATATAATGTAGTGTATTACTGGCATTATTTTATAACTAAACATAAATTTCTATTGACCTATTGTAAATTACACAAATGAAATCGAAATTATAAAACAAAATCTAATAAATAAAAATGATACTGAAATAAACACAAACAAATAATATATTAAATCTAAATTGGCTTAAGAATAAAAAGTAAAGTAAAATATACCTTAATAGAAAAAGAAAAATAGTTATAATTATGTTCCGTAGCTACGAAATTAATCGACACAAAATAAAACTAAAATTGTAAATAAGACAACCAAATGTACATTTCCATACAAGACATCTCTATTACTTACTTTCAGGTGTGACTTTATCCTTTCTTGGGCATCCTGACAGACTGATAAACAAAGAATGGAATATAAATAATGTTTATATATATTTGTTTAATATGTATATTTCATCCGAAAAAATGAAAACTGTTGAAAAGTTTTTATATTTTGTGTTTAATTGATTTAAAGATTAATATCAAACGGCATTGCTTCGTATCGACAATTAAACAATAACTTCACTAAGAAGCTGTTGTCATTAGTACATGATATAATATGCAAGCTGTTCTTGAGCGCTAAGCTATAGCTGAAAAGACATGTAAATCATCAGCCTCACCTTCGATGATGTGTATAGAGGCCGGTAACATGGCCCTGCCCATTGCAACCAGGAGTTGGACACTTGTTGCCTTCTGTGGACAAATCGATCAAAATTAGTATTTTGTTAATCATCGAATGGGGCGTGGGAGCGCGATCGATACGGCCGGGCGTGCCGCGGGGCGTACCTGCGCAGCGCCGCCCACCACTCGGGCCCAACCCCCTCCGCAACTCAAAAGAAAAAATAAAGAACTCTAGGCGGCTGCGCGGTCCGACTGACAATTTTTCTTTTAAGAGGTGAGGGGGCGGTAACTCTTTGCCCCGCCCAATCCCCTGACCCGTTTTTATTGCATGACGTAAACTCAAAATACGAAGTTACCTCTACATACATTATGTACGATATTGACGTAGGTAGAGTTTAAGCTCTATATGTTCCTTATTTAATTACGATAACATTTCTTGTGATGACTGGATACTAAACTAATATAATTTCCAATTATTAAAGATTGTAAATATATACAGAAAATACCTAAATAAATGTTCACTGATAAAGGAAAACATTATTTAAACGAAACAGAAAAATGTTTTTCCTTTGTTGTCATCAATAAAGCAAGACCTTGAAACAAAGAAACTTTGAGTTGAAACGCAAAGTTGGAGGTTATAATGTCATTAAGAAAGTTTTGATAATGGATGTCAGAGATAAGTTATACCTCTGACGACCGGAGGAGAAAGTGCAGTGAGCGGCCGCATGTCCCGTGCTGGTTGGGCTGAGGGTACCGTGCGGGCCTCTTGTAAAGCTGTCGCTGCTCGAGATCCTGCACCCGCTGGCTGCAGCACTGTATATTGTTTTGATCCTTTGTGTACCGAATTTTTATCGTGATCGTTTGAGTAACCTCCAAAAGGCTCACTTGGAAATGATGAACCATGGATTTTATGCTTAACTTCAGCAGGAGGCTTAAACGCTGACTGTGTTGAATACGGCAACGAGGCCGTCGCAGCTTTGTAGGCATTATATAAAGATTGTTTGTTCACGGAGATAATTTCACCTTTTCTCCTTTTTGATTCTCTGTCATCGTCGTATTTGTCATCCAAGCGATCTGACATATCGATTTCTAACTCGTTCGAAGACGAATCGACGAGTTCATCAAAATTTGGCCCATCATAATGGTTAGGACTTTTGTGTGTTTTATCATAGTGATCTATACTATTCTCTTTCTCCATTTTTAAGGTTCTTTGGGAATTTTCGTCATGGTCGATACTTTCATAAACGTGCGTTTGAGGTACTTCCATCTGGTTGTGTATTGCAAAACTTCTTTGCGAATGGTGTTCGCTACCAGAAGACGGGGAAGGGGAGGACGGTAACATTTTTTCTGACCTTTTGTCGTTAAAAAGATTATCGAAATCGTTCGCGTCTTCGTTTTCGTCACCATTAGGCATCGATGAAATCTGATCACGTGGCCATGTACTGAGACTTCTTAAAGCGTTTTGAGTTTTTTGGAGTAAAGCTTCTTCTTCTTCGGTGGGATTTCGGAGAATGTTGGTTCGATGTGTCGGGAAATTACGATACGGGTCCATTTCGTCACATCTTTCGTCATCAAGAAGACGCCTTCGTCGTTTATTCGCTACATCGTCCTCATTTGACGCTTCTATTTCAACTATATCTTGACGTCGAAAAGTTTCTATATCCATGCCAAATTCCAGTCTTCGTTTGTTCATTTGCGACAGCGACGTGTGCGTATTCAGGGGCGCCGTCCTAGAACAAACAAGTCCATCAGACACATTTCCTTTGTAAAGTCAACATCAAAATGCATCCACAAATAAAAGGAAATTGAGTACTTGCGATTCGATTTTCCATCCACAACCAAAATATTTTTACGCGGAAATGATTCTCGGCGATTCCAGTCGACGTCATCACAATATTAACACTTTAAATTCATTTCAAATGCACAAAAATCGTTCCCACGTAAAAACCATTTCACTCAAGAGCTTTCAGACCAATTAATTTTATATTATTATAATAAAAAAGTAGATAATAATTTAGGTTAATTCTAATTTATATTTCTACAAACGAAAGGCTTTTTTTCTTTAAGTCTCTACTTACACTAGTTTAATTTTTTTTCTGTTTACATTTAACGCTTACAGCTTAACGCACCACGCAAATTTGGTTCAAATATATTACGATATTATGCTTGCAAGACGTCTTTTACATTTACTTCGTTATCATCGAATTGTATATGAAACGAACATTGAAAAGTAAAGTTTTAATGACATAAAAATATGACAACTTGTGGAGATTACCTAGTAATTCAAGGAAAAAAGATTTTATATATATTTGTTTAATTTATTATTCAATATAACATATAAATGTCTTTATTTTATTATAAAAAAGAGAAATTCACAAATTTAGCCGTTTTATTATAATTATAGAAAGAGAAAGTTTGAAAATATTAGTTTTTTTTTTCAGAATAACCAATTTATTTATTTACCGTAATAATAAAGAATATACATTCACATTCGCACTCTAATATATATATATCTAGTCTATTCAAATTTAACAACCTATCGCACAATGTCCAAAAAGTAGGTTCACAAATAACTTAACGTCGTTATGCTCCCTACAAGTATAGAATATTTCGAAAATAAAAAAATATATATATCCGTTTCCAATTGTAGATATTCTTCCGGTTTCTATTTGTAAGGGATTCGATGGTCCTTGACGATACCAGAAATCCCGGAATGCCGAAATACCAATACGAGAATACCGGCAAACATTTGTGTACGTGACACACTCTGAACACGACCGAAGAATGTAAGATAACCGGAAACGTGAACCGATTTCGAATTGACCGAGATGGTACTAGAGCGAATCTACGTTCGGGAGCGCGTGTGTTAGTATAGGGTAATTAGATAAACCCTGAGGGTTGTGGATGCTTAACCAGTTTAAACTAGAGCCAGTTGAACCCTTTATCAGCGGCGGGTGGCGACTGGCGGGTTATCTTGGGCCGCGTTAATTGTAATGCCTTGAGATTAGGGCGCGATATAAGGGCAACCTTATAGTATGAACCCGGGATTACACGAAGACAGTGAAATATAAAGGACGTGTAAGTATAGGTATATATTGTATTTTTGTTATATGATTTTAACTTAAACATGGACAAATGTGCCTTTTGTACAGAATGGTAAGGCAATTCACGGTACTACCTTTGCTTTGTGACATAAGATTTTTATGGATCTTAGATGTCACCATAATTTCTTGAAACTCTATTATAATTCCTCGGAAAATGTAAGCTAAGCCGTGGGACCTGCGACCCTTTCTCGCCCTGCGGCAATAACAAACAGGCAAGCTCCCGCAGCCTCCGAATCGTGGCTCAAATTCAAATTGCACCTTAGAATTCTTAATTATTGAAATCATAAATCAAAACGTGCCGTCTGGGCGCGCGACCATAAAATTGGAGGGAGAACACTCGAGTGTGGTAGGATTAAGACTATTATCACTTTTCTTTCAAGCAGTCGCGCCCTCGTTGGCTCGGCTCGGCTGTAAATCAGAAGCTAAATCCCGTGGATTAGATTCATAGAGTTGGCGCGGCCTGAGGATCGCGCGCTTGCGATAATGGCGTGTGCTTGCGTGATTCTGCTTTTAAATCGACTCTGAAAGATAAATACTCCTCCAATTTGATCTGAGCCCCGAATTGAGTTCGCCGTTTAATGGCTTTGGCGGAAACTTAAGTTTATAGTTATTAACAGCTGACGTAAGCTGATAACTTGACAAAATTTTGTTGTACAATCCAGAAGGGGAAAATCATAATGTATAGACTTTTAAAATCATATACATCAAATTGAGTTGAATATACATTGGCTTAATTATTTATCTAACTAGCGTTATATTGCGTGTTTTGAACGTGTGTTTTTATCGATATTTCTTATTTTACCGCGTATAAAATATGACATATTAAATTTTCAAATCTATATTCTTTTTACTCAGACAATTAAATAATAGGGACATATTTATAGGTTTAGTAGCAATAGTAGTAAATAGTATACGCTTTTAAAAGCGTATTATATGTTAAGACGACAAAAAAATATAATTCAATACATTGGCATGTCTTCACTTTTCATCTCGATACAAGAAAGGGATCGATTTTGTTTGCATATACCTACGCAGGCCGAAAGCACAGAATGATAAATTAAAGCATTGGCTATAATTATATGTATACTAAAACGCTGAGTATTATAATATTTACTAAAAAGGTTTTAGGTTTGAAATGTATGAAATAAAAATATCCAGAATACGTAAATATATTTTCCAAATTAAGTTTATTACAGCAATTAAATGCAACTAATTAACGTTTACTGTCATAATTATGCAATGCGAAGTTTAAAATAACCCATTTTTATAGATAAAAGAACATGTGAGTGAAAAATCAATATTGTAATAGTTTAACTCAGTTTATAACTGGGGTAACGGTACCCAGCGCGGTGCATCGTGACTACGAATGCGCGGAACTCCCCTACGAAATACTATAGGGTTTATTCGACCTAAAATTTTACTGTTAAAGTACTTATGCATTGCATTAAGCAATAGAATAAAAAATATAATTTAATAAACTTACAAAAGACCGTGATCTATACATATAATAAAAATGTAACTGATCTCTGTCTGTACATGAAAGATATATGAGAACAAAACATTATTGGGGATATTTATTAATGTAATAGAACCTAAAACTAAACTCCGAAACGGGTTAAACGATTTAAATGCAATTTTGCACTAAATGCGAATTGATCATTTCAATCAGTTCATAAATAAAAAAGTCACAATCAGTTAAATTATAAATTAAAGTGAACATTATGAATTAAATGAGAGTGCAAGTGGGCAAAAAACTAAATATTTTAGTTTTGTAGTTTACGAGCGGGTCGCTAATCACCAATTTATTTGACATAACGTTTGAAAAAGGACAATAAGTTGTAAATTAAAAAAATAAAGCAGTTTTGCTTTATACGTGTGACGGTAGTAAAATAATACTTATAAAGTAAAATAAATCTGGAAAATTAAGAGGATTTCCCGAATTTAACATAGAATGAAAAAGGCAGATAAAAATGCATTTATAATTCCTATTATTGTCAGTAACAGTATATGTGGGTATGATTGTAAATATCTATTGTTTTTACGTCATATAGTAGCGTCGCTCGTCGTTCCGTGCTTAGTGCACCGTACGAATACGCGCTACAAGTTTAACCCCTCTACGGAAGAACATAGGGATGTTGAAATTATATTTAAATTATTTCAGCCATTATTATTAAGACCTTTTTCCATACATACATACATTAATTAATTTATTATAACTAGATCCATCCGATAACGGTGTAAAATTCGCGTTATAGAAAATAGAAGTATGTAAAATATTGGTTTTATAAAATGTTATATTTTTTTAATGCATCAATATAAAAATAATTGTCTATCTGCACTTCCTATAATTCCTTTTTCTAACCTTTTTAACAAATTTCATACTCCGCGCAGTTTTTATAATCCTTTTTTTCCTTCACATGTCAATATAATGATGATGTTAATTTATTAGTCTCTCTCATACTTACATACGTATATATTTAAATGTAAAAATGTGTATGTATACCAGATATTATCAAGTCCAATATTATTTGAACACAATAGTCTGTAAAAGAGAAATTTAAGATTGTATTTACCTAGTAAATATCGATTGTTTTTATTTTAATAAAGAAAATGAAATGTATCAATGCCTTGTTTCGAGCACGCTACAACCCTACACGGAGGGTGCACTCGTTGCGAGGGTTATCGTGTATTGGACCCTCGCGGATACGTCCTATCGTGTTTTTGCTCAGCTACAGTAAAACCGAAAGACTTATGATTTTAACAGCATAAATGCTTTTTTGTTATTACCCGACTATGCCAGCAAAAAGAGGGTTGTATTGTTATGTAGGTTAACTTATATATTTCATTATTAAAAATATATAATTTAAATAGTTTGTGATTTTAAATATAATCAAGTAATACTGAAACTGATTTATATTTACTTAGCTGTTTATTTTCAAATTTAGATACATACATTTATTATATAACATTAAAGAAGCACAAAGTTAAAGTCAAGTCAAAGTCAAATAATTTTATTTAAAATAAGAAGTGACACGCTTAACTAGCTTTTTGAACGTCAAACTATTTACCACCTGCATAATATGTCACTGAATGAAAAAAAAATATTTTACTTATTTTACCTTATATATTTAAATAGATATGATAATGAACGGCAAATTTCAGTATTTACTTATTTCTATATAGATTATTAATAAAATAATTCACGTACAAAGAAATATGGCATTTTTAAAAAGATTGTTCATTCTAAAATAATTACATTATAATAAGAGTTAATAGCTTTACACTTTTAAAACAATAGATCAAAGTAAACGATCGTATAAATAAAATTATTCAGTCGACGGAACAAACACTTTACTCGACATTTGTGTGCGAAATAAACCACAATTAACTGTCTGGGCCGCTGTCCCATCTGATAGCTTCAGCGGCTTCAGTGGAAACAATTTGAACGCTTATCAGA
The DNA here is from genome assembly GCA_038994665.1 of Podotricha telesiphe. Taxonomy (NCBI): domain Eukaryota; kingdom Metazoa; phylum Arthropoda; class Insecta; order Lepidoptera; family Nymphalidae; genus Podotricha; species Podotricha telesiphe. Next base: position 61,243 of record JAOYRR010000161.1, on the reverse strand, counting down.
TCAACACACGTGAAATCCGTTTAGTGGCAACCCTACCTGTGTTAAACGGTTACAGGCGGCCTGTCTAGTACGTATTGTATGCAAAATTATTTTGTATTGCGAAATTTTAAACGAGTAAGCGATATTTATTTTGTTCTGGCATTTTGTGAAACGTTTTCTATTTTCATTTTATATTTACGTTACTTGTTTAGGGTATTTTAAAGAGAATGTATGTCAGGATATGACGTTTTTGTAAGTATAACTGTATCCAAGGGTCGTAGGTACAAATCTCTTTCACCGGTTTCTTTATATCGGGAATACAGACTTTATCATAAATTTGTATAAAAACATACTAACAGTGCGCAATGGTTTCATAATTAACGTTTATGTAAATTTAAAAGTATTCGTTACCAGTAGAACAAAGTCAATGTATAATAGAATATTGTCAGAACAATGTCAGTGTATAAAATAAATATTAATTTACAAAACGTTTACAGACTTGCTTTGTTGTTTTTTTTAAATTAAGATCTAACAAATGCGGAGATATCCACCTATATTAATTTACTTGCAAGGTACTACAATATTAAATTTAAATTTAGACTTTGGCACGCTCGTAAAACGTGAACAAAAAGTATATATAATTAAACTCTATAGATATGAGAAAAATTAATATCTTATATTTTTTAGTGAGCCATTACCTTTTTCGTTGCTAACACATTTTTCCTTTAGTAATTGTTTAACATAAATAAATATTTAGCGTCTTAAAAAATAACTTTATATTAAACTGTCTTTTAAATTTATTTTTGAATATTGAATATAGGTTAATTAAATTTAATCATTACTTACATAATAATTTGTTGTAACAAAAAGAAACAAAAGTATTTCAAGAAACATTTCTTGTGCTTATTTATGACGTTGTGAATACTACTGCCACGGATTTTTTTAAAAAGTACCTAGAATGATTGAACTCACTAAAATAAGAAAAGGCGATTGAATTATCGCTTTATATTTTAATAGTTTAAAATTTCGTATTTATTAAATGTTACCAATATTACCAACTTAAAATATTAAAAAAGTAAAACTTGTGTATTTTAAAAGTAAATTAAAATTGACCTTTTTATTAAATATTTCAAGCGAATTGTTCTTCAAACAAAATAACGTATGTGAAGATTTGTATTTAGCGTAGCGCGATTACGTATTCCGTCAGAAGCCTAATGTCGCGGTTATTTGACGACTTGCACTTAACCGTGATTCAATTACCGCAAAGTTACTGTATGCTAAATGAGCACGGAATAAATCAACATATTAAACGGAACAATCAAATTATTACTATTTACTTGCATTGAATTTGCTAAACTATGCATAAGTTATTTTATATGTAGATATTTTTTATATTAAAAAATTGAAAGCATTTCGTGAAATGGTTTTAAAAGCGTGGGATTTGTGCGTAAACGTATAATTTATATCTTGAACACTCCTTTAACGAAGACATCACTGCTGAAATAAATCCGCTATATATATTACCGAATAAATTGTCGGACATATCGAAATAAAGATAATATTATTTTTATATTAAGGAGTCTTCGAAAAAATTGTTAACTTACCAAACGGGTCGGACAAGGGCCGACATCACTATAAAAAGGAGGGGCGATCCCTCATCACGCACAAAAGTTTTGTCAAACACGAATTCACTAAATTCGAGAAAAAAAATACACTGCACAAAATTTACGCCAATTTAAAACGTTCTATTATTTTTTTATCGTAGTGGCTACAACTTCGTAGCACCTCGTAGCGCTACTTGAAAACTTTATCCGTTAACGGCAAGCGGCGGAGTGTGTAAAGAGGAGCGAGCTCCGCGGCGCGGTCGTTCGTGTTGCGCGATTCGCGGACTATGCAAAGGCCGAGCAGGCCGTGCGGGAGGAACGCCGCGGCTGCGCGCGCACGCCGCGCCCACGCCGCCCCGCCCCACACACCCGCAACCTATTTATTTCTAGTTACGTAAAAATTACGCGCAATACTCAATATATACCTGCATTTTTACGTACTTTATATACTAAAATTCCTAATATGTTTTCGGTTAACTAGCATTTTTACTTTGGAGAACGTAGCATTAGACACGCATGATATTTAATAAATTATATCTTCAGGTACAATTGAAGGTATTATATAGTGCAAAAAAGAAGACGATTAGATTAAAAGCCAATCAGTGTTTTTCACGCGAGACCACTTCGCCTGCCCCTGGCAGGTGAAGCGTTAACTGAAAAAAGTAGTCGCCGCCGGTCGCCGGGGGCGTCGTCAAATTTGGCAGACGAGTTTTTTTGACCGCAGTCGTGCTATCAGTGTCACTTAAACAAATTGAATAAATGGATCAGAGGGTGCAGACTAATGTTCATTTTAGTGAAATGCCGTTTTATTAACACGTTAAAACGTTTCAAAGGAACTGAGAATTGTTTCTGTCTATCCGCAGAGTGTTCTTATCGTGCAATAAAAGTTATCTACTGTACACGTCTAGCATAGACGACAAATTAATGCAAAAGTTCAATAAACTGTGTCGTCACAATCAGCTGTTCGAGCCGCGAGCGCAACAGACAATGCGATTAAGATCTACGCAGGACAACTTTCGCCGCGCGCCGAGCGGCAGTTAGTTGTTATGAAAGAGAGAAATTTGTAAATTGTTGGCGCCCGAGTTCACGAACTCCGTCGAACCGGAGTTTGTTTTAAGAGTCCAACCTTGAAACAAGAAGAAAAGTAGTCCTGTAAAACAAAGTTTTGCGGCCGCCGTCGCCGGCGCAAGCGGTTCAAGGATTGTACCCGAACTGTCTGTCTGTACAACTTTGCCGATTAAAAGCTCAAAAGCTTCCAAAGTCATTTTAAAAGTTTATCTGCACGCAGCGCAAGCGGGGGGAGAGGGGCGTAGCGTAGGCGTCGCTTCGTTATCATCCTCCGCAATACTTTGTTAAACCTAGTTTAACTTATTTATAAATCGGCCGCGGTCGTCGGCCGCGCCTCTGGTTCCCGTATTAAAGTGTCAAACTTGTGAAATGACGACGCGCCGTGACGCCTCCGCCGCGTGCCGCACCGCCTTCGGAGTACATGTGTTCGCTGTTCGGGGCCTCAAATAGTTGCCAACGTACACACTAAGTTCCTAGACCCTTCGTTACTTTGTTTTACAGCTGTTCCACTTAGCGAACTATGCCTAGAGTTGGGCGCGAGTTCTTGCATGTGTATCGGCAGCACACACCCGCAGCCGAATAGTTTCATAAACATAACCCAACTTAGTTTTGGACGACTTTTCAAAGTCAATGCATACTAACTTTCGATGTCTGGAAGTGTGATATTACGATTGGATCAGTTTGCGGGTGACTTTAATGCATTCGTTTGTTCAAAACTTTGTTTTATTGGACCAAACTTCCAAACAAGGTTAAGTATTTTCATTTACTTTGTTTGAGCGTTATAGGCTAACTAACATTTTGAATTATCGTGCTAATAAATTTCACGATTGAAGTTTCTCTATCAAAAGTTTTATAAGTATTGAAATTCAAAATAAATAAAAAAATTGTAAAACGAATGTTTTTTTTTGTTTAAAAACAACTCTATCAAGATTAAATGTTCTGTTTAAAACTCTTCAAGTCAAGTATGAGTAGGACGAGGGCAAGCATTTTATATTAAAGTATTTATAAATAACGACCGCAGACTAAATTATTTATAAGCCGCTTAAGAAATAAATATATTTTAACAAAAATATAAATTATTTAATAAAAAAAATATTTATGTATTCTATAGAGTACAGCTGTATCAAAACTGTTATGTTAGAAGCATGTAAACTATGCTAAGGGTTAGTTATATGGGTAGTTGAATGTCAAAAATAGTGCAAACATCTTCAGTTTAGGAACTAATCTATACATACAATAAAAATGTAACTGACCGGTGTCTGTATATGGAATATATATGAAAAAATGTATTGTTGGGGGCATTTATCAATGTAATAGAACCCAAAATATAGATTTTTTTCTGTTTGTCTGTGCGTTTGCGCACGCAAACGGCTTAACTGAATTAAATGTAGTGTTGACAATAGTGTTTTTGTAAACGCCCCTTAGTATTTAGAATTTATTTCATTTTAATTGGTTCATAAATAAAAAAATAGCAACCATTTCATTATAATTAAAACGGTTGCAACTTTTTTATTGATGAGCAAAGTTTATGACATAAGAAAGAAATCGCGGGCGGGCGAAAAAACTAAATAGTTTAGTCGTGTAGTTTACGCAGGTGAAGCCACGAGCGTGTAGCTAGAATAATAGACAATATTATATATTATAATATCATATTCGATTCCCACCCAGTGGAATTATCATAATTTAATAATTTTCATTTCTCCGCTCTGGTGAACAAGACAATGCGTTGAGCTCTGCCACTGGACTCGCAACGTCTTGAATTCGGGCGAAAAGTGGAGAACGGAGTGACTTGTCACTTTGCTCTCTCTGTCTATCCGCGACAAAGCTAGCTGCGAAAAAGCGTGAAGCTGTTTTTCTTTTCGTTTAATATTAATAGAAATATTGAATTATTATATAATATTATTACGCTACTAGCGTCCCGCTCGCAGCTTCGCCTGCGTAAACTACCTACTAAACTATTGCGTTCTTATTTAAACCACAAACGTTACTTGCAGTTATAATTACACAAACACTCGCCGCTTCCCGTTCAAATTCAAGACGCAGAAGAGGAATTCTAAGCTGCGTTTATATAATCTTAATGTTATAATTCAAAAAATAAAAGAAATTGAGGCATTCGTGTCGCATTGGGACAGCGTCTGACTGAGGTCGCCATTGGTTATGGGTTCAATTACTACTTGTAGCAATAAATAGAGGATAAATGAAAATATCAATTATTTTCAATTATCCGTTCTGCTCATAAGCAATCAATGAAGAACGGCGTTGCCTACGTGGCGGAAGTACATGCATGCATTTATTAGGTTCATACATTTTACATAAGAAATAAAAATGATAGAAGTAAAACAGCACTAATATATATAGTAATAAACATGGTATCCCATAGTAATAGTTTTGTTATGTCACAAATTGTAGCATTATTTACATTTTCAGTTGGAATGTTTAGCTTAAAAGCTTATCTCTAACTTTTCGATGCCAATGGTGAGTGCCAAAAACTGTATGACAAATTTGAAAATTTACTTCAATATTATTAAATATAACATCGTAAATTTTTGACGATATATATAATTAATTGAAAAATTTAATTAATTTTATAACTTTATAAATATGGTTGTGTCACGTTGTCAAAACTGAGCTGTTGTTGTAAATGTTTTAACACAGGGCTTTCTACTTACCGAGTGAAAAAGCGTAATATGCGCTAAAACTAGCGCTTTCTCATTGCGAATATATTTAAATCATTTTACATGTGAACGAAATATTTCGTAACCCTTTTTACTAACATTATGGGAACGACGGAATATGCAATTTGTAATAGTTAAGTATTATATGCAGTGTGGTAAAATCTAATATTTTTTATAATAATGCATTAAAAATATATAAACTAGTAAAATAAATATTACACATACTACCTTATTATTGACATACTTTAGTACTAAGTGACTAATACGTTGCTAAGGCAACGCCGACTTGGGTGACTTTTCTTTAATATTAGGACCAATAATATATATGAATTTTGTACAAATGTTAACTGCGAGTAGTACGTTTATTCTCATAATCAGTGTAATTACAGGAATCTTTCGGGGAGTCACGATCAAGCTGCATGAGATAAAGCTTCAACCCTCCAAGCGGTTTACATCGCCACCATTATAATAAGAGCCGTTTTATAATGGGTTCTAGAAATTATCTGTACGAATATGTTTTTTGAAGTCATTGTAGCGTAGGTTGATCGTTTCTTATCTTTCAATTATAGTTATAAGTTAATACTTCATAAAGTGGTTATTTTTAAGTATATGGGATTTCTAATTTTATTAAGTAAGCTGTAAAGCTAAGGGCTACAATAATAAGTTCTTTGATTTTCACGATTATTACACATTTTGAAATAAACCTATTTTAACCGGATTAATCGCGTATAATTTTGGTATTCGAAAATATTTTAGAACCCTCTACCTGAGACCACGGACAACTGTAATAATCGAAACGTCGGGTTCTAAAATGTATTTTTGACTACCAAAATTATACGCGATTAATCCGGTTAAAATAGTTTCATTTTTTCAAAAATACAAGAAAAGTAATAAATAAAGTTACGTAACGATATTTCATAGAAAATTATTAATCTATTGAAATCAAAGTACTTGCCCCATAATTTTATCATATTTTATAAGATATTTATAGTTATACAAAAATGGGTATAATTGATAGAATTAATTGAATATACATTCATCGACTTTAAAATAGACAGTACTCACGTGAAATATAAAAATATATCAAGAACAGCTAATGTGTTTTTTTTAAACAAATTTATATTAAAATAATATTAAAATTCCATAAAAAATAAAAAATATTCAATGTTAATCATTTTAAGAACCAGAGGTCTTTATAACTTGGTTAATGTACATGTTATCTTCTCGCCAATAAGTCACGCAATAATTACCGCGACTAGGGAACTCTCCCCCGCACATATTTACGCAAGAAACATAAATATACGTAAATGTGCGTAAATATTGCAAATATGGTAGACTGAGGTTTTATGTGCCGCTATCATTACACTTAACGTTGAAACATATCGAATAACAAAGCTCTTAACTAATGAGAATTTATTTAAGTTAAAAATATTATGTAAGGTCGTTGAATGCGCTTGAATGGAAATTTTATATATTTCTATTATTATTATTATTTTGTGGATGGAAAATATTTAAATATACACGAAAACTGATTGTTAATTGAAGTTAATAATAATATATGTTCTTACGTGGTTGATGTAGCTGGTCGGAAGAGCTTGTGTGTTATTTGTATTTCTTCTTCAACCTGTAACAAGAAAAAACACTTTTATAAATAGAAACATTAGTTAATATTATGCATCTATAGTGACTAGTAGCCTTAGCAACGAGTAGAGTATATTACATTAATTTTATTAATTTAATGTTTTTAATGTATTATATAAAAAACACTTTAGCATTCTGCATTCCTTCTTTATAAGAACATATAACAGTGCTAAAGTTCATACTCCTCCGTCTGCGTAATTTTTTTAAATAAAAAGGATTACTAAGGTTTGCATCCCACGTATACACGTATTAACAAATACTTTTTCAGTCAAAGTGATGATTATATTCAAATTATTTTAATTTACATATATATACACATTTATTGTGATTACTTAAGACGTCGTAAGACGACGTAGTTAACTTAAGACGTGAATGAAAAACTTTGTGTTCCTTTTTATGAAAACTATACGGATGGAGGTCTTACGTATCAAATTTATATGTAAAAGTGTAAATGAAGAAAGAATGCAGGAAGCTAAATTAATATTTTTACAGTAATATATTAGATATACATTTAATTAATAAAAACATATTGCACGATATTTGAACGTCCAAGTCGAAACATGCTTTACATGGTTAAAACTTACTGTAAAAACTACATAAAAATATAGACATAAATCATTCAAACGAAAACATAATTATAATGTAGTAATTTTATTTAGTATTTGTTTTCTGCATAGCAATGTCGTCAAAGGGAACTCACAGTCAAGACACTCCGCTCTCCACTTTCGGCCCGATATCGAGACGGTGTATATTTAGTGGCGGAATTTATCAACGTACTTTAGTTTGTCAGAGCGGGGAAATTAACAAATTTAAATATTATCATCCCCCTAGTTAGAATCGAACTCACAACCCGCTACGCTGGACGTTCAGTTATTTTAAAATGTGTTTTTTTATCTAAAATACATTCCCGACTTACGATTTTCTTATATTAAATATGTTAATTCGTAAACAATACAACTCAACGTAAACAATACTAAAGTATTTATTTTTAACTGAAATATTGTGACACAAAAACGTTGTCGTGAAACGACAGCATTACGTGTTTAGAGATGGTTTCGAAATGCGATTTTAATTGATGTTACGCAGTGGTCACTAGTACGGTTCACAAGAAAACAAGGCACATGCACAAAAAAAAAAAGCATTGATATTTTTCACCTCTACACTCGAAATTATTATTAATTTATAAATATTTTTTACATACTACGTACGCCGCCGGGCTTGTTGGACAACTTGTAATAAGTCACTCCAATCTCTAATTTCCTGCCATTTATATGCTGGGTCAGGAAAACTAATGCTGCACTTTTCCTTTCACGAAAAGATTTGAACATCAAGATATGTCACAGCTGATGCACTTAGATTTGTATATCAATCTTTTATATTTGTACTAAAATCAAGCTTAAACAAAGAATAAATAAATAAATTAATAAGTAAATAATAAATAGAATATGTTGCTCTTATATTAAGTATTTACAAATTTAATAAATATTTTTGAGCAAATCATATTACAATTATACGAGTATAGAAGTACAAGAAATGTATCACTCGAATCAAAAGTAAAATAAATAGTAACGTCTACTAAATTGCTTTAAAACTAGGCTTTAATTGTATTATTTTAATAGTGATTAGATCCAAGTTGTTCTGCCACTAGTACTTATAAGCCCTCAATCCAGACATCAATGCCTTTCTGTAGCGCTATTTAGGCGTTTTACAAACGGGGGTGTTCCCTAAATTTGATTTCCTTAATATTAAGCGCGTAATACCTGTTTGCTTACGGCCAGTAATTGATACGACACTCTTATTACGCCTCTAATGTCTGTAATTATTTTCGAATTCGTCGGTTTCAGCTTAAAGCGATGGATTATTTGAAGTTACCATGTTACCGCATTAATTTATAGAACATAAATTTTACATAGCTTTATATATGAGTGAAAAATTGAATATCAATAATTATACAGATAACTCATATTAATTCCAGATCTAAATAAAAAAATATTACAAATTTATTTTCTTGCATATTATCGACGAGAAAACTTAGTAATAAAACACTCGTCTTTCAATTGATTTTTAGCGGCGTCAAGCAATAAAAGCACCAAAGTAAAACGAATTTCGATGACTAACCCGTTTAGCCAGTTTTTATCCTACTGCAACATTAATTTGCCTATAAAATATCTATAATGCAATAATGATAATGCAATAATGATGTTATCGTTAAGACAATCAGACAACTAGTTTACTACACCAATAATTAAAAATGTAGCCTAAGTTTACAGACCGTCGTCGTGTATTACGTCATGCGTTATGAAAATTATGATGGGTCTTTTTTATGTATATGGTCAATACAAAAATGTGTAAAGCGTATAATCGTTTCTGTCATGTAAATAAATACCAATATTCTTTGCATATTTATACAAATATTTTCAGTTTGACGTTTTACCCGGCAGGGAAGTCAGAGTGAACTTAGTGACAAGACACTCCGTTCTCCACTTTGCGTCTGAAATCGAAACACTGCGTGTTGAGAGGCGGAACCCATGACCACGCTGTCTTAGGTACCAGAGTGGAGAAATGAAAATATTTTAAATATCATCATTCCCCTGAGTGGGAATCGAACACACAACCAATCGTGTTTACAGTCAAATACTGTCCCAAGTACCATTATGGCCTTATATTTATATAATAATAACTAAATAGAAGAAATATATATATAACACGTTGTGAAGGTAAAAGGATTGATAAGAAATATAAGCCAGAGTAAGCATAGAATAACACAAACGCCTAAAATAAGCTTTACATATAAATCACTAAGATATATTTCTGCACCTTCAACGTAACTCATATCCAATAAAGGTGAAGTGTATATTGCAGAGATTATGGCGGCGCCAAATATGCATGCTGCGGTAAAATGCCGTTTAACCGCTCCCCGCCGTTGTCACCTGCCGGCTGCCACTCACGCCACAATTATCTCCAGACATGCTCAGACGATAATTAAAAATTGCCACCGTCTCGTCAAGTGTGTGGTATCAGAAAATTATACTTATTGTTTTAATTTTTATGTACAGTTTCACGATTTGCGCATAGCAGAGCAGTCATAGAGAACCTAGTGTCAAGACACTCCGTTCGCCACTTTCGGTGTTCGCCACGAATTCAAGATATTGCGTGCGTGAAGGGCGGCGGTACGCCGCGTTAGTGTTACTAGAGTTGAAAAATGGAAATAATTTAAATACAAACATTTCACCGAGTGGTAATTGCACCTACAATCAGCGCGTTTACATTTAGACGCCGTCCCACTGCGCCACTTGGACCTTTATTAATTTTAATCACATTTTTATGTGATATATAAGTTGCTTCGTTTATAAAAATATTTTCTTTTATAAAAACATAACTGAACCAACTTCAATCAGCGTATGTTATATATCGCGAGCACAGACTACTTCTGACATAGCGACGAAATCTACAATCCCATTATAGCAATCATCTTCCCGTTCATTACGCGAAGCTAAGATAGTAAATTTAAATTAACAACCCCTTGTTAGTTGAACTATACACAAGTAGATGTTAGTTTTTATTGTAACATGATGACTATTCTTTATAATTATATATATTTTAAAAAATAACGTATATAACTATATTAGTTATTATTGACACACCTTTCATACATGTTTTCGTACGTTATTTTTTTGTGTAAATTTTATATAAAAATTGTTATAATCAAAATTAAGAATTGTTTATTTAAAATCATAATATCATTTAAGTAAATTAATCATAATAATGTCCGATTTACAAACCAAATCGGACTTTAGTAAATATAGATGCTCTTTGGTTTACTATTTGTTTCTTATAGTATTTAATAACTTATATTAAGCTACATAGTATATAGTGAGTGCAGTATTCATTGTTTTTGAACAGGAAATGTTCGATTTGATCTCCGCTTTTCTCCCCGAATTCATTGATTAACAGAATCCAACGTCGCGTTTTGCCTCATTAGAACAAAGATATAAAAAATTAAATCTTTTCGTTCCCCCGTAGGGATGAAACCCACAACCATCGCGCTTAAAACCTGATTCACTGCGTCACCATGGCTATGTTTTGAAATAATTTAATTAGAAAAATAATGGAGACCGTGTTTTGCTTTCAGGTCAGCAGAGAAAACTCACCACTCTTTGTGTACCTAGCTTATTATTATTTGAACTACTAACATGAAACCTAGGATCGTTAACGATCAAAGTTTAAAGGTGAAACTGTAAAATTTTCGCATCTATTATAATGGAAACAGTTTCTATTGCAGTGGAATGAATGTTCATTTACTAAGCGAAAATCCGGATTGTGCGCGTGACACCCTTATGTAGCAGTCCCAATTACAGTTTTAATTTGAATATTTTCAATTATTTCATATATATTTTACTTTGTGTTAACGAAGTTGGTGAAACAGAATACGTTTGTGCTAACGCTAGTTTGCTGTTATTTTTGACTGCAAAGTTATTAGTTATAAAATTAAAGCTCTCGTCTATATTCATTTATACACACATATTAAATTATTGTTGAGATTTAGATTTACATATTAGATTAAATTTCATAACAAATGTGACAAACTAGTCAATATTACATATGAAATTTGTTTTAATAATTAGATAAGACTATTATAAACAACAAAATATTACATTTCTTTCACTCACAGCTTCACGCTTTTTACCACATTTCTGGGTTGTTAGAGATAATCTAGTGTCGAGACACTTCGTTCTCCACATTGCAAAGTTCCGAAATCTATATTGTGTAGCGGAACTTAAACCACGCTTTGTGTAAACACAGCAAGGAAAAGAAAATAGTTTAAATCAATCAAGCTTTTGATAATCGAACGTATGAACAATAGAGTTTCAGTCGACCCTGCCCACTGTGCCCCTAAAAAGTATTCAACTAGAATTAATAACGAAAAATCCAAACCAAGTATATTTTCATGAAACCTATACACTTTCATATTATATAGCCAGAAGCTAATTTAGCCGTCGCCGTCTTTACCGTATCTTTAATGAACACTCATAAGCGTACACTACTTACAGTTGCGGGCGAGATGTACCTAGCTTTCAGGGAAATGAGCTGAGTGGAGTAAGCGACGTTTGCGGGATTTAAGTTTTGTTAACGATTGTATCGTGCTGTGTTCGTTTATCTGTTTAATATTAAAAATATTTACTTGGTAACAATCAAATATTCTTCTTTATTTTTAATTAACATAAATGTGTATTTTATTTTCTGTACGACAGCTACTGCTTTTCCTAAGTAATATTTTATTTATTTCATTTTATTCACCTTGGGAAAATGAACAGTATTTACAATACACATAAGCATATACCATTAAGTTTAAAATTAAGTTTCTATTTACATAAAACATGGAGTAATGTCTAAGTCAGTTCAATTTTGACGTTGCTGTAGCGTGGTTCAGAAGGACGCCATGTGGTTATTGTTCAATCCCACCCTAAGATAGTTTTTCTGTTGAAAAATATTTACGTTTAGATTTTGGTCCTGGACTAATTCGCCATCTAACATTCTAAAAAAACAGCTTCACTCCACTTTCCGCCCGAAATCGAGACATTGTGTGTTGAGTGGCGGAACTAAAAGCCACGCTTTGTCTTAGGTACCAAAGAGGAGGAATAAAAATATTTTAGACAGGAATGATTACATTCATCCAAATAGGAATCTAACCCACGACTAATCGCGATTGCAGCCAGAAGCATTCTCATTGCGCCACGGTAGCCTCTAACATTCACTATGTCCAAAACGGATAAAAAATGAATAGAAGTCAAAGCATATTAAAACAACTAAGCATTTCACTATATTTACTTTAAGATAATAAAAAGCCAAAAACAAGTCATATTAAAGCCGCACGTGTAAACATTTACTATGAGAGCTACATAAAAAATTCTTTTCTTTTCCCATAAAACAATGTAGGCCCAGGGAAATGCTAATACGGGGCGGTTCCGTACAAATTGATACTCGATCGTCGCTCATATAAAACACTCTGAACGAGATCGTTGCATGAATAATAAAGAACTGCTAGATGGTGGTGACGAAACTTTACCACTCACCGACTTTCTACAACGAATTTTGTCTTTTACAATGTATTGTTTAAAAACATATTTAAAAAAATATAATATATATTTTAAGCTATATTTATTATTAGGTTGCTTATTTAGTATAATATTTAATAATATATTTGTAACTTAAAAAAATAAATGAAGTATTTGCCTTTTTTCTATATCCTTATGCGTTTTCCACATTTTGTAGGACAAAGATACAAACCTGATGACTCAATATCTTTCATTAATTTCTTCCTATTTAAAGACTTAGCTGTATGAATTCTGAATTGCGAAACTTTCTATGGTACATTGGTAAAATAAACATAAATTAGAAATATAATTTTTCCTACGAGTAGGAACCGAACTCACAACCATTGCGTTCTAGGAGATGAACTTTCATGTTAACTATATCGTAATGGTCTGAATTAGGAAAGGATGGAGGAAGGAATTGCAATATAAAATAATAATACATGAAAAAAATCATCTTAGCAATACCGTACGTAGTGTATGTATTATGGATTTTTATTCATTGCACGTTCGCTATAAAACATCAATCCGAATTTTATGTCGACTACAATTCTTATTTTTATTATACTTACTATTGTCAATTTAATCAATGGTTAGGGATGTTTTAGAGATATAATTGAAAAAAAATATATTTTTTTTAGCTTTAATCCTTTACCCGCATAGCAGAGTGAACAGAGAGAACCTAGTGTTTTCTGGCCCGAAAACGAAACATACAAAGAGTCAGAGTTAGTCCCACTGCGCCGCGATGGCCTTTAAAATTATTATTTACATTATATTATATAAAGAATTATTATTTGCATTATAATGAAAACAGATTCCAATCCTGTATTAATAATTTTTCTATGTACGTTTCAAACTATTTTTTTCCAAGCTTAATTTGTTATTTTATACATAAATCTAGTTATAATACAAACAAAATAAAAAATTATGATTTTATTTTTCTATATAGTTGTATAAATTTAAAATATGCAACAAAAATTAACACAGTATGTTCTAAAATGATTAAATACAAACTTATTGACTGATGTTCGTTTAATTTAAGCGGCTCTATCGTTAATATCAGTCGGAATTAAATCACTCTGTGTCGATTAATCCGCTACAAGAACGATGATTACAGTAATAGACTACATTTGTAATAGTGCTACATGGAGTTACGAAGATAAGTTGTAGCGGTAAAATTATATTATATTATAAATATTCGCACTAATCAATATGAAAAGACAACCACCGTGATGGCTAATTTCTTCACGATGTAGTGATTAATTAATAATTAAATATGTATATATATATATTTAATAAACTCAAACGTTAATTTGAAAATTTTTAATCAGTACCCGCACAAAATTAAATTCAAAAAGCTACCATATTATTTTACTACCGTACCCTTTACATCAACGTCTATTAAATACAAAAAAAAACACTTTTACACAAAAAATTATCTTGTGAAGCGTTTGTTACAAGTTATTGCCAAAAGGCAGTTTCCAAAACGTACAGGTTTGAGTCTCGTTGCGTTAAAAAAATTATACGTATTCAAAAAATATACGTGTGGAAATAAAACTTTAGAAATATTAGAAATAAAAAACCTTAGAACAATCCATCATACTTTATATTAGTAACTCCTGTGTGCGGTACGTAAACGCGCGGTGTAGTGTTTGCCTACGGAATCCGTACAGACAATTAGCTCTAATACGATTAACATTCGCAGGTGTCATGAAGCGCTCATTGCGTGGATGTTCACTGTTCAGTCACGCGTCACTTGTTACTCGTTGATTTGCGAAATAGGCTATGATTGTTTCACACTCCGCCTAAATATTCATAAATGCTGGTCTAGTTTTATTTTTTCGATTTAGAGACAGGAAAGAGTTTTTATTAAATATTGTATATGATAAAAATATTTTATAGTTTGATTACATTACATTATTTAATGTTTAAATATCGCAATTTTATGTAGCGTTTATTAACAGTACATACTACGTAACACGAATTATCCTATATTTTGAATATAAATTTTCTTAATGATCACTTCCGTTTTTTCAACAAATAATTTAAATAACATTGTAACAAACAGTTCTATATTCGAAATTAATATTATAAACAATTATACATTAGTCCATCCATCGTATTCAATTCGAGGGCAAACTTTCAAGCGAATGAGATTGCAAGTATTTGGGTAAAATGGTGTTGTAAAAGTTTAATTACATTGATTGTTTGATTGATTTATAGATAAGTACAGGCAAGGTACAGGTAATACAAGCGTGTTAATAAATATATAATACTAGCGATCCGCTCGCGGCTTCACCTGCGTAAAATACACGACTAAACTGTAGTTTTTCGATGGTTTTCGTCTTTCGAACGCGGGTGGGCGTTTTCACTTAAATCACAAACATTGCTTAAATAATTATGATTTAAATGGTTGAAACGTTTTTATTTATAACGGATTGAAGTAAACAAGGTAAGTTTACCAAAAGACAATAGATAAATCTGCATTTAAATTGCTTAAGTTCGTTCTGAGATTAGCGTGCACAAAACGCACAGACAAACGCAAGACAATCAGAAAAGAAAATAGAGAAATCATTGTATTGGGTTTAATTACATTGGTATATGTTTATAAAAAAATGATAAATGAAAAAAATATTATTAGGGATACCAGAGAGCAAGATACTGTAAGCTCATTCTGCAAGAAAGATATAATAATTGTATCAACAAACAGACGAATGCCACCTCAGTCTACCTGTGGCCACGGACTACTATAAAGTGTTCGAAACGTCGGGTTCCTATAATGAATTTTCGAATACCAAAAATATACGCGGTATATTTTTTCATATATTTTCCACGTCCAGACAGCGATCAGATACATTTTTATTATATGTAATTTATTATATAGATGATACAATTATCAAATTTCTAATACAAAACATTAATCTATATTGCCTTGTATTGTTATAAAGCCCTTAATAACACCTACGCTGTAAGACGCGGTAAGTAGTAGTTATTACGTCTATCTTTGAATATGAGGGAACATCAAATGTGCATTCAGCGGTGAGGGAGGACAACGAGTGTCGTGAGAGACGCTGGAGGCAAGGAAGTGAGCACAAAGCGACGCCTTCGTGTTGTCTCGACGAAATATCATAGAGTACGGTATAGAATTGTTAAAGATAAATGTATCCAATTAAATCTTTTTCTTTGTTCATATTAACTTTAATTATGAAGTTAGCTAATAAATATTTATATAATTTTATATATTATTACTATTAATTATATAGTAAATAGTATAGTAATTTTTATCGTAAATACTCCTTATGTCTGGTAACGTTTCTTAATTGATTGTTTAAATTAGAAAAACAAAATTAACACTTATCGTGACTACAGTTATATTATTTTTTATCGTTTTTCATTAAAATTATGTGAATGGCGGAGTATGTAATTTTATATAAAAGGTTATTTTAATAATTCATTACGAACATAATGAAATAATATACGTTTGACAGAACTTTTGTATAAAATGACATACACGTTGCCAAGACAACGAGTACTTTACGCTTCAACGGGACCAATAGTTTTATTTAATACACTATGTGAATTATCTGCACATTGTATAATCTATATTCTTACCTTAAACGTGGAGCAAAATAGTCTTATTCAACAAGCGAGTGCATCGGCCTTCAACAGCAGGTAGCATAAAGATATTGAGCATGCATTGTCGCGAGGCGTATTGTTTGCGGGCAGCATCTGCGATAACGCCGTCCGCACACCCTCTTTGTCTACTAATTGTTATATTCGAACAAAGTCTTTGCAGAAACAAAACACATCAGCTTGTTAGCTCGCAGGCTAAACGCTCTATCTAATAACATGTCTTCAAACAATTATTCAGTGTTTCCAATACGTTAGGAAATTGGCTATAGTCGATTGCAATGTATGTACGTCATTGCTGCATCGGCTGTCATTCGAGTCGGTTCAAATCTAATAATCTAGGGCTGTATGATTGACGGGAGGCGAATAAAACTGTGGGGCCGCAATAGGAAATTCCATCTGGTAATAATGAAACCGCAGGGGCTCGCTGCGTCAATATTGCGCTAATGATCTACATTTTCAAATTTCCAGTGGTTCGACGTTTATTCATTTTAAATTGTTCGGATCGCTAGTGCCGATCGCTCCCCGTCGCTGTATGGCATCAATCATTTTTAGAGGGTTTCGCTTAAACAAGTTTTCTTCCTGCCTCCGTCTTTTGCATAGAATTATCTCGGTTAAACCAACAGAACGAGAAGCTATCGCTTCTCGTAACCGCTTCTCGTGTTATTTTTTAAGAATAAATAAAATTATTACTCAGGGGAAATGGGATTGGATTTCGTTAAATATGGCTTAGTAATTGAATTGAAATCTCTCAATGTCGACGTTCAATTAAGCTTCACATTTCTGGCCGGATGAGGGCATTTTCCTTTGTTGCCGAGAAAATAATATTATAATTCATATCGGGCAAATTTGATTTCGTTTAAGCATAATTGTATTGTAACTATCCATAGAAATTTACAATTTTCTTCACACCAAGACTTTTTTTTATCAATAGAAAAAAAGTGATATGTAGGACATTTTTTTAATAAAAATTTAGCCTAAAATGATCTATTTTATACACATTAATTACAGTATATCCATAACGGAACCTGTCAAGAGTGATTAATGCTAATGTCGGACGCAAGATTTTTAACTAAGTTAAGATTAAAATTGCTTACGGTATTATAATCGGGCTCGGGGCGGATCCGTCATCCCTCGGCAAATTACAATGACACATCCGCCGGGATTTTAAGTCAATACAACTTAGCGATACCTAATGCTTGAAACAAAAGAAATTTAACGTATAGAAACTCTTGTTTTCTATGCTATTATAAACCTTATGATATAGTTATAGATTGGACAAAATGTTGACGTAGCTGAGCAGGTAACTTGTTTAAGAGTTGGATTGTGTATTTTAGTTTGTTGAAAATATTATAAGCAGTGCATTTTTACTATATTATAGGCATTCTACTAATATACTATGTTGATAGAGAGGCCACTGTGGCGCAGTGGGCCAGCTTTTGATAGTAAGTGCAATCCCCACTTGGGGGAAATTTTTTTTTAATTAATCTCCATTTCTCTACCCTGGTATGACAAAGCGCGGCGTTCATCGCATCCACAATGTCTCAAATTCAGGCTGAAAGAGGAGAAAGTAGTGTTTTGACACTAGGTTGTTTCTGACGATCGCATGCATGAAGTTGCTATTTTTATAAAAAAAATGCAAAATGGAGTGTCTTGAAAAAAGTTATAAAATCTGTAATGTACTGCACATGAAAAAAAACTATAAATTATATGTAAAGGGATTTTTATAACTTATATACATGTCTTCGTATATAAATTCTTATAATAATAATAATATTTCTATGAAAATATATTTATTTTAATTGAATCGTAGTACCTACTTTTGCTTTATTAACACGCCAGAATATTACTGGAGTATCGTTGTATAAAAGTCGAATAGGAGACAGGGTCTGGATTAATGAAATATAATGTAATCACAGTTTGTCACAAAATAGTAAGCTGTATATAAATTTACAAAATTTTAATTTTGTTAATATTTTTGAACATCTCAAGACATTTGAAATTTAAGCTTATAGAGAAAAAAATTAAACGAAACAACTGTCAAAGCTGGTCAAAATAGTGAAGCAGAAAAAAAAGTTTTCATATAATCGGCAAAGTGTGTTTCTAACGGGATGTAATGTCATTTATTCTTTAGATTACTTCTAATAATGTCTTGAGTTTAAACAATATCGATTTGGGGTTGTTTTAGGAAACAATTTGCGGTGAAAATCCGCGATAGACTTTATGTGAGCAAAGGGGCCACTTTTTATACTTTTATCCGAGGGAGATTGTTAGCTGGTCTTTGTTTTATGAGAACGATTAAGAAAAACATATTTGGAGTGTGTACGCCGGCTTTATTTGCACCAGAGAGGGAAGTCACGCTTCATTGATCTGTAATCGTTTTTCACGTTTTATTTATTCGAGGGTTATGAGTCCCTCACGAATATGAAGTACTTTCGTTTGGTAGTATGTAATAGATATTTTTATATTTAATTATTTTTGACACAATACAGGTTATAAAAACCCAGTTTTAAAAGTCGCTATTAATTATTCGCTATTAACTTAAAATACATTATATAAGTAAAATAAAATAAGCACTTGTTTCTAATTTTTGTTATTCGCGGCGTGTAAATCCTTTCCGCAGTTTATATTCGCATTGAATTCGGGGCGTTAAGCGTTGTATTGTGGCGTAGCGCTTCTGTTTACTGATTTGAATGCAAGGCGCTTACCAGCAAGGGTTGTCTTAATTGAGCGCGGACCGCAGGCGGCAAACGTCACCGCGGTATGCTTTTAAAAGGAACGTGTCAATTGTTAAAATATGAAATTTAAGTGTACTGTGTCTAGTTTTACTGACAAAAATTACAAAAATAACATGATAAAAAATCTTCCATACAGAAAAAATATTTTTTCATGTAAATAAAAATAAATGGGCCAAATTAGTATTGTTTTAAGAAACTTAAGTTTTACTATTGATTACAAATAGATTATAGTGAAATGATATTGGTGAATCGAAATTTAAACGCCCAAAATGTGATCGTTAGTAAAAGAGGGAAGGAAGGGTTGCTTGGTTCCCCATGTAATTAAACATGCTCCGTAATATTTTTGAAAATGGCTTGCGGAGCTTATATTCGATTAATAAAAGAACTTAAAATATAGATAACTTGATAGATCGTAGCAACACATTGTTTGGACCTCTACTTTTTTATATATCTAAGAGACCTGCCTGGTTCTTCAAGTTCACTTACAGCTTTCAAACGTTTTAAACATAACTTATTATAGATTTATGTAAAAGAACTGTCTACTGAATATTTATGTAATTTGTACAAATCACAAATTGAAAGAAAACAAAGTGGTTTAAGAAACACGACGGAGCGCTACGATTCATAAATTAAGGCGTCACAGTGCTTTTGTTTCGTAGCCGCATGACGCAAAATAACGGCATATTAATTATTCAGCGCCACACTCATCGCAATCAGAATAAGTGCTGATGTTTCTGTCAGCAGTGGCGGTGTACATGATTAGAATTCTTAAGCCACGCCGAAGGCTTGATTAGAGGAAATTAAAATCATTATACTCGGGTGCGCCGCGACGCCACAATATCTCTAACCGTCTGATGTAAAAATAAGGGAAACGCACATAAAGAAGGCGAAGGCGGTCGGCGGAAACGGAAGCGGCACCATCTTGGAGCCGCCGGGCGAGAAAACAATGGATTCGTTAATTAACATTTTCTTACGCCTCGCGGCTGTCGAACGAACGGTTAATCGGACAAAATATTTACGACGTGGAAGAGATGAAATTCCTTCATGGAATTGCAATTGGGGAGCGCTGGGATTATGAAAATGCGTTGTGACGACGTCTAGCCATTTCAGCGTAATTACAAATTAGTCATAAAAATTAAAGGAAAAAATTAAAATACCAACGTTTTTGTCCAACTAATTTATGAGAACGTACTTTTCAATAGCTAATACTTCAATCAATATGCTTTGAATAAAAAACGGCTTCCCATGTAGTACTAAAAGGCAAAATTGACGCTTATTTGACTTGAATACGCCTAGCTGCAAACAATAAATCAGAGAGCGCTTGCAGTATACACTGACCGGCGCCTGCGGCCGGTGACGGTGCGTGAAAAATTGCTCTCATCTATACCTCGAGATAGTGGAAACCACGTCATATATTTCCGTTTTGTACTTTGTATTGCATGTTCGTATATTAGGTTAGTATAACAGGTACAATCATTACATAAATAATAATTATAGAAAACGTTCTTTGTAAATAATAATATGCATATTAAAAAGAACAAAAAGCGAAGCGTAGCAAAAGTAAATTCACTTTTTTTTTGTTTGACAACATTTCTTACTTTTTTGTATCTGTATTTTTTCACGTTTGTTTTTTAGTTCGTTTGTTTTTCATGTTTGGAGTCCGAACTCCATAATTATATAGTAACATTTTAAAAATACTCAAATTATAAATATAAACGTTTTTCCGATTAACGTTTGAACTTACAGTAACTGCGTTTAGCCAGATACTTGCCAAATACGCCACGACGATTTTTATTTTTATTTCAAAATGTAATCACTATCTTATATCTACGATAAAGGCATTTAATTTAAATTTAAAAGTGTCACTTTCAGTAACACGTTATTCATTTAGACTCACACAATATGCTAAATGTTGATAGATATGTGAAAAGAATACAATTTCATAGGAGTTATGCCTAGTTACCGACGCTGGACATTCATTGCTTCCATATTGACTTTTTGATGAAGAGCCATCATTTGTTACAATTCGAATGCGTTCGCAGTTTGCTCACTTTATTCTGCATTTCAGTATTCAGGACGGATATTGGTAGTCTGGATAGTTTATGGTATCGACTACAATTAATCTTGCCCCTATTAATTTTATTAATAAACAAATACGAAATATAGAAAAAAAAATCTATGTTAAATTAAACAAAAATTTAAAATAAATCAACGAGGCCATCCAGGCGCACTGGGATTTTGTCTCACTGTAAATATGACTGGTTGTGGGTTCGATCCCCACTAAAGGTAAATGACAATAACTTCAATATTTCCGCGTTCTTGCAATATTTTGATGATATATTCGGGCGGCAAGTGGAGAACAGAGTGATTTGATACTAGGTTATCTCTGTCTGACTGAAAATACTACAAAATATTTTTATATTGCTAATATATAACCAACAGTTGTTACATTAATATATATACAGTAAATTTATTTTATAACTAAAACAACTAATGTAATACCACTTTAAGTGAAACATCACATGTAAAGACAAAGTTAACACAATTATGGCACAATACAATAACTACATGCAAATATACATCTGTAACAATATTAATAAAATCATGATGGACCTATTGCCTTTCTAAATGCCATTAGGGATATGTTAAAAATGTCAATATCAGTGTATACACTACATTTATTGTTAAACAGGGTAGCCTCTTAATAGGAGAGTTGAATAGGAGAGTTTTCAAATAACACTCTCATATTCCAAGATAGAGATTACAAGAAAGTGATACACAATAATTTTAGTTGAAGCCTGTTTAAAAGATCTAGATAACTAATCATAAAACCTAACATTGAATCTATATGAGGTATAAAAGTTAGATTGAAATCTATAGTTATGCCTAGATCTTTGTTCGTTTGAGTCTCAAAGATTTCCTTATAGCCAATAAAATAAGTTGATGGAATAAAATTGAGTTTTCTTGTAAATTTAATATAAAAGCATCTTGATAAATTTTTATAATATACTTAGAGATTATGAAAATATCTATAAAACGGTACACAAAAGCAACAAGAGTTGTGTAAATATAATTTTGCGTATGTCTACACAGTATTATGGGTAAATTTTGATCGCTGTATTTTCCATTTGTAACTGGCAATAAAACTTCGTTAGTAGTGGATTACCGCCATTAAACGCTATCCCAGCAGTAAAGCGGGTAATCGATGCGCCTCCATGTTGTGTCGTGTAACAGACAAGGATGTACTTCAATAATTCAGAGATTTCATTTAGTTGCCTATAAATTTCTAACTATGTAGAATAATTTATAAAAAAATATATATAAAATAAAATGTTATTGTTTGTAAAATAACAAAAAAGAAATGATGCAAATTTTTTATCATTTTGTACCCCCATTTTGTTAAAGCAGATCCAGGCATCATATGGCCACCAGAGAAACCTGATTGTAGTTGACTCATTCTATTCTCTACTTGTAGCCAGTTTTCATTGTTTGTCTCTTCAGATCCAAAAAACGGAAATATTTTAAATATAATATATTGTACGAATCGAACCTATAAACATACTATACATCCACACATCGCCCCACTACGCATCGATTGCGTCTAATTAGTTAATACAAAAATATAACACCTAAATTATAAATGAATAGAGCGCGAGATTATTGCATCAATTTTTTATCATAGTACAGTCACGGCAGCGGCCACGGCGTCTCAATTATTAATTTGTAATTTTTGACGGGCACCTGTCAATTTTCGCAACGTGTTGGCGCGCTGTCTCCTCAAGACGCGAGGTGCTGGGATGTCTCCTTAGCGCCCCCGGAATAAATTAGCTGTCTCCCGACCACATCGGGATATAAAATTTTGAATATGAATGGAAAATTTTGCATTCGTAATAAACCGTTTTGCCGTGTATCCCGCAGATGCGTACTCTAGCACTGAATAAAAACGGAATCCGAGTCGTGCCGTTCCTCAGGTGGCCCGTCATAAATATTTATTAATTATTTTTTCAATAATCTCTCCACTTTTGTATCCTCTAAGGATGGAGGGATATCTCCACCGTTAATTGCTTTTTGTTTCATTTGAATAAGTATTGTTTTTGACTGCTCGAGCGAGAAGCTGTTTTATAAAATCTCGACGATGAATAAATTTCTTAAAATCAATTTCATTAAACCAGTGTTATTAATTTTCTTTTCAAACATTTATATTGTTTTGTAAGTAAGATAATTGTAATTACGTCAATGTGTCAAATTTTGGACCGTCTTGGACGGTTTCCAGTTCGGGGGAGGCGCGGGTTCAAATCCTGCTGCGTTCAAATTTTTATACGTTTTCTAAAAATATGTTTTTCAATTTCCTAAGTGTGTGAATAAATTTTTAAGGAGTTTGTAGAAAAATATCATACTTATATAGCATATGAAAATATGATATATGAAAAATAAGTATGCATTATTTCTAGAAAGAAATGGTTTGTTATTAGCAAACGCAAACACTTAATTACTGATGTATAAAAGTTTCTGTTTTTGTTATCATAGTGTGACATTTTGTGTATTTAAAATTTGAATCGTCTGAAGTTGAACCTGCTGCCACTTTTACATGCTATGTATGATGAGCAATTTTTTTTTGCTAAGACTAATGAATATTATTTCTGTCTTCCTATACAAATATTATAAGCAGCAGCCGCATCTTATTTTATCGATATTGCAAGTTAATTTAAATAAATATACAAAATCTGTCAGATTACGCCATGTCTGCGTAGCCTAATTGTTTTTATAATTTAAAGGAAAACCAAAAGAAGTATATTCGAATTGGTAGAGCACGACACGTAGCGTCTGATGTGCCTTGCGGTTGCAAAATAACTTTAAAATGTGAAAATGTTACTATTCTAAATACATCTTTGCGTCACATTACATAAAGTTCATTTTTGAAACGGTATAATATGAAGGAAAAAATTAATTTGGCTTTTGAATACACCCAGTCGCCTCAGTTTTATTTTCATAGCCTGGTATAATTTTATTGGAATAGCCGAATCGAGTCGCAGATGATCGTCGTTTTTCTATATGGAAGTGTAAAAGTTTTTACCGCAGAACGCCAGTATCATAGAAAATTTTAAATAAACTTCTACAGATACACAGTACTTGTTATGATTGTTTGCTTTAAAAATCGGGCATTATTTGTTTCTAAGTGGATTACAATCTAAAAACTGATTGGTAGGTGTAAATTACTTACGTACTTGTAGTCTGACGACGAAGAGATGAAGACTTATTTAAAATCATATCACAAGAAATCCATAGTTTTTGATGAAGTCTTTTTTTTATCAAAAGTCAGTCTGTATTAAGAAAAAAACGCCTTTATATTAGAAAAGTCTATCTTAGTGTAGTCTGATACAGATTTTTATATTTTTATTGAAATAATTTTTAGTATTGTTACGTATTAATTATATAAACGACATATGATTACTGAATCAAATTATACAGGTACCAATTTTTCACATATTATTTCCCGTAGGCCACGGAATAAAGCGTAATTTGTTCCGGGCGTCACCCTCGGCAAGTTAATTTTTTATTTGATCAAGATAGTTACCGAAGGCAAATAGTTTCGTAATAAAGCCAATTTTTTGATAATACTATACTTCAGTGAATATTTCGAGCGGTTTATTCCGTTAAGGACAAAATTATACGCCGAGACGTGTCATTTCATAGGCAATTTTGAAGTCGTTTGATTTCAATTAATCTCATTTTCAACTTTAGTAATTTTATTTGTGAAACGACAGTACAAGAATTTCTTTGTAATATCAATTTTGAAACGTTATTGCTATTTGCATAAATTAGACAAAGTACTTTATTATAGGCGAATCGTTTTTTTTTAAATAATTGTATAGACTGACAATGCTTGTCTTGTATCATTAATACATTAATATATCAAGAAATGAATGTATATGATAATAAAGTATCTGTTCACCCCTATGATCTGGATTTTCAACAGTAAGTGGGAGGTCCGTGTTTATAAAAGAAATAAAAAGAAACTCGTGAACTTCATAATTGTTTTTTTTTTTGTTTTACGCTTTTTACCGCAGCAGCATAGCAGGGTTGTGCAGAGAGAACCTAGTGTCAAGACACTTTGTTTTCCACTTCCCGTCCGAAACATCCGAGACAGCCGCTTCATAACGTTACCTTTTTGTCTTAGCTACCAGAGCGAAGAAATGAAAATACATTAAATACAGTATGTTAGTACTTAAGATTAATATTATGTTACTATTAAATGGCCATTTAATTATTTTTTCTGAGGGGATTGCCGCTGTATATATGTACAGAATAAAGAGTAAACCTATTTTATATTGGTGGACAAAACCTTTTTTCTAACTTTAATTGAAGTATTTATCAAAAGTATGTTATATGTAAATGTACCTTACCTAATAAAGTTATTGCTTGTTATTAATAAAAATATATGATTCATATGAAAATTGTGAATTTATCTATAATGGCTATAGTTTTGAGTGCCTTTTTTATTTATCTGCTATAACAGATTAAAATATTTAACAAATATAAGATTTTTGATTTTTATTTTGTGCATACATAAATTTTTATCAAAAGATTTCACAAAAAAATAAGAACACATTGGGTAGTCAGTTTATCAACGTTGAATATTATAGTATTCATCAGTCAAATTGAGAGTACAAATGTGCTTTGATCTCGCTGATAACTGTACCCGTAACAAATTAACCCGTAACTCGCAACATGGTTCAAAATTCTGATATCCTATCGCGATATCTACTCACCCATAACGACATTGATTAAACTGATGTATTACAACGATTCTCGCTCACTGTGCTAATAATTAATATGGTATAAGAGTCAAATCGTATCGTATAATTAATTATATTCAGTGCTATTTATTTTCTATTGGACTTAAATAAATTGTAATTAGAAAATAAGCAAATTTTGAAAAGAAACTATTTTAACTGGATTAATCTAGTCAGATAGTCTACCTCTGATGTATATTGGAATACCAAAATGTACACGATTAATCCGGTTAAAATTTTAAAATGTATTATTATTAGGAAATTCAAATATCTTATAAAATAGGCGACTTGTCTATTGTCACTTTCAAAAGTATTAGAACTCTGTAGTTATTGAACCATAAATAACGAACGGTACATAATAAAAATGAAACTGTCAATTTCGAATAACTCTATAATATGTTGTATTAATTATATGACAGCGGTATATTTACAGATTTATGTTACATTTGTAAGGTGAGCGGTAATTCGTGATTCGTATAATGTTCGGATCGCGTGAAATTCAACAATATCAGTCTCAATTGACTCGAAGGAAATGAATAGATTTTATTTTAGTGTCATTTGTAGAGCTAATGGCGCCTCCCGCTAATGTTGGTAATAGACAC
The DNA here is from genome assembly GCA_038994665.1 of Podotricha telesiphe. NCBI lineage: Eukaryota > Metazoa > Arthropoda > Insecta > Lepidoptera > Nymphalidae > Podotricha > Podotricha telesiphe. The sequence goes on along the minus strand of JAOYRR010000161.1, from coordinate 34,420 downwards.
GACGAATCGGGGGCTGAAATGTTAAATTACTGATGACAAATAGTAATGTAGTGGAAATTGAGTGTGTTGTATTTGATTTTGAACAAATATTTTTGTGTTTTATATAGAAATATGTTAGTTTACTTGTTGTTTTCTTATTCGTCCGTATAATTCAAATTATAAAATAGTTCTGAAATAATTTGCATAAGGGTACATTAGTTTTGTTGTTTAAAAAACATTTTATATTATGTGATAAATAATATTTATATATTTTTTATTCTATGTGTTATGGTCAAATGTATATAAAAAAAGTGGGACAGAACTAAAAGTATATATATATATACATTTAAATTAATTATTCCTCTAGTGTGCAATTTGAACCAACTGGCAACAACTCATTCATTAATTCATTTTTTATTTAAGCGCTTTCAGCATAAAATATCTAAATTGGATCATAATGTCTTCTTCCTGTTTCCTCGAAACAAAAACTTCGTAATAAATAATGCCGTATGTCATTTCTCAGCACGTATGAAATTTATAACTCGTGGAGCGATTCCGAAGGGCAATTTATTTGTAATGGCCCATTCGATAGATACAAGAAACAGTAGGGAAAGAAGTGCGTAATATTTGAAATTATTTAATTTTACTGACAATAAACTACCTGTTATTGCCTGTATAGCTACTTTATTTTGAAAGAAAGTAAGCATTTTAAGGCTTTTCTGCCATTCTACTAGAAACTTTAGATGAAGAATTGTTACAAATGTTTTTTATTCCTATCTAGCTGTTTTATTCCAGTCCGCGACTTCGTCCACGTGGAGTTAGAAAATAAAAGTAACCTAAGTTACTTTTAATTATATCAACTATCACTCCAATTATATTCATTTGTATAGATGTGCAATCGTTAATACAATTGTAAAATATTTTAACAACTTAGACAAGTCAAATGTACCTATCGTTATCGATAGGTGAAAAAAAAGATTATTATTGAAAAATTACTAAAACATAAATAAAACAGCGATATCACGCCCCTACATACATCACGATTCGGGAGCAAGAGTCACCACAGCGATTTGTGACTTAATCACTTTATTGGCGGCAAGGGAGCGTGCTTATCAGAAAGAAAACGATACCGCTGATATATGAGTAAACAAGCTTGCACTTTTCCTCGACTTTTGGCGGTCACAGAGGCCATAAAGTCGACGGCGAAGTTTGTATTGCGCTCGTAGGGAGACTCGAGTGCTTTTTGAACGTTGTTTTTTTTTAGTTGAACCCGATTTAAAAGTCGTAATTTACTTGCCTTGTCAGTGTTGACGTCGCTGCAGTCCCGCGCATCTGTAAAAATAAGTGTGTAATATTGTATAAAATGTATAATAAAGTAATTCACATATTACTAGGAGTCTATACATATATTATACTTATATATAACTTTAGTCTTTACATTTCCAACGCTTATTAGTTCCTTGTATACTTTAATGGTATACAAGCAATACACAGGCTGATGATGATGATACTTTAAATCCATAACTACAGGATTTGAAAAGTGGTAAAAAGCCACATTGTTTTTCAGGAGAAATAGTGAAATAGTTTGAGTATTTTTAATATATTAATAGTTAATACTATTAACAACCCTTTTTTGCTAAAGAAAATGCAGCTTTGCATTGGGTTACAGCACCTAACGCATTGTCTGTTTTAATTGGCAGAGAGAAAAAATAAAATGACATATTACTAGGTCCTCTTTACTAAACTGCAATATGTGAAAAATTATTAAAGATACACAAATCTTATTACGTAGGTATATATAATATATTTTCATTACAATTTTTCATTAAATTTGTAGGCACTGTATAAATTGCCGAGATACTTTATAATAATAAGAAAGGGGTATTAAGGCATTGTACACACATAATCTTTGTATCTGTCCGGTGATTAGCGTACACTACGCAACGCATCGGACCTAAATATGTTTGTACTTCGGCTTCCCACATACCAATATAGGAACCCTCTTGAGGATCAGCCATTACGGAGCCTCTTAACGGCCGACGGTTTTAATTAAAAACTTCTTGCATTAGCGTGTGTCCTACCAATCATGGCGTAAATCTTCTGAAAATATTGCTTTTCAAATATTAGATAAAAGGTATCATATAAGTATTTATTTAATTTAATTTTATTTGATTGATTAAAAAGAAGAGCGGGTACAGTAAATTACAAAAAAGTAGTGAAATTCATATTTAATTCTTCTTTATCTTAAATTCATTTTCACTTTTCATATTTGTGTCACTTTTAAATTGTTTGCTTTACTAAAATACCTACTATTTGTATATGATTGATATTATATACATTAACGTGCTGTACAGATTGGCACCGAATGTTATTGGAGCATATTAAATGGGTCAGGTTGGCCTAAACAAACAGCGCAGCTTCAAGTACCGTCTTAACCCGCAATAAACAAGCGCAGGTGTACCAACGGTACGCGTCTGAACCGCTGTCCGTACAAACTTGGAAAGTATTCGCCGGCGCTCAAACATACGGCGCTCGTTATACATGCCTCGCTGGGTTTAATCACGGGGCTAACCCGCCCAGGGCAAGCCTAATGTTTTCACTATGTATTTTTTAAGTACCACCAACTTGCCGGTATTTTGTGCTCGTGACTCTCGATATTCTTATTCTCCCTCCTCTTGTATATCAAAATATTTCATTTCAAACAGCGCTAATTGGAAATTTCGTGTTCCACGTTTTTGGAAACAGGAGTACAACATTACGCTTCGTTTCGTTCGTATTCCTTATATTTTGCAACAGATTGTATAAAAATAATTGTTTTCTTGCTAACACGAGCGATATCAATATGTTTAATGTTCTTCCTGTACAGGCTTCGTATGGGGATGTAATATCGGATATTATCTGATAAACGGCAGACAATAGTTTCATATGAAGAGTCTTTGAAGTTTGCACCGGCACTATATCGAACAGATGTTTCTCAAACATCTATTAGCCTTGTTGTATCCGACAGAGCCCTCATCTGAATCTTGGTCTATTATGTGACGTGTCCAATATTGACACAGTGTCCCGCCGATTGTGCACACCTCACGATCCCTTGTCACATTCAATGTATTCGAATTTCAACGTGAGATATATTGTTTATGGACCGACGCAGGACGGGGAATATCATATCGCAGCTAATCGATGGCCCTACCGATCAATTAAACGTCCAAAAGCTAATTAATCACGCGACATCTAGCAGCGTAAGCTAACCGAATTTTGTTTGACTTGGTGGAAAGTTGTGCGGAGTCTTATTTATTTTTTATCAATTTCATCCGAACGGTCTTAAAAGCGTCATCCCGTTTTATTATAGGGACGTGAATTAGCAAAAACAGAATGGATTTTGGCCGTGATTATGTCAAAAATAATTAATTATTATCGATTCTCAGATAGAAGGGGAGCAGACTGTTGGGTGGCACTGAGTAGAATCGTTCTTTAAATTGGAAAGCTAATTACTTGCCAACAAAAAAAAACAAAGCTACGAAAAGAATATATTGATTATTTATATCTACACTTAGTAAAACTATTCCATTTATTTAAGTATTTGAAATTCAATGTGGTTAGATATTTAGCCCAGGCCTAAGCCCTCTAAATTATGAATGAAGTACTATGTGCACGGGAATTAACGACTCTTGTACAAATAAATGAGTTCATTATAAGCGATATCTAAAATGCTATCATAGTTCGTTTATAGTATAATAAAGGGACCTTCGTCTTGTGTTTATTTTGGGGTTGATATACGGAATATTCTTTATTCATTAAGCACTGCCAAGTCCGTGACCAGTTTGCCTTAGCAGTCGCCGTCTATACACATCGCGAACCAAACTTTAATTTAGAGAGCACTACCTGCGACCGCTAGCCCCATTCATAATGAATCACACCCTCTGTTTAGTTTAGGACCTTTAGTGTGTGACTGACATTTTACGTATAGCCTCATTCTGCCATCTTCAAAATAACTGAACCCAGTGTAAATCATGAAAGCCTCTTTTGTATAGTCAATAAATCACAAGTGGAAAAGTTCTTGGTGAGAAAAATCACAGTCATCGGCCTCTTTTAAATTAACGCCATTAGCTTTGAGATTTCCTCTCTAAAATAAAGTGCAAAGATTACCTCTCTTCGTTTGAGCGAGCTTAGTAATTAGTAACGCTCGAGTTTTATTTGTTGACGTTCATTATTCGTTGATTTTGGACGTTGGGTGTAAGGGAGAGGGCATGGTAAGTTACTTTGGGTTAGAAAGAGAGATCGGACATTCAATCGCGAGGCTGCACCTGCCGCCGCACGAATTTGCAATTTAAATTCCAAACGAATATTCTGAGAGGACCTCCTTAACACGACATCTGTTTAAATTGTCGACGATAGAGTGACTGCTGCGGTTTTATAACTCTTTGTGATTACGATTTAATTGAAATAAAACAAAACCTTTCAATGATTGGGGTCGGCTTAGAATTGTAACCTTTCAATCTGCTTTCCATCGAAAATTGAATTTCGATTAATATATTTAAATTACTTATGAGAACTTGTATTTCTACTCATTTATAAATAGAGCTATTATTTAAGCAAGAGTCTTTAAGTCCATGTTCTCTATATAACTTCTAATATAAGACTGTTAACGAAAGGGTGACAAATTCGCCGTCACAATATAATTCGGTAAATTGATTGATCTTTTCTAGGGATGATATATTGTGCATCGGTGTATCGGACGCCGGCTACGGGCTAATAGGTGTTAGTGGGTAAATAAAGAAGCGCGGGCGGAGTCGGGGATCATTAATAACTATCGCCCTACCACTTCATTATCAATTTATCAATCACATGTGTCGTGGTGTTGACGGTTTTTATTATGTCTTATTTATCTATTAAGATCTGTAAATACAAAATTTTTTAATAACAAATAAAGTATCATAAACAGTTTTAAATAGTTTTGAAAATTGGCAATTGTTATTAAAGAATTGTAAGCCGTCGCCGCTTCGGCGGTGCTTCACCTTGTAACGCTTTGATTGTTTTTAGATGTGTTCGATTTAGGGCAAGTTTCTTGTTAAACTGCATTTCAATCTTGTGAGAAGACAAAAAGATTATTATTTAAGGATATTAAATAACAGTTATATTTTATTCATACTTTCAAGTTATTTAAATTTATTAATATTGTGACTCGCTAATTATCAAATGCCTATTCAAGGAAATGCTAGTCAATAGTAGCAGTAGTATATTAGTACTAATAGCGTAGGTAATGTTGAAAAAATCTAAGTAAACATATCTAATAATAACACAATATAAGGCTAACTATTAAGCAAGTAACGTGAACATGTAGAAAAGAATGACTTGTCGGAAGGAGTTAATAATCTTATTAATTTGTTCGAGTTACCGGCAACCCGCTGGTCTCGACGTTCTTTGTAATTAATGAGAACACCTCATCTATTACATTAGCTGGAGGGCCTGCGAAAATACTTACGTGTACGACATCACCAACTAAACGAGATACTACGCACGCCTGTAAATACTGGCTTTATTTTCAAGATCAAAGCTCTCCTTCCGTTGGTCGGATGCCATACGAAGTTAACATAATAAATAAATTGCGCGTGAAGAAAATGAAACAAGAAAATTCATTTATCAAAACATACGTTAGGTGTTTTCCGAGGCTTTTATGATTGATTTGTAATCAAATTTTATTGTTCTACTGTGGTTGAAGATACAATTAATATATAATTTTTTTTTTATGATTTAACTTACAAATATAATAGTTTATTTATTAGGATCTAAGTCATTAAGTCGTAATGTGTATAAATAAAAAAAAACAATGAAGTAATTGGTAATTTTGGCTTATACGATATATCCTACATATAAATCAAATAATTCTATATATAATATTAGATACGATTTTAAGAAAATAAAAGAACAGTATTTAAAAATCACTTTTGAATATATCACGTGATTATCTACAATACTTGAAAATTAATCTGTTGCCAGAATATTCTAAACTAGCCATCGATATTGAAGGTAAGCTTCAGAAAGCTCGTAAATCATACTAACGCAAATACGCTTTGATCAATTAAATTTTATTAGAAGCGCTTATTAAAGGTCGGGTAAGTGAAAGATTTATTGGAGGTTTATCCTCATAACCGTAGATTAAAGGATATTACTCAATACGACTAGGCCTCGTACCGTAATAAGGGCTCAAGTTATGTTCATATAGTCATATTCGCTCAAACTTACCTACACATTAAATAGATATTAGATACATATAACATATTTTAAAGGTATTTTGTAGGGTACTTCATAAAAATATAGTTTTACCTCCTTATCGTGGGTTTAGTGATTGTGGGCTCGATCTCAACTCGGAGGAAATATTGTGTTTATATTATTTTAATGCTGCTCTGGTGATATTTGCTACTCAACACGCTGTCTGGAATTCGAGCAGAAAATTAAGAACGGGGTGACACTAGGTTCTCTCTGACTACCTTACTTATGGTAAAAAGCGTGTAGCTAGAACTTCTTATCAATTTATTTTGAGTTATGTTATGATTGACGAATAATATTTCTTACTATTGGTAGTAAGTTAAATGTGATTTATTATATATATTCATGTATGATACTGTAAAAGTCCGTACTGCGTTAATCTTAAATTTACCATCTTTAATGGTAAAAATCCGAGCTGTTTTTACCCTAACCTAATCAACATTTACCGTGTCTCTTAGGAGTAAAAGGTATAAGTTCGAAATGAATAACGATCAAAGAACAGTTCAGACTTTTACATTAGAGTTGGTAAATCTTATGTGTATTAGGAATTTGCGTAGTTTGGAGTTTTACAGTAACATATACATTAAATGATGAAATCACTGAATATATGTTATTTTATCTTCATAGAACAAAATAGTACAGTATTACATTATTTGTATTTACTATCAGCCCATCCTTATTTCTGGTTCTAAGTTATAATCGAACATTACTAGATTATGCTTGTAGAAGACCGAAGAGTGGAGAGAGGAGTGACTTATCAATAGTGATCCTATAATGTTGAGTAAGAAATAATAGTATTGACTAAAGCTGTGTATAGTGTACTGTGAATGTTAATATAAGTTGAATGTAAAATTATTGTGAATATAAGTTGTGTATAGTGTACATGTACTGACGTAGGTATTTGTAAATAATATTCGCTCTGTCTTAAAATATGTTAATACATATTTAAGACTCAATATTGAACATAATTGTTGTAAGTAAAAATAATTTAAAATATCATAAATTTAATTAAAGACACAGCTCTAATATTATAGTAAGGCATAGCAAACTAGGGGAATTAATCTACTTGAAAACGCTTACTCAAAGCGTGTAATATCTCGGGTCAAACACGGACTAATCTAAAGCAATGTAAACATGGGCTTCAAGTTCAGAATTTAACTGTTATTTGAATTGCCTCGTCATGTGTATATTATTTTTAGTATATGCAAGCTAGTTTATTCTAGAATGTGACCATTGTGATGGAGTAGGAATGTGCCTGATATATGTTGTATAGTCATATGGCTCTGACATTTGTGTTTTATATTAAGAATTTTCACAAAAATAAGCTTTTCTTTATATTGTCAAGCAATAAAGTGTAACAAGATTTGTAGTCAAAATTGAGAAACTAACAACGAAACCTAATTATCCGGCGGTAACTCTACTAACGGCGCAGCGGTGGTACGCGTGATATATGCGCACTTAATTCTAATGCGATGTCGACTGTGGCCCCGCGAGGTGCGACCGTAAAGCTGACTACGGAATCATAATAAAGTATGATTTCTTAGTCGGGGACGCGGCCTAACGTTGATAATCACTCCTCAGGCGTACCCATATAATTCCTTAGTGCATAATGAAAGTTGATTAACATTATACCCGCCGCTCGTGTGTGCGTGTGTGTCCGACGCAGATTCGGAGTCCTAATTAAGAGCGAGGGTAGGAGGGTCGCGGCCGGCGGCGGGGGCGGGGTATCGATCATCACCCGCCAAGGAATCGACGCAGGGACCCGCAAAAAGGGGAAGCCCTCATCTCAAAATCAGCGGACGACTAAACCCGCTCTCAGCACATGTGTTTTGATTTAAGCGCACACTAAGGGTCAGTTTAATTCGCGTGTGTAGAAACGAAACGCTTCAGGCGCGATTTGCAAATCCGATGTGAATAATTACACGGATTATGAATGCTTACCTACTGCCTTACTTGGTATTTACATATTTTCTTGTGGCTTAACAACGAACGTCCACGCGTATTTCTTGTGTACGCGTAGTTCACGCGTAAGTCATATTTTGTTTCATACATATCTATATCTATATATATATATATATATATATATATATATATAGTTGAACGCTAAATAAATACATAGTTATTAAACTTGTTAGAAAATACTTTTAAAGATTTCTTCTTTATTCCATCTGGTAATTGATTTGCCTCTTGTGAAATTGTCACGAAAAACAAAAATACTAACAAAGCTGCTTATAAAAAACGTTAGAAAACACTTATCGCGCTCTAGTGCAAATCGTCGACTGTCACTTCAATCTTGTCGGCGCCGCCGTCGAATGGTAAAAGTGACAAAAATAACAATCAAATAGAGCATCCGCGGAAATGAGATCTGAAAGAATGATCATGCCCGACCCTGGGGACCGGTTGCCTCTTCAAAAACGACTTAATATCTCAATTCACTAAGGAGTTAAGCTTTAAAAAATATTTTGATAGGCAACAAAGGGCCCCTCGCTCCGCGGCGTCTTTGACACGTTGCCACCGGATTTTTCCGCGAGATCTTTTTAAAAGACGGGATGTCATTCTGTTTGTATCGGCTTTGTCGCGTAAGGTTAAGCGCTTTATTAGCCTCAGCTTCCTTTCTGCAAATAGAGGGAGATTTTAAGAATTTAATTTTAGTATTTAACTTAGAAATTAAAAGCTACTCATATTAGGACAACACGTTCATTGTTTAAGATATAGACAGACATGCCATGTAAGCGAAGCCCTCTTACAATCAATATGAAAATGTGACGAGTGGGGTCGCTTGGCAGCCGGCGGTCCTTAATTAAGAATACGTGACAAAAGACGAGACGTGCACACAAACACAAGTTCCAACGAAAAAGGACCGGATTATGTAACCCTTCTGCGCTTTTGATTTTAAACGCTTGAAGTGCCAATGCCGGACCGTGGAGTCTAATTTGAAAAGAGACTTGACAAATCTGGCTTCGGGGAACCCTCGTTTAATCGAGCCACTGTTAGACTGTCGATATGAATATTGATACAATGAAATAATATCGTGGAGTAGGCGGTCGCTATGGTGACGGGGCGTGTTAGTGGGAAACCGTAGTTGAATGGAGTGGTAAAAGGCTCTCTCCCGTTTGACCGTTTACGTCGGGTCAGCGTTTTGTGTGCTGATTCGGTCCGGGATCCGCAGATGCCCGGATAATTAGCAGGCAAACAAGAAGCAAAACCCGCGCAACTTCGACGGACCATTCAGGTGCTCTACAAATACAGCTGCAAGAAGTTTAACAGCAGTTTAATTGCGGTACGAAAACAGAAGCGCACGGAAAACACTTTGGCTATATTGAAAAGAACTTAGTCGGTTATATTGAGGTTAACTGGTAATGGGAGCTGTGTTTGACTTAGCAAGTTATTGTAACTTGCTATATAGGAATATTTTACTCTATTACTTTTGTTACCACCACTTATCACTATATAATTATCATTATGTTATTTTATCTATATACAATATACAGACATTTAACGATATTTTCAAAAGCCCTGTACCCTTCGAACAATAAGAAAAGCTCAGTAAATATTCTAACCTGAACAATTAAATCCCGCCTCCGTCACGTAGGGGATTACCGTAGCACGCACGTCACGCTCGCCACTAATTTATCACGCGTTGTGTCCGCGCCTTTACGCTGCTATTGGCACTGTACTGCCGTTTTAAATGTAGTAATTGTAACCGATATAAGATAAGTCACTCTAATATTAATTTATAATAAAAATAAATATAAAATACGTTACTTTTCTAACAGAAAATGTAGTGTGTAGGATTTCTTTAACTATGTCGTTTTTGTTCCGTTATATATATATATATATATATTTCGAAATAGATTTAGAGGCCATTGTGGCACAATGAAGCATCTTCTGACAGTAAATGCGATTGGTTGTGGGTTTGGTTCCCAGTCGGGGAATGATTATAATTAAATTATTTTCGTCTCTCTGCTCTGGTAAACAAAATAAAGCACGGCGTTGATTTCTGCCCAACACGCAATGTCTCGTATTCTCTGCCTACCCTGCAAAAGAAATCGTACAGCTGAAATATATTTTCAAACCAGACGCCTTCCTTTTTGGTAATATGATATAATATGTTTGCCGTCATACAATGGAGGGAATATGAATGATTTTATATTTTTTTAACATTTTTTAAAGTGTTATTCGCACACTAAGGAAGTTGAAAAAGACATATTTAGAAAACGCGCCTCTTGAAAACCGCTTAGCTTAGCTTAGCGGTCAGAGCTTGAACGGTTTTCAAGAGGCACGGGTTCCCGTTTTCTGAATATAAATGGTCTTATCAATATTTGTCCTGTGAGATATAAAAATATATAATAATTAATATTCATTTATAAATATATCAGAAGTCGAAAACGGAGTATAGCACTTCGTTCTTTCTGTCTAGCCCAATGCGGAAAAATGTGTGAAGTATAAAGAACAACTTTAAATGAAATTAATGCACTGCATTTACACATGTAGCTATAGAAGTGCATTCCCTTTATTCATTTACCTGGTAGACGTTAATTTGATTAATTTCCCCTTTTAAACACGCACTAAGAAACCTGTCCCTATTTGAGATCAATAGGGATTTGGTCCCAATTATGTATTAACCAAAACTTGGCTATATCTAATCACACGCGAGTCCGCTAGGGATTATACTACGAAAAAGTAATAAGAAAATGATAGTGTTATTTATTGTAAAAGTATAATAATACATTTAAGTTTAATTAAAGTACTTTACACTTATTATTTTGTTAAGGCCATCGTAGCGCAGTGGGACAGTATCTGACTGTAAACGCGATTAGTTGTGGGTTTGATTCCCAATCGAGAGAATTATTATATTTTTATTTCTCCGCACTGGCACAAAACGCAGCGTTTAGTTCCGTAATGTCTTACATTCGGGCGGAATGTGAGGAACTGACTGTCTTAGCACTACGTTCTCCCTACGTACCCTGGTATACGTCAAGTTCAAACATATCTATAAATTATAAAAAAGTCTTTGAAAATTTTAACTAATTTTGCTTTTTCAAAAAGAAACGTATAATTGGAACCCAATTTATTTAATATAACAAAAACAACAATATACTTCTTCATTCAAGGTGATATAAGAAGCCTACTGAAATGGCATAATAACCCAAATTACCCCAACTAGCTGTATCGCCGTAATTCCCGGCGCTGCGTATCGATCGGCCGCGAGCGACAAAACTTTCTAGACAGCTTTTATATGCACTTTACCTACTCGTGCTATAGCGTATTCGATCAAGAGCGTATTGTTAGTACTAACGGGTCATTTACTACGCAATTATGCATGTTTTAACGAATGTTTCAGTCCTGAAAAATATATTATTGATAATTAAAGAACGTTACTCATGTTTCATTTCATTTACTAATACTACGTCAAGTGGATATACAGTCTCAATTTTATTTTTTATTGAAATATTGCATTTCATTGCTTTTGAACAGTTTGAATCGTTATAATTCTCTTTAGTAGTATTACAAGGGTTCAATTTTTAAAGGGCTTAAATAACATAGTTGTAAAAGTTAGTTTTCTGTTCTATAAAAATACAACGAGCTTAAAGAGCTATTGGTAGAAAATATTTGTAAACCAAAATATATAGTATACAAAATTTTATTACTATATATTATTATTTCAATCTATAATAATAAATCATTTTAATTGCCTTTTAATCAAGATAATGTACAAGCTATGTATAACGGGGTGTTTTTAACATTGCGGAGACGTCAAATGTGACGTCAGCAAGACTTGGCGTGTATCCGACGTCTGATAGGGGTACCATCAACATGTGGGAAAATAAACATAACCCTATTACCCCTATAAGTTAGTACATTTTTAAGGTATCATTTTTAAAAGTATTTTTTATTTTACTATTGTCTATAGTAAAATAAAAATACTTTTAAAAATACCTATAGTATTAAAATATATATATATATATATATAATAATAATAATAAAATATAATATAGCATAAAATTATTACAATTTAATGATATACGAGTATAATGTCTTATACTCGTATATCATTAAATTGTATTCTTTCTATTAATTTAGATGTTACTGCTAAGAATAATAATAGTGTTACCTAATTGAAGACAAGGTTATGGAACTCAATGTAGCCCTAGATCGCAATTAAGATTATTTTCTCAACTGGGATTTCAACCCACAACCCTCAACTTTAGAGACACCTACAACTGTACTACTACAATGAATTTAATATTTGATTATAATTAATGCATTAAATCTAATGCCAGAATATGGCCGCGTGACGTAATCAAGCTTCCCATGTGGGTGCGTCTAATCAGCTATGAAAATTAGGTTCCGCTGCGTACCAGTATCTTTTGCTTTGTACTGTTCTGGAATTTAATTACTATTTCCAAATATCGTTACTTGATAGCTTGGCAACATTCTTCATATTTAATTTGCTTTTGACGGTTTAAAATTTGACATGTGTTTCTCTCAACATCAAAGAACGTAAAAGTTTTTGAACATATTATTATGAACTTATTGCTGAGCATTGATTATAATTATGAATAATATTAATAATAATACACATATAATTCCCTAGATTCTATTACTTATTTTAATGAACTTACTAGTAACGGCTTCATTTTAATTAAATATAAAAGTAAAATACACAAAAAGCAATCGCTTTTTTATAAATATCATAAATTTTACTATTAATATCTGTATATATTAATTAATACGAGAACAAAAAACTTAATGACAGAAATTATTTAATTTGGTACAGTTAATGTATATATGGAAAGAAAATAGAAATGCCAATAAATATATACATATATATATATATATATATTAAACATACTGTAATGCTCTAAATATACTCTAACTTTAAATTAAACTGACATAAAAATTGACAATACAAAGTTAATTCTACACATCAATGAGGCCACTCGTATGTCAAACCATTATATCACAGCAAGGTGAACATCTTTTAAAAATATGTAAAGTATCAATTGATCCCAAAATAAAATAAGAACTCAAAGTATCTATTAAAAGTTTACGTATCTCCCCAATACGGGACTCAAGAACTGTATACAAGTATATTGCACAATTGAAACAAGTGAATTTCAGGACTGGAACTTACCGCATCATCCATCAACCAATTAGAGAAGCGATCAATCATAGCCCGAGCACTCCCCTGGTCCACGATGATTTTTTCCCACTCTTCTCTACTAACACACTGGAGACTTGTTAATCACGTGAGTACATGGAAATGTTTTTGAAATGCATGACGAAAGAATTTAGATCGAATATTGTTTATTGAATTTCTATTTCATTTGTAATAATAATAATAATAATAAATAAATATTCATATATTATTTCACTTTATGAGGTATTTCGTATTTTAAATTAAATAAATACATGAACACCATCATGATTTCGTTGGGAGTGTGCAACTTGACACCATGGAATCGAAGATATTTGGAAAAAAAGAAAAATCTGTTCTTATTGGACAAATTGCAATGTTGACTATTGCTACTGAACGCGTATACTACGCATAATTAAAAAATAGTCACATGTATACAATTGTTTGTTTGTATATATATATAAGAAGTGTAATTTTATTATATTGTTTGTATATTAAAATTACACTTCTTGGACGTATAACAAGTTTTTAAGACATTCAGTACTCAGACTCGATTAAAGTAAGTTTTGTAATCTAATAAACTAATTAGTGAGTAACTAATTACCTTTCATTGTCGTACTCAATTCGTTACGTATTTCTATATAGAAATAATTATACACTATGATATCGAATTCATTCGTTTATTTCATATTCCTAGTCACTTTAAACCACGATAACATTAACTCAGCAAAACGGAGCGTTATAAAAAGATGAACGATAATTCTTTTTTATTACGTGCCAAAGTAGGAATCTCATTGTCGACGAAGAAATATATAATGTCAGGAAGGAAGAAGAATAGCAATAACACAACATAAAATATTAAGATTCTTCCAGGATTGCCATCATTCTGCGGTCGAGATTTCTTAAGGGGGAGCATACTTACATCTTTGAATGTTAATGCCATTTGCATATCCGAAAAGTCATGAAATAAATCAGCCAAGACGGACAGTGGGGACGGCTGTTCGTTATACTTCCTTTGTCTATGAAAGTAGGAATTAATGTAAAAATTGATTATTATTGTATAATGGAATAATTTAAATGTTACAATAAAAGCAACGCTGACAAATGGGTATAGAAATATTTATTCAAAATTGCAGGAGTAAGCTCCAAATCACTTCTTTCTATTCGCAAATCCGCGTGTCGAAAGGGCTCACCTATGCGGATAATGTTGGAAATCTGGCATCAAATTGCTGAGCATTGTATGGCAAATGTGAGAAAAACGAAGAAAGTGTTGGGTTATTTACATAAGTTGAGACAGAGGGTCGCACAATACATACAAAAATATTCAGGGCCGAGGTGATGAGAGCCCTCGGGCCGACTGCATGCATAGCCTTTATGATGGGGAAAATATTTACAGGCGGTGTGAAAACGTTATATTTATGAGGAAACAGAAAATAGTAAATCCTATATAGCTTTAAATGGTTGCTGTAAAGTTATCGTTTAGTCTTTTATGGTTCATTTTATATTTTCATCTGACTTTAACATCATTGTAAATTATTAACTTATTTGCTTTTTATTGAGTCGACATTTTTAAATAGAAGCCTTTTCCGATCGTAGTGATTGTTTATTGTAAAGACATTAATAATATCATAGTTACTACCTACAAGTGTTAGTGTGTTTACAAACTGCCAAAGCTACTATCGGTCGTCCAGGCGGGAAACTTTTTATGAATTAACCATCAAATAACTTAGAAGAACAATGAAAAAACAAACTCTTCAAACAAAAATCGATGACAATCTGGGCCAAAAACTTTGCAAAACTTTGCCGGCAAAAAGATTTATTTACTTATAAAAAACTGGGCGGGAACGAAGTTTTCGAAAAACTTTAAATTGCGACCTTGAACTGGGCAAACTTTGTTTTGGATTACTATAAGCGAAGTCGGGAAGTTTTTAATAGAACGACGTTGATGTGCCGCTGATTCTTGTTCCTAAAGAAAGTTTGTTACGGCATGATCTTGAATAAGTTCTACTTTTAAATGTTAAAAACTGCAATGAAAATGCTATTTTAGTTTTATTTAACAAAAAATAACAATAGGAAATTTTAATGTTATAAGTTCAACGTTAAACACGTTAAACAAATTTAAAATGCTCGAAAATTTAGGAGATTCGATAAATAGGCAAGTGCTAGCCTATTTCTTAGACTTTCGAAATCATTCATTTTATGCTGGGTGAGTTTTTAGGTATTTTCAAAAGGACTGACTGTCTGACTGACTGACTTCAATATCCACTATGGTTATTACTAGTATTTTTTTATATATTTTATATTTTTATTAGCAGCGTAGGCGAAGAGAGAATACCGTCAAGACACATAATTCTGTACTCGCTGGTTAAGTTACATTCATTAAGTTTTGATTGGCAAAATCCAATACCATACTTAACTTGATCAGGGAACCGGAAATGTAGAGCAAAATTTATGAAATCTAAATTTAAATACGTTTTTTATAGGTGTAAAAATGCCACATATAATATCCTATATTAGTTGATAAATTTGATAAATGGTAAATAGTCATTGAAAAATTGCGTCATTCTACATCTTTAAATATACATTTTTGAATCGTGAACGTCTTTTATAAAATGGAACATTGATGTTAAATCTTCATAAAGATAAACACACAATCGTTTAATAGATCCGATTCAAGTCAAACCATTTCCTCGACAAAGGATGTCGCAAAAAGAACCTTGTAAAACAATATGCCATCAACATTTCCATCTTAAAAGCATTTAAAAAGGCAACGTCGTCAATTGGGACACCGTTTTCTTTATTAACTGTTAACTAGGACCGGGTGTTTATGTAAATTGTTATTGCTTTTTTTTAAAAATCTCGTTTGACACGTCGCGGGAGAGGTCTCCTCGTTACTGGAGATCGCCGCTTGCAGAATGGGATTTTGAAGGTAAATAAGTCTTTAAAAGAGGAATAAGTAAATTAGAAGCGACAAGATAGGAATCTCCCCTATTTTTTTCGAAGTCAGGGGAAAAAGTGATCGTCTTTTCGATGAAGTAGTAATGGGCTATCCTAGTATGGATTTTTGTATTTATTATTATTTTTTGCCATTTTTCAATCCTGACGCATTATGCCTGAAAGAACAATCCGATGCAAAGAAAATGTCATAGCAAATGTTATTGTTGCAGTAATAAAATCATAAATAAATACAAAACTAATGACAATTTAATTTATAGAAAATTAAATAATAGACTAGTAGAAAATGTTTTCTTTTACTATTGTAAATTTATTATTTTCCTTAAAAATATTGTGTATTTTCAAGCTTATTTTATTAAAAAAATTGTAATGCCTTTACATATAATTGCTAACATGTGTTTTTTAAAAAATGTAAATAGCTATATCCACTTATACTTAACATAAAAATCTTTTTAAGGGTGAGTGCGGCGACACTCCTGGCCGGTATCGTAACAGCTGTTGCCAGCGATACCTTCTCATTAAGCTATCCGCCATCTTAAAAATTGTAAGTTCCACAATTATGTTTTATTTATATTTATATTTTTGTATTGTAATATCATTTTAAACATATTGTTACATATGTTTAAAATTTTATTACAAATTTAGTTTATTTTTTTATTTGACTAAAATGTGTTTTTATTTATTTTAAAGTAATATATATATATATATATATATATATATATATATATATATATATATATATATACCTATATATGTATTATGTGTATTTTCATATCAATAGCCAGAATATTTCGTTTAGTACCAGATATTGAAAATTACAAATAATCTTATAACAATGCTGTCAAAGTAGACGTCTTAAAAATATTTCTTTATAAAATCTCGCAAAAACAATTTTTCAAACGAATGCCTTATTATGACGCTCGGAATTAGCTTCGTTAGCCGAAGGGCGGCTTGAATGTGACAGACGTCAAAATAGTCTTATTCAAATTCATATTAATCTGTGACGTTCAAATGTCGTGATGAATGTTGCTTATAATGACATTAGACGGCGGGGAATTCTTTTGCACCATTTTCTTCTTTACTGTACTTTCTCAGAATATGGTTGATTGACAGTAAATTAATGGTATCATGTAACTGTTTTTACCTGTTTTATTAAATATATAGTTCAACAAATGATTATTTTTTTTATTAAGTAATAAATTCTCTTTTGTTTTATGTAAAACATTTTTTCCTTGTCTTTCTTAAAGCAATGAGATCATTATAATGCGTTTGAATAATAAGAAAATATTATTTTTGTAAATAAACAAACAAAACAAAGTCTATTGTTTTCAATTTTACATATTTTAAATAGTAAAACATTGATGCTTGATTTTTTATTAATTAAAAATAATAAAAAAAATACTGTTTATGTTTTCATATGACACATGGGATTAAATATAAGGATGCGTTCAATTTCACGTCGCTTCGTTGAAGGTAATTTATAAATTACTTCCCTTTTACAGTTCCCAAGACGAGAGACTTTGTGAAGTCTGAAAATGATCTTACAAAGTATAGGCTGCAGGAGGTCGCCTCGGGGCTTCGAGGCGTGCTATGTCGATAGAGTTTAAGAGTTATGCAAATGTTATGGACAACAAAAAAGTTAATGTCAATGATAAGTGCGAGCTCGGGGGAGCGATCAGCGCCAGCGAGTTACCCCAATGCTTGAGCAGTTGGATTTTGTATAATCTTCTTTAATTTTCTTTTTCCTTTCACTTTGTTTTATGGGTCAATTTCCCTTTTTTATTTTTTATTATGCAATACCGATGTTTATTTAAGTAGTGATAAATTTATAAGATAAACATTATTGCTGATAAAAGTACTCAATGGCAATTCTATCAAAACGAAACCATTGTATATAGCACTTGTTTGACAAATTGAAACTTACATTTTCTATTCGTTCGTACTTAAGTGACGCAAAATGACTCTAAAAAGTACTTGAGCGGAGTACGTGGAATTAGGAAGAGGTCTAGAGGTAGTGAGGGGAAATCCTATTAAAACGGTTCGTAGGTGACTATCTGCGGGTTAGTGGCGAGCCAAGCAACCGCCCGTAACACGTTGTGTCTAAAGAGTGGATGGGTTTGAATTCATTGCGTAAATTCTATCATATAATAATGCGAGTTCATTGTGTGTTTTATATAAATAATGAGACTGAAAACACTTTACCAAAGCAAATAAATTTAATTCTTTTTAATTTTTGTAGGTACGTTTGTATGTTTCTGTTGGTATCAAAGAAATCCATACTAATATTATAAATGCGAAATTAATACAATTACTTGCTGCGTATTTCTTGGTGACGTCATTACGGACAAATCAATGAGCTGGTTGTGAGGAGATTTTATTTAGAGATACTTGAGGATCTTAGGATGAACAAAGGTACCTTTTCTGTATTTTTTTTAGATTTTCTCACAATTTCTTTGTTTACAAAAACGGCGCCGATAATACGAAACAGCTATAGCGCATGCAGGCGAAGCCGCGAACGGGTCGCTATTTAATTATAATTATAAAAAGATTTTAAAAATGTATCGACATTATATGCATAGAAAATTTACGTGATTTTTAAGTTAATCTATTATATATATTTATAATTAAAAATATAATATGAACATACCACTCTTGCTTTGCACTTGACGCTCTTTAATCTTTAATAAATTTCAAACTTTGAATGTTACATGAATATAAAGTGTAATGAAAGCACTATATCGCTTATGAGAGCTCGCTATCGATCCCGCTACGTCTTACATATCTAATCTTTAGACGTAGGTGAAGTTTTACATGCAAATGAATTAATTCTTCTCGTCGGAGTGCTGGTGCATCGGCGATGCCTCGTTGCATTTATAATGTGAGTTCATTACCTAGGTCTCAGCGAATCTACGAGCTCCCGTAATGGGTTTGGAAGAACGTTCGCTTCAATTATGAGCGGGATATTAAATCGGTACTATCGACGCTTCCTCGAACACAATCATGAAATTATATTTAAATATATTTTAATATACGTTTTACATTGCTATAATTTGCATTTGTTGTTTTTTTTATAACGTTTTATAAGGTAAATTTATATCTACTAAAATTTTGTTCTTAGGGCGGTTAGACCAACATCATGGACGGCCGTCGTGGCGTAGCATGCCAACGTCTGACAGTATATGCGATAGTTGTGGGTTAGATTCCCACTCGGGGGAATGATGATTATATTTAAATTATTTTAATTTCTCCGCTATGGTGATAAGACAGTGCGGCGATGAGTTCCGTCTCTCAGCACGTTATGTCTCGGAATCGGGCGGAAAGTGGAGGACGGAGTGTTTTGTCATTTAGTTCTGTCTGCTTACCGTGATATGCAAGCAAAAAAAAAAAGGTTTATTTACACTCCTAGCGAAACGCTTTAAGATGCCACGATGCTTTGGTGCTTAAAATAGGTTTAGGGGTACATTTTTAAAAATTTACAGGTTATTTGAGTTAACACATTTTCCTTGAGGCATTGAAAGCGTGTGCATTTTTAATTTTTATACCCACCCGTCGGATGACGCTATGAATTTTTACTGAAGAGCCCTTTCTATCTTATTAGCGAGTGAGTTAATTGAGAAGCGCTGCGACTAGTTGTTTATAAATATATTATTATATGTTGTTTCATCTACTAAAAAACTAGTTTCTAATGTACAGATTGCAATAATTATAATATGTATAATACAAACTTTTGAACTTTTAAGTTTAAAATCATTTATATTTCTTATAATAAATAATGTCGATATAATTATCTTAAAAAATATCTTGAAAAATGTAGAATAATTTATGTTTTATGATGTTAGAACATCAAACTGAAGCGATCTATTTAAAGTAAAATACCATTTGACTAACTCTATTCATAAAATAAAATCGAAATAAAAAATTGGGGACATTTTTTATCAATATAATCAATCCAAAACAATGATTTTATTTTACATTTGTCTGTTTGTCTGTGCGTATGTGCACGTTAATCTTGGCTTAACCGATTTAAATGTTCACTATTGTATTTTGGTAAGCATCTCTAAACATTGAGTGTTTATTTAATTTCAATCGGTTTATAAATAAAAAGGTTACAATAATTAAGTTATAAATTTAAGCAAAGTTTGTGATTTAAATGAGAACGGGTGAAAAAATTAAATAGTTTACGCAGGCGAAGCCGCGAGCGGGTCATTAGTATGTAATAAATACAGCAAAAGGCGGTTCATGGTAAAGATAATATGGCTATTGGCTTTTACCACCTGATTCGGAATTTATGTAAAAGTTTGAAAAGTTACTCTATTTTTTCCTATCTATTTCTGCTACAATATGTAAAAATAAAAATGGAAATTTATTTTTCTTTCTAGTTTTCGTTTCTAAAGAGATATGCTAATTTAAGTCCAAGTCAGTCGTCACTCAGTTTTCTGTTTCATAGCCCAACTTTAGAAACAATGCGTGCTGTTGTGTGGCTAACCAGATTTAGAAATAATTTAAAACAAAGAAAATACATTACTACATATACTATAAACTTTCTTCCAAGAGATAAAATCTCGAGTCACAGCTAATAAAAGCTAAATCCATTCGATATGTTTATCGCCTACATGATTTAGCGCGGGTCCCATTTCACGGTGTTCCGCAGCGATCTCGAAATTGAATTGATATGCTTCCGCCGACGCGGCCGCGGCATTTTTAGACCTTATCGCACCTATATGCGCGCCAAAGTGAGTGGAAAACTGCGTGTAGGGACAGCGAAGTCCAATTTTTACAAGGTTTTTGTAATCAAATTCAAATATAATTTAATGTTACATATGTAAATAAAGTAGGCAGTACATATTAAACCATTTTGACTATTACGTTTTTTTTTATTAATAATATATATATATTTCATACGGAATTTAATCACAAAGAAAGTTATGTAAGTTATTGTTTAATCAAGTTTTATATAAAAATATGGATGTAATATGTATTGTATTGAAAAATACATGTTACCTATAATAATCATCATATGACACACAACACGGGCTTTTTCTTTGGTTATGGAGCTGAGAAATTAAAGTAATTGAGTATAATCATCCCTCAAATCATCAGGTAAAAGATTTTGGTTCATATTTGTATTTGTTTCTAGTTAAAACTATAATAATTTATTATAGTTTTAATAATAAAAGGAAGTGAAAAAAAAATTCAAAGTTATTTCATTTTATACACTTTATTTTCATAACACATGCAGACGGTACTTATGACATGATGTGTGAGATGGGGGTGTAGTAAAGAGTGCAAACGATCGGGTCGCAGTGTCAGACGCGGCGCTGAGAACATTGCCAATTTCGCATATCTCACGCTGTGTTAAATGTATGAAAATTTTTACTAATAACATTAAATGTAAAAAGTTGAAATATTTTACTTTAAATGAAGGTTAAATAAGGGTAAATTTTTTCTTTATTGTTTTTATTTAAAATGCTTGACGTAGATATTATCGTCATAGTCAATTTTTAGTTGTTTTTTTAGATATAAATACTTGTTTATTTTAAAGTGTTATATATTTTTCCTATTTGTTTATTCATTCGTATAATTTAAAAACAAATATTTCTTTGTTGATAAATACTTAAGTATGAATGAATATAACAACGTTACAATGTCGATAGTTCAGAATGTTCAACAAATAAAAACACACCTTGCCCCCGCGACTGTATCAAAATGATAAAAATGTTGAGATCCAATAACCATTCATCCATCAAGTGTCAAGATATAATCTGGGCCGGTGCGACTTGCTTAGCCCTTAGTCGGGGAAGCGAATATAAAAATGCCTGCAAGATTTACAAGTTCGGTTGAGATATGGCGAGATTCTGGCTGCTGTGGCCTTAGAGCCGAATGAAATACGACCAAGTGAGATTTTCTTGAAGACTACGTATTATATTGTGAGTATAAACTTATATTTCAATATAGGTATTGTAATTTTCATATTTCTGTTGCTTGTTGTTGTTGTTGCGATTTTCATATGATTTTAGACTGTATATATATTTTTTTGTTACATTTTTATTTTGAAGTAAATATTATAGCATGTTTTCAGTTCAAAAGTATCATAATAATTGTTCAAGTTTGAACAAATAACAATTATAAATTTATATATATTTTTCTCGAATTGTCAGTTGGTAGCACTTCAGATTTAGCTGTGAATATTTTTTTCAACGAAATTTAAGGAAGGAAAAATCAGTTTGTATCTGGCATTCCGGGCCAGTGAGCGATTTAAATCTCTTAAGCTTGCGACGACCGCTCGGGCGCCATTCCAAAACTCACAAATCTTTCATAATCTTACGAGAGCCCGGTCGGGGCGTTTTTCATAGTGGACGCTTTCCAAACAAGTTGGGGTGAAAGAGAACTATTGAGAATACACTAATACTATTGTGAACATGAGATTTCTTGTAGAATAGTCTACTAATCGGTGTGAAAGTATTTATTTTATCTATTTTAATTTACTTGCAACGGGAAACTGCTGTCGACGTGCAGTTTTGGTGTATCTGATAAGATGTTATTTACAGTAGTATTTATATCTATCCTATAGAGCGCCAAACGTTCCCTGCATATTTCTCATGCCTCGTCCGCTATCAGCGACCTCTCCATACATGCCCTCCGGGGGGTCCTCATGCTTTTTACGTGACCTTCATCCAGTATTACCGATATTGTATTCTCGAAGGTCAACCGAGGTCTCCCCCTACCTCTATTATAGCTCAACTTTGCGCCATACATATTTACTATCGTTCATTCTATCGACGTGCCCAAGCCATCTGAGCACGTCTTCTTCAATCTTACTATAAAATTCTCACGTACGCACGCCATTCTGTGTGTCTCTTTATTGTGGATTCCATCAAATAAGCTGACTCCACATATCCTAAAAGAGATTACATCTCTACAGCATTAATCTTTCTTTCAATCTTCTTCTGGCATACACACGTTTTGCTGCCGTGCAGCTAATCTGACGTTCTGCCGTCGCATCAATGAAAAAAAAATTAAAACACATTTTAATCAAACAATTTCGTTTTAATACAAATACGAGTAAAATGTAAACAACATTGGAACGTCAGGGGTCACATGTAAAAATAACACCATATTTCGGAACCAACATTCTCCACCAACAGTTTTAAATGATTGAGTGGTCTCCATAAGTAATGAAATGGCCCTGAACAATTTATGGTGAATTTTTTCGTACACGATTTCGGTATTATGTTTACCTATACGTTACAATGCGGCAGGTACGACGGGTATTCATAAGCAAATACAAGGCGAGGGACCCCATAATTTTCGGTTTGCATTTTTCCATCGCAACCGCGAACTCGATTTCCTCTCCCAAGGGCGAGCGGACGGTCGGCCTCAAAAATATTAATGAAAATTTTTACATAAATTTATTCGACAGAGGGGCCTATGCGTCTCTCCCATTCGACGAGTCCCGCTCCTGTTTTTTTATTTATTAATTTAATGGTATTTTTGATCTAATTACCTAGCACCGGTATAATTCATTGGTTTTGCTTAATTTCTGTGTGTGAGCGAATGTGGAATTTAATATTTTGTATTCAGTAACAAAGGAAAATAAAAATAAGAATATATATAAGATTATGATTGAAAAATAAATATTAGTGTGATTACTACAACTTTTTTTAAAATTTTAGGTTTGTACCTTAATATAACTGGTAAAAGAGCCTTGTTGCATATATATATATATATATATATATGGTATTCATTTAATTGTAATATTAAGTGTAATAAAAAAAAAATAATTACAAAACATTGGTGAATTAAGGGATTTTTGGAGGCCAAAATTTCATTGTAAAGAAAAATATTGCAATTTTTCTAACTTAAGATAATTGTATCTTTAAAAAAAAAAACTTAAATATTATACTTACTTTACAAATGAAACTAAGTGGAAGACGCTTATAATTAATTTTCCATACCTCTTCGGTTCTATGCTAGAATAATATTATATTGTCCTTGGATCTGAACCAAATATTCTTACAAACATCAGTTAACAAAGAAACTGGGTCAGAATAGTGTTCTTACATAGATTGATAAATAGTTACAAGTGAACTACTAAAAGGGTGTAACGAAAATGAATATTATCTTTAAACAATCTTTCTTCGATTGTACTTCTGCTTCCGTCACACTTACACCACTTGCATGGGTTTTGTGATTTTTTAAATCAAAGATAAAATATAGAAATATATATTTTTTTCCTTAAATAACCCAGATTAAGGTACTCAGCATATGCAATGTTAAAGAAATAGACTTGAAATGCTCAACTATTTTCTAAAGACATAAAAGAAAAAAACAAATACATTAATATTAAAGTTGCCTGACCACTCGAATTCAACATTCGGACTTATATATGTATGGTACTCCCCCAGTTTATTGGACTTTCTATAAAAAGCAAAGCATTCTTGGTTTAACCCTTCACCGGCGGCTTCAAAAGAACAAACGCAATATATTGAGGGTTCGGCTTAATTTGCCCACTACCTAACTTTAATGCGAGTGCCCGTTCGAATGCTCCAAATTACTCTGCGATATTTTTAACGCCCGGAATTCGACCGTTTTAGGTTACGCGAACAATATTAGCTAAATTGTTATTAAGGGTGGATGGGTATGTACGATAAGCGATTCTTCGTATTTTATATATATATATAAAATACGAAGCTCCTTTCGTAGCTAGCGGAATTGTAAGTCCGCTAGCTACGAAAGGAGTTGGGACCGACCCACGAAAAGAATAAATAAATGGGGCCGAGGTTTCTTAATTTGTAGCATTGCGCTTAGACTTAAATTTTTTCTCCAAATGAATTTTCCATCTTGGGGGACATTGGCTTCTTGCCGTGTTTACAGAGTACTCCCTAGTAGATCCACTTTGTTGTTTAATGAAATTATCGGTTTACCGAGCAAATGAACAAAGCCAGATTTCGCCTTGTGCCGGTCAAAAAAGGGAGAGGCATGTTTTTGTTTTCTTCGTAGACGGATCGAATAGACTCCTTTGTGGTACTCCTTGCTACGGCTCGGTACTTAATCAATTATTATCGATTCGTTAATTCAAGATGCAAAAGGAATTAATGAAATTCTGGACGTGGGCTAAAAAGCTTTTTAACGAAGTTCGTATTTAGGCAACTTTGTTTAGCATCATAATTATTTATGTATAAGATTTTATTTCCTTACTCTTTATAGCATAAGATGGCTGTGGGTTTGAATTATACGATATAAATAAAAAAATAAATGTCGAAACAAATATCGCATTGAGGTTTTCTGACCTAACATGCATTAATATAACGAAAAATGAGGTGTGATAACGTGTCTCTTTATATACCATACAAAATGACAAACGACTAATGCAATAATAATTACCTTTAAGAGTTTAGAGGATTAGTTATACGAGATGAATTAAAAAAACATATATTTAATTGTACCATTGTTATTTAATAGCAATTACGAAGAAAATTACATCGCACTGAATTGTTAAAAATAAGAAAATAGATGAACAGTGGAGTCCCTCTACGACTCTAATGGTCGTTTCACTTAATTGTGTAAAGTTACGTAGTTAGTTAGATTAAGTTAATGATAGCCGATCTCGCTGCACCTCGTAAACAGAAGGTGTGACTTTTGCCAACAATCTGTCACCTTCGTTTCCGGACCTTTTTTTACCATTCTTTCATTGTTGCTTTTCACAATTGAAAGAATTCTTTCTTTTTTACACGATGCCTGCAATTGTCACCCCCGGTGTTTGTTGTGAACCGTTGATTAAATACAGCTGAGAGCTTTTTGTTCAATGAAATTTTATACTGCATTTTAGTTTTTTTTTTTACATAAATAGCTATAAAGGAGTATTTCATAAGTCCGACGTAATGCCAGTATTTTTTTTATATCATCATTATATTTGACGAGCTTGACAAGTATTTCGATTTTAAATTATTTTTTATCCATGTCGCTGGTGTTGAAGCAAATTTACATTTAAATAGAACATCTGCGGGCTGATTTTACCCTCTTAAAGCCTCCATTGCGTTTTTCTTATCCGCTAATTTGTAAATCGCTCCGTAATATAGAAAATTAAAATGCTGATGTCATATTTTAGTTCCTATTTATATGCTAATAGAAACGTCTTCAAAATCATTGAAGGGATAAGATCTGATTAAAATATCAATGGGTAATTTGTACATGGCAATTCAACAATCCAGGCGAAAGCTAACATTATCTCGCGACGTGTATAAACTTTAAAAAAGGAA
Source organism: Podotricha telesiphe (assembly GCA_038994665.1). Lineage (NCBI taxonomy): Eukaryota > Metazoa > Arthropoda > Insecta > Lepidoptera > Nymphalidae > Podotricha > Podotricha telesiphe. Next base: position 7,819 of record JAOYRR010000161.1, on the reverse strand, counting down.
AAATGATGAGTCCTCGTTCTATTAAATTAATTTTAATCTCCTAGTTTACTAATAATTAGTTAAAAAGATTTTGTGAGAATTAAATAAAATTATTTTACACGTAACTTGTAGTTTTTGTGACTTTAACGGTTACAATGCACAATAACTATTACAACAAGCGTGACGAGTAATATTCGCTCATCCGTTTCATAAAACGTTGCCATTATTTTCAAAGGGTTGAGAGCAAGAACTAACTCCACAATATTCGTAAATTAAGACGCTCGGCGTCGACTCGGTAAATATTATTTTTTTATGTTAATCACCACCCGATTGTGTTAATAAAGCTTTACATCTTGTAATTAGCCGACCCATTGTCTGCAAGGCGGTAGAGCGAGGCTGTAGATGAATTGAAATAATTTCTTATATTTCCATGAATTCAGATATAGTCTTGTTTAGTATGCCATTCCTAGTAATCACTTATTATGCAATGATTTGATTATATTTTTAGTTAATTTTGTTTATGTTCACTTTGGATACTAGTTAAATTTTTTGTACCAGTATATAAATATATTTGTTTTTACAGTGCATAACTCGCTAGTGTCCAAGACACCTGTTCTCCACTTTTCACCGGTATGTATGGCGGACCTCAACGCCGCGCTTTGTCTAGTTTTAAATACAAAATTCTTATACGAGTCCACTTTATACTGTGAATCAATTTGCGGCACTACAGTGTAAAGCGAAATGTAGTACTACAGTATACTATATGTGAATATGTGTGTTTCTGTTATATATTTTTTAGTTATACTTTCCTACGTAGCACGTTAGGGTTAAGCCACTCTATTCTGGTATATATGTAAATAAAAATTGATATAAATGCCTTCGACCTACAATCTTGCACGCAACATCGACTCTATTAATTAATAAATTCAACAGTGCTCTTCTTAATTCTGAAGCGGCTTGCTGAGCCGCAGCGAAAATATTTGCCATGTATAAATTCTGCGGAGATGAAGACAACCCTTCAACGCCGGGCCTTCTTTATAGCTCTATTTGTGTATTTTAATTACTGTCATTATATGCTAATGACTACCATCCCTTTTTCTTATCCTCTTTAATGGGTTATTGCAGTCTTATATCTATATTCCAGTACTGTTGAGTCGTCCTGGAGATTTAAATAATCATAATGGCATCTACGGCCTCTGAAGGATTATTCCTCTAATTTTTTCGAAGGCCCAAATGTTTTGATTAATTGTTACAGGGTTGCTCGGAGATTTCGTCGGTCATTTGTTTTGTGTTATTAACTTGACGAGGAAGTCGTTAGACGAGTCAGAAAATTAGGCTTATTATTAATGAATTTCTATTTTCACCAATTTAATAACTTATTTAGGTACTTTTTATTTAGACGATAACTTATGTATCTATTACAATGTTCGAGTTTTACAAATGTCTAACTATAAACAATTGAGCATTACGTCTCGCCGCAGATGCAAATGAGACATAGCACGTTAACGACACATTTTCTTTCCCCACGCGCGGAAATCGCGGAATTCTTTTACATAATCATGTGTTGAAAATATAACAGCTTTTTAGGAGGGCTGATAAACTCGCTTTCGTATGCACTGTGCGTCTTGCAATATTATACTTACAGGTATTTAGCATAATCTGCGACTGATTGAGGAGCGGTGGGTGGATTTTATCTCAAATGCATTAGGATTACAAATAAGCAAACACATAGGTGTATATGTGCGCAGTTCGATTGTTTTTTTCTAACTAGTCCTTCAAATTTTATATTATTTTGAATCTTATGTTGTCTTAAGTACTCCTTTAAAGCAATAAAAAATTAGGTTTCGTCACTGATGGCATGTTCAACGAGGTTTTACTACGCTCTGCGTAATGCCGTCGAAGACATCGCTTGTCCATATTTACCGCGTCGTTCCTTTTTACGTAGCATCGTTTCGTCGTGTTTACGAGCATCACCTCTTTATTGTTATGTTAAAAACGGGGTTAATATCATGTTTTTGACGGCATGGAAATTTAAATTTGTTGTCATGCCTATGTGAGTACCCATTAAAATAGATATGTATTAAAACTCTTCTTTATAGAACAAGACTTATTTTGTAATTCAGTTTATATATATATATTTTTACTCTAAGAAATAACAGTAAATGTAACAAAATTTGCAATACCAAGCTTTCAAGCTATATAGTCAGCCATTTATAATGTAAAAGTTGAAATGGAGGTTTGTACGAGAGGTTTCACATATTTATTGCCATTGAAAATCCAGTACTGGAAATATATTCAGGCGTACGGCAGCATGTTTCCTTGTCGCATTAGGCATAAGTAGTGCTCTCTCCTCACCCTATTAACGGTGATATATGCGACAATTCTTTTCCCAAATCCTCGGAACAGAAGGGAAGCGGTGTCATATCGGGCACGTCGCTTAGCATCGGCATTTCGCATGTGTGACTCGCTAATACCACTGATAAATGATTTTTGTGGTATTTTGATATGTAAATTTCCGTGATCCGTTCCAATTTGTAACTATTTGCAGATAAATGTTGGTTTGCATGTATGAATGAAATTACTTCTTATTAGGACCTATTAATATGAGATTTCACAATACTAATGTTAAAAATATTAAATTTAGTTTGATTTATAAATATTTATTTTTTTCAAATCAAGTACTTAGTATCGATAAGAGCTTAAAATGATAATGAAATTTATACAAGAAGCAACGTCTGGTTGGAAAAGGTGTAAGCCGCGAGCGGTTTGCGATAAACGTATACGCAATCTAGACTCATAAGAAGCGAACACGCGTCGCAAACGCGTTTCACGTGTTCAGACAAAAACTGATGTTCCCCTCGAAGATACCGTGCGTGATGTATGCAAAAAGGGAATTGAATAAGGTGATTTTGTTCCCTGAGTCGCTCCCGGAGGAAAAGAATCCAGTAATGGCGAATACAATAAATTTTCATAAACAAATTGCGATTTGATGGCGGCACATCGGCGCGGCGCGTGGTCCGCTGCCAATGGAGTTGATGAGGGGAAACAATGTCGCGACACTGATTGAATGTCAATTTGCTGCAATGTGTTGCGGTCTCTTGCGGAATTTCGTATTAAGCTGAAAATTACAGGCTGTCTAATGTTAGCTTAGAAAAAGTATAAAAGCAATCTTGTCCAATATAAAGTACGAATCTTTCTTTCTTTATTTTGATTTTTTGTAAAAGTTAATTAAAAGTGAATTTAAAAATTAAATTATGTAGCATGAAATGAGAGTATACCTTATGAAGAAATAATATAAAAAAAATATTTTATTGTAAGTCAACAATCCTTAGATTGGATATTTTTTTTAAATACATAACTTCTAATGGTGTTTTTTCAATTAACCAAACAATATCAAGAAATCATCTCGTCAGTCATGGGAAACTCATCGTCGTCCTTCCCTATCATATTATTTGTTTACGCATCAACCAATCGTCAGTCAGACGTTGTCCCACTGCGCCACTATGGCCTAAGACAAAGCGCGGCGTTGAATTTCGCAACTTGTCTGTCTATATGTATCTCTGTCTGTATGTTTCAATTTTTGATGGAAAGCGGAGAGCGGAGTGTCTTGACACCAGCTTCTCTCTTACTACCCTGGTACGCTGGAGAAACTTAAAGGTAATTTAAATAAGAATAGTCAATTTAAGTGATCTCGAATAATTACAAGGAATGCTTAAAAATGTGCCCTCATCGGTAAGTTCTTTGAATATCTCAAGTGTATTTTTAATTAATTAATTATTTTAAAAACAATTATAACAAAAAAAATAGGCAGGTATAAATAAATTAACAAACTTTTAGTACTTAGAAATAATATTTTTCAGTTCCATTGGTGGGAAATTAAGACAGTAATATACACCTGCGTTTTGGCGTGACATTTACGTGGGTATAAATCAAACCCGCGACCCTATTGCGACGTCGTGAGCAGAGATCATTACTCAGCGCAACGCATTATGTTATGCGAGTTTTTATTCTACAATTAGCTGTGAATATTTTAGAAATATATTTTTCGAAAAAAGAAAGGATTCCTCTTATTAAATCTATAAATATACGTATTTATATATATATAGTATGTTTATTGCCGATAATTATGTATGAAATTATCTATATTTTAAAAGATTATTACATCTAATATATGAAAATTGAAAAGGAGTAGACAACGAACAGAGTGTCTTGACAGGATCCCTCGCAGGGTCAGAGAGAACCTAGTGTCAAGACACTGCGTTTTCCACTTTCCGTTCGAATTGGGGAATTGCACGTTGAGTGGCAGAACTCAAGGTGCCAATAAAAATGAAAATATCAAGAGTCGAACCCAAAACCAGCCTCGTTTACAGCCAGATACTGTTCCACTGCTTCAATAAAATAACATTTTGTAAACTTTAGTATTTAATGGTTCCCACCATTCCTTTCTGTGCACATATGAGATGATCACTTACCTGTAGCACTCAAAGCGGGAGGCGTCACGCTGAAGAGTTTTGACTTGCAAAGCAGCCTCGAGATTTTTCAGAGGGCGGTAATGACTGCTTGCGTATGTTTCAATCCAACCTTGTGTGGAAAGAGACTTAGCTTGCATAGAAAAATAATGTTCATAAAGTTATATATTAACAGTCAAGTCAATAAGTGCCATGTGACAGATTTCATGATTTCTAGTTGCGAATACAAATAGGGGCTTCTCATTAAACATTCAAATACCATTTCCTCACGTATGAAGGAAACGGGTTTGTAACAATCCGTATTGTTTCAGATCTCATAACGTGTAGCCCTTTGACTTGGTATTTCCATGCGAAATCGTAACAAAACGTCGAATAAAGCCATCTCCACACTCTGCTAGCTACCTTTGATGCGCGTATGATTGCCCGCGCCTGTGACACATTGAATCTATATTGTTGTCTTTTTCAAGTTTCGTAATAAGGGATGAGGGTGTATTAAAGCCTTTTATCCGGCTCGTCACGCCGCTCGTGGGGTCGGGAAGGGGTTTAAGGTGAGCAAACATTAGCTCTTTTACATTTTTGCAATTTCATCGACGACGCCTGACGGCTGTTTGCAGTAAAGAACCGGAGCGGGCTCGCTGAGGAAGGTTTCTGAAGGGTGTTACAACTTTAGAAAGGTTTCGCATATGTAAACGAGGCTCAATTTTCGTTTACAAATTCTCCAGCTATTTGACTCTGTTAATGCGAGATATCGAGTATTCGAAGTGAACTTAAGCTGACTATTAAGCTTGCTATGGTCGAGGCCAAGTCTCGCAGCCGCAGACTGCCTGAAAATCTTGGCTGCATTCTCGAACATTCCAAGATGTAGCTTAGATTAAACGATGCAGTATGTTTAACAATTAGAATACGTTCGCCGGCGGCTCCCAGGCGGCGGCAGGTAAGACTGCATATTTCAAGAGCGAGACTATATTAGCCGCAGCGCTCGAGTGGAAAATGAGACCGTTTTTGGTGCCTAATTTACAGTTCTAATGTAGGGAACATGTTCATTGTACTAAAGCGCGGTAACATTACGTTTCTCGAATAGAGTTTTAAAATATATTACCTGTGTCGGAATTGTATTTACCCACCAGATAGATATCTACTAATCTACAAAACTTTGTTAGAACATTTTCATAATAAGCTTTAAAATATTATTGTTTGACTAATACATTTATATAGGTTACTATATTAACTTTCTTTCCTTACATACGAAAATCATTGTAGAAGGCAATATCAAAAGAATTATTGCAGATTATATAAATATTTTTTAATTATAAAATTTATTATTTTATGTTAATAATAAATCCCTTGGATAAAGTAAAGTATATTTGCCACAATTGTTTTAAATCTGAACAAAGCGCGCTGCACCGTTAATTGTCTTAGTAAGAAACAAAAAGACACCACAAAGCCGCAGGCGACTACTGCTCCTTCATTCTTAGCATTCACCCTACATACTGCTTGATCAGTCTAATTATAACAAGGAAAATGAAGCCATCGTTGCTCAGTTAGTCTGTCTGTCTGTACATATGTGTCGGTAGTGCGTTTAAATTCATTATATTCATTTATATTAATTATGTGCATTGTTAATATCTTAGGCTTAGGGTCAAAAAAAATTGTATGTTTAAATAATAGGTAGGTTTTTAGGTTTTTTTAACTAATGCCGTTGATGTCAAATGCAAGTAAAAAAAAATACCAGTAGAATAGACAATATTTTGAAGTTCTTGTAAAAGATTTCTATAATTATGTCATGCCGCAATCCTATACATTACATAAAGATACAATTTAATATTTTTTTAAACATTAGAATACTTATACTTTACAGAGTTACTTAAGCATTTTAGTTTAGAAGGTATCATAAAATACCTCATTATTCATTCGTATCTTAGTACCGCGGTTCCGCTGCATCCTGGAGATGCGGGCGCTGCTATCACGCGATCGCTCTTAGCGTTTTGTTTCGAGTACTCGCTCATAATGGCTTGTCCTATAACGTAAATTACGAGATAAAAGGGTTTGTTTTCATAATTACACTGATAATAGAGTATTTATTTCTGTTTATTTATACTTTTTAAATAAAGGAAAAACATTGAATGCCTAGAAAATTTTTATGTTATACAATTCTACCAGTTTACTTGTTTAACTTCGAGGTGATTAGATAATTATGAATTCCATCAATTTTACTAAATAATGTATACGCGTAGGTAAATTATTTCCATTGTATATAAGACACTTGTATTAACTCATTATTTTAATAGCACGTGAGCCACGAAGCCCTTAAAATTACATTCAAAACAGTGCTCTTACCAACTTTCCCATAAGAGCCCATTATTTACAAAGCCACCGTACCATTAAGATACTCCACATATCTTCGAAAGGCGCTATGGTAATTACGGGTCGCCATTTTATCTCGCAACTCTTCGCGATTAGAACTCGCGTGTTCGCTCGACTGCACGTAGAAATAACAAGTCCACGAACTAAGTTCGTTTCTGAGAAACGTTCTGAAATTAATTCGGATGGAAGATATCGGGTGGTGCGATAGCGGGCTCCTTCCGCGCCATTTATTGCTCGTATGGTGCTCCGTATCGGTGAAGGGGTAAAGAATATATAGATATAACGAGCGCCAGCCGGAAGGCCCGCAAATGAGCTCGCCGACTTATCTGTGTTAATGTGGGCGAGGGTTAATTTCGTCTTACATGAGCAATTTGAAGATATCGCCTCCCGAACTTACAATTGTACTGTATACAATTTCGTTTCTCGTTCTTACCGAATGCGGTGAACGGTTTAGTGGTACAAGTTGCTCTACTTAAACATTCGCTAAGATTTCGTCTAGACAAAAGGAAAATATGGTAAATGTCTGTGGAGAAAATGAATGCGCAAACATGGATGGATGGCGAACAAATACGAGGTTTGTATTAGGAAATGAAATTAAGTCTCAAATGCAATCTCGTCATTGCATTCTTACAATTCAGCTGTGTACAGTACGCCCACAAAGCGAGCGCGCTGAAGGGAAGAAGCTGATCTATTGTCGGACAGCTCCCGGCGTTCTAGATACCGCGTGAAACTTAGACAGTTTACAGATTATTTATATTATATTTTATTAAAACGCTATACTGTTGAGTATAGCATGTTTATTATTATATTTCTTTTTCTCATTATATTTCTCCATTTATTATTATATTTCTCTATTATGTTTATTAAAATTGAAAACTAGTTTCACTGTTTATGTTAAATAAATATATAAAGGAGTGTCATAAGTGTATTAGGAGCTAAAACAGTCCTTTAATTTTGGAGGTATATCATACAAAAAGTGCTGGATAAAATTCAAACTAAATTAAATT